>OX465286.1:4047204-5247204 GCA_949987705.1 Thereva unica
ACGAAAGGGACCAACTTTTAAAGAG
The DNA here is from genome assembly GCA_949987705.1 of Thereva unica. Classification (NCBI taxonomy): domain Eukaryota; kingdom Metazoa; phylum Arthropoda; class Insecta; order Diptera; family Therevidae; genus Thereva; species Thereva unica. The sequence goes on from OX465286.1 coordinate 4,047,230, forward strand.
TTTAGAAGAATTCGCTTTTCGTGGGATACCCGAGGTTAATATATACATACTTGCTAGCCAATTAAGAAAATTAATAAGGAATTTATTATTAGATTACAGGTAATTTGGATTCTCCTGAATCTGAAGAAGTTATTAACAATCTTGAAAGGGCGCGCCAGCGGCAATTTGAGTTAATTGATCGCTTGAAACGCCAACTAACGGAGCTTGAGAAATTTGCTTACGAATCTGGTGCTCCAGTACTACCACAATCAATAGTATTGGAAAAACAAAAAATAATTCTTGATGAACTTAAGACAAAATTGAACTTGAATGTGAATGACACCGACCTGCCCCAGCTATCATCTGAGGACTTGAAAAATCAAGTAGAGACAGCAATCGGAGAGTTTGTTGGGCCATTAAAAATGAAGGAGCAGCTAGTTGCACAATTGAAAACTCAAATTACCGATTTGGAACGTTTTATTGCATTCTTGCAATGCGACTCCGAAGAAACAAAACTAAAATCAATTGAGCACATTGATAAAGAGAAGGTGGAGGCGTATAACACATATTCTGCAAAAAAGAAAAATGCTAATTCATCGACAAAAGTTAACGAGAATAAAGTTAATTCCGATCCCAAAAAGCAGGATACTGAAGAAAAGACTCGCCAATCAACTACCTTAAATAGTTCTGAGCCGCAGAGCTTTAATAGCAAAGCTCATAGTATTTTGGACAAGGCATCTACATTACTTCAAATGTTCGCGGTAGCGCAGTTTGGTTGTGGCTCTAACAGATTTCAAAAAAACACATTAAAGAGAACATCAAAAATTAATCACTGGGGGTGAGAATTTAATTGGTAATTATTTGGTAATCCACTGACTTTTCCCTTTTTTATTAGAGATACTCGTGCCCAATTAGAGGTGGATATTCAAGAGATAATATCTCTTTCAATGACTTTGAAAAAAGAACGCGAAAAAATGGCTAGTAAAGATCCAAAGTATAAACCTTCTACCAGTTCCCAATCTTATTATGACTACACAAATGAATCCGACGAAGGTAGTAGTGCAGCAACCTATAGTGAAAAGCAAAGAGGATCCCTCTGTGTCACATCTGAACGCTATTCACTTACCAATATTGAGCTTACAACAGTTATTCGAAGAAATTTCGCTGTTACATTACAGAAATTAATTCAACATGGCCTCCGAAGTGAAGCAAATACTGCGACCACCCTAGTACCATTTATTGGATGCTTTAATCCGACCGGTTTACGTGAAAACCAAAATTATAATACTACATCAGCTGGTCAGGAAGAGGATGAAGGATTCAGTGTAACACAGGGCGGAAGACAAATGCATGCTTGGGAGCTAATACTCGAATACTACAGCATTAAAAATGGCGAGGAGTATAACGAAACACCAGCGAGAAAACTTTCTGAGAGCTTCAATTTGGATATTGGTGGAGCTGCAACCGTTTCTAATAAGCAAAGCTTGTTATGTGCTTTGGGGCATATTATATCTTTGCACACACCTTACAAGCGAAGTTACAATTCACATTTTAAGGCATTTGTCTGCGCTGGCTTGAAGTAAGTAGTACTAATGAATTTAACGTTGATTTAATTATTCAATCTCCTTTTTATAGTTCTCACAGATTGGTGCAGTGGCTGAACTTAATATTCCAATGCAATGAATTGATTGATACCTACTACACGGCCTGGAGTTATGTCTCACGAACTGGATTTCGCGATGCTTTACGTTCCATTGATCGTTTGACCAAATATGACTTTGATTTGCCGATAGATCTTGCTATACGTCAATTCCAAAATATTAAAGATGTTTTTATGTAATCCAAGATATAAATGATACATTATATTCCCATATTAGCCATTATGAGGCTAGATAAGTGAAAAGAATCAGACAAATTCGCAATTGGTCAGGTGATCATAAAAACCGGTTCCTATATTACATTCCATTCCCAGATGCTATTTATTTATTTATTTTTATTTTTAATGGATCTCATTTTATTTCAATATCTATAAGATTGTATTCACCTTTGTATTTTAAAAACCTTGATGATCAGAAAAACCAAAGATTTACACTGTAGTTAATTGTGATTAAAAAAAACAGGAAAAGCCAAACATTTTATGTAAAACGATATTTTTTCAGTTGCTGTATTTATTATATGTTTACTTAAGTCGAGATAATTATTGAAGTTATACTAAATATGATGAGAGAAAAGCGATATAAAAAATATAAATATACATTGCACTTAAAATCTAATAAGTAGTTTCAAATACTGTCGTGTCCAAGTATCATGCATTTTGGAGCTTTCTTATAGACTCCTTGCGCTTCTAGTACAGCATGCGGAGCGCACACCCAAGGATCATTTGTTTTTAGCTGCCATTCAAAGAGACGCTCCTGAAGGTTGCTGCGGATCTCTTTAAATGATTGTTTCGTTGCTATATTCCAATTTTCAAGGGGATCAGTCTTGGTATCGTACATTTCCCATTCAGGACGTTGGTAATACTTTTTAAGGGTTTTATACCAAGGTATTGGTTTAGAATTTATTGTCATATTTAAAATCTCCTGCAAAAAATTCCTCATTAACTTAGCATTCTAGGTTATTTCATAATATTAATGTTAATTGGTGGGGGGGGATATGCGTTTGGGTGTGGATCATTGTTTCATGGTAGAGTTGTTCTGTTTATAAATTACTAAACTTTATCTTAATTACCCAGGATAATGGTAGAAAGAAAGAAAAGTTAGGTAGGACCGCCAAGAAATAAGTGGATAGATGATAATGTATTCCTTAAGATATAGGAAAAGGTAGGAACTGAAGAGAACTAGGAAAACTTGAAGACTTGAATAAACCTATAAAGTTCTGTAGTAGGCAGAGTGTTAGGGCAATACTTGGACCTATAAAAACCAAAAGGCAACTTTACAAACCTGAAATGTTGGTGAAGTATATAAATCTTGATCAATTGGAAAATAGCTTCCATAATTAAGATTATGTATAAGTTTATATCTACGTGTACGTATCATTCGCATTGGATAGTTCATCGTTACTTCATGGAAATTTTGGCTGCCAAATACTGCATCTTGCGAATCGGGCGTTGGTTCTTGAACGGATGATTTACAATATTTAAAAAAAGACTATCACTTTGATTGCAAACTAAACATACCTTTTTTTAATAATGGTAATAAAGACTTTCCAGTGAGTAATGTTGATGAATTGTTTTGAATTCCAAAAACATCCAAAACAGTAGGAAATATATCTAAAAGGCTTGTCATTGAATATGTTACCTCATTACGTCTAACACCACTATCTGGTGAATAAATAATCATCGGTTCCCGAATACCAGGATCATATAAATTCGTTCTACCACCAGGAAACGGTGGACCATTATCTGATGTATAAAGTATAAGTGTATTATCAGAATATTGCGCTGATGTTAGTTCATTTAGAACTAATCCAATTCCTTGATCTAATCTAGATATGGTCATATATTGAGCAGCTAATTCTTGACGAACAATTTCAGAATCTTGTAGATATGGTGGTACTGGTAGATTCCTCCAATCATAGTAAATAGGCTTCCAATCCGGTATAAGCCCCATACCTTCTTCACCTGATCCCCATCTCTCACAAAATTCACCATATTGCGGTGTTATATGGCCGCAACGATGAGGGTCATGAAATGCAACAACAAGAAAGAAAGGCTTTGACTGGTTTTTAGCTTTTTGTAAGAACTCTCTTACGTACAGCTTGATAAGTGTTATATTACGTCCAATTTGATTAATTGCATGATTTTCTTCCGTTTGTTCATAGTCAAAATTGAAATTATTCGAGGGACCAACATGTTTTTTGCCAATTACACCAGTGAAAATACTGTTTTCTCGAAGGACATTTGGTATGGATTTAACTGTATCAAAAACATTGAAGTGGTGAACGCTATGATGGAGGCCGTACATTCCATTTTGATGGCTTAATTGTCCGGTTAATATTTGTGCACGACTTGGTGAACAACTGCTTACTGAGGTGTAAGCATTGTTAAATATAAGGCTTCGTTTAGCTAAATTATCCAAGTTTTGTGTCTGACAGTAACGATTCAGATACGCTCCCATTTCGAAGGAGGCATCATCGGCTGTAAGGGAAAATTGGTGAATTTTTCTTGTTTCTATGTTTTTATATGTATATTATTCAAACCAATTAATAGAACTGCATTTTGCACTTGTTCACAATTCGTTCTGGTTACAACAATAGTTATAATAACATAACATATTAACATGAAAATACGCAAGAATGACATTTTTCACTCATTCTAGCACTGCCGGAAGAAAGGGTGAATTCACAACTCAACACTGCCGCAACCCTGCAGATTCAGCTATATACTTCTTATGGCTGAATTCTTCAGTGTTGTTTTTGAATTCACCTAGCTATCTCGGCATTACTGAAGTGAATCGGTTAAGACGATAACCACACTGTCACCAGTAGATGATACGAAAATCTCCTACAGCTCCTTGGGTGCACTTTAAAGGAGTTTTAAAATGAGGATAATGAGCATTTTAGGGTTTCCCATTTCGGGGTGTAAGCACTCGAAAATAAAGGTCGCCTCTGTTCTTTCACTCAAGCATATCTGGAGACGTGCCCATATCTAGTGTCAACATCTGATCGCTGACGTAGAGCATGTCAATAAAAATGTTGGCTATTTTCAATTTCGAGATAAGTCGCGCCTCTGTTACTTGAACCGAGTGTCGATATTAAACTATTATTCTTTTAGTTAAGTGTTGAAGATAATATAAATAATTTTAAAATCGAGCATGACTTCGCTAACTCGTGACGAAATTCTTATACTATTTGATGTTGATGGGACCATAACCCCACCACGTCAGTCTATGGAGGCCGAGTTTCAGGAGTTCTTCTACTCCAAAGTAAAGCCTCGCGCTACAATTGGCGTTGTTAGTGGATCGGACTTAGAAAAAATTTTCGAACAATTAAACGGAGAAGAGATATTATCGAATTTCGATTTCGTTTTCCCAGAAAATGGCCTTGTTCAAATTGTAAAAGGCAAGGAAACTGGCAAGCAATCCCTGTTAAAACATCTTGGGGATGATGTAATACAGAGATTTATTAATTTTTGCTTAAAGTATTTATCTGAACTGCAATTGCCATTCAAAAGAGGCATTTTCCTGGAAACCCGCAATGGCATGATGAATGTTTGCCCAGTTGGCCGGCAATGCACTAGGGAGGAAAGGAATCTATTTAATGAATATGATAAAGTGCATAACATACGGGCTACTATGATCGAGGCATTAAAGAAGGAATTCCATGATATTGATTTAACTTACAGCATTGGCGGACAAATTAGTTTTGATGTCTTCCCCCATGGATGGGATAAATCCTATTGCCTTCAGCATGTCGCTAAATATAAGTGAGTACTCATATTGATTTTTGCGTTTACAATAATTTTTCATTCAACAATAATTTTCAGCTTTAAAGAAATTCACTTTATTGGGGACAAAACAGATAAGGGCGGCAATGACCACGAAATCTTTAATGATGAAAGAACTATTGGGCACAAGGTTCAAAGCCCAGACGATACCAAACGTATTCTTACCGAACTGTTGAATTTGTGAAATTCCTTATTAAATCAAAAACCAAAAATTGTAATAGCATTTTTATACAGGTACCAAAACATTCCTGTACATGCACTTTGTAAACTTAAAAAAAAGAAATGGATTATTATTTGAAAAATGTTGATTTTCTTTCTTCTGAAATTCTTATGTAATTTAAACAAATAAAAATGAAATGTTCCAAACTGATAAAACCTGTAATTTCGTCATGAAAAATGATAAGTGGGTCCCACACAAACTTATTGGGTCATAAGGGGGTCATGATGTCAACCATTATCATAATAGGTGTAAAGTTGCCTTAGTCATCCAGGAAGAGATTCTTTAAATCTGCTTATGGTTCTCAATGTTAATTACGATTTTGCGAGGAAAAATACTTGGCTACGTTGATAACAGGTTTAAAGATAAAAATGCATCTATTTGATAAGGCTATAGAGTATCACGTGCAACACTGAAATCTGTAAATAAGCTTGTAGATAAAGATTACTATCGGAAATAATGCTTTGTCTGATGTTTATTAACTTCCAACCATTAAGATAACAAAGGAATCTATATTGGGGGGAATGTTCTTTGCTTGGCCTCAGCCTAAATGGCTCACGACCTTCCTGTACGTTCGTGCTGATGACAAGAGCATTACAATCGAATCGAACCAACGTGGTCATGGGGTGCGACGGCAATGCGAGGCATACGCTTTGGGGAAGCAATGAGAATAACCAGTGGGGAGGGTCACTATTCGATTATATCATTAATTCAAACCTAGCGGTGTGTAACCGGGGCAACACATAGTGTGTCACTGTCCGGCGGTGGCGAGAAAAAGGGCTGCCATAACTGGACTCCATTGGATGGAGGACATGAGGCAGACTCCCTTCAATCAGCTGCTTGCGATAACTAGGGGAGTCGAAGCAAGGGAGCAATGGGACAACCCACTGCAACCCCAATAAGATGACTCTAGGCAGAGGGACGAAAAGGGACCCGCAAATAGTGGTCTGATTCGATATCCCTCGAAAATCTATATAAATAACCGGGGCAACACCCCAACCTTCGTATTCCCAACACGGAGAATTTCCAAGGTTGGGAGGAAGAGTTGGACATCACGCTGTCTACAGACATAGAAACGTTTGAAGTAAAAGACTGGAGGGTATCAGATCAAGTGTTCTCAGATCACCGATGGATACTTTACAGGGCAAACCTGCAGGTTAAAGCTCCTCAACCACACAGAAACCCAAGAAGGACTGCCCGGAAGAGGTTCGATCAAGTCCTGAGAGCTAAACCCTTTAGAGAGTACCCACATGAAAGTATAGACCTTATAAAGGAAAACGAAAATAGGGTTAACACTTTCGAAAGCACTATCCACTTGAATAAGGTATCCTGCTCAATAAGGCGGAGGAAAAAGACGTTTCCCCCGCGGCGGAATGAAGATCTTTCGAAGCTTGGGAAGTTAACAAGGGAGATCTTTAGCAGTTGTTACAAACAAGGCCTTTAGCAGCTTTACAAAGATTGCCTAAAGCCATTGCCTCAGCCAAAAGAGATACCTGCCAAGAGTATTGCCAATCTATCGAGAGTCTAGGAGACTTTGCCAGACTATGCAGGAGAATATTCCAGTCCGTCTTTTATAAAAAGACAAACGGATCTGGGACAGAATCGCAGGCAGAGGCAGTCCTGGGAGGAGATTTTGGCTATTATTACAAAGGAAAGGGTCCTCTGGGCGATCAATAGCTTCTCCCCCTTCAAGGCACCCAGCCCGGATGGTATACTATCAGCCATGCTATAGAAAATACCTGAGGTGGTAGTACCATGGTTAGTGGTTATGTTTAAGAGCTGCTTGTGCCCAGCTACGTCCCCAGGAGTTGGAGACGGGCAAGGGTCGTCTTTATCCCAAAGATAGGGAGAAGAGGTCACGAATCCGCTTCGATCCACCGCGACAGTCCTGCGCGAAGTGGTGGGAACTATCGAAAAGACCCTGCATTACAAACAATATACTTTGTTAGCCTTCTAAGATATAAACGGCGACTTTAACAACGTCCGTACTGAATCGATTCGAGAAGCTCTCATAGACTTAATCGTAGAAGCCAGCTTCAGGCATTGGCTAGCAGTTATGCTGAGCTCGAGAATAATCCAAGCGGTTTGGGAACCGAGACGGTAATCAAATACGACAACAGAGGTACACCACAAATCGTCATCTCTCCTTTACTGTGGTTAATTTTACAGATTTTTTTTATATTAATTTAGAAAATTTAATTTTTAATTGTTTAAATTACATAAGAAATTAAGAAGATTGACATTTTTTAAATAATCCATTTTTTTTTCTAAGTTTACAAAGTGCATGTAGAGGAATGTTTTGATACCTGTATAAAAATGTTATGTTATAACAATTTTCGTTTTTGATTTAATAAGAAATTTCATAAATTCAACAGTTCGGTAAGAATACGTTTGGTATCGTCTGGGCTTTGAACCTTGTGCCCAATAGTTCTTTCATCATTAAAGATTTCGTGGTCATTACCGCCCTTATCTGTTTTATCCCCGATAAAGTGAATTTCTTTAAAGCTGAAAATTATTGTTGAATGAAAAATTAGTAATTTACTAAAAGTAAATTCAAAAAGCGATATGATTACTCACTTATATTTAGCGACATACTGCAGGCAATAGGATTTATCCCATCCATGGGGGAATATATCGAAACTAATTTGTCCGCCAATGCTGTAAGTTAAATCAATATTATGGAATTCCTTCTTTAATGCCTCGATCATATTAGCCCGTATGTTATGCACTTTATCATATTGATTAAATAGTTTCCTTTCCTCCATTGTGCATTGCTGGCCAACTGGGCAAACATTCATCATGCCATTGCGGGTTTCCAGGAAAATGCCTCTTTTGAATGGCAATTGCAGTTCAGATAAATACTTTAAGCAAAAATTAATAAATCTCTGTATTACATCATCTCCAAGATGTTTTAACAGGGACTGCTTGCCAGTTTCCTTGCCTTTTACAATTTGAACAAGGCCATTTTCTGGGAAGACGAAGTCAAAATTCGATAATATCTCTTCTCCGTTTAATTGTTCGAACATTTTTCCCAAGTCCGCTCCACTAACAACGCCAATAGTAGCCCGGGGTTTGACTTTGGAGTAGAAGAACTCCTCAAACTCGGCCTCCATTGATTGACGTGGTGGGGTTATGGTCCCATCAATATCAAATAGTATAAGAATTTCGTCACGAGTTAGCGATGACATGCTCGATTTTCAAACTATTTAAATTATCTTCAACGCTTAACTAAAAGAATGATAGTTTAATATCGACACTCGGTTCAAGTAACAGAGGCGCGACTTATCTCGAAATTGAAAGTAGCCAACATTCTTATTGACATGCCCCAAATGGCTCTGTGTCAGCGATCAGATGATAGGGGGGCAATTCTCCAGATATGCTTGAGTGAAAGAATAGAGGCGACTTTCAGATGCTTACTTAGAAATAGATCGAACAAGTTCTCTGATAGTGTAGGTACCTTAAGAGAATCTCCGGACTACGTCTAACCGAAAACTAACGGTGAAGGGCTTTCAGTAATATCTTACAGATATGAGTCGATCTCGTAATTTGTCAGATTCCTGTGGAGGTTGAAGTTGAGAAGTTTGGGGATTAAATACTTCTTCCACGACTAGACAAATGAATGTATTGAAGCTTTTCAAGAAGGTAGGCCTACAAATCTGAGGTATTGAGGTTCCAGTACAATGCGACAAGTGGTGGCTGCGGTGCTTTGGACTTAATATTGGGGGACTTTTGCAGGACTACAACTGCATTTATTTTTCATAGGTAATCGTAAATAAATTTTATAACATCCGATTGTAAATCTTCCTTTCCGCTTAAGATAATACACAAGAACCCATAAAAATGACAATTTGATTTAACTCGATTGTGCTAAAATCACTTGCAATAAACAAAAGCACAACAACGACAAGCTAGATGCGCGATTTCCTAAAAAATCATTCATTTAATAAAAATGCAAAAATGCTTATCAATTATTCTTATCAGGGTGCAACTTTCACTTGTTTCTTTCCAAATATTTGTGTGGCTAGCAACCAAAGTCTATAGATCTTGAATGGGCCAATCTGATACAATTCGTGGTGCTAGGCCAGTTTCAGTTTTGACGTTGCGCCGTCGCAACTTGTTATTGAGAGCACAGTCGCAGTGGGTTTAATAAGATGACCGAAAAATGTATGTGCGGTGATTACTTGCGTTTAATAAAAAAAATATACTTAAATAATTCAATTCAAACGACATCAAAACTTATTGCAAACAATAAATAATTAGAAACGACGTCATTAAAACAGAACCGGCTTTCTAGTTGTTTTTGTGGTTGTACTATACTTAGTTATACTACTACTATACTCATTACTTATACTACTACTGCAGATGGGATGACATTGTACTTTTTAATTTTGTGTTTTAGCAGAGTTTCTCTTAATTTACTTATTTTTTAATTGAAATTAAAAAGGACTATTATTGTAATATTTAAAATTATGTTTTAGTATGCTGTGGTCCTGGCTATGCTAGTCCATTAGACGCGGTTAAGAACGGACCAAGGGAAAAACTCTTATATGTAATCACAGTTCAGCCAAATTTGGAAGATCCTCAGGGTGATTATCTATCAACCGTTGATGTGGACCCAGATAGTCCCACATATTGTCAAGTATAAATATTTCATTTCAAATAAAGAAGACTTAGAATTTAAACTACTAAAATCTATTTAAGATAATTCATCGTACATTCACTAATAAAAAAAACAATGAGCTACATCACAGCGGATGGAATACATGCTCCAGCTGCCACTTAGTTGATTCTTCATGTAAAAATGTACCAAAACGTGATAAGCTGATCTTGCCATGTTTGCTATCTGATAATATTTATGTTGTTGATGTTGGCAAAGATCCGAGGAAACCACAAATTTTTAAAGAGATTAGCGGAGACGAATTAAGACGTCATAATGTATCAGCACCACATACAACGCACTGCTTAGCTGATGGCAATATAATGATATCAACAATGGGCGATGCAGATGGCAAAGCAAAAGGAGAGTTTATACTATTCGATCCAAATTTCAATTGCATTGGGACGTGGACTAAAGGCGAAAAGAAAGCATTTTGCGGATATGACTTTTGGTATCAGCCATATTATGATGTTATGGTTGCATCAGAATGGGGTGCTCCATATTTATTTAAAAGGTAAACAAAATTAATAATTTTATATTAATTTTCTTAATTTTACTAACACAATATAGCGGATATAAGCCTTCGGATATTGATGATCCAACACAATATGGCAGACGCTTAAACTTCTACAACTGGAAGGATCGCACTCTATATCAAACCATTGACCTGGGAAATGAAGGAATAACCCCACTTGAAATACGCTTCTTACATGATCCAAAACAAGCTCAAGGCTTTGTTGGCACAGCGCTATACTCAAAAGTGTTTCGATTTTATAAAAAAAGCGATTCAAAAGAATTTATTTCACAAAAAATCATTGATGTACCGGCCAAGAAGGTTGAAGGCTGGGCAACAGAATATATGGATGGAATGATGACCGACATATTGATATCATTAGATGATCGATTCCTTTACTTTAGTAACTGGCTACACGGTGATGTTAGACAATATGATATAAGTAATCCAGAAAAACCAATATTAACCGGACAAATATTCCTTGGTGGATCTATACTCAGCGATTCAAACGTTAAAGTAATAGAAGATAAAGAATTGAAGGTAATACAGAATATACATCTATCCTATACTTCAAACAAGTTATAATACAATTTTAATAGAAACAACCAGATCCATGCATTATTAAAGGCCGTCGGTTAGAAGGTGGGCCCCAAATGCTACAGCTTTCGTTGGATGGCAAACGTTTATATGTATCATCGTCGCTATTTTCACCGTGGGACAAACAGGTCTGCTACAACAACAATCATAAACACAAAATAATATTAATGGAATATTCTTTTACAATAGTTTTATCCTAAAATGGTAAAGGCCGGTGGGACAATTGTACAAATCGATTGCGATACCGTAAATGGTGGAATGAAATTGAATGAGAGCTTTTTGGTTGATTATGCAAATGAACCAAATGGACCAACGTTACCGCATGAAATGCGTTATCCAGGTGGAGATTGTACTTCTGATATTTGGCTAGCGCAGCAATAATTCTTATTTGGTTGTTTGTCATTCCTTCTTTTTTTAAATAAACACATTGTAGTGTATTGAACTTGTAACTTTGGCTACGACTAGATATAAGCTTCGTAAACGTGAGTAGTGGGGAGATCACACAAAAGAGCATAACCCCTTGGAATTTTTTGGAAACTCACCTTTTGGTAAATGCGATCTAGGTAGTGTGTAGAAATATATCCTTAGAAAGTTCCCCATAAGCCATATGACATGTGGCACATTACTAAATATTTCACTCGCGAATCACAATTACACCATGATCACTATATTTTTTGTATTCTTGATTGTTGATTGAAAATTGTTTATTTTATTAATATATTGTTGAGTGCAGGTTTTGCTTGAGAGTCTGTTAGTTCATGTCACTTGGCTTAGGGTTGCTTGCTGTATGTTTTCTTCGGTCGCTTTATCTAATCTAGATTTCCCGAGCTCGACTCAAACTTCACGGGCAACTCCCGTACAGGAAAGAGTATCCCGGTACCGTACACGACGGTCTAGCACAAAATACAGCGTGTCGAATTTCATTTGCTATAAGCTAAAATTAATCCGCCAATCGAAAAGATTCAAACCCGAAACGAGCTTTGGTCAATTGTAGATTGTTGATTGGAGATTGTTGATTGAAGATTGTTGATTGTAGATTCTTGAATGATGGGGGGTTATTGGACGGGAAAGGAAGCAGCTTGAAGAAAATCTGTAAGCGATATCATGACAAAAGCAAAAAATATTATATACATATATAAAAATTGAACGTCTAATCGGGTCGTTTTGTTTTGCCACTTCTTCATTTTGTTGATGCTTTTTTACGTTTTTACCTTTGGTTCTTTAATATCATTGTTTAAATTGTTGTTCGTTTTCTATTTTATAGTTTAATTTAGCAAAGATAATGTTAGTAAATTTTATGTAAAAAAGTAAAAAGGGTGGGTAGACACACAAATCCTAAAAATCGAATCTAAAAACAACGACGAAAGTGATATGGATCTATAATTAACCTCAATAAATAGCTAAGCCCTAGGTAATACAAGAGAAGACACAAAAAGATGAGCCAATATTTTTCAAGGGAGGGTCTGAGTGTGCCATAAACAGAGTAAAACAATTCGCTTTAAACTGTTTAATATTGGCTAGTGTTATTTAAGTCACTTAAAAATTAAGGCGGGCTCCCAATGCATCCGCTCCGTTAAGAGGTTTGCTTAGAAGTTATATGGCAGTGAGGAAAGGTGGTTTCAATCGGAGCGGATGCATTGGGATACCGGCTTCAGAGCTAATCTACCTAAAATGTGGTGTGATAATTCTAACGTTTTGTTATTATACACTTTCTGCATTTCTTTATTTTCCTTCAGTTGATGATGTCTCTGCAATTATGTCCATTTTATTTACTATAGGGATTCTCTTGTATTTATTTCTTCGATTGACTCTCCTCCATCTTCATTTTCTTAGATTAAATCTAATACCTAATGTCAAAGGGCGAAAATAACAAGTAAATACATCTAGCGTAGCTCCACAATTCGTTTCGCTAGGCATTTCGAAGCAGGCGCCGCTTCAGGCTACACCCTCAATGTGGCCGAAAGTCCATAAGCTGACACTGCCTGGACCCATTCAATACCTAATAAAAATATTGAATGTGCGGTTCGTCCCATGATCGGGGAAGAATAGCATCGGTTCATTGAAAGTGTTGCCTGTAGCAAATTAGTTTTCACAATTTGATCAGACAAATTTCCATGAATAAACCTACTTAAATATCTAGATCACCCAGTGACATCCTAACAAGATTGACACTTCATAAAGACGACCCTTCGCTAGTTTGATTTCCCCGTTTCTGTGCCAGCTCACAGTTGGCTAGCCCACAACCCTACCACAGTTGCCTGTGTCCCCACAAATTTGATCTGTTAGTGCGAGGTAGACGATATGTCAGCATCAATCTTATCTAAACTAATAAGCCTTGCATAGGAAAAGGTATCCGCTCCCGAAGGGGACTCCGATCCTATGACTTCACTTCGTCCCCTAGCACTCACAGTTGCTTGCAAGTTGCGAACCAGGCTGAACTCCACTAAGCTCGACCCCTCACAAACGAGTCAAAGCCCCGGGACAATGAAACGATGGTGTGACCATCCAGTATCAGGCAGGTAAGTGACACCCGAATATCGCGCCACTCGATAAACAGATGGCAGCTTCCATACCCACTAAAGAGATTGCTAAAAATCGGGGGAGACCCGTGACTTGAGCCGCCTGGCAACTGCAACAAGTAACTGTCCGCTAATGTTGGCCAAAGCTACTACTACCCTGGAAGAAATGTTTATATATCTTATTTGCTAACAAAGATAAGTCCTGAATCTAAGCTAAACTATTATATGATGCAAAAAACTTAAATCTATTCTCGCGATCTAAATGTCTAATAAAAATATGGGTGTAGAAATAATGGTACTCACCGCCTTTCTCAAATCCAATACCCCTGTCGAAGACCTACACTCAAACACAAACACTAGCACTTTTTTTCACTATCACACATCTGTAAAAAAGAAAGAAAAAACAGTTAGTTATTGGAGAATCTAAATCAGTTTGAAGAAGGTGTCAAACTATAAAAAAGAGGGTACTTACCACCAAAATATTTTTTCAGAAAATTTGCTTTAAATTTCCAGATACTCCAAAGGTCCTCCTCTCCACGATGTTGAAAGCTGCTGACCGGTCTAGCTGCAGTGTTGATTTCCAAAGGACTTCAAACAGAGTGGTAGTTAAACTATTAAAAATACATAAAAACATTCTATAATATTTCTCCACTTTCAATTGGTATATGGTTAAAGATATAAATATGTAAGTAAAATTGTAATCAAAGGTATCGTATGCTAACAGTATCAACCTGCCACCCTCTACCCTACTTCCGGCAAAGGAGCTTACCGTAGACGATTTAGTTGCCTTATCAGATGCTGCTGGATTCATCCAGAGTCACTTTGTCTTCTTATCCAACGATCCTGTAAGAAAGTAGTTTTAAAAAAAATACTGGCTACAGAAATAAAGAGCTTTTCAGAGCCCCAAATATAGATATGTGTTCGCGACTTCGATATTTATTAAAACTAAACCCCAGCTTTCATCATGTTTTGTCCACAGTAAGATTCTATTGAAAGCTTACCCGTGACTGATAAAGACTTACTATTTCACAAAAGGTGCCTTCGAAGAAGGAATCGTTCCTAGTCAAATTAGGAATTTAATTGAGAGATTTGATCATAACCATTGATTATACTCTATAATCAAACTATAATAACAATCTAAAATCATTGTCGCAAAGATTTTTGTTCAATACTTTTAAAAAAATTTAACACTGCTGCTAATGGCGGCACTGACAGAAACCCACCCATTAATTTAAAAAGTAAAATAAAACTACCAC
Source organism: Thereva unica (assembly GCA_949987705.1). Classification (NCBI taxonomy): domain Eukaryota; kingdom Metazoa; phylum Arthropoda; class Insecta; order Diptera; family Therevidae; genus Thereva; species Thereva unica. The sequence continues at coordinate 4,062,412 of OX465286.1, forward strand.
AAAAAATATGAAATCTTCTCCTTTATATATAGTAATAACTCCCGGTAATATTTAATTAGAAAACATTTAAATAATATAAGAAATGACATAAATATAAAAGGACAAACTTACAATTAAAATTAATTTCCTTGCACATACAAAATGGTGGCACATTTGCATAGTAGTCAAATTTTATTTTTATTGTTTCACATTATTTAAATCACCGTTCACTTTAATTTTTCTACCTAATTCTATAAAAAAATTATTATTTCATTGATATTCACTATTAATTTGAGCTAACTCACAGTTTTTATTAATTAAAACAGCCGTTGAATTTTACTTCAAGAAAAATCAGTTCAACATGGCTATTTTTTCCTGTCCATGTTCAAAAAATGACAGTTCGTTTAGCAACGAGTTTTTTCGTTATTTTCGGCATTGTCGTTAACTCAAATATTCTCACCTGAAAACGTATTATTTCTTAAGAACCGGATGTATTGTATACATGAACCTTTAAGGTTTGAATTATAAAGGAAACAGATCTCCCTAGCTTCCATAGTGCCATCTGGGCCCACCAACTGGAAGCAAATTAACGGACGGCTGAAAGAAATCGAGAAAAAACTCGTAAAAGTATGCAATTTTTCTCGGGTGATAATTTTAAAAGTTTATTTTATTTAATTTTAATTAATTTAAACAATAAAAAATTATGAAATGCTGTTTTTAAGTAATTAAAAATATAATAGAATATATAAAAAATACATATTTAATAATAATAGGCTTAATAACCATTATTGATGAGAACGCAAAAACGGCCAAAAAAGTGAGTTTTTATCAATACGATTCTTACGCATTTTTTTGAGATTTCAGGAATTGAAAATTTTGATTTTTTTGGAATTTCTTTAATTTAAGTAGTTAATTTGACTTATTTAAGGTTTATTTAAATCAATTTATGTATTTTATATAATTTAGTAAAAATTTGTTTGCTCTGGGTACATCCTTTTTTGCTTAAAACTGAATTTAAACAGCCAAACAGGATTTCAAAATTTATTTCCACCTAAAATACCTTAATATAATAATAATTAATTATGGGGGAGTGATGTCTAGTTGTAAAGGGACCTCCCAGGGAGTCTGTGAATCAATCCCACCCCGGGCTGACGTCTATTTCCCGCGATACTGGGCATTTTGCAGCCCTCCTTGGGAAATCACAAAAGAGGGCATAACTCCCAAACCCCTCGGTATTTTTTGGTAAACTCAACTGGTCTGGATTCAGGGGAGCGATACCTTTCCAAGGAGGCCCCATTCCTCCAAATCGCAGCACTATAGCAAAAGTGGGGAAAAGGAGGACGAGCCCTTTCCAAGAAGGTGCTACTCATCAAGATCGGAGCAGGATTTCGGCAAAAGGGATCGAAAAGTTAACAGGGAGAAAGCGCTGGAATAGCCGGATTTCTCCACTTTCGTGGACATTTCTGGATTCAGGAGGGCGAGCCCTTTCCAACAAGGTGCTACTCATCAAGATCGGAGCAGGATTTCGGCAAAAGGGATCGAAAAGTTAACAGGGAGAAAGCGCTGGAATAGCCGGATTTCTCCACTTTCGTGGACATTTCTGGATTCAGGAGGGCGAGCCCTTTCCAACAAGGTGCTACTCATCAAGATCGGAGCAGGATTTCGGCAAAAGGGCTCGAAAAGTCAACAGGGAGAAAGCGCTGGAATATCCGGAGAAAGTGGACATTTCTGGATTCAGGGGGACGAGCCCTTTCCAACAAGGTGATACTCATCAAGATCGGAGCAGGATTTCGGCAAAAGGGCTCGAAAAGTCAACAGGGAGAAAGCGCTGGAATATCCGGAGAAAGTGGACATTTCTGGATTCAGGGGGACGAGCCCTTTCGAACAAGGTGCCCCCCATAAAGATCGGAGCAGTATTTCGGCAAAAGGGCTCGAAAAGTCAACAGGGAGAAAGCGCTGGAATATCCGGAGAAAGTGGACATTTCTGGATTCAGGAGGGCGAGCCCTTTCCAACAAGGTGCTACTCATCAAGATCGGAGCAGGATTTCGGCAAAAGGGCTCGAAAAGTCAACAGGGAGAAAGCGCTGGAATATCCGGAGAAAGTGGACATTTCTGGATTCAGGGGGACGAGCCCTTTCCAACAAGGTGCTACTCATCAAGATCGGAGCAGGATTTCGGCAAAAGGGCTCGAAAAGTCAACAGGGAGAAAGCGCTGGAATATCCGGAGAAAGTGGACATTTCTGGATTCAGGGGGACGAGCCCTTTCCAACAAGGTGCTACTCATCAAGATCGGAGCAGGATTTCGGCAAAAGGGCTCGAAAAGTCAACAGGGAGAAAGCGCTGGAATATCCGGAGAAAGTGGACATTTCTGGATTCAGGGGGACGAGCCCTTTCCAACAAGGTGCTACTCATCAAGATCGGAGCAGGATTTCGGCAAAAGGGCTCGAAAAGTCAACAGGGAGAAAGCGCTGGAATATCCGGAGAAAGTGGACATTTCTGGATTCAGGGGGACGAGCCCTTTCCAACAAGGTGCTACTCATCAAGATCGGAGCAGGATTTCGGCAAAGGGGCTCGAAAAGTCAACAGGGAGAAAGCGCTGGAATATCCGGAGAAAGTGGACATTTCTGGATTCAGGGGGACGAGCCCTTTCCAACAAGGTGCTACTCATCAAGATCGGAGCAGGATTTCGGCAAAAGGGCTCGAAAAGTCAACAGGGAGAAAGCGCTGGAATATCCGGAGAAAGTGGACATTTCTGGATTCAGGGGGACGAGCCCTTTCCAACAAGGTGCTACTCATCAAGATCGGAGCAGGATTTCGGCAAAAGGGCTCGAAAAGTCAACAGGGAGAAAGCGCTGGAATATCCGGAGAAAGTGGACATTTCTGGATTCAGGAGGGCGAGCCCTTTCCAACAAGGTGCTACTCATCAAGATCGGAGCAGGATTTCGGCAAAAGGGCTCGAAAAGTCAACAGGGAGAAAGCGCTGGAATATCCGGAGAAAGTGGACATTTCTGGATTCAGGGGGACGAGCCCTTTCCAACAAGGTGCTACTCATCAAGATCGGAGCAGGATTTCGGCAAAAGGGCCCGAAAAGTCAACAGGGAGAAAGCGCTGGAATATCCGGAGAAAGTGGACATTTCTGGATTCAGGGGGACGAGCCCTTTCCAACAAGGTGTTACTCATCAAGATCGGAGCAGGATTTCGGCAAAGGGGCTCGAAAAGTCAACAGGGAGAAAGCGCTGGAATATCCGGAGAAAGTGGACATTTCTGGATTCAGGGGGACGAGCCCTTTCCAACAAGGTGCTACTCATCAAGATCGGAGCAGGATTTCGGCAAAAGGGCTCGAAAAGTCAACAGGGAGAAAGCGCTGGAATATCCGGAGAAAGTGGACATTTCTGGATTCAGGGGGACGAGCCCTTTCCAACAAGGTGCTACTCATCAAGATCGGAGCAGGATTTCGGCAAAAGGGCTCGAAAAGTCAACAGGGAGAAAGCGCTGGAATATCCGGAGAAAGTGGACATTTCTGGATTCAGGGGGACGAGCCCTTTCCAACAAGGTGCTACTCATCAAGATCGGAGCAGGATTTCGGCAAAAGGGCTCGAAAAGTCAACAGGGAGAAAGCGCTGGAATATCCGGAGAAAGTGGACATTTCTGGATTCAGGGGGACGAGCCCTTTCCAACAAGGTGCTACTCATCAAGATCGGAGCAGGATTTCGGCAAAAGGGCTCGAAAAGTCAACAGGGAGAAAGCGCTGGAATATCCGGAGAAAGTGGACATTTCTGGATTCAGGGGGACGAGCCCTTTCCAACAAGGTGCTACTCATCAAGATCGGAGCAGGATTTCGGCAAAAGGGCTCGAAAAGTCAACAGGGAGAAAGCGCTGGAATATCCGGAGAAAGTGGACATTTCTGGATTCAGGGGGACGAGCCCTTTCCAACAAGGTGCTACTCATCAAGATCGGAGCAGGATTTCGGCAAAAGGGCCCGAAAAGTCAACAGGGAGAAAGCGCTGGAATATCCGGAGAAAGTGGACATTTCTGGATTCAGGGGGACGAGCCCTTTCCAACAAGGTGCTACTCATCAAGATCGGAGCAGGATTTCGGCAAAAGGGCTCGAAAAGTCAACAGGGAGAAAGCGCTGGAATATCCGGAGAAAGTGGACATTTCTGGATTCAGGGGGACGAGCCCTTTCCAACAAGGTGCTACTCATCAAGATCGGAGCAGGATTTCGGCAAAAGGGCTCGAAAAGTCAACAGGGAGAAAGCGCTGGAATATCCGGAGAAAGTGGACATTTCTGGATTCAGGGGGACGAGCCCTTTCCAACAAGGTGCTACTCATCAAGATCGGAGCAGGATTTCGGCAAAAGGGCTCGAAAAGTCAACAGGGAGAAAGCGCTGAAATATCCGGAGAAAGTGGACATTTCTGGATTCAGGGGGACGAGCCCTTTCCAACAAGGTGCTACTCATCAAGATCGGAGCAGGATTTCGGCAAAAGGGCTCGAAAAGTCAACAGGGAGAAAGCGCTGGAATATCCGGAGAAAGTGGACATTTCTGGATTCAGGGGGACGAGCCCTTTCCAACAAGGTGCTACTCATCAAGATCGGAGCAGGATTTCGGCAAAAGGGCTCGAAAAGTCAACAGGGAGAAAGCGCTGGAATATCCGGAGAAAGTGGACATTTCTGGATTCAGGGGGACGAGCCCTTTCCAACAAGGTGCTACTCATCAAGATCGGAGCAGGATTTCGGCAAAAGGGCTCGAAAAGTCAACAGGGAGAAAGCGCTGGAATATCCGGAGAAAGTGGACATTTCTGGATTCAGGGGGACGAGCCCTTTCCAACAAGGTGCTACTCATCAAGATCGGAGCAGGATTTCGGCAAAAGGGCTCGAAAAGTCAACAGGGAGAAAGCGCTGGAATATCCGGAGAAAGTGGACATTTCTGGATTCAGGGGGACGAGCCCTTTCCAACAAGGTGCTACTCATCAAGATCGGAGCAGGATTTCGGCAAAAGGGCTCGAAAAGTCAACAGGGAGAAAGCGCTGGAATATCCGGAGAAAGTGGACATTTCTGGATTCAGGGGGACGAGCCCTTTCCAACAAGGTGCTACTCATCAAGATCGGAGCAGGATTTCGGCAAAAGGGCTCGAAAAGTCAACAGGGAGAAAGCGCTGGAATATCCGGAGAAAGTGGACATTTCTGGATTCAGGGGGACGAGCCCTTTCCAACAAGGTGCTACTCATCAAGATCGGAGCAGGATTTCGGCAAAAGGGCTCGAAAAGTCAACAGGGAGAAAGCGCTGGAATATCCGGAGAAAGTGGACATTTCTGGATTCAGGGGGACGAGCCCTTTCCAACAAGGTGCTACTCATCAAGATCGGAGCAGGATTTCGGCAAAAGGGCTCGAAAAGTCAACAGGGAGAAAGCGCTGGAATATCCGGAGAAAGTGGACATTTCTGGATTCAGGGGGACGAGCCCTTTCCAACAAGGTGCTACTCATCAAGATCGGAGCAGGATTTCGGCAAAAGGGCTCGAAAAGTCAACAGGGAGAAAGCGCTGGAATATCCGGAGAAAGTGGACATTTCTGGATTCAGGGGGACGAGCCCTTTCCAACAAGGTGCTACTCATCAAGATCGGAGCAGGATTTCGGCAAAAGGGCTCGAAAAGTCAACAGGGAGAAAGCGCTGGAATATCCGGAGAAAGTGGACATTTCTGGATTCAGGGGGACGAGCCCTTTCCAACAAGGTGCTACTCATCAAGATCGGAGCAGGATTTCGGCAAAAGGGCTCGAAAAGTCAACAGGGAGAAAGCGCTGGAATATCCGGAGAAAGTGGACATTTCTGGATTCAGGGGGACGAGCCCTTTCCAACAAGGTGCTACTCATCAAGATCGGAGCAGGATTTCGGCAAAAGGGCTCGAAAAGTCAACAGGGAGAAAGCGCTGGAATATCCGGAGAAAGTGGACATTTCTGGATTCAGGGGGACGAGCCCTTTCCAACAAGGTGCTACTCATCAAGATCGGAGCAGGATTTCGGCAAAAGGGCTCGAAAAGTCAACAGGGAGAAAGCGCTGGAATATCCGGAGAAAGTGGACATTTCTGGATTCAGGGGGACGAGCCCTTTCCAACAAGGTGCTACTCATCAAGATCGGAGCAGGATTTCGGCAAAAGGGCTCGAAAAGTCAACAGGGAGAAAGCGCTGGAATATCCGGAGAAAGTGGACATTTCTGGATTCAGGGGGACGAGCCCTTTCCAACAAGGTGCTACTCATCAAGATCGGAGCAGGATTTCGGCAAAAGGGCTCGAAAAGTCAACAGGGAGAAAGCGCTGGAATATCCGGAGAAAGTGGACATTTCTGGATTCAGGGGGACGAGCCCTTTCCAACAAGGTGCTACTCATCAAGATCGGAGCAGGATTTCGGCAAAAGGGCTCGAAAAGTCAACAGGGAGAAAGCGCTGGAATATCCGGAGAAAGTGGACATTTCTGGATTCAGGGGGACGAGCCCTTTCCAACAAGGTGCTACTCATCAAGATCGGAGCAGGATTTCGGCAAAAGGGCTCGAAAAGTCAACAGGGAGAAAGCGCTGGAATATCCGGAGAAAGTGGACATTTCTGGATTCAGGGGGACGAGCCCTTTCCAACAAGGTGCTACTCATCAAGATCGGAGCAGGATTTCGGCAAAAGGGCTCGAAAAGTCAACAGGGAGAAAGCGCTGGAATATCCGGAGAAAGTGGACATTTCTGGATTCAGGGGGACGAGCCCTTTCCAACAAGGTGCTACTCATCAAGATCGGAGCAGGATTTCGGCAAAAGGGCTCGAAAAGTCAACAGGGAGAAAGCGCTGGAATATCCGGAGAAAGTGGACATTTCTGGATTCAGGGGGACGAGCCCTTTCCAACAAGGTGCTACTCATCAAGATCGGAGCAGGATTTCGGCAAAGGGGCTCGAAAAGTCAACAGGGAGAAAGCGCTGGAATATCCGGAGAAAGTGGACATTTCTGGATTCAGGGGGACGAGCCCTTTCCAACAAGGTGCTACTCATCAAGATCGGAGCAGGATTTCGGCAAAAGGGCTCGAAAAGTCAACAGGGAGAAAGCGCTGGAATATCCGGAGAAAGTGGACATTTCTGGATTCAGGGGGACGAGCCCTTTCCAACAAGGTGCTACTCATCAAGATCGGAGCAGGATTTCGGCAAAAGGGCTCGAAAAGTCAACAGGGAGAAAGCGCTGGAATATCCGGAGAAAGTGGACATTTCTGGATTCAGGGGGACGAGCCCTTTCCAACAAGGTGCTACTCATCAAGATCGGAGCAGGATTTCGGCAAAAGGGCTCGAAAAGTCAACAGGGAGAAAGCGCTGGAATATCCGGAGAAAGTGGACATTTCTGGATTCAGGGGGACGAGCCCTTTCCAACAAGGTGCTACTCATCAAGATCGGAGCAGGATTTCGGCAAAAGGGCTCGAAAAGTCAACAGGGAGAAAGCGCTGGAATATCCGGAGAAAGTGGACATTTCTGGATTCAGGGGGACGAGCCCTTTCCAACAAGGTGCTACTCATCAAGATCGGAGCAGGATTTCGGCAAAAGGGCTCGAAAAGTCAACAGGGAGAAAGCGCTGGAATATCCGGAGAAAGTGGACATTTCTGGATTCAGGGGGACGAGCCCTTTCCAACAAGGTGCTACTCATCAAGATCGGAGCAGGATTTCGGCAAAAGGGCTCGAAAAGTCAACAGGGAGAAAGCGCTGGAATATCCGGAGAAAGTGGACATTTCTGGATTCAGGGGGACGAGCCCTTTCCAACAAGGTGCTACTCATCAAGATCGGAGCAGGATTTCGGCAAAAGGGCTCGAAAAGTCAACAGGGAGAAAGCGCTGGAATATCCGGAGAAAGTGGACATTTCTGGATTCAGGGGGACGAGCCCTTTCCAACAAGGTGCTACTCATCAAGATCGGAGCAGGATTTCGGCAAAAGGGCTCGAAAAGTCAACAGGGAGAAAGCGCTGGAATATCCGGAGAAAGTGGACATTTCTGGATTCAGGGGGACGAGCCCTTTCCAACAAGGTGCTACTCATCAAGATCGGAGCAGGATTTCGGCAAAAGGGCTCGAAAAGTCAACAGGGAGAAAGCGCTGGAATATCCGGAGAAAGTGGACATTTCTGGATTCAGGGGGACGAGCCCTTTCCAACAAGGTGCTACTCATCAAGATCGGAGCAGGATTTCGGCAAAAGGGCTCGAAAAGTCAACAGGGAGAAAGCGCTGGAATATCCGGAGAAAGTGGACATTTCTGGATTCAGGGGGACGAGCCCTTTCCAACAAGGTGCTACTCATCAAGATCGGAGCAGGATTTCGGCACAAGGGCTCGAAAAGTCAACAGGGAGAAAGCGCTGGAATATCCGGAGAAAGTGGACATTTCTGGATTCAGGGGGACGAGCCCTTTCCAACAAGGTGCTACTCATCAAGATCGGAGCAGGATTTCGGCAAAAGGGCTCGAAAAGTCAACAGGGAGAAAGCGCTGGAATATCCGGAGAAAGTGGACATTTCTGGATTCAGGGGGACGAGCCCTTTCCAACAAGGTGCTACTCATCAAGATCGGAGCAGGATTTCGGCAAAAGGGCTCGAAAAGTCAACAGGGAGAAAGCGCTGGAATATCAGGAGAAAGTGGACATTTCTGGATTCAGGGGGACGAGCCCTTTCCAACAAGGTGCTACTCATCAAGATCGGAGCAGGATTTCGGCAAAAGGGCTCGAAAAGTCAACAGGGAGAAAGCGCTGGAATATCCGGAGAAAGTGGACATTTCTGGATTCAGGGGGACGAGCCCTTTCCAACGAGGTGCTACTCATCAAGATCGGAGCAGGATTTCGGCAAAAGGGCTCGAAAAGTCAACAGGGAGAAAGCGCTGGAATATCCGGAGAAAGTGGACATTTCTGGATTCAGGGGGACGAGCCCTTTCCAACAAGGTGCTACTCATCAAGATCGGAGCAGGATTTCGGCAAAAGGGCTCGAAAAGTCAACAGGGAGAAAGCGCTGGAATATCCGGAGAAAGTGGACATTTCTGGATTCAGGGGGACGAGCCCTTTCCAACAAGGTGCTACTCATCAAGATCGGAGCAGGATTTCGGCAAAAGGGCTCGAAAAGTCAACAGGGAGAAAGCGCTGGAATATCCGGAGAAAGTGGACATTTCTGGATTCAGGAGGGCGAGCCCTTTCCAACAAGGTGCTACTCATCAAGATCGGAGCAGGATTTCGGCAAAGGGGCTCGAAAAGTCAACAGGGAGAAAGCGCTGGAATATCCGGAGAAAGTGGACATTTCTGGATTCAGGGGGACGAGCCCTTTCCAACAAGGTGCTACTCATCAAGATCGGAGCAGGATTTCGGCAAAAGGGCTCGAAAAGTCAACAGGGAGAAAGCGCTGGAATATCCGGAGAAAGTGGACATTTCTGGATTCAGGGGGACGAGCCCTTTCCAACAAGGTGCTACTCATCAAGATCGGAGCAGGATTTCGGCAAAGGGGCTCGAAAAGTCAACAGGGAGAAAGCGCTGGAATATCCGGAGAAAGTGGACATTTCTGGATTCAGGGGGACGAGCCCTTTCCAACAAGGTGCTACTCATCAAGATCGGAGCAGGATTTCGGCAAAAGGGCTCGAAAAGTCAACAGGGAGAAAGCGCTGGAATATCCGGAGAAAGTGGACATTTCTGGATTCAGGAAGGCGAGCCCTTTCCAACCAGGTGCTACTCATCAAGATCGGAGCAGGATTTCGGCAAAAGGGCTCGAAAAGTCAACAGGGAGAAAGCGCTGGAATATCCGGAGAAAGTGGACATTTCTGGATTCAGGAGGGCGAGCTCTTTCCAACAAGGTGCTACTCATCAAGATCGGAGCAGGATTTCGGCAAAAGGGCTCGAAAAGTCAACAGGGAGAAAGCGCTGGAATATCCGGAGAAAGTGGACATTTCTGGATTCAGGAGGGCGAGCCCTTTCCAACAAGGTGCTACTCATCAAGATCGGAGCAGGATTTCGGCAAAAGGGCTCGAAAAGTCAACAGGGAGAAAGCGCTGGAATATCCGGAGAAAGTGGACATTTCTGGATTCAGGAGGGCGAGCCCTTTCCAACAAGGTGCTACTCATCAAGATCGGAGCAGGATTTCGGCAAAAGGGCTCGAAAAGTCAACAGGGAGAAAGCGCTGGAATATCCGGAGAAAGTGGACATTTCTGGATTCAGGAGGGCGAGCCCTTTCCAACAAGGTGCTACTCATCAAGATCGGAGCAGGATTTCGGCAAAAGGGCTCGAAAAGTCAACAGGGAGAAAGCGCTGGAATATCCGGAGAAAGTGGACATTTCTGGAGTCAGGAGGGCGAGCCCTTTCCAACAAGGTGCTACTCATCAAGATCGGAGCAGGATTTCGGCAAAAGGGCTCGAAAAGTCAACAGGGAGAAAGCGCTGGAATATCCGGAGAAAGTGGACATTTCTGGATTCAGGAGGACGTGTCCCTCATTGGAGGACCATAGTAAAAGTGCACAAAATCGGGCCAAAAAATGCTAAGGGGTGCCATTTTTGCGATTTTAAGAAATTTCTGTCTAGAGCGCCCTTTTTTGTGATGGGAAATTGTTAGGGACCTCCCAGGGAGTCTGTGAACTCAATCCCACCCCGGGCTGACTAGGATTTCCCGAGATAATGGCCATTTTGCAGCCCTTCTTGGAGAAATCACAAAAGAGGGCATAACTCCCGAACCCATTGGAATTTTTGGGCAAACTCAACTGGGTTGAATTCAGGGGAGCGAGCCCTTTCCATCGAGGCATCATTAGTTCAAATTAATTATTATATATTAGGTAAATTTAGCAATTCCCTGTTGAAACCTTGTTGTTTGGGCGTTTATATTTAATTTTATGCAATAAAAACCTACTCTCGAAGCAAAATAATACAGCCAAATTATATAAAATACTTAAATTAACTTAAATAAACCTTAAATAAGGTAAATTAACTACTTAAATTAAAGAAATCCCAAAAAAACTGAAAATTTCAATTCCTGAAATCTCAAAAAAATGCGTAAGAATCGTACTGATAAAAACTCAGTTTTTAGGCCGTTTTTGCGTTAACATCAATAATAGTTATTAAGCCTATTATTATTAAATATGTATTTTTTATATATTCTATTATTTTTTTAATTACTTAAAAACAGCATTTCACAATTGTTTATTGTTTAATTTAACCAAAATCAATTAAATAAATTTCTGAAATTAATTTAAATTTGCAGTCATGGAGTGGTGCAGTTATAAGCTACTAACTCAACCATATTTAATCAAAGACAACAATCTCAAATGTTAAAGGTTCATGTGCGCAATACATCGAGTTCCCAAGAAATACTTTTTGAGTTTATTTTGAAAATCCTCAAATTTCCGTTAGAATAAATTAAATAAATGCTTCACCATATTATAAAAAAAAACATTATTTCAATAAAATTTATTTAATAGTTTCTGTTACAAGTGAGAATATTTGAAAACATTTTTTTTTAAATGAGAAATGCCGAATTTGCCGAAAATAACGAAAAAACCCGTTACTGAACGAACTGTCATACATGGACAGGGATAATCATGTTCAACTGCTTCAAGCAATATTTTACTGGTGTTTTAATTAATAAATACAGTGAGTTAATTCAAATTAATAGTGAATATTAATGCAATAATAATTTTTCCTTTCATAGCTAGATAAACTGAAGTGAAGAGTGTTTTAAATAATGTGAAACCATAAATATAAAATTCGTCTGCTATGCAAATGTGACGCCATTTTGCATGTGCAAAGGAAATTGATTTTAATTGTAAGTTTTTCCTTTATATTCATATTATTTCTTACATTATTTAAATGTTTTTTAATTAAATGCTACCGGGGTTTATTAATATATATATTAAAGGAGAAGATTCCATGTTTTTCTTGTTAGTTTTATGTTTTTTAAATTAATGGGTTCCTGTCGGTGACGGCATTAGGAGCAGTTAATTTTCTAAAAAGTATTGAATATTGAACAAAAATCGTTGTGAAATTGATTTTAGGCTGTTATTATAGATTGATCATAGAGTATATAATCAATAGTTGCGATCAGATCTCCCATAGGTCAGTTAAAATTCCTTTTCTTAAATTTAAATTCCCACCGTTGTGCCCCCTTTGATGGAGGCTTCGTATGCGAGGTTTCATGAACTACATAACAATTAAACGTACATATTCTTGTTAGGAATTTATGTACAATACATTGATTATAGAGTAAAGTATATTAGTATATAATGATTGTGGTAATTATTGTCCTAGACATGTTAAAGAGATCTCGCTAGAATTAGTGCACTTCAAATTAAATTCCTAATTTGGCTAGGAACGATTCCTTCTTCGAAGACACCTTTTGTGAAATAGTGAGTTTTTATCATAATCGGGTAAACTTTCAATAGAATCTTACTATGGACAAAAACATGATGAAAGCTGGGGTTTAGTTTTAATAATTATCGAAGTCGCGAACACATATCTATATTTGGGGCTCTGAAAAGCTCTTTATTTCTGTAGACAGTATTTTTTTAAAACTACTTTCTTACAGGAAATATGTGTATTCTCGTTGGATAAGTAGACAAAGGGATTCTGGAGGAATCCAGCATCATCTGATAAGGCAACCAGATCGTCTATGGTAAGTGACTTTGCTGGAAGTAGGGTAGAGGGTGGCAGGTTGATACTGTTAGCATATGATACCTTTGATTATTTTACTTGCATATTTATATCTTAACCATATCGCGATTGGAAGTGGAGAAATATTAAACAGTATTTTTATGTATTTGCAGTAGATTAAACTACCACTCTGATGTCCTTTGGAAATCAACACTGCACATCGTTTGGAAAGGAACACATCGTTTGGAAATCAACACTGTCCTTTGGAAATCAACACTGCAGATAGACGGATCAGCAGCTTTCAACATCATGGAGAGGAGCTAGAGGGATCAGCAACTTTCGACATCATGGAGAGGAGCTTTGGAGGATATGGAAATTTTGCGAAAATTTTTCGAAAAATTATTTTGGTGGTAAGTACCCTCTTTTTATAGTTTGCCCCTTCTTCAAACTAATTGAGATTCTCCAATAACTAAATGTTTTTTCTTTCTTTTTTACAGATTTGTGATAGTGAAAAAAAGTGCTAGTGTTTGTGTTTGAGTGTAGGTCTTCGACAGGGGTATTGGATTTGGGAAAGGCGGTGAGTACCATTATTTCTACACCCATAGACATTTAGATCGCGAGCATAGATTTAAGTTTTTTGCATCATATAATAGTTTAGCTTAGATTCAGGACTTATCTTTGTTAGCAAGTAAGCTATATAAACATTTCTTCCAGGGTAGTAGTAGCTTTGGCCAACATTAGCGGACAGCTGCTTAGCTGCAGTTGCCAGGCGGCTCAAGTCACGGGTCTCCCCCGATTTTTAGCAATCTCTTTAGTGGGTATGGAAGCTGCCATCTGTTTATCGAGTGGCGCGATATTCGGGTGTCACTTACCTGCCTGATACTGGATGGTCACACCATCGTTTCATTGTCCCGGGGCTTTGACTCGTTTGTGAGGGGTCGAGCTTAGTGGAGTTCAGCCTGGTTCGCAACTTGCAGGCAACTGTGAGTGCTAGGGGCCGAAGTGAAGTCATAGGATCGGAGTCCCCTTCGGGAGCGGACACCTTTTCTTATGCAAGGCTTATTAGTTTAGATAAGATTGATGCTGACATATCGTCTACCTCGCACTAACAGATCAAATTTGTGGGGACACAGGCAACTGTGGTAGGGTTGTGGGCTAGCCAACTGTGAGCTGGCACAGAAACGGGGAAATCAAACTAGCGAAGGGTCGTCTTTATGAAGTGTCAATCTTGTTAGGATGTCACTGGGCGATCTTCTAGATATTTAAGTAGGTTTATTCATGGAAATTTGTCTGATCAAATTGTGAAAACTAATTTGCTACAGGCAACACTTTCAATGAACCGATGCTATTCTTCCCCGATCATGGGACGAACCGCACATTCAATATTTTTATTAGGTATTGAATGGGTCCAGGCAGTGTCAGCTTATGGACTTTCGGCCACATTGAGGGTGTAGCCTGAAGCGGCGCTTGCTTCGAATGCCTAGCGAAACATTATGTGGAGCTACGCTAGATGTATTTACATGTTATTTTCGCCCTTTGACTTAGGTATTAGATTTATAACTTAAGAAAATGAAAGTGGTGGAGAATCAGTGGAAGTAAAAGAAATGAACTAGAGAATCAAGGAGCTGTGTACTAACTAAAATGGAAATAATTGGAAAAAAAAACTATATTCATCAACTGAAAGAGAATTAAGAACGAAAAAATAGGGAAAATAAATAACAACGAAACAATAATTAGAATTAGCACAACACATTTTAGGTAGATTAGCTCTGAAGCCGGTATCCCAATGCATCCGCTCCGATTGAAACCACCTTTCCTCACTGCCATATAAGTTCTAAGCAAACTTCTTAACGAAGCGGATGCATTGGGAGCCCGCCTTAATTTTTAAGTGACTTAAATAACACTAGCCAATATTGAACAGTTTAAAGCGAATTGTTTTACTCTGTTTATGGCACACTCAGACCCTCCCTTGAACAATATTGGCTCATCTTGTTGTGTCTTCTCTTGTATTACCTAGGGCTTAGCTTATTTATTGAGGTTAATTATAGATCCATATCACTTTCGTCGTTGTTTTTAGATTGGATTTCTAGGATTTCTGTGTCTACCCACCCTTTTTACATCTTTGCCTAAAATTATTTTAACTACTTAACATTATTTTTAATAAATAAACTATAAAACAAAAATATAGTAGAAAATGGCATCATTATTAAAGCAATTAAAGGAAAAGACGGAAAAAAATAAAAGCATCAACAAAATGAAGAAATCAAAATGGCGAAACAAAACGTCCCGATTAGACATTATTTTTTTATATATTATATTTTTTGCCTTTGTCATGATTCCGCTTACAGATTTTCTTCAAGCTACTTCCTTTCCCGTCCAATAACCCCCCATCATTCAAGAATCTACAATCAACAATCTACAGTCAACAATCTACAATCAACAATCTTCAATCAACAATCTCCAATCAACAATCTACAATTGACCAAAGTTTGTTTCGGGTTTGAATCTTTTCGATTGGCGGATTAATTTTAGCTTATAGAAAATGAAATTCGACACGTTGTATTTCGTGCTAGACCGTCGTGTACGGTACCGGGATACTCTTTTCTGTTGTTCGTGATACTCTTTGAATTGTTCGTGTAGTTTGAGTCGAGCCCGGGAAATAAACACGCGACTAGATTAGATAAAACGACCGAAGAAAACCTACAGCAAGCAGCCCTAAGCCAAGTGACATGAACTAACAGACTCTTAACCTGCACTCAACAATATATTAATAAAATAAACAATTTTCAATCAACTATCAAGAATACAAAAAATATAGTGATCATAGTGTAATTGTGATTCGCGAGTGAAATATTTAGTAAGGTGCCATTTTGTCACTTGGCTTATGGGGAAGTTTCCAAGGATATATGTATTTCTGCACACCTCCTAGATCGCATTTACCAAAAGGTGAGTTTACCAATTATGTTACAACCTTTTTAAGCTTCGATGATGAAAAAACACTACGTGCACAACAGAGACCTAGCCAAACTTATTCAACTTCGCTCATGGCGCCCTCCTCCCCTCATAGTTTTTCCTCTAAAAAAAGCCCCAATAAAGTAATCAATTTTGCAAATTTGGTACCCAGCGTGCTTCCCATTTGGTGGCCCTAAAAAAATCTAAAAAATACTTACTCTTTACCTCTCTTATTATGAAACTCACTCTGGAACTTTTCGTTAGCGCCTCACGCTTTTTGGTAAGGTATCTTGTCCCCATATACTGGCCAGAGCAATAAAAACTTTACATTCAAAATATTTTTTTTTACTTTTTACCGAGGGCGCATGACAAAATTTATTGCCCCTTATCCTCCTGTAATATTGACTTCTGTGCTGAAAGTAGAGTCGTGTTTCGTGACAAGTCGTTTGAGTTGTAGAAAGTGATGTGTCAGTCGAATTACGACTATCAGCACAGGAGCCTAGAATGTAAATGCTAGACCCATGTACTGAAAGTCGTGATTCTACTGAAACGTCACGTGGTGTTGCACCGCTTTTGCAGTGAACGACACATTTTTGCGCGAGGCCAGGACCGAACCCCAGTTGTAGAGCCTTTTAAGAAGAAAAAGAAGATCCTATATAGTGTTCTAACATTCCAAGTTCCTATCTTCAATACATAGGTTCTTTTTCTTGTCCATAAATATATCCTAGTTGTTTGTCGTGAGTTCCTCTCTGCCCGAGGAGAATTTTGAGTCTTGTCAATCTAACGCTCCTACTCCCACTCGGAGCATCAGATCCCTTGCATCTTTTATTCCTCTCCGTTTCACTGGGGGTTGATTACCCAGTCCGAGGTTAACAGTGCCATCGGCGATATTCAGAGGAATTGCGATAGAAAGAGGTGAGAGGAATCACTTTCGTTTCTGGATCATCCAGGGCACATTACTCGCCGTTTTGACACCTGGGGTGATCGATCCATCAAAATTCCTCGTGAAGTCGCAAGTGTCCCCTTCCGATGCTCGGGATACACCTGTCCGCTAGACAGGCAGTTACCGAGCACTCTCTCTGTCGTCTTGAGATATCCCTTACACCAGCTTACGCATGCCTGGGTGTATCACCGCAGTCCTCCCCAATTGGGGAGGCAGTCAAATCTGGGGTCTGTTGGTTGGCAGAAGGAGGGTCACCGCTAGATTACCCAATCCTGAACAACGGCCGCCGACGCATGCTGGAAAGTCTAAAAATGTAAGGCCGTATCAGAACCTCTGCAGCGCTGCACCGACAAGTGTTTCTATTGGCTGAGGCTGGTAAAATGACAAGCAAAGCAGCACCAGAGCAGCGTGCTGCATTTTCATCTCAAACTCTAATTTTGCTGCATATATACATGCAGCACTTTTGACACTTCTTACTTGACAAGTGAATTTAAAGAAGACGCGCGAAATTTTCAACGAGTGAACAACAGGCGGTAGTTTTTTGTTAAAAGAATTAGATCATGGAGGGATTATTAACATTTTCAAAAATTTTATTTCGAGGTTTTACTATCAAACAAAAATTGCGCTGCACGGGTGAAACAACAGGATCTGATACAGACTGCAGCATGCTGCTCTGGCGCTGCTGCTGCACGCTGCACATTTTTAGGTTCTGATACAGCCTGTATTCGCTGCAGTATCCGTATCCGCCACAGGCATGCACTTTTTCTATACAAAAGAGAGCAAAATTGGGGTTTTAAAAAATTTTGAACGACGAGTCTTAATTTTATTCAAGCGTGCATGCTAGCTGCGGGCGCCGCCGTACGGGCCAGTGTGTACCTGCTGCATTTCTAGGAGCAGGCGAGTCTCATTCTTACTCGGGTTGTTAGGGTCCATTTTACACGATGAAACACGAAACAAAAAGTTTCCTGCAAGCTTGGGGGAGGGATGAGCTAGGGCTTGAGCGAACACGAAACAATGGCATGAAAATTTTGAAGCAACTTTGCAGGAAACATTTTTGACAGCTTCAGATTTGTTGTTGTTCTCCGATTTCGCTGGTTTCCCCTTTCGTAGGGAATAAAGTAAAAAAAAACGAATTAAAAACTAAAATGACTACTCGGGTTTCGAAGCGACAGGTGGGAGAAATGAGCAATTATTCTTTTCTTATTATTTGTTGGAAGAGTTTACCCGTGTAGAAACCGATGAAATTTTTGAGGAATCTCCAAAAAGGAATCGGCGATTGCAGGAAACTGTTTCGTTTCGTGTTTCATTGTGTAAAATGGGCATATCCGCGATCAATATGCCTCATTTTACACGATGAAACACGAAACAAAAAGTTTCCTGCAAGCTTGCTCGGTTTGAAGGGGTCAGAAGTTTGCAGGAAACTTTTTGTTTCGTGTTTCATCATGTAAAATGGGCCTAAGGATAAACCGTGGATTTATTAACCTCAAAGATATTGAAACATTTTGAAATTTTTAAAATAAATTGTTTTATCGAAAAAAAATGGGATATATTTTAATATAAAACAAGGATCGAAGGACATTACCAAAAAAATAAAAAAAAAACGCAAACAATTTTATTTTTTTTAATTTTTTTTTTTGGTATAATTTTTCCAGTGTTTTCATCAATTTTCATGTTTCTCCATTTTTTTCGGCAGTTTGTATATATATCTATGTTTTCTGTTTTTTTAATATATATAATAATTTTGTTGTTTCGCAGTTGCGGATTTTTTTTTGTTTTTGTTATCAAGAAAAATATGTATTACAAACTTGTTGACTGTTTGCCATTTTTTTTAATTAATTAATTTATTTTAATTTTTGTTGTCTGTTTGTTTCTTTTCATTTTCATTTTTTTTTAATTTAATTTTTTTATTCTATATATTCACTTGCTTAAAAATTATTTTCATTTCATTTTCTTGGGGCTTAATAATTAATTTTTTTCCTTAATTAAAGTTGTTTTTTTTTTGTTTTTCATTCATTTAATATGCATACATTCATAATTAGAGAGTGTGGTGTGTTTTTCAACATTGTTTTTTTGTTTGTTTAAAATAATTTCTTTTTTATTATTATTATTTTTTTTAATAAATGCAGTTTTTAAGTTTTTATACTTATTTTTTTTAATAATTAATATTCACACATTTACTATATTACTCTCACTTTGTTTTCTTTATTATTATTATTTTTATTATTCTTGTTTTGTTTCTTTAAATAAGTAATATTGTGTTTCCCTTTTCGATATTTTTTTAAGGGGACATTTATAATATTAATTATTATTTTTTTGCTTTTGTTTCGTGTAATCCTTCGTCAAATATATGTGTTTTGTTTTTGTTTTTAATTTAAGTGAATATATTACAATTGTTTACTTTTTTTTATATAATTTTTTCTCTTGTCCTTGATTTAATTTTTTTTTTCTTTTTTGTTGTTGTTTGTTGTTGTAAAGAAGGACTCTTTCGTCGATTTTTTTATCTTTCTCTTCTGGCTTTCTGTGGTGTGGTCTTATTATTATTATTTTTTTATTTATTATTTTTTTGTGTTTAAATTTTGTTGTTTATACCTCGTTTTTTGTTTTTAATATATAATTTATACTTTTATACATTAGTTTAAAATAATTTTATGTTATCTAAAAAAATGGTCGATTTTTTTCTATAATTATTTTATTAATTTTTTTCATCAATTTTATTTAATTGTTCACTTTTCACTTATATATTTTTTTTTTATTAAATTTATCCAGTTTTATTATTATACACGTTTTTTTTTGTTTTTTTGTTTTTGTTATAATGATGATACATAAACTCAGTCAATTTTTTTTTATATTTATTTTCATATTTATATTCAATATATAATAAAAATGTGTTTCTTTTTTTTCATTTTATATCCTATATCTCATTTTTTTTAATTCTTTTTAAAGTGTCCGTGTTTTATATTTATTTTTTTTAAATATATATAATTTACGTTCATGTAAAAGTAACTTAATAAACAATTTAATTTTAAACAAAAAAAAAAAAATAAAATAAAAATAAAATTTTAGTAGTAAAAAATACGATCTTTTTTTTTTAATTAATTTCATTTTTTATTAATGTTTCCTTGTTTCATTCCATTAAAAAATGGTGGAATGAAAAAGTAAATTTCATTATAATATTATTTTTTTTTTGTATTTCAAGAAAAATGAAAATAATAATAATATAGATCCCTAAAATGTTTATTTTAAATTTATGTACAAAGAATGCTCTATGTGGAAAGTGTTTTTTTGTTTTGTTTTTTTTTTGTTTTGTTATACCCCCCGCCCTTATAATATAGCTTCATCCCTGCCCGCGACCTCCGTCCAGCAATCTGATTTTTTTCTCTCGGTTTATTTATTTAATTATTTATTTGTTTATTATTTTGTTTTTTTTTTCGTTTGTGTTCCTTACTATTGTTTATATTAAAAGTTATTATTATATTTATATTTTTGTTATTATTAATTTAACTTTGAATACCACTTTTATATTTTCAATTCACATATCTATGCTACAAGTAAATATTTTTTACTCTTTTTTTTTAATTTTTTAATCCTTCTTTATCTTATTTATTTATTTATTTATATGTTTTTTTTTGCTCATTTTAAAGTTTTTTTTTGCCTTGCTATAGTATTTATTTTTACACAAGCTTATAACGCATTTAATTTTCTTAAAAATATATTTGTTTTTTTTATTATAGTAAGAAAAATTATTTATCAGCTTAATAATATTTACTAACAACCGTCGCACATACATATATGTAAGTGACACCATCGTTTTCCACATTCTCGTTTCAAATGCGTGACAGATTTCTTTACCATTTTATACTACAATCCTTATACTGTGACTTTTTGTGTGTGTGTGTGTTAACACTAAACTTATAAATAGTAATCCAAATAAGGCCATCCTGGTGTATTTTTTCTAAACGTTGTTGCAAATTGGACTTAGGAAGAATTCCAAGGACAGGGATATTATACAATCTGTATTTTCAAGCTTCTACGACATCTAAGAGTTATAAACGTTACAAATAGAACCTATATTATATTTGTTCCTTCGGCACGTCAGTTGAGTACTCAGACGCAAAAGCCTAAGGGACTCTGAAGGAGGCGGCGATGAGTTTTGAATATGAACTTTTGTATTTCCTACAATTTTGGGAATAACTTTAAAAAAAAAACTCCTAAAAGTATGCAGAAGAAAGAAATAACCGGCCCACAGAGAAGCTACATCATCAATAGACAAAATTGCTTTTTGTTTTTTGATTATTGTCTCCATAGTGAATAGAATAGAATAAAATGGAGAGAATAGAATAATATTGTTATTTGCTGGGGTAATTTGAGTTACCTTTTTTCGATATAACCATAAGATATAGTATCCTATAGTCTGAACAAATCTCCTTAGCAGTATAACGGAGCAAAGCGCTTCCGTATAGGTATAAACTGAAAGTTGAGGCTCATTGATTAAAGCTTTTAAGTAGGTGACGACCAGCAGATTCAAAGAACTTTAGCCTTTTCAAGACCCTGACACCTGTTTCGCAGGCTTAGTAGCTGCTGCCACATTGAGCGAATTCAATTATTCTTAGATTAGGGGTTAACTTTTTGAATAATCAAGATTTCTCGATCTTAGTTAACATTATTCTATGTTTAAAACCATTTCATTGCAGTCTTCATTTACTTTGTTCTTTAGTCTCCTTTCATTCCTCCTTTTCTTTTTTTTTGTATCATCTTAGTTTAGCTTTGTGCATTTTTTACATATGCATTTTTGTTTACTTCTTCAAATAAGCTTACACAAATGCTTTGATCGTTCATCTGTGACCTAGTGTAATCTCCTAAAACTACAGGCAGCTTATGCGCTATAACTCAAACTGTAGATCTCGGTATGGCTAATACTAGTTTGAGAGAATCTGCTACATTGCTAGATGTATGCATTGCTGCAGGCGTGTTATGCTCAATGAAAACTTCGATAAAACTTAGCGCTTCGATAAAACTAGCAGGTACCTTCCGTGCTTATTACATTAATTTTTATAATGTTCTGTTTTATTACCCTTTTATTACTCCTGGTAACTCCATGTTTTATAAAACTATAATATCTCTTGGAAAACATGGTAATATAAAAAAGCAAGGAATCTAAGGAATAATAAATAAATTCTCTTACCAAATATTTAAATTACCATAGGGGTAATAAAACAAATTAAGGATCCCACGGTCAGGGACATTACACAATCGGCATTTTTAAACTCCTACAATATCGTTAGAGTTCAAACCAGGGCTTATCGTTAGCTCTTTCAAGATCCTCGTAACCTGAAACCTATTTTACGTCTTTCTTGAAGTCATTACAATCGATGCTTATTTGATGGCTGAGTATTTTATGGTATATATTATCTATATCTGTAATTGTTGTTGTTATGGCACAAAAATATCTTACAACTGACACGGTTCCTTTAACTTTGATGTATTTCATAATAAAAACTGAAGATACGATTCAGTTGAACATTTATAAGATTTCCCTGATCGGGGTTTCTGTATATCCTTACGATCCTGTGCACAAGTCATATATTATCTTGAAGATCAAATTCAGCTTGTGAATTCCTTTTGCTGAATTTAATATAATTGAAAAATGCAGACACTTTATTTAGCGCAGACACTTTATATGAACAGACATAAGCGTAGAAGATCCGGTTTAAGTTCACAGGCCAAACCGACCTAGTTATAAGTAGGTACTATGTCAGTTTGGCCTGTGAACTTAATAATTGAACTATAATTGATAAATATTTAAACTAAAGAATTTTATTAGTACTTCACGCGCGAATTCAGTTAGTAATTTATATATGCATTATAGTCAGCTATATATATGTTATATAAAATTGCTGAATCACAAATATTTAACCTCTGCGAGATTATTTTTTTGTGTCTTATAGAATGGTCTTATCCTTCTACTTGTTGATCGGAGAAAGGACGATTCATCGTAAATATAAAACTGTCGTTAAAAAAACAATTCAGCACCATACTTTAAGAAGCTGAATATATATAATAAATATGGAAAATAAATGCTAAATTAATTTTCTTGCTATAATAATAAAAAAAATACTGTGTTGTAAGCTATGTAACAATAAATACAATCGATATACATTCTATATATGTAATTATAGTTCAAAAACCCGTCTTGAAAAACGAAAACGAAATTAAAGAAGACATTAAGAAAAATTAAACCTATTTTTATATTGAAAAATCCATACTATTACATTTTTTTTTGTTTGTTTGTATTTTTTTTAATCAACTAACTCTATTGCAAAAATTTATTGATTTTATGTATGAGTGTGTGTGTGTTTATAAGATAAAAACCTGGCTATTGCTTTGTTTGTTTAATTTTAAAGTGTAAGTATTTTAAATAAGGTATTAAAATGAAATATTATTTATTCTATTGTTATTATTTTAAAAAACCACCTGTAAATTAAGAAACATTTTCTTCTTCTTCATATTCATTCTTCTCTGCATTATCCTTATTATTTTTCTGTGTATAATATTTTGTGGGTTGTGTGTGTGAGTTTATTTTTTTTTATTAATTAATTTGTTTTTTTTTAAGTTGAAGCTTTCTTTGTTAAAATAAATTTTTAAAAAGTTCACGTTTTGTTTTTTTGTCACATTTTCATTGTTGTTTTATGATTTTTAAATTTATTTTGCTTTGTCCTGCTGTGTTTGTGTTGGTTTTTTTATTTTTTTAAATTAATTTAATTATAAAAAAATAATTTTGAGTTTTGTCTTTTAATTATTTATATTTTTTTATTCACTTTGACTTTGTTTTGGGTTTTTGTTATATTTAATATTTTTTTATTGTAGACTCTGTGATTTTGTTATTGTAGACTTTTAAATTTCGGTAATTTTTTCTGGTGCACAGTTTTATCAATGATTTTTTATACATATATAACGTCGGTTTTATTTTTATATTTAATACTCATTTAAGTACGCCTTTCAATATAACAAAATAAATTTTAACTTTTTTTTTTTTCAAAATTGAGCTCAAAAAAATTATTTTGCAATTAAGATAATTGTTTATTTTTTTTGTGTTTGCTAAAAAAAAGGAAAACAAGGAATTTTGTTTGGGTAAATGTTAATAGAGAATTTTACTGTATTAAATAAATAATATAGTATAATTAAATAAAAAGTTAAAAGCGAAATAAAAATATAAATTTCAATAAAAAATGTCATTTTATTTATTTTTTTTCTTCTTCTTGTGTTTTGTTTATGTTTAAACTAAAAAAAAACTTATTAAATAAATTTTAATTAATTATTAATTAAATTAATGAATACTTTTTTGTGTGTGTGTGTGTTCGTGTATGTATATTTATATCCATAGATACCTATATATATTTATATATATATATAAGAAAAGCGCACATCTAGGAGGAAAACAAATTAAGTTTTTCGTTTTTTGTTTTGTTTTTATGTTTTTGTTAAAGAAGAGGTAGATTTGTTGGCATTTATTTATTTATTTCTTTTTTAGTATTATTACTATTATTATTTGTTTTTTGCTTTGTTTTTTGTTTTAAATAAGTCTTTATACAATCTTAAAAATTAATTTCCTTTCTTTTTTTTTCTCTCCATATTTTTCGCGACATTTTTGTTCTTTTTTTCTCATTTATGTTTTTTCAGTTAAATAAAATATATATATTCTATATAAAATAATAATTATTAATGGTATATTATTACTATTGTTAAAAAAAATAAAAAATCAGAAAAAAATAAACAAATTAATTAAGTAATTATCAATATTTGGTTTCCTCCTATAGCGATTTTTTTATATTTATTTATTTTTAGGAAGGATTCATTTATTTTTGTGTCTTTTTTCTTTTTTTTGTTTGTTGTGTTGTATTGGTTTGTTTTGTTGTTAATTTTATATAGAAACAAAAATCGAATACTATTTCTCTCAAATATTGTCTTTGTATTTATTCAATTTTTATTTTGTTTATTTATTATGTAAATAAACAAACAAAATACTGAGGATTTTTTTTAAAGGAAATATAATATGTTTTCCACGTTGTCCAACGCTGGTTTATTTGAATAATTTCTAAACTTTAAATGTGTAAAATACTTTCAAGGACTACGCTATATACACCCACCCAACTGCCATGCTGAATAGTAGCCCCAACTTACAAAGAAACTATTCGAACATTCTAGTAACAAGCTAGCTTAATGAAATAAGAGCGCAGCCATGCGAAATAGTAATTCACCATAGCGCTGAATATACAAACAAGACCGCAGACATGCGAAGCAGTAATTCAGCATAGCGCTGAATATACCAACAGTTGGCTTAGGCTCTGCTGACTTATCATAGTCACATAAGTGGAAACGCACTTTTGTATCTTATTCACCTATCGACATGGAATGTTTTTCAGCATTCGTGTTGCTGTTCAAAATCCAAATCAGCACATCACAGATCAGAAGTTCAGAAAGTGTAGTAACTCGTATTATCTCCCATGCAACACCGTATGTGTAAGTGCAGGTAATAAAGATGCGCTGAGCGATTAAGACGTGAAAAGAAAAGAAGAAGATTTGACAGAATTATTCATCTAACCGTGCGTATGAAAAGCGACGCTATGCACTATAATATGTTAAAATGATAGGGCAGAATGTAGGACTTACAGATACTGTACAGTCTGGGTTGCAGGGTGAATGAAGAATTAATATCGACTAAGAATTCTTTTAGACATTGGGATGCTGATGAGTTGAGTTGAGTTAGAAAATGTGATCGTTCCTCTTCTTTCTTTGCGTAACGGCTACGATGTTAAAAGATGGGTAGAGTAGAAACAAAAGTGCAGGTTTTATTAGAGATGAGCACCGTCCAAGTTCAACCCAGGTTCAACCCAGGTTTAACTTAGATTCAACCCAGGTTTAACTTAGGTTCAACCCAGTCATAACCGGGGGTCGACTTGAAACTGGGTCCACTTAACCTACCTGGGTCGAGGAATGGGCTCAGGAAGAAAAAATATTTCGTTCTGAATTTTTACATAACGCTCCTTTAATCTCTTATCGGACTCAGGGCGGAAACAGTTGCCATCCAGCAGAATCTGTTTTGCGCCGTACCTATAAATAAGAATTTCACAATTTCTCAATTTAAAATTTGAGGTTATGTTTAGATTTCAGTTCAACTCTACTTCAACTCAATCCAAACTGAGCTTAACTCGAAATCCTATACTGTGGTCGAAATCTCAACGCAACCTCGACTCAACTTATCAACCTAGTCATATATGGGGTATCTATGAATGAGTTCAATGTCTCTGTTAAGAGTTAAGCCTATTATTCGTTTACTTTATTCGATACTGACAAAAAAACATAATACAATTTCCCTTTTAAAAAACTCCTCCAAAAATTCCGCTAACAACAATTTGTTTTTGTGGTTGATGTCGTGTTTTTGTATATAAACATATACAGTCATAATTATTTTTAGGCTATTTCATGTAAAAAATAATTAATATTTAAATAAAATAAAAAATTATAAAAATTTAACAAGAAAAACATAAAAGGGTTTTTTTTCAGTACAATATTATCTTCAGATTTTTGTTTTTGTTTAAATTATAAAATAATATCATTTTATTTAAAAGCGCACTTTTTTTGTTAATTATAATTATTGAAATTGAAATTATTAATTCGAAATTAAAAGTTTTGTTGTTTATAATTTTATTAAATATTTTTTTTTTACATGATGATAAATATGTTTTTTTGTTAAATTGTTTTTGTGGTTTTGTTATGCAATTTTTTGTTCTTGGCTTTTGTTGCTATTTTATCAAATATCTTTCATGAGACACATGTTGCTTGCAATTATTATTTTTTGTTTCGTCCTATTTGTATATATATATATATATATATATATATACAATATATAAACAAAAATTTAACTTCACAATATTTGAGTTAAATACAACTTTCTATATAGTAGGTGGTATTCTCGTTGGCGAGTGACGTGACTACGAGGGACGCGGTGTAATGAAACGGTCAGTTCTTACACATGTATCGAGGAAAATGTCACTTCATATGCCACTTCACGGCAATTAAATACAAATTTTATCGATTTACTCCCCAGGAGTCTGTTAGATTGACAATGAGAAAACAATTTAAGGTCGAAGTGGCAAATCTGTCACGTCACTCGACAACGAGAATAAGACTGAGTATATATATATAAATATGTATATAAATTTTTGTTATATATACCCGTAATGTTTTTTTCTGTATTTATTGTATAACAATTTTATTCTTAGTTTTTTTTTATCTGAGGTTTTTCATTTCGATTTTTATTTTACATAATTTTTTGACGTTTGTTGTTTTTTTTTGGAAAATATGTTTTTTTTCTTGCTTGTTAATTATTTTGAATAATATTTCAAAAAGAAAAAAACCATTTTAAAATTCCAAAATGTTTTCCGTGTTGTTTTATAATTTAAACATTTTCGAATGTTTTTTATTTTTTTTATTTTTGTCATGTTTTTTCTGATCTCATTCCTACATTCCAACAGAAATGGTTAATTTTTCGTATTTATATATTTTTTGTGTGTGTTTTAAATTTAAATTTAATTAACAAACAAAATAATAATAATAATTACAAAACAGAATTTTCTTTGTTCCGAAGTTTTAATTTCACAATTTTATTTTGTTTTTTTTTAATTTTTATTTTACTTAAAATTAAATTTTAATCATTTCTTTTTCTGTTGTTTTTTTGTTTTTTAGTTTAATACTTTGTTTTTAATTTTTTTCACGTTTCTCATTTTTTTTATATATAGTTTTTAATTTCTTTTCTTGTTTTGTTTATTTTTTTCTTCATTGTTTCATTTTTTTTGTGTTTTGTTTTAAATTTGAATATTTATATTAATTTTTAAAAAACTACTTATTTTTAATAACGAGGAAAAGGAATTTTTTTTCTTTCATATTTTTTCATTTTTAATCTATATTTTATGTTCTTCTTTAATTTATCTTTCTCTCTCTCTGTGTGTTCATTCAAGTTTTATAAAAATTTCGTAGAAAATGAAATTTTATTTTTTTCTCTTAATAATTTTTTTTATAATTTTTTTTGCTTGTTTTTTTTTTGTTTTTATAAAGTTTATATTCAAGTAAGTCATTTTTTGTTTTTGTTTTTTTTTGTTTACTTTTCATTTATCTTTCCTAATAAAAAAAACGAAATTAATAAAATTACACAAATTAAGAAATAAAAAATTTAAGTTTTTTGTGTTTGTTGTCATGTTTTTTAATTTTTGTAACATTTAAAAAATATAAAAACAATTTCTTTATGACTTTTTTTAATTACAAATTAATTTTATTTTTTGTAAGTTTTAATTTCAAAATTATTTTTTTAAATTTTCATTCTCATTTTAATTTAAATTTAAAATTTATCTTAAAGTGTGGTTTTCTATTGTTTGTTTTTTTTTGTTTTACCTCTCATTTTTGAATTAAATATATTTTCTTAAATTTTTTATTTTTTCTTAATTTGTAAAATTTTTATTTAATTTTTATTTTTCTTTTTGTTTTCTGTGTGTGTGTTTTTTTTCTTTTAGTCAATAAAAAAAAATATATATATATAATAGAATGAGAAACGAAACATTTATTTTTTTTTGTTTTTTTTTGTTATATATAATAATAATAATAATAATTAATATCATTTAAAAAAAATTCACCGTTGACACCACCAGCTAAGACTGACATACTTAGAATTAAATAAATTAATTAAAGTAACTAGTAGTGTTAAAATTATAATAGGATTACAATTAATTATAGAATTAAAACATTTATAATTACTTTTACTTAATATATATAATAATAATTTATTAGATTTTGAATTTCTGTGTAGAAAATGTGAAAATGCCCCACTGTTGTATGTCAATTCTTCATTTTTAACCACCTCATTCGGATGTTTATCGTATTCATCTAAAATGAAATTAAAATAAGAAACAATATTAATAATTAAATATTTTTTTTTTTTTATTATAGCATAACTAGTATATGTTATAAAATTAATATTATTAATAATAATAATAATAAATAGAGCCTTCCTAGGTACGATTTAAGTTTGCTTACTGTGTAAGCGTCACATATACGATGTATGTGACACCACTAACCTCTATGGCGTGGCATATACGTAGCAGTTTTCTTCTGTCTGGGGCAGAAGCCAGATTTTCGACCGTTTTGGCATACATAGAGAGAATTATTGAAAAGGAATCAACTGTCTTATCCTAAGATAAGAAAAGAGCGAAGATCAATCATCGCATATCTTCACATTCTATAGACATTGGCCCCTGTGTTGAAAGTCGAGTCGTCGCGACACGACAAATCGTTTCAGTTGAAGAAAGTGGTGTTTCATTCAACTCCGCCGTCGTCGCCTGGTCCCAAGCCCAGGGTGTGAAAGGAGGAGGTTGGTCGACCTGCCGAATTGACCAGAATCAGGAAACCGAAGAAACTAGGCAAGAAACCGCATTTTTACCAAAGCGGCACCGACAGCAGAGTATCCGTCGCGGGGACGTCCCCCTCGGACCGCCAGCTAACGGATCAAAGAAGAAGAACGTTTCAGTCGAATCACGACTTTCAGTGCAGGGGCTTAAACTGAACTTAGTATTTCCACTTTAGGTCCCTGAGCTGAAAGTCTTGATTCGAATGGAACGTCACTTTCTTCGACTAAAACGACATGTCGTGCCGTGACGACTCAACTTTCACAAAAAAAAGAGTTTAGCGTCTCAATATTGTTCTGAGGGATCTTGAATTTCATCGATGATACAATGGTCGTTTAAACTGTTCATCATGCCAAACTAAGGGCCATTCAATTGGGACATTTGGGACAATTTAGGACAATTTTGGGACACTGAAACACTTGAAGACGTTCCCAAAAAAAGCGCCAAACAGTGTATCGTCTACTGCCGGCAAAACGGCGTGAAAATTGCACCCTCGTAAACCTCGATAGGGATAAGAATGGGGTTTTCATGAGCGGCAAAGTACATTTCCACCTATTTAAACAATAGACACTGTGCGCTTTAGTGGATGCCCAATCTGGATCACTTTTTCGATCTCTCTAAACACGTAATACCCCCAAACGATTCCTCATATCTAAGTACTAGCCATGTCCCAAGCAAAACTTGACTTCGGTGATCGAACGAGAATATAACAAGAGATTTCTAGATCGTTTATTGTGTATGGTGATGTCAGCGAAGACAATAGGAAACTCGTTGTAAAGCAGAGAAGCGAGAAATAAAAGAAACCAATCATCCCAGTGCGTGGAATCGAAGCATGAACCTATAAGATGGTAACCAATGGTCATCCACGAATGTCTTCAGGTCTTGAACATTTCGATGTTTCAGCAGTAGCCTCGGTGGGATTCGTTACGGCTTCATATGCTATAGTGAAAGCTGGATAGAAACAGTTATGCATTATTCGAGCAATAAATTGTGAATCGAAAAGAGTTAGCTTCCTTAGAACTGCGTCAAGGAGCCTTGCGGGTCACCAATTTTGGTGCATGAGATTGGGGGTTCTATGCTGGAGCAAATAGCGTCGATACCGATGATTTTAAGAGTCATTTTTTGTGACACCGCCCCAAATCCCAAATAAAGGAGTTGTATTTAGGGAACAGGACTACAGTAGGATTTATATATATGTATACATTTAGATATATACATATACATCACAGGATAAGCCGAACGACAAATGTGTAAGAAAATTTTAAGAAATTCTAGGTTTTGTGATGTTTATTTTTGGGGAAATTTTGGTAAATATGGCCCCTGTGCTGTGAAAGTCGAGTCGTGTGTCGTGACAAGTCGTTTCAGTTTAAGAAAATGACGTAACCGTCGAATTACGACTTCGAGCACAGGGGCCTAGAGTGGAAGTGCTAAGTCGAGCACGACACACAACATACGACACGACTTTCAGCTCAGGGGCCTAAGTATTAATTCTGTTACAGATTCCCAATCACAATTTAACGACTACGTTGTCAAATATTCAGTGTCAAAAATTTGTTCTACACCACCCCCCCCGGGGTTTGCTTAAACGGAATGGGTATTGTTCGTGGTTTTATTGCAAGACATTTAATTCGACACGATTCTAGCGGGTGGTTCTAGATAGAAGTTTATGTTCTTGTTGATTTAGTCGGACATTCGGTTGGAGATGTTTAAGACAAGGAACTGAAAAGTGCTTGCCTTATATAATATAATAGAAACGCGTAGAATAAGGCCTAGTTATAACGTGTGAGGGATGGAAGAAGGTTAATTATAAAAATTAAAAATAGATCGGATGATAGAATTGACTCCTGTGGCATACCAGGCGTGGAACAGCTTGAAAGGAAGTTCTCAATCAAGTACTTTAGAACTTAGTCTCTCAATATCACTTGTTTGCAGTCTAGCAGATAAAGCAGGGCCCGGTGAATTGTTTCTACATTTAGTATCTATATAGTATACAAACACGTACGATCTTACGCGACGACCAAGTTACAAAACTTGGCCTTTGTTTTTTTTAAGAAAAAAAAAGGATCGATTGAAAAATGAATTGAAAAAGGATCTAGAAACAAGCATATGCAACAACATCACTCCTAACACAAATCGGCGTGTGCTTTTATTTATTTTTATTATTTTTTTTTAAAGGATTTTATTTTTCTCATTTATTTATTTATTTTTTTTTTTTTTGGAGAGGAGAAATAAAAAATAAACTTCTGCTCAATTAATTTCTGGATGGCGACGAATTACAAATTTAATTTTCGTATATATAATAATAATTGTAGGTGGTCTATGAAGGAATAGTTTTTAGATTTAAAGGATTTATTAGTTTATTTTTTTGTTTTTCTTAAATAAGAAGGAAAAATGCTAATGCTAATATGGCATGCACACTATATAAAGATTCATTTCACACAGTCCCCAGGCTAAATTCTGTTTATTGTTGTTAAATTTTTATTTTATTTTTTTCGTTTTTAATCTACGAGAACTAAAGACCTATGAAGAACGATCACCGATATTTGATAAAAAAAACAACTAATAATTTTTGTTTTTAAGAAGTAGTGAGGATTAAGAAAAGGTAGAGGGACTACAACCCATTTATATGAAAATTTCGAAATAATATAGAAGTACTCACTTGTTTTCTTAGTTGGTTTATGGGACGGTGAATAATTACTATTGTTATTAACAGCACTATTTATATTAGGACGTGGTGATGTCATATGCGGTGGATAAAATTGTGGCTGTAAGCCAATTGTAGTAACTGGTGTACTATGCTGTACATTAATGCCACCCATACCACCATTTGGTGCATTATTATTACTACCCCAGCCAGGCCAGCTCATTGTACTTTGTACAACATTACTACTATTCGTATTTATGTTAGTCATTGGTGGCATAAAATTACCACTATGACCACCATTTGGTGGCATATTATTTATTCTTATACCAGTATTACCAGGATGTCCACCATTCTGTGTAATTGGTATACGATTAAATTGATCAATATTTGTATTTATTGATGTTCCAGATGGCGATGATGGCTGACCAATAACACCATTCTGTATATTTATATTATTATTGTGCTGCTGTGATGTTTGCTGTGTGCTACCGCCTGATCCGCCGCCGCCGCTGCCTATTGTTTGACCACCTAATGTATTATTATTTTTATCTTCTGGAGCACAGCACACTTTAAAGACAACTTTCATGTTGTCTGTTGAACATCTTCCACCTATCCGTCGATAAAGATCATCTTTTGATGATGTTGCTGAAATTAAAACATTTATACATATATATTCATATAAAAATAAATAAATAGCTTACAAATGAAATAATAATCATTTCCAGGAAGGAACTCCAAACCGCCAGGCTGTGGTGTAAATGGCCGGAATGTTATTGTAAAGAACATTAACTTCTGTGGCTTATCACAAATGGCTATTACACGCGGATCTGTATTTGTTATCCGACATGTTTCGTATTCAACTTTCGATACATTATATATTATATATTTTTCTGTTTCATTATCAAATGTTCCTGGCTCATAAACTGGACATATTATATGCACTTGATCGAATTCAAATGCTAAATTTCCTTTATTTACATCAATTATGTGATCTGTGTTGTCTATCCTGAATCTGCAATTGAAACACACAAAAAAAAATGAATTAGAGTTAAAAAAATAAGTATAAATTTTTATAGTAAATCAATTTTAATAATTCATAAAAGTAATTATTAATAAATTATATAGTAATATCTTGGACCATATTGGTTGCAAAAATCGCCTAGGTTTGCCTGAGTGGAAGACCCTGCAATCATAACCTTCGCGGAAAAATTATCATCAGAATGTACAAAAGCAAAATTACAATAGAAATTACTAATTCAGCTCACAGTTTTTCCATATCAGCAAATTCAGCACTTTCGTTTTTTTGTTTTTCTAGTAATCACATTTTTAATAACCACAGCTTTTTTTCATATCCCTTCTTGCACTTTTCTTCAGTATAAGTAAATTCCCCCTCCTTTGTAGTTTTTTCCTATAATTTTATTCCTTTCAGTGGAAATTTAATTATGATAATATCCTTGGAAGAAGAAAATAACAAAAAAATTGTGAAGACAATTTTGAGGTTGAAGAACAAAAAAAAACACAAATTTTCTGGGATAAATACTAAGAAGATAGAAAAGGTGCGCTTTAAGTGATATTTTAACGTGTATTCCGAGTGATTGTAAGAAGTACGAAAGGATTTTGTTTTAATATACAGAAAAAACAACATTTTCCTTGCAATTTTATTATATCCAGACCATTTTAAAGTAATATAAATGATCATAAGAATGTGCGGAAGTAAAATTGCTATAAAAGTTACTAATTCAGCTCACAGTTTTTTCATATCATCCAATTCAGCACTTTCGATTTTTACATTTTTAATTGGAATATAATTTGATGTATTTCATTTCTTCTAGTTTTTGTATGTTTGTTTAATAATAGTGTGTCGTCAATGGTATTTTTTCAATAATTAAAGATTTATTGTTAAATTTTTTTTTCTATTTTTATTTTATTCAGCATGAAAAAGTAGTTATACTAATTTTGTAAGCATTGGTATTCTTAAATGAAATATTCTTTAAGCTTTATCACAAAATTTGTTTTATTGAGATGCTCAATGTATTTGTATAATTCAGCGCGAAAAATAACCCAATAATGTATTTTTTTGCTTCAAATTTTAATTGAGCATTATTTCACACATGTTCCGCATACTTTCTTGTGAACCTCTTCCGCAAAATGTTCATTAATTTCCATTTAATGACGTTTACTACTCGAAAGCATTTCCATTTAACTGTAAGGAACGTTAAACACACCCTAGAAGAGTTTCCTTAAAATCCAATCTGGACTTGTTTTTTTTCTTATATCCCCCTGTATACTCTACTATCTATTTGGAAAACATCGGCTCCTCATTACACCCCATGTCTTTTCTCGCACACTTTGATTTTTTATACTATTCTTTTTTTTGTGGACTAAATTAAGTTGAAATGAAACGAGTCTAGCATGAGCAGCACTTACTCATCCAGAGTAGAATTATTAGATAGAATCCCTCTCTCTCTAGAAATTCGTAGATCAATTGAAAAAGGAGGCGCAGTACTTTTGGCACTACTGAAAATGGGAGCCCATAACGGTCAGAGTCGTCCCATAGATGCATCGGGGATGAGCGGATAAAAAGGACTCTCTATCCTGGCATATCGCACTCGCCCCTTATTGAACGTTTTTTTGATCCTCTAATAAAATTTTACTGAATTAGTTACGCCCCCCCAAGCGTGCGATTTCGTCGATGTACGTACAACTCGATATGTATACTCTCACTCTATATTTTTGTGTTCGATTTGCCCTTTTTGCACTGTGTCGTCGTCGCTCTCCTCTCGTTTTTCCGTTTTTCATTTTAGAATAAGGACCCGCCTAAAGCAGATACTACAACAATAACAAAAACAACAACTAAAAAAAACAAAAACAAAAAGCCTGGTGGAAAGTTGCAAGAGCCTTGGCAAAGTGGGATTTTCATAGCAGTTAAAGTTAATTGAAATTTATGCTACAGGGTGTTGATGAATTCTGACGTAAACATCGCTTTAGTTGGCTGGCGCCCTCATCGGTGGTCCTTGCGCTTATACCGGAAAATGGAGCAATTTGTAAGGATGTAGTCTTTTAATTACAAACGTGAAAATCGGATTTTTATCTCAGCGAATGAACGAACGAAAAAATAACAGAAGTTCGTCCGCCCGCGTTTTTTTAACTACTTTTTTCATTATACGAGATTAAAGGAGAGAATTTAAGCCGTCAATAAGGTGTAGGCTTAGGCTTTAATTGGTTTGTCTTTAATTTTCGTTTAATTGAAGCTAGTTAACGAAACTGTTGTTTTGCTATTTTCATTTAATTGTCGTCTTGTCGATATGTTAATCGTAAAATGAAATTGTCTTTTGTTTTGTAAAAGTCATTGAGGATTGGCTTTTGTACTTTAAGCCAAACTTTGATTTGAATCTAAAAAAAAATGTCCAAGTCCACGATTTCCTGAGCAGGTCGCTCCCTCCGCCAAGATTCCCAAGCTGGTTCAGGCCCCAAGACCGGGGAAATGAGGAGAGATTGGGGCAAAGGTTTACATATATACCAATCCATAGTAAAATTTTTAAACCTATCCAAACTACGGCCTGCAGGCAGGGGCGGCGCTTTGACAGGTGTAAATGGTGCATATGCACCGGGCGCAATTGGACAGGGGCGCAGTATTGGAAATTATAATTTAAAAAAAGGATGTTATGTAACATTGTAACAAAAAAAATTCAACGGACCCTACCGGCTAAAACGCCTACCACCCATACGATTTTTTATTGGCCCCTAACTGATGGGGCGCAAAATAGCATAATGCACCGGGAGCAAAATACCCATGCGCCGGCTCTGCCTGCAGGCTACAGCCCAGGCAGGTGATTTTATCCGGCCATGAAAGGTACCATTAGCATACTCAACATAAAAGATACTCTTTTTAAACTGGCAAGTGATGAGAGTAGATAATATGAAAGCCGCCTGCCGGATACTAGATGAACTACGCGTCCAAAATTGGTCGGAGTTTTTGCCAGATATCAACAATAATAGCCTATCATAATAAGTAAAACAAATTTAAACGAATTGGGTCTGTACCTTAACATATCCTTGTCCAATAACACAATAACACAATAAACACCCCCCACCCCGCCCCCCTTACTCCCGTCAATATTTCACCAAATACCGTCGTATATTTAGTAAAAATTTAAATACATATGTACTCTTCTTTCAATGCCTGCTACAATTACTATTGTTTATTGTTATTATTGTTATTAATAATAATCAATCCTCACAATTCATGACTGTTGTTCACAGGTTGTGCGCTTTTTTGTTCTATGTATGTACTATGTTGTTGTGAACGTATCGTACAGAGTGATTTATGAGCGATAATTTTATTTTGATTACCATATAACCAAGAGAAAAAACATACACTTAATTATGTTTGCACAATGTAACTACTATGAAATTGTTTTTATTTATTTTTATTTTTTTTATTGTACATACAATGAACCCCCAAAATCGAAATTCATTACCGTGTACTTTGCGTGTTTGTTTAGTTAACATTGTGTTTAATATATTTTTATGTACGATACAAAATTTGTATACATAGATATACATAGGTATATCCAATAGGAAAAGAGAGAGAGTGAACAAAAACACAAATAAAATAAAAATAAAACGGAAATTGTAATAAAAGTTTAACAACACAAGCAAACTTTTCAAGAAATAAAAATAACAACAAAAATAATAATGATAATAATAATAGTGAAAGGGAAGGAGCTGAATACTATTGCAGGAACTAATGAAGTGATTACTAGATAAGTTTAATGTGATTTTTTATGTGTGTATTTTTACTGTGATTTATTTCAAAAATAACATGGACTTGATTACAGGTAAGCAAATAGCGCAATATTAACGATGATTGTCTTGACTCGTATATTAAGTATGAATCAATATTGTGTAATGGGCATCAGTTGACATCATTTAAGAAACATGCATGAGTACATTTTAATGGCTGTTAGAAAATAAAACAAGAATTCATGCGGTTCAATTGTATTTAGATATAAGGTAATTAAACGGTAATAAAAGGGCAATAAAAGGGTAATAAAAACCAAATTCACTTACAAGAACGTTAACGAATTAAGTTTTGTGTTTTATAGCTTCAAAAAAAAATGGAAGATTTTGTAAAAGATACATGGTGTGATACCTAAACGGCAGGGCTATTGATGAGCCACAAAGGGGGCCGCCAACTGGGACGAATTGCATCGAACCCAAAAATTGTAAACCCAGGAGCTCCGACACTGCATTATATCCACCAAAAACTCCAAACCGCCTTTTCCCTGCGTTCTAATAATTTGTATCACAATAAAAAGGCGTAAGCAAATCCATAATTGAGAAAAAACATATTGAAGTATCATAGATTAGATTGGGACATTGGGCTTGCTTTTAAGTAAATAGTCTTTACTACCATTAAAGTAGTATAAATATTAAGAAAAAAGAGAAAACTTACCCTGGCGCATTATCAATGCTAAAACGCTCCTTAAAAAGAAGAAAAAGCTTGGTGCGGTCGTCTTCCAATACCAGTTCTATATATTTTTTAAAACTTGCATGATCGCACTTCTGTTACTGCTGTTTAGAAGCGATTTAGGAGCAGTCACAAAAGAAGGAAACACTTTCTAACCCTCCAATTTATGTTAGACCGCCTGTGAATATATGAAACAACTGCGCGGTGTCCAAAAACTTTATATTTTTGTTCACCTTTTGCAATTGCCCTTTCGCCCTTCCAAAATGCGACGTGTTTTACCAAGCGGTCCCCCAACTAAGCACCAAAAACGTCCAATATGCTGCTTGACCTTCGCATCGAACGAGAACCGGTCTATGTTTGGCCATTTTCTTTGTCTCATAAAATTTCTTAAAGCTCCAATCGCAGCATATTAATATCGCCCCAAATTCACTGCCCTTAGTAGCACTTCGAATTTTTTCCACTGAGATAGCTTCTGGATTGATTCTGCCAAAAAAGAAAGATGGGTACTGATCTCGAGAAGCTAAGCACAAGGGCCTGTTTCATTCTAGGCTGCTAACATTTTTATCATCCGCGAATAAAGAATTGTTCGGTATCTATGAATGAACTTATTCTTACCACAATTTATTTTCGTCGTAGATTTTTTGGACTTTTAATATCCCTAAAGGGGGCTCCCAAACATATTTTGAGTGAATTCAAAAATTCAACACTGCCGCAACACTGCAGAATTCAGCTACAGACTTCTAATTGCTGAATTCTGCAGTGTTGCGGCAGTGTTGAATTTTTGAATTCACCCTTTAGCTCAGGTCCCGCAAGGTGTTGATGAGACCCGCGATTTAAATCAAATTTCTTTGAAGGAGTTGAGTACCTCAAAACCTAAGAGCTAACCTAATATAACATTATAGTTGGGTTTATAAAGAGATTTTTGCTTTTAGTGCTTCCTTAGGATCACAAAATCATATTATTAACACAACGATAGAAATTGACTGATATTTGATAGTATTGTAAAAGATAACTTTGATCCTCTCAATAAGTCAATCAAAATTCAGAAATTAAATGGAGGAGGATACTCTCTATCCCTAGTAAACACACATCATACATTCTCATGTGTGCATAAAATCTTTTATTCTTTATCACTATAGTTGGGCTTCAAATAGTAGTTGTCGATAATATTCTGTGTGATGCACCAGATGTATCTACACCCTACCCTCCTCTGTGCTGTGCTGTGTATTCTAGTTTACATAAACATATATATACATATATATATTTTATATAAAGTAAAAATCTCTTAAAGAAAACCAGTTTTTCCAGTCACGATATTTTCTTCTTTCTGCCTCTTCTTTTTTTTGTATCGTTATTCCTATTTGTATTTTTTTTCTCAGATATTTTTCTTCTTCTCTTCATTTACCTGCTTTTTGGATATGCTGCTGCACACCTTCTCTATATGCACTTATCTTGTTGTGTTGTATATATTGTTTTTGTTTTGTATGTATGTATGCATTTTAAAGGCCCCCATACACGGTCAAATTGGCTGTACAACCAGATTTTCATCAAACCTATAAGCGCAATGTATTTTGATCGGCCGACCGGCCCACAATCGATAGTTTTGGTTGTACAACCGCACTTCGCTGTACAACCAATTGGACCGTGTATGGGGGCCTTAAGCCCCTAACCAAAATGTCCAATAAATAATAAAAGAAAAGCCGCAGCAGCAGCGGCAACCGATTTCGAGATTTCTGCATAAAGTTAAGTTTTCTTCTTTTTTGTTTAAATATATTTATGTGTATGAACGTATGTATTTTTTTTTGCATAAAGCAAGAAAGAAAACGAAATCATCCTTACAACAGGGAAAAAGGATCAAAGAGTTTCCATAGGGATTTTCATAATAATCCTTTTTGGTATATGTATAACACAATGTAACAATAAAAATTTTTGCTTTTTACTCTCTATAAATAAAAAGTACTTTTCTGTTAGATTTTTAAAGAGGGAGGAAGCCGAATGAACAAAAAAAAAACTAGTTCCGTTCGTTATTGAACGGGAGAAGCGATTTCTTGTAAAGGAAATAGGTAGTAAAAAAAAATATGTATGTATGTACGAAAAGAATTTTCCGCGCTAAAAGCTTTCCTATCGATGTTTTTCAACAATCCTCCATCTCCATCTACCGCTAAGCCATTTTATACCTTAAAACCACCCTCTCTTCTCCCATAGTAGAGCTCTCTGTACACAGTAGGTATCGCGAGGTAAGCTTCCAACTAATGCACAAAAGATATGCCATAAACACACCTTAATATCCTTCATCTTGGCTGGTCAAGGAGAGGATAAGCGGCTCATTCTAGAGAGCAAGCAAGAGCCCCCCCCCACCCCCATTCCATATGATTGCCACCGTATATATATATATATATATATATAATCGTATCGACCAACCCTACAAAAAAAGAAAAACTACCCACTATACTCTTTGTAGCCCATTCTGTTCTGGCTGTCCTACCCCCATTTCCCAACATACCATACGCCACCCCTCCCCCTCCCTGCACCCGCGCAAATATTTCCAGTATAATGTGTGTGGCCATCGTACTGTTTTCCGTGCCTGGCGCTTAGTGCCTGATGCCTATAATCACATAAGAAATTGTGGCTTGGGAATGATATGGCGATTTGTGTGCTCCTGACTCGTTCATTGATTTATTATCCATTAAGCTGGCAATTAAACTTTTTCGAATGGGAGAAAGTTTCCTGGATTTTATACCCACCCATATATGTGTATATATAACCAATAGTTCCGTTCCTCAACTACTCTGTATTCTGTTCTCACAAAGTACAGGGTGTGTATGCAAAAAAAAAAAATCTCAGACCAAAGGAATCGGGTTGACTATGAGCTAGTTTATATAACAACATATCTAGGGTTATATCATACCTATAAGACTACAAAAAAAAATTAAAAGCGTGCTTGAGCGTACTAACACTGAATTCTTCTCCTATACCTATGTCCCTCTGAATGGCCTGAACACCTTGAAATGATTCCACAGGAAATACTAACCTTGCTAAACGCGAAAAAAGTTGACAATTTAATTTTTTTTATCGGTAAAGCCTTTCGCAACACCACGTACTCGCGCGCTAAGAAAAAGTACTCGCTTTCTTCTTGGTCCAACTTTCCCCACAGATAAAAAAGATGGCGTTCTCCAATGTATGAGATGATAAAGGTTCGGGAACGCTACATCTAAGCCAGGGGAGTGCGCACTTGGTAAAGAACGAGTGGACGACATGACAAAGTTACAACGTGAATTAGTTCTCTAGTTAGTTCAAAATGAATTAGTTCTCCAAGAACTTCAAAATAAATTAGTTCTCCAAGGACTTTAAAATGAATTAATTCTTCAAGAACTTCAAAATGAACTAGTTCTCCAAGAACTTCAAAATGAATTAGTTCTCCAAGAACTTCAAAATGAATTAGTTCTCCGAGAACTTCAAAATGAGTTAGTTCTCCAAGAACTTTAAAATGAATTAGTTCTCCAAGAAATTCAAAATGAACTAGTTCTCCAAGAACTTCAAAATTGATTAGTTCTCCAAGAACTTCAAAATGAATTAGTTCTCTAAGAACTTTAAAATGAATTAGTTCTCCAAGGACTTCAAAATGAATTAGTTCTCCAAGAACTTAAAAATGAATTTCAAAATGAACTCGCTCTCCAGTTACTTTAAAATGAATTAGTTCTCCAAAAAAAGATTGTTTGATACGTTTTAAGATACGACACAGTGTTTGGCATGCATTGCACAAATTTGGTTAGACTTTTCATAGAGATCAAAAATAAGTGCAGGTTTTACTGTCTTGGCTACTTATATATATATAGAGTGAAAGGAAAACAAAGGCGACTACGCATCCTCCTTCAGTGTAGCTCGTACAATTATTGCCATACCATCAGAAAAAAAATGTGAAAAATTGCATTGCAATCTGCGAAATAAACCGAACTTTACCACTTTAACCCCCGATTGGACAGTAAACACCGCATCTAAACCATCGACAACCGTTTTGAACCTTCATCACCATCTTTCTTTCGCGCAAATATCTCCTATGGAGGCTCAGTGAAATCTCTTATAAAAATCCATTTTAAAAAGTTAAACAAAAACGAGATAGGGCGGAGGAGGAGGATGAGGATGAGAAGGAGCACAAGGAGGTGGGTGGGTACCATGGAAAGCGCATAAAAGAAAAGAAGAAATCATCTTAACATGAACGAATCCCGAGGTAGAAGAAACGAATAAGAATAACAACAAAAACAAAAAATAAAAAAAATAAAATTAAGAACCTGTAGACGACGAGGGACTATGACGACGCGATCAGATGCTGCCTTATGCTGCTGCTGCTGCTACACGTCGTTTATGTTGAAATCTTGTTAACAGTCCAAGGTATGCACAACAATGAGAAGCTAACAAGCAGACATCCAAGCACCATTTCAGCCACCAATAATAAAAGGTAACCAAGTTCTTTTTAGCTAAAGAGCAGCATCACAGCCAAGCAGCTGTGGTGGCTCTTAGCAAGTAAGCTGGAGGAGGAAAGCACAGCCAAAAGCAAAAAAGGAGAACCACAAGTGTGAAGGATGAACGCTGGCTGAGAGAGAGGTCATTGTAATTTCACACTAATCTTTATCGAATGTTTCCAAGTATCTTCACTCTCGCATCTTTTTGATCGTGAAAGGGTTGATGGGTAGCTTCAGTTTTTTTGGCAGATTATTAAAATTGGAAGCAAAGAGATTCTCGTTTTGATGTTCATAAATGAAAGTTTTGTGACTAGAGGTAGTCTTGCACAACATTACCACAGAATTACAGAACACGAAGTCTGTGCGTTTTCAAATCAAATTCATCCTTTTGCATTTTAGCACTTCAATTATCTAAAAACAGGACGGATCTTAGGGAAATGTGACTGGTAACTAGCGGTGGTATCATCTTCACAACGTAAGACTGTCTCAAGAGACAGAATGCCGACGCTGCATGGAAGGTGACACATGGTCTCTGTGAAAGTCTTGCACTGATCTGTGGGTTAAAAGATACATACACATACCCGCTTGGTATTCACCCAGTATTCAAGTTTCCCATTGTAATCCTGGTCGGTCTGGCGATATATACTCTCTATGACTTTTGTTTCTTTCTTGAAAATACTGCCTTACATTCTTCGTCAATCCAATCGTTCCTGTTTCTTCTTCGCACCAAACCGATGGCGTCTTCGGACATTGTTATTACTACAGGGTAATTAAAAGGTAATAAAAGGGCAATAAAAGGGTAATAAAAATGCGGGGATCAGTTCGGAAATTACATCGAAACCATGAAGCCCGCCCGAATATTACAAAAATCATAACAAAAGTTTTTTGTATCGGGGGGACTCTTTTGCTTAAGGTTTATTTTTAAGGCATCAACAAATTTATTTAGGCATAAATAAGAAACATCGTAAATATTTTTTCCATATGCTCTCCATCTTTCTTATTTCACAGGGGTTTTTTTTCTTTTTCTTCTTCTTCAATGTACATAAATTCCCTTAACTTATATCTATATATGCTATACCCCTCAAGCTTAAGGATTGAATAAATTCCCAGCAAAGATTCTTTCAAGTGGTTAAAAATGTTTCGTCAATTTACTAAATTAGAATAGGACAGTGATTGACAGAAATTGGCAGAAAGCTTTTAGATGATGTTAATATAAAACCTCTTTCCTTTTTTTTTGCGAATCGGTTTTGGAATATAACCAACAACGACACAACTACAAGTATATACATATACATACATATATAAAAATAAAATTCTTAAAAGAGAAAACTGAGAAAAATTCATGAAGATATTCCAAAATGGGTGAAAGAAAAGTGCTGGCTTATATTATATTACTTTAAATTCATGTTCTAAATTGACAGTAGCATATGTCTGCCTGTTTGTATATGTATATATGTATATGCGTACGTCGTGATTGTATGTTATAAGCTGATAATATAAAGGAGATTTTTATGTTACGTAAAAAATGTGTTATTATATTGTATGCCGTCAACAAGCGAGGACGAGTTGACAGGTGGTATTCACCATTTTTCCATATTGAAACTCTACAAAAAAAAATGGATAATATTACTTCATTACGTTTGATACACAGTGCAATCTCTGGATCAATTGTTATCTAAATTTTTTTCCACGCTCTCATACTGCATATATTAAAAGCTCCACATTAGGATTAACCCTCATATAACTTCCAACCGATTTGAGAGCAAGAGAGATAATCTTAGATACAACCCTTTTTCTTTTGTTATGTCCTAGCTAATTTTGTTAACATT
Source organism: Thereva unica (assembly GCA_949987705.1). Taxonomy (NCBI): domain Eukaryota; kingdom Metazoa; phylum Arthropoda; class Insecta; order Diptera; family Therevidae; genus Thereva; species Thereva unica. Next base: position 4,105,747 of record OX465286.1, read on the forward strand.
CTTTTTCTAACTTTGCTCCTAGTTTTTTTTTATATTTTTTAAGGTCACAAATAGTTAACTACTAAAGAAGGCACAAAACAAAATACAGCAGCAGAAAAAACACAACAAAAAAATGTATTTTATCTGTGTATTATATGTCCTCGGACTAATATAAGTTTCTCTCATTTATCCCAGGATCCCATCTAACATGTTAACCTAGGCAACCGTAACTAGACAATTGATGACATCCTAGATACCCCCAAGACTATTTGGGATGAATATGATGATATTGGAGGATAGGGAATAGGGTATAGTAAAATAGCTTTGTATGTATATACAGCATCCTTTCGTGCCATCACCCATTCTACGTTCTACGAATCCGCCTCCGTTAACCGAGTGCCATCCATCCTTACATCGTCTTTGAATGTTTGAAGATACTTAAGTGGTTGCTAGACAACAAAACTAAGAGGAACGAGGATAAAATAATCGAATTGTACCCCTTTAATCGTTCCAAACAGTTCTCTAGTATATATCCTATACCTCTCCGTCAAGCAGCCATACTCCCCCTACCCCCCTACCGCCGGCCATCATTTCGATTCCATTTCACCCCCTTTTCTACGGCAATTTGCTTCATTGTAAGCAGATCTTATTTCTCGACTGTCTCTATCTCTCCCTCTCCCGCGCTTTGTTTGTCTCTATACCAATTCAACCCATCGTCTTGTGACCGACCATTCATTGCCTTTGCTTTTTGATTAAGGAAACACACAGAAGGAGGCCTGGGACATGGTTTCTAGTATCGAAGTTGACAACATTGCCATAACAGAATCAATTTATTTCACATCCCTTATTATATTATTGTGTGTGTATGGATATTGTGCACTCTCATATTTCTCTACTAATATTAAGAAGAAGACAATAAATTGTCGCCCGATGTAGCTTCAAAACGTTCTTAATCCTACAACAAAAGTAGGAAAAAAAATGATTAACCTGAACAAATTTCCTTTTTTAAAGAAACAAAAAGAATTGGTTTTTGTAGGGCAGGGCCGGCGCTTGTTTTTTGCGCCCGGTGCAGTAAAGCCATATTGCGCCCCATCAGCTGGTCATTTTTTGATCGCAGTGAGCCACAATGGAAATGGACAGAAAAAGTTTACAACAAAACCATCCATCCATTAACTAATTCACCATTTTTCCTTGACCTACTGTAATACCTTGAATTACCCAATTGCGCTCGGTGCAAGTGCACCATTCGCTTCTATGAAAGCGCCGCCGTTGTGTAGGAGTTCGGAAATGCAGAAAGTTGAGTTTTTGTCTACTTACGAACGAATAGTTTGTCGCGAAAAATTTGGGGCCGTAGACAGAGGGAAACGAAGCGTCAGAAACACTACAAGGTATCCGGTCTGATTCGGCACTGTTTGTCATTCAGAATTTGGTGACCCTAGCTTTTTTTTAAAATGACGGTCCGAATGGTTTTGGGGAGAATAGAAGAAGTTCTTGGAGCGGTAATTGGAGCGATTTCGTGGGTTACATTTTTTTGGTATGGATTGTATATATGACAAAGATTCCAACAATCTGGAGGATAAATTCCAGAGAAGTATGATATGGCAAAGGGTTTGCGCAGAGATTACATGGTACTGCATTGTTTTTCAACTGGAGATTGCCATTAGATATTTGGGTGGTCGCAATCCGTCCAAAAAATAAACACATTAGTCTTTTGGAAAAAAAACAACGAATAAAATGCTACGATTTCCTCGGTAAAGATCGATCCACACATATCCGTGACGTGACGGCGACATCTGTATAGTACCGTGGCATCAGTGAAAAAAAATATAGGCATGATGTAATTCCATGAAAACAAATTAGGAAAGGTGCGGCGTCGTCCCACACATCCAACGTTCTCAGTACCCTTTAGGCGTTCGTAAAAACCGCTGCCACCAATATTTTGTAATGTCCGAATGTATTTCATCCTCGTTCGACATATGTACAGACTCGTATGGATCAACTTCTCGACTTTTTTTTGAGTAAATCACTGAATGCGTTTTTGTTCACTCTAAAATATCTGTAGAATTTAGTTTAATTTCCCCTTCGTCTAACAGGAACGCTATTACGTCAAGCTATTACGCTAAACTCCAAGATGTACTTGTTCAAATTTCAAAACTAAAATGTAATTGCGAATGCCAATGCACATTGAGCACTGATACGGAAAAGATGGTGCTGTCAGTGAATGTCAGTGAAAAATTTATCACGGAAGCCACTGACACGGAGAGAGAATCGGTGCCGTGCCGTCACGGATATGTGTGGATCGATCTAAATAACTCAGTTTTATGACCGATTTGAGACGGAAGAAGATGGAACCCGATCATCCCGATTGTATCAATCAAGACTTGGTTTATTTTTTTTAAATGTCACACGGAGAATTTTGATTCTGTCATAAACACACTATCACCGTCTATAAAATAATCAAGATAATTGACTACAAAATTCATTCTATCCGAATGCTACTTCCGTGCTTCTCTTAATATTACTTAATACTCTATCAATCAAATGTTAACAATGAAAATATACCCCATTCAGAGGCACACAACAGCCACTTACAATGAAGAATATGAATAAAGGAACAAAAAAAATACACACCAAGAAGCATTAACGAAAATGTTATCCGCTCTCCAGACCTAGAGCCCCCTAACCAACCCCCATCGTATATTAGTGGCGCTATCTCTAACTTGCTATCATTATGGATCCTTGTTCGCATTTTATTACAGTGTTTAAAATGAATTGCCTTCACGTATTATGATGTGCAGTAGTAGCAACATCAACCAAATTATGGAAAAAAGGGAACACAAGAATGAAGACAACAGCATGAAACAGGAGAAGGGAGAGGATGGCGCCGTGATATATCCATATATATAGAAGATACCTAAATTATAACACAGCCCTAGAGAAGTGTCATGAGCCACAAACTAGCTGTCATGATTGTTCCGTGATAAACTTTCATATCCTTTCCACCATACACTCTTTATAATATGCAACAATGAACGAACATCTTTAATTCAATGTTTTGTATATGCATGTGTATAAACTAGCTGGTAATGGATGTAAATGGGTGGAGGGGGGTGTTGTGGAGGGGTTGAGGCAGTGGATTGTGTATAAAGTTAATTTAATAGATATATATTTTCCAGACAAAATAGCCCATGATATTTCCTGGAAGCCGTGTCCTCGTTTATATATGATACCGAACCGGCAAGAGAAATTCGGCGAGATAGTGCTGGGCGGCGAACACAATAGACTTGAAGGATACAGCATAGAGAGAGTATCCAATTCTGTGCATCAAAACTCCTATAAATATGTCGACAATAGGACTTCATATCAGCATCCTTTATGGATCCTTCGTTCGTTATATAGAGAGCCCCGTCTGACATGAGCCCATCAAAGTCACGGGTCCATTCCCGTGCAACAAACAGAATCATATCATCAATGCTCCCCCCCGCCCACTCCCCGGCACGTCCTTTCACCCTTCAGACATGTCTCGACAAGCATAGATTCCCCACCATATTACTGCTGGGGCATCTTCCCCTACACAGTTCTTTAGATGAGAGAATTTTGGACCGGGGGGCGGCGGTGGTGGTGGTTGCATTCAATATCAGCTCTTCCACATCATCATACTACCAAAAACAGGAAATTGAAATCTGACAAGAATTAAATTAAATTTTATCATAACGTAGAGAAATTCTTGTTTGGCACCGGGGGAGGGATGGAGTGGAGGGGGGGGGGGTGACATTCACGTTTGAGGTGGGAGAGCAGCACAAGAACAAACAGAGAGAGAGAGAGTGACGGAGAGGGATAAAGGGAAAGAGAGAAATGTAGAGAAGCGGGACTGTGTGCAAGGGAAAACGCGGCAAAGAGGATGAAGGATCCTTCTATAGAGGAAGCTGTTTGTTATCACGGTGTAGCGTAGGCGGAGGTACAGATCCGGTATTGAATACGCTTTATACGCCCGATACCCCACCCCAAACATCCGGCTACTTTCATCCCGTGACATTGTACTATGGATACATGATAGAGCAATGGTAAAAGCGGGAATGGTGGGTGATGGCTTGAGTTTTTGATGATGGGCTGCTGCTACTGTACTGATGGGTTGAATTTTCTGGATGATTTCTGATGCTTTTTGTATAATTCCCACAAAAGCCTCGTTAATATTTCGTTTCACCTGGTGTGCGGTATTTTCAAGATTATTAGCTTCATTTTCTTGAGTCACTATCACCGTTTCTATTCCATTATTGTTCTGTTGTTTATATAATCTCATTCAATATGCTCAGCTAGCTAAAGAGATGACGAAGCATGGATTATATGCTAAATATTTATACATTTATAATGCTGTTTTGTAGATCAGTTGAAACGTGAGTGTCGTTTTACCAAGTGGGCCCCAAACTAAGTACTAACCACGTCCAATGCTGCTTGACTTTCGCAATCGAAAGATAACCAAGATGATTTCCCGATTTCTTCGCCCTGTACTAATTTTTCAAAGCTTCAACTATACTCCTATCATTGATTAATACTTGCCTTTAGCGGGTTGCATATATAATTAACGTGCGTTCTCAATTCCCTTCTTTTTCGGCGTGGGCTCTAGCTTGTGCACAAATTGATTGATCGAATTGATTAGACCATTTGATATTGCTACTGTACACACTAGCTTTTGTAGATTCAATTTCGAATTTTACTAACTGTAATTTTTTTTATTCTCTTTTCAGATAGTGTCAAATTAGTGGAGGACAAGATCAGCATGAATTTTTGGGGTTCGAGAGAGTCGGAAAGGTGGTGAGTACCTCTATTTTCTTTTTTATGCTAGAAACTTAGATCGGGAGTCGTGTGTATGAAAAGAAACTTGTATGTAGACACGAACTTCTTTTGACAGTCTAATCGACACCCAATTAAAGCCTTTGCTACTCCTTCTACAACTTGGAAACTACCTAAGTACGAAATTTCGTTTCAAAGTTAGCGGATACAATATCTAGCTGTAGGAGATCGAAAAATCTACCAACAAAAAATCGACAAATTCAAGGCGTAAACGATCACAAATTATCGTAGGAGATCGAAAAATCTACCAACAAAAAATCGACAAATTCAAGGCGTAAACTATCACAAAATCATCGTAGGAGATCGAAAAATCTACCAACAAAAAATCGACAAATTCAAGGCGTAAACGATCACAAAATCATCGTAGGATATCGAAAAATCTACCAACAAAAAATCGACAAATTCAAGGCGTAAACGATCACAAAATCATCGTAGGAGATCGAAAAATCTACCAACAAAAAATCGACAAATTCAAGGCCTAAACTTCTACAACTTGGAAACTACCTAAATACGGAATTTCGTTTCAAAGTTTGCCGATACAATATCGTAGCCGTAGGAGATCGAAAAATCTACCAACAAAAAATCGACAAATTCAAGGCCTAAACTATCACAAAATCATCGTAGGAGATCGAAAAATCGACGGACCAGATCAATCGATACAATATCCATCGCGTAATTATTGCCTGGGAAAATTAAAGACTTATATTGATGAAATATGTTTGATCTCTCGATAAGGGTCTAATAAATGTGGATGGCGCAATGGAGGAGTTTTAGGAGACAGTACGGTTTAGAAATATGGAGACTGTCACTGTGCACGGCGGGTGTGGGGCCGTGCACTTTTATAAATTAAAAACTACAAAAAAAATATCAGAAATTTACGAAGAATCTCGTACAACATCGTAGCCAAATTAGAGGTCGAAAAATCTACCAACTATATAGTATTTACTGCCATATTAAAAAAAGGGGGTTGATTTTGTTTTTGGTACATACTCGTATTGTGAATTCAAACTGCAAACAATCTCCTTTTATAAAACTAAAAGAATCTTAACAAATTTGTGAAAAATAACGAATATAAAACCCAATATGGCAAAGCTTTTGTGGCCTCCATTGACAAAGCGACCAAGAGGAACCTTCTTCTATCATGTTTCTTCTTCCATTTGTGCGAGATCCTTTCTTTTTCAACTAAAGTAAAAGTTAAAGCCGCCATTCAAGCCTTAAAAGAGCTCCCGAAGCTTCGGTGGGAGTAAAAGTAGGGGTAGAGGTAGAGGGAGAGCGAGAATTGTACATTTTATATTCCATATAATAACTCCCTTACGAGCTTATTTTCTATGCCATTACAAATGCTGAACAAACTTGAGGCTACACACCAGTTTGTATGAATATGGAGAGCTGTTTTCATCAACATTATTTTCCCCAATCCCAACCAACCCCCCTCCTCCCCCTCCCATTCCAATCCTCTAATTTAATGTAGTATTTCTACATTTGCTCACTCCATCAACTACTTTTATCCGTTTTTTTTGACAACGACTGACTGACTGACTGATATGACTTATATTGAGTGGTTTCGTCTTTTTGTGGATTTGTTGGAAGATATGATGTATATTTGTTGGGTAGCTTCTTGTGTATGAAAGGTAATAGTCTGGCTGCAGGAGCTTGGGGTGAGGGTGGGATTCAGTTAAAAATGACTTCGTTCGCGTAAGTCCCTCCCTCTCCGCTCCCACCATTTATTTGTGGAGAGAAAATGCAAAATCCAGATATTTTATGTGCTGTTGAATATGGAAGATTTTGGCTTTATTTTGAGGTAATATTTGTGTATTTGTAGAAGGTATACGCTCTACTGACTGAAATACAATAGAGATAAGTCAATACAGAAAATTTCTGTTATGTAGAAACGTAGAGCTCAACCGTCTTTCATAAAGTGCAATGTCCGAAAATAATCTTTAGCGGGAAACAATCACAAAGTTTTGCTCCCCACCGGCTTGCAAACTTCGGTGATCGAACAATATGCTAGTTATCCTGCTACGTTTACATGTGATGACAAGACAGTAAGGGTTTTTCAGTAAAGATTTAAGATGTAAGTGTGAAGCCCGGTAGAACTAGAAAAACGATCGAACCGAAGGTTTGCATTTAAGTGGATTTGATGATAAATCAGCGCAGCTCGCGGTTAGTTACTTTCGATGCAGTTTAACTAGTGCTGCAGGGCTGCTGGTAAATACTAGCCTTCTAGTCTCGGAGTTACCCCTTGTTCTCTGTCGGCCACAAACTGCAGAACTTAGGGTGTACAGCCTTCGAAATTTAAAAAACGCCTAAAGGCAGCCATACACAGTCACATAGTCTCAAAATGCAATTCTGTATACCATCCCCTTATGCCCAAAACCAAAGCCCAGAATGATGTTGTAAGCGATGCATGTAAAATGAATATCAATCCACAGCGAAACAAAAAAAAAAAACAAAAAAAAACAATTCATACACCAAAAACATCCCCATCTGCGAGGGATTCATCTGTCATGCTTCATGTTTTTTTAAACTGGACCCATGCAAATGGGCCCAAGTGCAGTGAACCGAGCATCTAAACGTTATTCGGTGGACCGTGCACAGTTGATGAAGCCATCGGCACTACTAGGTAAATTGATTAAAAATGTCTTCCCGTCGATGAATATATATCGCTGGCCTGGGGGTAAATATTTTGAAATCTAATCTGTTAAGAACGTAGCCACTCTGTGCACCGGTTATTATTTTTGCCTGCATACTTTTAGGGGCAAATAAATAAATCTTATTTACATTTAATATTGCATACATTTAGAAATCGTTTTTTTTATAAAATTATATTTAGCTATGAATGGACATTTTCAATTCGTCTATGACCAACTTTTATCTATGAAGGCTCTGTAGCTAAACACACAGGACATACGTGATTGGAACTAAGATTACATTAAGGTTTTTGTATTAAATTTTATGTTAAAAATGGATGCAATATTGTGAATACCTTGAAAATGCTAGAGCAGTGTTTCGGCTCGACGATACTCTATCGCAGATCAACGCTGAACGCTTCATAAGTGACCATGAGTTCGTCGACGATAACGAACGCAGTGGTAGGCCGTCGACATCGATAACAGACGTCGTTAAAATCAAAGAAATGGTTGCCGATAGTCCGCCAATTGATTTTTATTATCAAAGAGCTGGAAGAGAACTGCTAACATGTCGCGTAATGGATCAGCTCAAAGCAATTGTGGCGTGTCGCTGTAAAGCTTGTGCCGAAAGACCTGAATTTCATGTAGACAAAAGGGATCGGGTTTACTTCGCGAAAGCCATTATTTAAGAGTTTGAATCTGAACCAAGATTCTTACATATAAATGCATCACTGGAAGCCAGACATGGGTTTATGGGTATTTAAGAGTGTAATTCAGGTATGAAGCGTGTGACGAATGTGACGTAGACCAAATGAGACAAGACCGAAACAAATCATGCGGTTTTCGGTCGATAAAGAAAGTGACATTCAGGGTTTTTCTTTTATATAGTTTACGACGGTGTTGTGCATTATGAATTTTTGCCAGACATCATCCAATATCGATTATTACTTCGGAAATATGAGAGGCAATTCGCCATAAAATATCGGACGAAATCGTTATCGGCCTAAGAAAATAACGAATGCCATTCAACAGCCAACGAATTCGTCTGCAAAGTAATCAGCCGTATACTTTTTGTTTAAAAATGCTGCAGGTTCGACAGTTGCAATGAATGAATTGCTGTACCAACTTTTGTTTTTGGCCTGAAATAGGTGCTATTGTTGTGAACGACGTTTATTTTCATCATCAGGACGGCACCATCTGGTGCACATCTCGTGAAAAAATTGTTGTATTGCGCGTGAAAATTGTTATATCTTGAAATGGAGACTTCAATTGGCCAAAATAATAGAATTGGGGTTTCGATTTTGCAAATTCGATATCCTTAACCATCGGGGCTAGCAGCAGACGGCCTGGTCAGTAGTGTGTTACGCCTTCTAAAGCAAGTGAATCCCGCTAACTAGGCGACAAAGGCTCTGACACAGTCAGTACTTACAAGACTATCAGATGACAAAAGAGCTCGTCTGACAGGTGAAGGCTCGAAACTAGTCAAAACTTTTTCCATCCATCCAATGGCGTTACAGCCCAAATCGAGACTTGGTCTACTCTAGGGAAGTTTTCCGGCAAGCTTTCATCTGTCACGCCCCGAAATTCTTAATTTTTTAGCTTCTTCTTTCCCACTCAAGGGGGTGAAGCAGCATTGGATGTGATTAGTACCCAGTTGGGGGACCGCTTTAAAAACGCCATTCACGCTTGAAAATATAAAGCTTTTGACACGGGGGGTGCAGTTATTACTCATATCGCCCCGAAACTCTCGATTTTTTAGCCTCTAAAGGCTTCGGGATCAGGTAGCAATCATTTTATCTCACGGAGCATATGGGACATTCCTTATTGGTATAATGTGTTAGATGCTCCTTATGGGCCCTATATAGAGCAATCTACATGGGACCTATACATAAGGACCCCATCTGCATCTCCGCAAAATGCTGGTAGTGAGGTCTACCTTTGAAAGACTGTGTATGTGTTCTGTAATGCTCACTCATGAAAAGAAAAAAAAAATATTATTGTGTATTAAAGAACACAAGGCAGAAGCGAAACATCGCGTACATACTTATGTCTGTATGTTCTTCATTATTGTATTTTTTTTCTTCATTTGCTCGTGTCTTGCATTATAATCTAAAATATGAATGAAACCATAATATTTTAACTCAATTGATAGATCATAATATAATGAATAGTACAGTACAGTGCAGTACAGTGTATAAAAAGCAAAAAGCCATCTATTTTTAAGTAGCTAAAGCTTGAATTTCTGGCTGAAGTTTTATGCGTATCGCCCAATGGAACTTCAGCTAGTTTCAAGTTGTAACACTTTCATGTACACTGCTGTTATTCGCAGCGTAACAACTTAAATTTACCCTTTTTCAGTGGTTAGTATGCTGGTTGTTATTATGGAACACGGCCATAATCTCAATTCTGGCAATATACATTGTTTTAATACAATTCAAAATTTATCATATGATAACCGGAGATAATACATAGATGTAAGGAATTTTGCGATCCATTATCACTGAGCAAATATCACTTGTCTAAATAGAAAACAATCCTGTTTGTAAGCCAAAGAAAACCACTAAATGTGACAGCGGATCACCTTAAATTACAAGTTAAATGTGATATTCAAAATTTACTTTAAAAATATTTTTCAAAAATGATCTCTAATGTCACACTTTAATTGTAACACTTTGTAGCTAACTAGCTGTCGATATGACAGCTCGAAATTATTATTCCCTAATGTAATTGTGAGCCCACGAGATGACAATACTCAAGTTATTACATATGTACTCAAATATATATTACCAAAAACACTTTTAGTATTAATTGACAAAAATTAAAAACATTTAACTGGCTTTACTAAAACTTTATCTTTAATAGTTCATACACAATCTTAATTTTTTAAATAACCGACTCCTCAGATTTACTTTACCGATGCCTGCGCCATCTATGTACAAATTTAAATAAATTGTAAATATTTTCCTGCTGGTTTGGTAGAATTTGTTTATATGGCATCACTTAATGTAATGTAATGTAAATGAGTGAGAAGGCAACTTCCGTTTCGTACAACTGTCTTTGTTTTCGTTTCAGTTTTCTGAATTCACTCGTACTGGCTCGAATCAATTCAAAAATCAAAAATATTTCGCTGCTTTTACAAAAATTTTATATTTAATAATTAATACACAATCTCATTTTTTTAATAACCGACTCCCCATTTTACTTTACCGATGCCTGAGCCATCTATGACCAATTTAAATAAATTGTAGATATTATCCTGCTGGTGCGGTGTGTGTCATCACTAAATTTCCGATTATGTAAATGAGTGAGAAGGCAACTTCCGTTTCGTACACCTGTCCTTGTTTGCGTTTCAGTTTTCTGAATTCACTCGTACTTGAGCGAATTAATTCAAAATCCTCAGAACGAGAGCAAGGAAGTTTCACTTCAAAAATTGGAAGTGTTCATGAAATTCATGATTCAATTTTCCAGTTTTTTTGTTCAAAAGCATATTAACCAAAATGGATTTAGAGTTTCACTTTTCACCATTGGAGGCGCTACTGTATTCGTTTCATCACTGACCTTATACTAGCACAACCTACGTGGGGCATGGCGGCGGCGGTGGCTATGACACAAAATGTTTTAGGTTAATTTTTTTTGTTGTTCTGTTTAGTTTAAAACTATCCCTTCTCTATTTCTTCCTTCGCCCCTCGTCAGGCAGCCCCCAAAAAAGAGAAATCTCCTTTTCCTAGAAAAGAAATCCTTCAAAACTTAAAACTTGCTCCTTTCTACGTCCTCTCATCGTCCTCGTCTTTCATCGTATTTAATATTTTCAAACTTTTTTAAAACTTGACACAACTACGGTAACTTAAAATCTTCTCAAGTAGCTTTATGGATATGTATGTGTATATAGATGTGTATAGCGCGGAGAGGGTGTATATAGGGAAAAAAGGGAATTTTTTCTTATCACAACTTTTCAAAAGTGATAAAAAAATTTCCATATACATGACGTCATAAATTTCCTTCTCGCTGTATTTATTTTTTTCGTTTTTTTTTTTTGGTGATGGGTAAAGAAGCTCTAAGGATCTTCAAGTCTCGCAAGTGGAGGAGGAGCCCCGTAAGAGCCGCGCCACCACAGCGGAAGGATCTCCTCCGTGAAGTGTGCTGTCAAAGTCCTTCTCAATTTCTGCTAAGATGTTTGGCTTTCCCCAAAAGAGCATGAAAAATTTATTGACAAAATTGCCATTAGTTAGCACAGACTTTACCGTTCGCGTTTTTGTGGAGATGAAAATAAAAAAAAAAAACATAGGAAAAGAAAAAGAAAAGCCAAAAAATGTCGAGGTGTTTTCTTTTCTGCTGCTGCAGGGTTGTCCAATGGGAGGAGGAAAATGGCTCATGGCTGGTTTGGGTTGGCATCGAATGTTCTTGGTCGGGGGTCGGCAAGGGAGAAAACGACGACTTCCTTCGAAATTGCTTTCGAGGGAATTTTTAATTTTTTTTATTTTTTTTTATTTTGCATCAATTTTTAACAGAAATTAACAAAAAGGAAAAGAATTTCGGTTTTCACTATACAATATATACACACCATCGGGAGTATTATTATCGTGTGGTCACTTAGCGCGCGCTAGAGAGACGGCCAACGACGACATCAAGTCACAATATCTCTCTACTAATCCATAGACGACGACGACGATGATGACGATATGAAGTGTCTCTTGTGGACATTAGGATAACAACTGGACAGAACACGCCAACGCATCTCCTCTCTCTGTTATCTTCTTTTGGGTAATATACCTTTGTGGATTACGTTTTCCATTTCGATCATACACGAAAAAATTGTGACAAAAAAAACATATTTCTGAAATGACCACAGTCCCGAGAAGTGGTCATCCACGTATATAATACCAAAAAATGACCATCAAAATTCCACCATTTTTTTTCCACCATTCTTTCATTTTCGATATTGTGTTATGGCTGTGTGGTTGCTGTTATTGGTTATCCCCATTTTTTTTTCTTATTCATTTTGTTACCTTTATTATTATTGTTATTTTTATTTTCTGGCTGTTTTGTGCAGTGATTTTGTCCAACGTCGTCCAGCCAGGTCAGAGCGCTGATATCGTAATATAATAGCGCTGAGGCGTGAAGAAAATCGTTCTCTTAAGTGCATCCAGCGATAAACGGATGATATATAATTGGTGGTTGACAGAACACACTCGTTTTTTTCCCATATATTATATACACATAGTTGTATATATCTAGATATGCGTTTTTTTGGTGGCTGCCGCGAGAGATGAGAGGATAATACCTACTCTACCATCCAAACAATCTCTTGTACCTGCATATATGATAGAGAGGGCAAAGAACACCTTTTATATTTTTGTTCAAGTTGAATTGTTCATGTTGTCACTTTGTTGAATGCTAACCATACATTTTTTTTGGGTGCGATTTTTATTATTATTTTCATTCTTTTTTTTTCTTATGTTAATCCATAAAAATATTATAGTTAAAAAAAAGAAAATGATAAAGAGTTGCCGCACCTTTTTTTGTTACACTATTGTTGCTTTATAGAGGTTAAGTGCACCTCAGAAGTAAGCGCAGCGCGCATCCAATTAGCAAAAAAACTAGTTGAAAATACTTCTGCAAGGTGTTGTGGGTGCAAAATTAATTTTTATAAACAATCAAAGATATTTTTTGGTTAATTTTATTACTAGCACACGCATGCGCCCGCAGCTAGCACGCATAGCGCGAAGAAATAGGCATGCCACAAACGCACGCGCACTCTCCCACCACAGGCATGTACGCTTCCGCCACAGACACGACGGAAATCTAAAAATTTAATATGAAAATTTATAACTGCGCCCGTGCATCGGCACAGATTATTCCAAACGCGAGTTTTGTTATACCAAGCAGTCCCCCAGCTAAGTACTAACCACGTCTAATGCTGCTTGACCTACGCAATCGACCGTGAACTGTTATACTCAGTCCGAGAAAGAGATGTTACCCAGAGTAAAAATAAAATAAGGTCTTACAACGGGCGAACAAGGGCCGTGATTGAAACATAGTCCTCGGTCATGTGAAGGGCATCAGAAGACTGTTTTATTTTTATTTTTATTATTTTTTTTCGAGCACGCACCGCCACATACTTCACGTACGACTGGAGAGCTCGTTTCTTTTGTGCATCGATAATCTTGTAGGATAAATCGAAAGGACCATTCATTGTACACAACGAAAATTTTTCTAGTTCACATAAAACAAATTCAACAATACATTTGGTGCCGATTATTTTTTGACTCAAATTGGCCGTGGAATGATCGCGTGTACCGCTTTAAATCTTTTGGTTAAGTTTGGCCGTCGTGTGGCCGTATGTGCTCCCACTAAAAATGGGTAAAAATTCTACGGCCGTCACATCCCCCTTAAAAAGCCAAGCGGGCGTGATTCGCCCGCTGTAAGCCCATTTTTTTACTCGGGCGAAGAGCCAACTAAGGAAAGAGTTGAGTTTGACCGTCGTGAGGCCCCATTTTAAATATGGTTAAAAATTCTACAACCATCATATCCGCGTTAAAAAATCAAGCGGCCGGTGTTTGCCCGCTGTAAGGCCAGTTTTTATTTTTACTCGGGAGATTTTAGAAGATAACCCTAGAATAAAAAACTGGAAGAATGCAGCTGGAAATAGGAAAGGGTGGAAAAGCGTTTGTAAGCGAAGCCAAAGCCCACACCGAACTGTATCGCTTAAAGAAGAAGAAGAAGAAGCTGGTACGGAATAAAACCGCGTGTTATCCTTATAATTTTGTGACTGCATTGTCATTGTCATACATACGTATATACAAAAATCATTGTTTCTTTAACTTTAACCTGCACCTGAAGCCGATAATAGAAAGAATTATGACATTGGATGGCAAACAGTCCAATAATCAGTGTGAACTTTTACGAATACTTTCACTCAGCATTTTCTATCAAAGTGAGAAAGCACATTTTCTTTTACTACTAAACAACAACAAAAAACAAAACAGCAACAACAAAACCGGCTCGGGTGAATGAAGTAAGCGTGCACAAAAAAAAAATTGGTGAGAAGTATTAGGTGTATTGTGGGATCTCAGATTTTTAGGGTAGAAAAGAGTGGTCTGGACGTTCGAGAGAAAAATAGTGCAGGATTAATGGTTATTATGTGGTTAAAAAGTTCGATCAAAACGCCTTTTACTGCCACTGATATTTTTTCCCTAGTCACAAACATATACACACACACCATCTCACATACCATTACAAATATTAACATATACCATAGCGCATACATATACATATATAAAAGGAAAAAGAAAAAAATCCCAAATAAAGGTTAAAGACTCCAGGATACGAAAAAAAAAATAAATTATGAATTGTCACGTTTCTACCATTAATCAAACGATATTGAGCCACTTGACAGAATGAGCGCTTCTATCCCCACTTATAGTATCTACACCCTTCTACAACTAACAAAATATAACATGTATGTATATACACATAAAAAAATATATATAATATAAAAAAATAATCCTGAAAAAGGTGCGTAACCTGGGGGGTGGTATATGCCTGTATTGAATCCTCATCCATTACACTCGCTCCTTTCATGCTATATATACTCTCTTCAGCGGTTTGGAGCATCACATCACACACATTCCCACCCCACTACCTCAAGGAACAAAAAGGACGCACGAATAATAATAAGAAGAGGAACAAAAAAAATGGAGAGAAATCATCGCACAATTTCACCTTCTTGCAAATTATATCATTGAGTCAAAATTCACGCACAAAACCATGACCAAATTTAAATAAATCTACTTCACAGTCACATTCCCTCCCGCCCCTTCTCTGCAACACAAAGCAGTCATCGATCACGTGTCCTTGTTAAACAGCAACAACAACAAAATCCTCCCCACGATCCCCTCCATAAAAAAATACGCGCGCGTCTGTGTAATCCATTTGCCATTATTTAAAATTAATTAGGGACGAACTTTTCAATCCTTGAAATCCTTGAGCCCGGAGGACATAAGCGTTATCGAATCACAGGACTCTCGTTATTTTTTTCCCCGGTAGATGGTGCCAGATGGTAATTAAAGGATTTACTAAAAAAACGAATAATAATAATAATACAAAAAAATGATTTTTATATTAAAAAAGGATTTCAAAAAGGATTTCAAAAAGGATTGATTTTAATTGGTGTCGATTTTTTTTTGCCTTCTTCGTTGATGAGACGCCTTGGCTGGAAGCGCGCAGAGGGGACGAAGACATTTTTCAACTTACAAAAGATTTTCGCTTCTAAGGATCTGTTTGATGTCCTTGTTACTATTGTTGTTGTTGTTTTTAAGGAGAGAGAAACTTCAAACTTGTGTGACAAGTTATATCTGACAAAAACATTGCGGTTTCTTGTGCAGCTTAAGCTAAGGGATTAATTTCTCTAGATAAGCTACTTAAGTGCATTTTCGCTTCTTGAAGGAGAGTGCAAAAGTTACTCCATCTTTTTTCTCCTTTCTTTTTCTTTGATTTTCTTTTTCTTTCTTTTTTTTGTTGTTGTTGAATATCATTAAAATAGATAAAATGAATATTGCAGTGTCAGTGCCAGGATTATGTAGGTAGATATATACCAAACGAATAGGTGGCCTTATTTATTATTTTGTCTTGCGCAATAACAAGGCCAAGAATGTATGAGCTTTAGACCATTTTTGATCATCACTAAATAAAAACTTGAATACAAGTTCACTTAAAGTCGATTCACACACATATCCGTGACGTGGCGACGACTTCAGTGCAGTGCCGGGAGCATCAGTGAAAAAGAAATTATCGATACGATATACTTCTATGTATACAAATTGAGAAACGCGCCATATGTTCCCAGACATCTGATACAATGGGGCACCGACAATCTCAGTACTCTTCAGGCATCCGTGAAAAAGATTTCAGACATCCGTGAAAAAGACTTCAGGCATCCATGAAAAAGACTTCAGGCATCCGAAAATGGCAACGCGAAATTTTACGTCAACAGAGGCACGCCACAAAGAACAGTGTTTTTTTTTTCTTAGTGTGTTTCTTCTTCTTCTTTGAAGGCCGTACAATAGAGGCCTCTCGCAACTGTTCTTCTCGTGTTCATGCCAGTGCTCAGGCTGAGATGTCATCCAGTTTTGCATCCCTAAGCTCTGGGCGTCCTGGTCCACGCCATCCTTCCATCGGGTAGGGTCTTTCTTTCTGTCGCACCCCACTAACCGCAGAGAACTTTCCGAGTTGTGGTTATTAACGATAAATAGCATATACTCCAAAATCTATTAGTGAAGCTAAATTAAATTATAGGCTATAGTGATAATGGTGTCAGGAGTGTTTCCAACCGTGATAAATGAAATCTTGCAAGGATATCTAAACAGAGTAAGCACTACTACGATCTGACAATCAACCCACTAATGCGCGCTGGGAAAACGACGAAAATTCTCAGTACAATGATCTACTAAGACTGAGAGAATCCGAGATCTGGGCCTCAAAACCCTATGGTCATAGGTTTTATCTTGGTTTTACTACTCCAGGGCGTAGTCGCCTCAACCACGGACTACTTTTCTCCTCGATTGACAGTCTGGAAGAAATTCTGCGTCGAAATACCTTGAAAAAGAGAGCGTAGGCACAGAGGGACATCCCATAAAGAAGTTTCTTGTATGGATATTCATCGACGGCTCTAACGTCAGAAGGCCTAAGGACATTGTTCTATCTAGAGACTACCAAAAGTTCACTGACCTGGTCCCTTTCCATGCATGCTAGTAGGTTTAAAACGGAGGTGCTGGAGATCCCGGACAATAAGTTTTGAACCTATAGATAGCGAAACCCTAAAAAGAGCGCTTTAGATTCAGTCCTATTTTGCTCCAAGTTAGGGTTGTGATGCAGAACTGATCTAGACTGGGACGGTAGGAACTAAAACGTGATTCTTGTCTCGGTTTTCGGACATAGGAGCATAAATTTCAACGCTGAATTATTTTACCATGCTCAAAAGGCCTGCTATCGATAGATTACGAAAGTCAAGCAGCATTGGACGTGGTTAGTACTTTGTTGGGTGACCGTTTGGTTAAGCGACAACTTTCGCGCTTGGAAAGGTAAAAATAAATTGAAAAAAATTGAACAAAAATAAAACTACGCTTTTGAATACCCAGACTTATTCAGATATCGACATTCCCCTATGAATTCTTTTTTTCTACTGCTCTAGAACGCTTTTGATTATTGTTATGAATGCTAATGTCGGTAGATCTGTGGCATCTCTCTCTCTCTTACATATGGAATCTCAACTTTGTTGGGGTTAAAACTTTAGAGGCCCAACTATTTTTTTTATTGTCAATGCTGATTTATTTTAGGGCCTATACCCATATCAATTAAAGTCCATCAGGCACTTTTTAAATATACATACATATGTATGTATGTTGAAATAAAACAGGACATGAGCCAACAATAACAAAGCGTAAGTTCCTTTAAGGGATGTCTGCTGGGCTCCGACTAAGTGCCACATATGTATGTTATTATGATGAGGGTAATTTTAAAGTTTCACTCATTAAGTGTGTAGACTGTGAAGTTTTATTTATAAACCATATATAGCACCGTCGAGTGCTCGTCTGGTGCTCCCTGCTCCAACTGATGATGATAATCCATAACACAGAATCTCAGCTCACACGCTTCAAATCTCGTCTCCTTCTTTCTTGCGATCTAGTGTATGTTGACTTTCTTATTAGTATGCCCGCCGACACTTACTATAGCCTATTTCCTTCTATTATTTTTTTTCGTTGTCGTCTTTCTTTTCTTTCTTTTCTTTTTTTTCAAAGTATGTTATTCTGCATTTATTTCTCTTTTCACTGTCTTTCCTTTTCGATTTTGTTTATTTTGGCTCGACTTGTCTTCTTACACTTGTTCCTGGAATTTTATTCCCTGTTTTCTTATTGATTATAAACACAATCCGAGCCCCGAGATTCTTGGATGCATACATAGCTTCGGTGTTTCCTTGAAGAAAGTTTTATTTTTAGTACATTTACAGCAAAACTAAAATGAAAAATGAAGAAACAAAAAAAAAAGGAAAAATCTTTTAAGATTTTAATTTTCCGTTTTGTTAACTTCTAAGTACTGGAAAAGTCATTAGCTTTGAGCATAAACTGTTTTTATTACATTTTTATAGACATCATCATAGTCGGGGGTGTGTATTTCCTTTTTCTTCTTTTTTATTCCTATTCAAAATATTTGATGAAGATGGATATTTTCAAGAATCAGGTTAAGATACCATGTGTAAAAACAAAAGTATTTGTGTTATCGGAAAAGCAACGAAAATCACGTTTTCCGGTTCGTAATTTTGTTGATATTTGTTTGTATTTTTATGATTCCATATCATTTTCTCGTGGTGGCTTTTGAGGTCGCAACTACTCTTTTACTAAAAAGCGTTTAGACGGCTTTTTGAGGGGTTGTGAAGAAAATGGTAATCCACCTTCTTGAGATGGCCGCCATGGACCTAACTATATATTGAGTATACTATATTGTTTATGATCTTCTACTTATCATACCCTATCATTTGATACCCATGTCGAAGCGTTCTGAAGAAAATGGTAACCCGCCTTCTTCAGGTGGCCGCCATAGATCTAACGACATAGTCTATTGTATTGGACTTGTGATGCCCTTTCATTTGATACCCATGTCGAAGCGTTCTGAAGAAAATGGTAACCCCGCCCTCTTCAGGTGGCCGCCATAGATCTAACGACATAGCCTATTGTATTCGACTTGTGATGCCCTTTCATTTGATACCCATGTCGAAGCGTTCTGAAGAAAATGGTAACCCGCCCTCTTCAGGTGGCCGCCATAGATCTAACGACATAGCCAATTGTATTCGACTTGTGATGCCCTTTCATTTGATACCCATGTCGAAGCGTTCTGAAGAAAATGGTAACCCGCCCTCTTCAGGTGGCCGCCATAGATCTAACAGATATGCCCCAAAGTTCGTGCCCATGAAAATCGTTCATTATTGATTGAACATTTAATTGCTGTTTAATTCTCGAGAAAAGCGAAACGATTTTATTGCTTGTGGCTTTCATTTTCCCGGTAAATGACCAACCATAAGCCTGCAGCGATTGGATTAAAGGCCAATCATTGCAACAGCCATTTCCATAGAGTCACCACACAGACTTTCGGTGAAATTTTGCAATACAATGGTCGGTTGCGGTGAAATGGTATATCTCTGCTACAAATCTCTTAGCTAGTGTCGTTCCATGTTAATACAAAAGGGGGGTGACTGGACTGTTTAACACCCACTTTAGGGTAAAGCTTGTTGTGGACTGATGTCTCAATTTTGATATCACATAAGATGCACGTAAGCCTTTTCCTAGAAATCATCTCTGATCCTTGAGTGCATAACCTTAACCGAAATTACATAAATATCTAAGATGGTATTGCTTACGCAACTCTCTATCAAATATCATTATACTGTGACAGTCCAGAAAGAAATATTTTTTTCCATATCATTGCTGGTCGCCATCATAATCATATTTTTTCCTCTCAGTAGTTCCTGGTCTTAATGGCGGTTAAATGCAGAACCCAGGGTAAAAATAAATTTCCTGTTGGCGGCCTGTGTTCAAGAAAAAAAACCAAGTGTTCTTTGTTGGTCTTTCCTTGGGTCTTTTCCTCATCTAAGGTTATATATTCCGTCTGTTGTCGCTCTGCTGGGTTTTTGGTATTTGAATATAAAATCTTAACCACAAAGTAACCAAGAGAACACCCATCACTCTCTGGCCAAACCACCGCCATCTTCTGCCATACCACGAAAAACTCAAAGGAATATCAAATAGGGTACACAATTTCCCTGGCGTTTCCACAGCTCCTCAAAATTCGTCGTTGGTGACCCCCCCCCCCTCTCCAGTCATTTTTGCTGCTGTGTTTTTTTTTTAAGTCGACCCCAATTTATCATAGTGTCATAATTTCATAATAAGCTCTCGCGCGCCTTGTCCCATTCTTTTTTATGGCACCAGAGTATGGCGCTGTCGAGGGAGGAGAAAGGTGGGGGGACATTATTTTGAACCCATAAAGAAAAAGGGAAAAGGCATTAACAAAAGTAGGTAATATTACTATAATCGACTTCTAAGGACAAAACAGAAACACACAAGAAGAGAAGTTATGTATAATATCCCACAAGGACGATTTCGGGGCAGCGCGCATATCTAGGCTTCAAGGCGGACAAATATTGATGATATGAAAGGAAGATGAGAAAACTGTTGTGGACGCGCGATGAACTCTGTGCAGTACAATGTGTAGTAGTTTTCCAGTGGGTTAACAATCGACCCTCGTTTACCTATACCCACTGCTAAAGAGGACAATTGGTGGCGCTGTCGCCAGGACAATTTCCGACTGGAGGACGAAAAAATATATATATTAAAGCGCGTAGCGTAATCATTCCCCAAAATCAGAGGGGGGCTGCACGAGAACATTACCACCCATTGAGATGTATCGCAAATAAGGGACGAACAGGGGGGAAGCTCTGTTTTTCTTAACAGACGAAGATGGCTCCTTTTTTTTGTCACAAACAGAGCTATATATTCTCGTGCATTGACATTATCTTTCTCTTGAAATCCATGGTTACGTTGATTTCTCAGAGTCCTGTCGGTGATGGCTGCTTTGCGAAGGGATGGCGATATGTCGGGGTGTGGGGGGAGGGATAGGTAGATGGACACTTTTCCACCTAGTATAAATTCTTTCCTACAATCTTGTGATCTGAAACACATTCTTTTGTTTTTTTTTGCTAGATACTCTGATGGATCTACACACTTGAAGTATTCTTTGGTCATCCAGCTCGTCATCTTGAGGGTTTTCTAATGTGTTGGCCATATCCACTGTAATTTATTTTTTTGTGGTAACTGACTGATGTGTCAGTATAGAAGACACAAACTTTTATTTTGAAAGATAACAATCATAAGGATGTGTAGTGTATTATAGTGAATTGGTCTATTGGTATAATTCTATTTTGTGCAAAGGAAGTTGATTTAGTCGATCTTTACGAGAGAAAAACCTTGTACAATCGGTTTTATTATGGTTTTCACACAAGTATGTTTGATTTTTTTAGGTGTTTGGTGGTCTCCTGTAACAATTTTCTAAAGTTTCCCGCTCCACATAAAATTTCTATCCTTTAGAAATGTAAATAACAAAAAAAGTCACCTTAAAAGTATGGAAAGAAAATAAAACAAACTCCTAAAATTATGCAAAAAGCCATACTAATTGGCACACAGAGGCGCTACGTCGTTATTATCATAAGTTCGCCTAGAACGGTGCACAGAAGTCGTGAATTTTTACTCTTAGCGTCAATTTTCTTCTATGACCTGCTTGTGGTGCGTGACACTGTTAACTCCGCGGGCATTATGTAATGGATGAGACCCTCCAAAACCTACCAATCCAAAAATGTAAATGTCATCGTGTTTGGAGGGCCACATTACAGTGCGTAATTGTTGCACTGCCGCTAAATGTCCTCTGCGAGCCGGGCGCACCTAGTTTTATGATACTTTAACCTGATATGGAAGCTTCGTCAGGATGAATCTTCCCTTGGGCCAAAAGAAACACAAAAAAAAAATTAAGAAGAAAGAAGTTGTGGATTTATCGAGCTCCGAGTTGCAAGGCGATCTCCTTAAAGTTACCTTGTCTAAAACAGAAGCTTCAGCTTCACAAGCCACGAGGAGAAGGGTCAGCTTGGAAATGGGAAGCCCAAATCAGCATACCCGAGCTTCGCTTTCGCAGATTCCAGATTCCTACCCAACAGACCAAAGGTAGGTCGGCGGTCAGAAACCCGGAATCTCCAAGAAGCAGATCAACAAAGCTGTCGTTCTGACCAAAGTTTCTGAATCCACCAGAAAATTGGCAGCATCAGCTCCCAAAAGGGGTAACAGTCCCATGTCGGGCCCACTTTGGTTGCTGCTTAAACGACAGCGGGTGAAGGACTGTACAGAGGAGCAGACACGCCAGTAGAAGACAATAGCAGGGAGTAGTAAGGACGCTTCTACCGGGAAATATTGGTTGGAATCAACGCTAGTGGTTCCGGGAAACTTCCAAGAAGACAAATTGACATTGGAGGAATCCTACTCAATTTGTGACCCCATATCCTGATCCAAGTGGAAAAAAGCCTCGAAGGCAATTGTTCATGTCAGTTTTTGGGGGTAGAGGTAGCAGGTGAGATTATTGGTATGGAATGGTGAATGCGCTGTCTCCATGCTGAGGGTTTGGGAGGGCTGTAATTGAGAAAAGGGACCTTACCAAATTCTGGCTCCCTAACCATATTACGGTGGTGCTCCGTAGAATGATGATCTAAAACCTTTTGGCATGTGATGGGTAGTTAGGTGAACCAAAACCACCAAACTGTTACCTTAAGCATTGACGAGTGGTCTCTGACGCTGCTGAAACAGCAATTGGTCCTGATCAGGGTTAAGGAGATTGGCATGAAAAACGATACTCCTACTGGTTTACGCAACAGGAAGCCCCCCCCCCTTCCGCCCCGGGTGCAGGTTGTCCAATCCAATCTGCGACATAGTAGGACTGACTCAGCTGGCCTCTGCAGAGTGGTGGCTACCGAAGCTGTCGACGTGCCTCTTATACAGTTTATTGTGTGTGGATCCTATATCCTACAGCGTCGAAGGAACTCAAGGAGATCAAGGTTCACTCTAACAAGAATAAACAGATTCTAGCTAGATCACCTAAGTCAAGCAGCATTACCCCAGCTAGTACTAAATAGGGTGACCACTTGTGAACATCACTTGCAATGCTTTAGATATAGATGGCCTTACTTGCACAGGCAGATCTACTAAAGTGGAATTTCGAGCTTATATTTTTCATAAATGGTTTTGTATCAGGGTATGCTAGAAAAAGGATAATGCAGATGATGTTGCAAAATTTTATTTCTTCTTGTTTTCCTTACTCGAAGAAAAAAATTATTTAAAGGATACCACCAAGGATATACACTAAGTCTCTCCTTATCGTCGCAACATGTCTCTCATATTTATAATATGGGATTTCCTTTTTTTATATATATACATATATAATGCATATACACACAAAACATTCTTACATATGTCGCACTTTCCCCAAACGGGGACCCCTACCCACCACCACCCACCCAATACCCTTCTTACATAATCCAGCGTCCGTTCTACACCTTTGCGTTTAAGGTTGCGTATTATGCGCACAAGGCAGCTGAAAAAAAAATAAAAAACAAGAAAAGAGAAAACGTTCTCAGCAAGTGTTTAGATTAAGGTTGAAGAAAAAAAAAACGTAGGGGTTGTATGCAATATGTACACCCCCATGATTCTCTATGCAACTTGGAGCAACAACAATAAAAACAACAACAACAAAAAACAACAACAACAACCTAACATATAACATAGGAATGAAAATGAAGAAGAGATATAAGAAGGGTGGTTAGGTATCCAGCACACCTACCCTATACGCGCGCGGTGCATCCTCTATCTCCTATATCATGGTAATATGGTGTAGACGTAGAGACCCAGAAAAGTGCACTTTAAAAGGTGGCGCATATACAATATATATGTGTAACTGTGAAGCCTTAGAATTTTTTACACTTTGAAATCCATGAGAAAATAATTAAAAAAAAAAGAAAAAAAAACTTGAAGCAAATGTTGAGAAAAAAAAGGGTAAAAATAACACCCATGTAGGGAAAAGAAATCATCATATGTATATCTAGGGGAGTTTTAATTACACTAACACGTATCACTGCACGTGTGAAAAGGCTTATGTTGTTAGGGAAAATGTATATATATATACTATATACATAAGAAAATGCATATATATTTTAAAAAAAAAATATGAATCTTAACCAGATCCTTGCGACATATCATTCAACCATCATACCATATATATGGCTGCTCCCACTACCCATTCTTCTTCTGTTAGAGAAATACACTCATTTACGGTGTGTAACTCTCTTATTCGATGAAGGTGTTCATGATTCACATTTTATATATATATAAAAATGAAATAAATTCTAGCGCAGTTTATATAGTACATATATATACCTATATTTTCTCCCTTATATGAAGTATGATATACAAGTCCCTCTTGAATTATTCTTATTATAAAAAAAAAACTAGGATCACTTTCCACTCCTCAGAATCACACTGTAATACAATTTCAATTAAACTAGAAAGAAATGTGGTTTACAGTGTCTAAAAACTGAGCAATTTTATATTAGGGTACTAAATTTTTTTTATTACCGCACTTAAATTTTTTATTACCCCACTTATTTCTCATGAAATTTCTTCTTGCTTTTATCATCTCGGAAAAAAACTATGT
This sequence comes from Thereva unica, assembly GCA_949987705.1. Classification (NCBI taxonomy): domain Eukaryota; kingdom Metazoa; phylum Arthropoda; class Insecta; order Diptera; family Therevidae; genus Thereva; species Thereva unica. Next base: position 4,130,499 of record OX465286.1, read on the forward strand.
ATTTTATTAAAAATAATGTCTGTTCGGTATAGTTCATGATTCCGCCCGTGATATGCACTTTTAACATCCCCCCCCAGGTTGAAATTTGTGGGTCTAATCCTAAACCCAAAACTCAACTTGTAGTGGAACATCGAGAAGAGGATAAAGAAAGACAGAACAGCAGGATATGGGGTGAGTGTCCACCCAAAAAAGGATCTGTGGATGCTATACTTGGTACGTCCACCCTTTACGTACGGTTCGCTGGTGTGTTGAGCGAAAGGCTGAGCGAAACCTAGAATGTGACACAGTTGGGAAGGATCCATAGGACAGCAATACTAAGGGCTATGAGATCGATGTTGAAATGAGTTGAAACCACTTCTGTACTGCCACCTCTGCTGTCGTAGCTGAAGGGAGACAAACAAGATGGGTGTCTGCCTTTTTAGTCAATACAAAACCCAGATAGCTCTGATGGCCCAAACAAGAATGGCCCGGCAGAGAATGAGCAGTGGAATTGGCAGTCCTAATCTAATTTGGACTTGGTTTTACGGCACTTATCACGTTGACAACGGCTTGGCTGTTGGCGTATACCCTTGTTGTAGGTCTGTAAGTGGACGCCAATATTACCTATATCATTTCTCCTGGAGGGAACATATTCTGGTGGTGGTTTCGTAGTATCGTTAGGTATTCTTGATTGCAGTTGAACCCTTCTCAAACCCACAGCTCCTCTGCAGTATCTAACAGTTGGTTAGTTTTTTTGGCACAAATTAGGTTTATGATGCTTCGTACCTGCGCCACCTTTATACCAAACAACTAAAGCCGCTTTTGTCCACCAAGCCAAGAGTAGTTACCCCTTAGAGTTTGGTCGGGGTATCACATCCAAGTACGACATAATGGACTGACTGGTAGTCTGACTGGAAGAAGGGTGAGTCCTAATCTTGGACTTTTCCATATGGAATGAGATTTTTGATTCGGTTGATCGTTGATCAACCTCAAGCCGATCGTTACTTTTTAACCAATTTGGTCTTTACTTCGATCGCTCTTTGCATCAGTTGGAAGAGAGTAGAGTCATACGAAGTTTTTGTTAGCTGCTTTCTCTCTAAATACTGTGTCGCGACTTCGATGATTGATTAGAGGCTAGTTTCCTTGCTACGTTATAGATGGCGATAGTGATCTAGGTATATGATTATGAAGGATAGAGCACAAGGTCAATCGATCATGCGCCCACCTCTTAGTGGGAATCGAATCCATGCTCCAAGAATTAGTAGCTGCAGAGGAACGAAATGAAATTTAAAATGGAAGAGTTTGATCGACATATATGTTTCAGCGTCAATTCGTTAAGTGCTACATAAATTTTAATGGGTTTTATACTGAGACTCAATTAAATTAAGTGAGAATTAATTAAGCAAAAAAGGAAGTACAGAAAATGTAACAACGTCCAACATATTTTATAATGTCTGCAATACCGCGGAAAATTTCTTAGAGAACTCTTAACTAAATATAAATAAAAACAACCCTATAATATCTCTCTGAGGAGGAGGAGTATCCATCCAACCCTCCAGCCGCCGACAAATACACCTTAAATTAAATTTACGATATTTTAAAAATTCTGTCAGTGTTTCAGCCATTTTAAAAAAAAAAAACTGTACAAATTGACATCTCGTTCCTACATTTTTTTTCTATTTAGTGAATTCTACCTTATAATCTAAGTAACATGTTTACATAAAGAGTTAAAGTCGCAAATCAAGTCAATCACTTCTATCTAGCTCGTAAAGCAAACATCGAAAAGGTTTAATTAAAGTTTTATTTAACATTCACTTAAAATCTTTTGGAGGAGAGCTCGAAAGGAATTTTGTGTGATTTATTTTTATTTTTTATTTAGTCTAAACTCTCTTCCACTTTTCTCTAAATTCTCTAGTATACTCAAAATGCTCGAGAAATATGTATATAAGCTTTAATCGTCATAAATCTTTAATTGAGTTAGAAAATATTTTTTTGGGTTAATAGGTAGAAATATACACGTTAACTAGCTAGGTGTAGTTTTTCTCATAATGGTATTTGCTTTGGTGATCGCAGTACAACATAAATATGGCCGCGGGAATGAAATTTTTTAGGCTAAATAAATTTTTTTTATAATAATTTTATAAGGAGAACAATTTTTTTTATTAATTAATAAAAAAAAAGAAAAAAAAATCCGCCGAGGTCATCACTTGAACCTGGGTCCCTATAAACTTGAATTTTTTCCCTCGGTGTTATGATTTACAGTTAATTTTTGTAATTGAAGGTATATAAGAAATTTTTTTTAATGGTTTCATTTCTGTTCACTTTTAGCGATAAACTCTTAATAAGTGGACCACCAAGCTGATACCCTAGTACCATACAAATGTATGGCTATTGTGCCTGTGCCTATTTAACGAAAATTTTGTCCTAAAACCACCAATATATGCTCTGCAATGCAGAAACAAAAAACCAAATGAGATTATAGAAACTTTCGTTTTGGTGAATTTGGCTCAATAGCACACAACCCCCCCCCCCCCAAAAAAAGAGGAAAAGAAGCGGAAAAAAGAGAAACGTTCACATGTAATGCGCCATTGAGAGATTTGGCAAGTTTTCCCGCTTTACATATTAATCGTTGGTGAATTTAGAGCTTAGTCTAAAAGCTTAACCTTGTCGGTACAACCAATGGCACAAGTTAAGCACTCATTAGGGTATGACGAGAGAGAGAGCGCGGTTCATAGCAACGTGGTTAAATGGTCAACGCTCTTGTGTGTAAGGAAACGAGGCAATAAAGTGGGAAAAATTATGACTAACCTTCTTTACCGCCGCGCCACCACCATTTCCATGAAACCCACGGCAATGGGGTAGAGAGCGCAAAAAGCGTGGGAGCATTAAATAACGGGAGATGGGACAGAAAAATGGGGTAAATGGGGGATCTGTGAGGTGGTCGGGGGGGGGGGGGGGTTGAATTGCTACGTTAGCTAGCGCAGGCAAACAAACATTCATCCCTAGAACCAAGAGTACATTGCCCACAATGTCGTTTTTTTCCCGGGATCCTGGAGAGCTTTAACCCAAATTCAGCATATATACCGTAAAGCCAAAAGCTTCCCCAAACATTATTTGAAGCCACCTTCCGCCACCCCCTTTGCATTTTGGCGGTTTGGAATTGAAGATATGAATGTGTGTGAGATTCATGCGTATACATATACATATACATGCACATCCTTATTTGTTTTTTCCTTTTTTGGTATGTAGAGTGTTTGGCTGGGATGTTCAGAGAGAGGATGGATGTCGACTGGGGTACAATGAGGAGTTAAGGGGATGTGGAATATGTGTGGTGCACACGGGGGAGTACCGAGATGAGGATTGGAAACTTGAAAAGCTGCTTGATGGGTGGTTTGGGGATGTTTTAAGTGTTGTTTTTGCTAAATAGAAAGGGGATTTCATAGTGTGAGTATTATATTTTATTTTTTTCCTTTCCTCCTTGCTTTGCTGCTGGCTGTCGCTCAACCCAAGGGACAGCAGCAGCATGCTCGGGGGCAGTTTTGGGGGGGAGTGTGTATATTTTATATTATATGTGTGTGTGCGTGTATCTGTGTAAGTACAAGTGTACGTCGAAAACTCCGCTAGATAGAATGCGGGATATAGTATGAAAATGTAGATGATGATGATGATGATGGTGGCGATGATGATGGTGGTGAGTGAGGTAGAGGAGACGAAACGAAAAGAAAAGGGAAAGGGATTAAGGTTGCATTTTAATTCAGTTCCTCTTAATACGAATTAAATTCAAAGGATACGAAGCTATGGCAAGAAATACATATACTATACCAATTCCCTTGGAGCATTCATCATCTCTTCCTCTCTCTCTCCGTTTCTCTCTATACCCCCTCTCTCTCTCTCTTGCCTAAGTGTTTGAACAGTTTTTTTATTTGTATTAATGCGTAACCGGGCAGACCGTCTGTGTTAAGTGCACAACTTAGCATGAAATATATATATGTACATTATATATAGATATATATGTATAAAAAAAATAAATGAAGAACAAAAAAATTCACAGACGGTATTCATAAAAAAATCAGGTTAAAATTGAAACTGTAGACTTTTTTTTAAATGTAGTACCACACCAACATTTTGTGTTGCAGGATGAAGGAATTATAAATGCTGCAAAAAAAATTAAGAGTTTCTCTCTCCAAGCTTACTTACTTACGGCATTACAAAAGAAATATATTTTGTTTTCTTAAGGTTGAAACTTACCTGTAAAAAAAAGAAAAAGAAAAAATATTATTATTAATATGTAAAAAATTTAATAAAGCGGAAAAAATGGTAAATTGTATAATCATCATGCTTGTGACACCTGTCAAGAACAGCTATACCACAAGCTGACATATTAAAACAAATATCTCTTCGTATAAGTTATATAATAACCGTCATGACATTGCTAAGATTATATAAATTGAAATTGGTCACATTTTCATAGATATCGAAAGTATTGGGGCCCTTTGGCGTGGAAAAAACCCGGTTTGACAGGACTAGTTGAAGTTAATTGTCTATTTAATGACTTTTATTACCCGTTAACAGGTAATAAAAACCATTAAGTAGGTAATTAACACACATTTTTAATGACCTTGGTCGAAAACCAGTCAAACGTTTTTTCCCATTCCAAAGCGTTTATATACCTACTAACTAAGACTCTATGATAGCTCTAGGAGTCGATGACAGTGCGCTGATAGCTAGTGTAGCGGTTTAAAACTAAGGTATATAGGCTCAGTAGAAGGCATAGTGTAACCCTCCTTCGTCTGGGTCCTCCAGGAAGATAGGAACATAGATGGGAAGGTCTCTGCGGCTCTCGTAGAAAATATGGTTAGTTGCGAATCGCCAAGGACAGATACTTTAAGGACCTGTGCAACAAAGCGAAAGTAATCCATTAGGGGGGGGGGGAGAGGTACCTACAGGATAGTGATGTCGTCTATTAAGATTCCCCAGGGACAACGGACAGCCTACCTGCGGTAGATGGAAGATGGAGACTATAGCGGACCAAGGCTAAATTCCGAATGCACTTGGCGGGCATGACGGAAAAAGCTTTCGCTGTCATCGTACTCGCAAGGATGCTGCCTAATATAAGCAATCCGAGACCAAGCCGACGCCTTCTCATCGCAAGAATTGTTAGTTCGGTCTTGTTGTAGGCAGTGGCTTTGTACATAACCGGCGGAAAATAAACTCTGCGTATTAAGTCACCTTCGAGCATTCTTTGTATACCGTATCACGTAGCATGCGTAATAGGAGCAATGGTTTGGATTGATAGCCCTGCGGCGGAGGGAGCTTTAAAGTAATATCCTTAAGCTAAACGTTGACTCATACAAAGCTTTAGTTTTTTGTTGTTGCCTTGCATTTATGGTGGTGGCTGTAAAGTTACACTCAATAGACCAGTTCCCGTTCGGTTGCGAAGGTCAAGCAGCATTGGACGCGATTAGTACTCAGGTGGGGGACCGCTTAGGAAAACGGTACTCGCGCTTAAAAATATAAAGCTTTTGACGCCGCTCAGTTATTGCTCACAAATACACGCTGAAATTCTAAAAATGTTTAGCCTATTTTTATTCAGATCGGATCCAGTAGCATTCACTTCTCCGAGCGTGAATCACAGCTGGAATTTGTTATGGGATAAGGCGTTTGATGTCGCTTGGAGTTCATATGAGGCAGTTACGGCTAAAAAAACATACTTTAAAATACTCATACCTTTGATTCACTTAATATGTTTGTCTTATGATGTTTCTTAATGTTATTATACGTGTACCAAAACAAGAGTTGTTTCCTAAATAACGATCAACCTTCAGACTCCCTAGTCTATAATGCACATATTGGCTAATTCTTACCACACGAAATCATTTAACTCTCGACCCACTTCGATATATTTTGTTCACCTTTTTCTACGGTTGTTATATAGATACTACTAAAAAAAACACCTTCCTACGTACCCACATCAATCTCCTCGATTTCCATGAAGGCATTTAGAAAAACGAAATCAATAAAATCAAAAAAAAAAAAAAAACAAAATTTGTTTCTCTGTCTTTTAATATCTCGGAATTTGTAGCATCTTTTTCCCGTCGTCGTGAATAATTGAAATTTCTTAATGCCTTTCGTTGTTGATTTGCCCGGCGATCTGTATCGGCGCTTTTATTACTCAAAAAGACTATTATTATTTTTTTTTAATTTTTTGGTGTGTGTGCTTTCTTTTCCAGAAACAGAGAGTCGTCAATGAAAAATTGTTATTCTTGCAAAAGTACGCGTCTCAGACACGTTTTGTTTCTTACGCTTCTACTACTTACTGCCATTTAAAAAATATATATAGATATATTTGTATGCATGTGCAAAAAACGTAGAAAAAATTCGCTCTCTGTAGAAGAATATAAAATGTAATCCGAACACGTTTATGCTCTTATCATTTTCTGTCTGACTGTCTGTGCCCGTCTGTCTGTTCGCTTTCTATGCATTAAGTCCTTATTGAGTGGTAATTCATATTTTATGGCTACTAAAACAAAACTGATGCAAAACCCTTGAAAATGGAGGGGTCGAGGGGATGAAGCACCAGTTTTTTTATTCATATTAGAACCAAATGCAATGAAATTAATTTCAATACATTTTTATTTGGAAAATGGAAATCATTTCTGGTATAGATATAAGGTGCTCATCCTGTGTCTATATCTAGTCTGGTGAGGCTTACATGGCCCTGTGAAAAGCCTTGTACTATGTCGGCGTGGTCTACCTTACCGAACAGGTCAGCGTAAACAGGCCAAACTAAGTTGGGTACGCTCTCTCCAGCCACCTCCTCCTGTCTTGCTCCCATTACCGTCAAAACCAACCACCAGTCTCCAGTAGTCTAGTCTTGCAGTTTTACCTTTGCTTGCACTTTTATCAAAACCAAAGCTAGACCAAGACAAGGCAGGACTACAGAAGAGTGCAATATCAAGATAACAAGGCTTTTGGCTCATCACTAACTGCCAAAAGTCTTCAAGTGATGAGCAAACGGTCCTACAAATAGTCTCGCAAAAAGTCTTGTATAATTTCTTGCAGAAAGTCTTGCAGTCTTGTCTTGGTCTTGTTAAATGTGCAAGACAAGACTTTTCGCTCATCACTGTAACACTTTTGGTACTTAGTGATGAGCAAAAGGTCTTGCTATCTTGATTTTGCAGTCTTGTCTTGTCCTTGTCCTGTATTGTCTTGGTCTTGCTTTTCTTGCTAAATGTGCAAGACCTGTCTAGAAGGCAGAATTGGACAAGCTTGAACTATTTCTTTCTACCTTCATGTCAAACAGGGAGGCGACGCATGTTAACAGAGATCTCAGAGCAAGCCCTGGAGCTTCTTCTAAAAACCCCCTCCCCCGCAGCTGCCAAACAGTTGCGAAGGTCTACAGATGCGGGCTTGTCAACTTTTGTCCTTTTTTGGAGGTCATAGAGCGTATGCTAGACCTATACCTCCGTAACTTCCTAACAGGGATCTCTTTGGATACATTTCAGAATGCATATTACCAACGGAGTTTGGTGGACACTGCATAAAGCCTCCATCTCGCATCACCACATCTCAGGGTGGAGTATTGTCGCCTCGCACCTCCACAGAATAAGCCAGCGCGGAAGGCTAGTTGGACGACTTAGTGATATTAGTATGCCTGCTTAGACGGTTGGCTTCCAGGAGCGTTCCTAACGAATTTTGTCGATGAAGGGAGAAGTGGGGTTGAAGAGAGGCACCACCCCACTTCTCCCTTCATCAACAAAGCTCGTGTGGAACGTTCCTGGGAGCGAAGCGTCTAAACAGGCCCAGTATCAGAAAAGTTCCTCGACACAATCAGTGAAATTATCTAGAAGGCGCTTGTCAGTCAACTCGGAGAAGACAGAACTGATTCTTTTCATCAATAAGACTAAAAAACCTTTACTTTAAATCCACCCTTAATCAACCCTAGTCGGCACTGATCTCATCTTAGTCTGATAACTACTTGATTCTGGAGCCAAAGCTGAACTGGACGTTAAATATCGAAGAAAAGCCGTAAAGGCTAATATAACTTAACATATTCTCTAAAGCATTTCCCTTCTCTGTCAAAAAAAAACATAATTTAACCATATTTTTATTAATTAATTTAATAATTTAATAAAAATCAATAAAATAAACTTTTTAATGTATTACTAAAAATTTATTACCGCCATCTACTGGAAATATGCAAAAGTATGTTGTTTTTTGACAGTTGCATTGCAGTTCAGCTGCCATTTTTGAAAGTTGGAATTTTTATAAGGGAATAAGTGAAAATGTCGTGCAGGAAAAATTGATTTTTATCATATTTATAGCGTAGTTAATTATGTAATATGTGGATTCCATTCGGTCGAAATTTCATTTATATTTAATACAATTTTTTTATGTTTATTTATTTAATTCTCACTCTCTCTCTCGACGTTGAAGCGTTAGGACGTGTTTCAATTTCTTAATTTTTCATTTGTTAAGTTTTTATTTTTCATGTTATAGCTTGTTTTAATTTTTTTTTTTTTTTTTTTTAAATTGTACTTTTAAATAGTTTTTGACTTTTTTCAAATTTCAATTTACATTAAATTTCAACTTGATAATTTCTCAACATTACTTTTCTAAAAAGTTAAAAATTTTTTCTTTCTATTTAATGAGTGAAAATGTGCTCAGTGCTCAAGATGGCGGCCGAGATTTTATTTTAAAATGGATAAGTTTTTTCTAAATTGATATTTAGTTCTTATGTTTTTTTTATGGTGTTTTATTATTATTCAAATCTTTTTTAATTTTGTTTTTATTGTTGTTTTTTATAATGCCTTTTTTATTTTTGTAATATTTTACATGTGTTTTTAGAAAAATTTTTTTTTTTTTTTTTTTTTTTTTTAGAGTAGAAAAAATAAAAAAAAAAAAAAAGGAAGAGCAAATATATGCAAAAGAATTTTAAAGATTTTTTTTTTTAGCGGCGTCATCCATTGAGGAATTTTACAGTTTCCTACTGTAAAAAAAAAAAATTTTTTATGATACCGTTGTAAATGTGCATTGGGGTTCTTTTTGGTGTATGTGATTTATAACAGTTTTTAAATTTAAATTTTACCGTTGTCTTTTCATTTGATAAATTTCCGTTTTTGATAATGTGCCTTTTGATTCTCATGTGGCTTTTTTTTTTTTGTTGATTCTTCCTATAATCCTTTAAATTCCTTTCTTACTTCAGTTTTCTCCCAAGTTTTTAAAAAAAAAAAAAAAAGAGAAGAAAAAAAAAAAAAAGGGGAAAAAGGGTTTTTTGGATCTTTTAGATCTGCATATTTTACTGCTCTTGATCAATTTTGAATTAGAAAGTTTTTTTTTACCTGTATAATTTTTGTGATATTAGTAAAATACCGTTCCTCCTTTTACAAATTTGTTTTTAACTCTTCATTTTTATAGCATTTTTAAGTTCTTAAATAATCTTCTACAGTCTTATCCTTTTGACTTTATAAAATTTCTAAATACAGGTGTTGAAGGCCTTTTGGGTATTATTATTAATTTTTCAAATTTATGGGTTATAAGGGAAAATAAATATCCCCATGAGTGAGGTTTTTTAGTTTTTGGTTCTTGACTCAAAAATAATAGGAAATCTTCTCTGTCCTTGTAGTTAATTATAATCTATTACCAATCTCTTTAAATTTTATTTGTCGTTTAAAATCAGTACAAATTTCAGACCCAATTCTTTTTTTCCTTTTCTTGACTTGTCACACTTTTTTCTTAAAAAATGGATTCTAGGAGACCCAGTGAAATGAATGAAAAAAGGAAAATCTTATCCTCTTCTCAAGGATCACGAACTTCAGCCAGATTAGGTAGCAAGTCCTCGGAAAAAGGTTTTGGACCAGGCCTAAATAAGCCTGCTCCAGGAGGAAATGTTTCAATAGGGACCAAAAACATTGAAACAAAGAAGGATTCGTACTTGGAATGCCAACTTTCAGAAATCAGTTCTGGTGTTTCCAATAAAACCCTAGAGACACAGGCCATTGAAAAGCCTAAAAATCAGCAAGGTGAAGATCCTCCAAATTCCTTGCAAAAATCTGGTAATAGTTCTGGTATTTCCAATCTTGATGATAAATCTGAGGGAGTAATTTTTGGTTATGACAGTTTAGATCCTGGACCCTTTTTGGTTTATATCACAAGTGTTGAAAATGATATACCCATAAATCCTTTAAAAATAGGTAGCTCTATGAAATCTTCAACAGAAGGTATTGAACAGATAGTAAAGGTTTCTAAAGATAAATGCAAAATAATCTTTAACTCTGCATACAATGCTAATAACTTTATCAAGAAAAACCCTCTTGATAAAAAATTCAGAGCTTATATTCCACTAGGTTTAATAGCCACTCCAGTCTTAATGCATGGTGTGGATATTGAGTTAAATGAGGATGATCTCCTTCAAGGTCTCAAAGAAGGAAATCCGGAATGGTCCGTCAAGAAAATTTTCAGGATTAAGTGGAGGAAGATAATTGATGACAAACCTGTTTGGATTGATACAAACAAGATAAAAGTTTATGTGAGTGGTAGAAAAATTCCTGATAGTCTGAAACTTCATTACAATGTCTTTAGGGTTTATAATTTTGTTGCTTCTCCGTTGAGGTGTTTTAGATGTCAGAGGTTCGGACATTTGGGAAGGGCTTGCAAATCAAAAGATAAGTTTTGCGCTAAATGCGGGGGTAATAACTGTGAAGGTGGGAGAGACTGCAAAAAAACTGAACGATGCAGAAATTGTGAGGGAAATCATGGTAGTTTTGACAAATTCTGTCCAGTCTGGTTAAGGGAAAAGAGTCTTGTTCAGATTATGAGGCAGGGCAATCATACCAGAAGAGAGGCATGGAGGATTTACAAAATTAAAAACAGACAAGTAATCTCTCCTAAAAAAGTTATAGCCCCTCAAAAAAATTCAAACCAAAAAACTAAACCAACTTTCAGCCAAGTTCTGGAAACTTCAGGTATTTCTGGACTCGCAAAAAAAGCTAGCCATGAAAAAACGGAACCCAAAAATAAAAACAATCCCTTCTTGTCGGGGCCTCAAAAAGTTTTAGTCAACAAAACGGGAAACAAAGAAATCAAATCTGGATTTGACTCACTCTTTAGGAGGTTTAGGGAAGAATCAGGAAAGATCACTGGATTGTCGACTGGTGAAAGCAAGGAACTGGCAACGTTAACTCAAAATACTGAAAAAGCTTTTGAAGAGCTATTGATGAAATGGTTAAGTGGTGAAGTGGGCACAAGCAATATTGTTACACAGCAAAGTTCAAAATGTTAAAAATACTTCAAGTTAACATTCAAAGTTTACAAAAAAATGTAAATGAGCTTGAGTTGTTCCTTAACCTAAATAAAATTGATATTCTTCTTGTAGCTGAAACCTGGTTATTGCCCACTGACCATGTAAAGTTACAAAATTACCACATTGTTAGGAAAGATAGACAAGATGGTTTTGGTGGAAGTGCCATTGCTATAAATAAGAGAATTTTCTTTAGAGAAGTTAAAATTGATAATTTGACAAACACATTAAATGCTTGTGCTATAACCACTACTAATTTAAAAAAAAACCTCACCATTTTTTCAGTTTATGCAAAAGGAAATACAAGTAACATTGAATTTAAAAAGTCACTTTTAAATATTTTTAATACAGCGTGCAAGTTTCAAAGAGCTATTGTAGCAGGGGATTTCAATGCCAGACTTTTGGAATGGGGAGACACTATATCCAGTCGTAGAGGTGTTATTCTTAAGGAAATTATATCTAGTTATGGTTTTGAAATTCACAATAATTGCCAACCCACGTGCCTTGCCAGAAATACAAATCACTCTTCTTCCGTCATTGACCTTTTTTTTTCCAACAGTGTAGACACACAAATAGAATGCAATCTAAAACATGTGTCTCTTAGTGGCAGCCCCCACATTCCTCTTCTGTTCACATTACATGATAATGATCCTGACGTCGAAGCTCATAGCAGAGTAGCAATTAACACAGTGTTAATTTTATTAAATAAGATTGATATACCCATTGAAAATTCAAGGTCCATTCTACACTTGATAAAAGAAATAATCCTTCAGGCTACTTTTAAGTTAAATACTTTTTCAACAAAGTATCATCCGAAATCTTGGTGGAACGAAAAGCTTTTAAGACTTTTTAGATTAAAATCTTGTTTTCTTGCAAAATTTAATAAATTTGGTTATATAAATGACTTGCTAATGCATAATAGATTAAACGCTCTTTTCATAAAAGAAAAAAAAATAGCCAAAAAAAACAGCTGGTCCAATTTTATTGAAAATCTATGTCATAAAAACAATATTAAAAATTTCTGGAACTTAATTTCTAGATTTTCTGGGGGAAAAAGAAAAAATGATTTTGCTTCAAACTCTGTTTCGGCTTCTGACTTTTTGGACCATATCTGTGTAAATTCAACTAATACTACTTTTATTCCTAATTTAATTCCGATGAATCAAGTCGACTCCATTTCCTGGACTCTTGATGATCTTGATAAGCTGTTAAGGACTAAAAAATCAAAATCTGCTCCGGGCTCTGACTCTATTACCTTTCAAATGATAAAAGCTCTCTCAGTAAGTGGAAAATTGGCTTTATTGGAATTTCTCAAGACAGTTTTTAATTCGGGAAAGATTCCGACTGAGTGGCTTATGATAAATATTAAACCTATCCTAAAACCTGGCAAGGTGCCGTCTTTTTTCGCTAACTACAGACCTATTTCATTAATTTGTGTTCCCATTAAGATTATAAATATGTTTATTAAAGATTCTATAAACAGGATAATTGAGGAAAAAAATAAGCTACCTAAGTATAGCTTTGCTTATCGCAAAGGTAGATCCGCAGCTACATGTTTGAGTTTAATACAACAAACAGTTACAAACTTAAAAAAGAATTTCAGAGCAGTTGGTATGGTTGTTCTGGATTTGGACAAGGCCTACGATCATGTGGACTTAAAAATACTTTATTCTTCTCTCTTAGAATTTGAAATACCCTTATCATATAGCAACTGGATCTTGAGTTTCTTTGCAAATAGAAGAATTTTCTTAGACAATCACTCTAAAAGGGTGCTAAATGGGATTCCACAAGGATGTGTTCTAAGTCCTATCCTCTTTAACATTTACAGTGCTAAACTACATGAGGTGGAGTCTTGGGGGGTTAAAGTTTTTCAGTTTGCAGATGATTTCTGCGTAATTGCAGGTAGTGAATGCTACTCTTCATTGGAATCGAAACTTCAAATGGCCTTAAATGAGTTGCACACCATTGCTAGTCAAAGGAGGTTATGTTTTAATCTAACTAAGTCAAAGTCTCTTCTTTTTAGCAGGCGAGCTCCTCTATCTCTTCTTTTGGGTGATTCTCAGGTCTCTAGTGTTCCAAGACTTAAATTCGTTGGTTGGACTTTCACCAAGAACATGAAGAGTAGACTTCAGCTAAATGAAGCTATTGAAACTATGAAATCCAATCTAAGAATTGTGAATATTCTGAGTAAAAAGAAATTTGGTGCTTCACCGGATACTACCATGCTTCTTTACAGATCCTTAATTAGATCAAAACTTGAATACGCTAGAGCTTTATCTTTTGAAGAATCAATGACCCTTGAGAAAAAATTTAACACAATCAGCAATGCTTTTCTACGTAAATGTTTAGGACTCACTCAGTCTACTCCTAATCAGGTCCTCTACGCTTTAGCAAATGAAACACCTCCGACTTTACGTGCTGAATTGATTACGGCTAAGGAAGTTTCTAAAATTATTAACATTGAAAAAAGCCTTAATTTCTTTAATTTGGCTGAACCAACAACTGCTGTTGATAAGGTGGCTCTAAAATACAAGGAAATATTTGAAATTTACAATTTTACAAATCCTCCTCTTAATTCCAGGGACAACTTAGATTTTGATGTAACCTTTTTGGCTGGTCTTGGCCCAAAAAATCTGATCCCCAAAGATTCAATCTTAAAAATTATGCAAGATAAACGTAGTAATTTCCCAGAAAATGCACTGGTGGTAGCTACTGATGCTTCCATAGTTGCTAATGAAATAGGTATTGGTATATACTTTGGAAATCCATTATTGGATAAGATGTATAGATCTTTCTGGAGAATGTCTACTCTTTCGGCTGAACTAGCTGCAATTCATTTGGCCTTAGTCCATTCCAAGGATATTCACTGTAATAATCTGGTAATAATAACTGACAGTCTAAATAGTTGTACGGTCTTAAATAACAAAAAAGACTCTTATATAGTAAAGGAAATTCTTAATGAATCATTAAACTTTTTAAGTGTTAAAATTCTTTGGGTACCATCACATTGTGGAATCCCAGAAAATGAAAAAGCTGATCTATTGGCTGACAAGGCAAGAACAGAGGGTATCCTCTTAAATCTTAAACTTAGTATGGACGATACCATTCTCAATATTAATCATAAGATTAAATGTGAATGGAATAGACAATATCAACTAGCTTCAATCACAAAAGGCAGGTTTTTTGCTGCAATTTTTCCTAGCATTCCTGCTGTGGCTTGGTTTAACAAACTAAAACTACCACCTAGAATCTTTAGAATGATAAATAGAATTATCTCGGGACACACTTATGACAATGCTAGACTTGCTTCCTGGAAGATAATCCCTAGTGATCTTTGTGACATCTGCTCTGTGAGAAATGATGGAGAACATGTGATTTTAAAGTGTTTGAAATATAGTCAGTTTAGAACCAGTTTTCCCCTTTTAAATAGGGCCAGTAACCTTCTTGAAGTCCTGACTCCTTTTAATTTAAAGAACATTCTTCAATTGGCTTATTTCCTTCATAGAGCAAAAATTCACATATAGATAGGGTGAACTCCAATGCACATATTATTTTTTCACTCACATTATGTATTGTTTCCTTTTCTTAACTTTCTTAAAATTAGACTTTTGATCTGACACATACTTTTAACTTTTAATAAAATATCCTTTCTTGGAAATTAGGTTACTTTGAGAGAGAGAGAGAGTCTTTGATCCCAATGAATCAATTTATATACAGAATAGAAACTTGTATATGTATTCTTTAGTTTTAAGTATTCTAATTGACAAAAAATGATCCAGTTTGACTTCAACTTTGATTTTCAATTCTACTACTTGACGAGGACAAGGAATCCAATTAATCATGAACCTATTTATTACGATCATCTGTGTTTACACCTAATAAAATTCAGTTACCTTCATCATCTGTCTGGATGAAGAATAGGACATTTCATCGCTTAACAAAGAGAAATAACTTAAATCATCAAGAATTATCATCTATTATGCGGCTGCTTTGAATCATATACATCAAAGGACTCTTATCAAAACAACATTCTTTTGAAACATCTATCTAACATCTTAGGCTATATTAGAGCTTTTCACAACAACTGAATAAAATTTTGACATCTCATTCAACTAAAGCTTTGTGACATCTGGACCTTTGGCAGAACTGTCTGGAGTTGAATCATTGATTTCCTTTAACTTTCTGCCACTTAAAATTGTTTTCTTAGAAGTTTGAATTCATGGTTAATATAGCTGAGAGGCTTGGACCATTAAGGGACCCTTTTTGGGTACACTAGCTTGCTAGTAATTAAGAAAACAACAACAACATAATATGTGGATTAATTTAATCTTGAAGAAGTGATGATTGATTTGCTGATTAAGTTTAAGGTGCTGAGCTGTGTATTTGGTGTATATTTTACTATTAAAGTTGTTCCTGATTTTCATTTTTGTAATGTAAGTTTTTGTGTTAGTTAAATTCTAGTTTTTTTTTATTTTATTTGCTTGATTTGTTTAAAATCTGTTGGATTTGAGTAAAGGAAAATGTAAGGAAGGACAGAATACCTAAGATATTCTGATTTGTGTGTTAATTTGTGTAGAAACTTAACATTATGTCTATGCAAACTTGCGGAAGATTTTTTTGAGTCACGATCAAGGAACAGTGTTTTCGTAGGGATATATAGGGTCCAGAGCTTTTCGGGCTTCTCGAGGCATAGTATAGAGGCTAATATGTACCGATTTTGATAAGTTTCTGGCCATCTCGTAAGTCGGTAGAACTATTCTCGAAATGGTGGAAGAGATCCCATTATGTCCAAATGAATATATCTCTTGAAACTTTCGCCTTATGGCAATCAATGCAAAAAGAAGACCTCTCACTCATTGCAATCTACCTTGGGTTTCTTTACGATATGGCACGGATATCAGGATACGGTAAACTGTGGCACTTCATCAGCCTGTAGGTGTCGACGCATGCTCCAGGTCCTGTATTGATCCGCTGCTGAAATGCAGGGTCATAAAGCGTTCAAAATCTCTTGCTAAGTTGAACAAAGAAGAGATAAGCTATGTAGTGAAGATGTTGACTGGTCACTGTCCCTTTGGCCCGCACACCGACAGATTGGTACTCCTCCACAACGACTTATGCAGAAGTTGTGGTAATGAAGATGCGGAAGAAACTGTCTCCCATCTACTCTGTACATGTCCAGCCCTTGCGAAGAAAAGCGGGATCTGACCTGACCTGTTCCTGACCTCTGTCGCTCTATTAAAAGCTTCAAATGGCTTGAGCGCTTCTTGCGAATCCTCATGCGTCCCCCTTAGGCAGTGGTCTCCAAAAGGGAGTACGAGTACCCGAGGGGTACATAGGCAAATCTAGGGGTACGCCATATTCCACCTCAAAGCACTTTCTGTCCTATCTTTTACGGCGCCTAGTCTTTACTGGTGCTCAGGGACACCGTGTCGTGCGGCTTCACAAAATGCGGCTTTAAAAATCGAGTTTTCATCATCCTCAGGAGCTTCATAGTCGATGTGTTGGCCTTGGTTTTCTTCAGCGTTCGCGTCCGTGACTGTCGATCTCTGGCGCGTCTTTTCTAGTGCCTTATTCGTAATTGTCTTACGTCTTCCTCGACGATGGAGAGATGATCGTTAATGTCAATGCGGTCTTTCGTCATTTCGTCTCCAAATTGATCGATACACACTATTGATTTAATCCTTTTTTTTATAGAAACAATTATGGCAACACTTTTGATCCAAAGAACGTTTCTTTTATTGTTTCAGCACTTCCGAAAACGATTTCGGATGAAGAACGACTTGACACAATCCTAGAAGGACGACGATTGGACGTTATTGTAGACAATTCTACGATACATCGATGGATACATTTAGCAAATGCATTTTGTTAATATATATAAAAGTAAGTAATAAACACTTTCGATGGTAATAAACACTTTCGATAGTAATAAACACTTTCGATGGTAATAAACACTTTCGATAGTACTAAACACTTTTAATGATACTTTCTTAACAGCCCTTAGTAATTATGTTTTTTTTCTACTTCCAGATCGCTATCGTTTCGCTTCAAACAATCCACACGCCTCGATTTTTTTTTTGAAATAGGGTAGATAATTCGGGAGTGCTTTTAGTGTTAACTTTTGCCTTTCAGTTCAACTCTTCCATGAGACCAAGGGGGGTGGGCGGTGAGTACAATAATTTGATTAAAGCATGCGTAGCCTTATGTGTTTTGGATGATATCTGCAGGAACTTAGTTATGGTTATCTAACGTATCGTCATTGCTACAGTTCTTCAATTCAGCCAAATCACTCCATTTCTCTAGTTTAATGCTGGCTAGACGGTATCTTGTCTTTAGGTAGACTTTAGACCAAACTCAGCGGATCGTCGATTTACTTCGTTGTTAGCTTAGTAAATAATTAGATTTTATTTTTATTTTTGAATATATCATTGCCTAATGTGCAATTGTCATCTTTAAACACCTATTCCCACTGTTCTGGTCTCCAACATGCAGTATTTGTGGTGTAAGTGTGCAAGAAGAAAAGTGCGGGCAAATCGTTCTTCATAATTTTTCTTTTTTGTCCGGGTTCGTTTTTGGCGGTTAGTGTGGATACGGGAGTGTCGCGTAGTGTTTTTTTGACAAGCTTGGTTTTTTCATAAAAAAAAGGATCTGGACAAGAACACCCTGGATTGGATAATCGATGATGTCGTTGGATCATTGGACAACATATCGGACTGCTTGGATGATGGACACTCTGGACAGGATAATCTGGACTGTGGACTACTCTAATCATTGGATAACAATTCAATGGTGGATGTCTAGGAAGTGTGTGGTAAGTCTATTTTATTATTTTAGTTAACTTTTTTATTGTTGTCTGTCTGTCGCTACTTTATATCCAATTCAAAACAGAATGAATGTTGATGTAGAGCCCGCTTCATAAATGAAGGGAATCTCAAAAACTCAGGTTCTATAGGCATTGAGAGTTTCTCAACTCCGTACAAGTGATCAAAACCACTCTATTTGGTTGAAAACGCAAATTCCGGGCCATTCTCAATCACAATTCCACATTCTCGTGCTCATTTCCCTTCTTTTTTGGCGTGGGCTCTAGCTTGTGTACAGGTTGATTGATGAAATTTTTAGGCACTTTGATATTGCTACTGTTGATGCTATTTTCAATTTTACTAACTATAATTTTTTTTATTCTCTTTTCAGATAGTGTGAAATTAGTGAAGTGTAAGATTAGTGTGAATTTTTGGGTTTCAAGAGAGTCGGAAAGGTGGTGAGAACCTCTATTTTCTTCTCTATGCTAGACACTTAGATCGGAAGTCGCGTTTATGTCAAAAACTTGTATGTAGACTGTAGGGCTTATCGTTTTTAGCAAGTAAGCTATATAAACATTTCTTCCAGGGTAGTAGTAGCTTTGGCCAACATTAGCGGACAGCTGCTTAGCTGCAGTTGCCAGGCGGCTCAAGTCACGGGTCTCCCCCGATTTTTAGCAATCTCTTTAGTGGGTATGGAAGCTGCCATCTGTTTATCGAGTGGCGCGATATTCGGGTGTCACTTACCTGCCTGATACTGGATGGTCACACCATCGTTTCATTGTCCCGGGGCTTTGACTCGTTTGTGAGGGGTCGAGCTTAGTGGAGTTCAGCCTGGTTCGCAACTTGCAGGCAACTGTGAGTGCTAGGGGCCGAAGTGAAGTCATAGGATCGGAGTCCCCTTCGGGAGCGGACACCTTTTCCTATGCAAGGCTTATTAGTTTAGATAAGATTGATGCTGACATATCGTCTACCTCGCACTAACAGATCAAATTTGTGGGGACACAGGCAACTGTGGTAGGGTTGTGGGCTAGCCAACTGTGAGCTGGCACAGAAACGGGGAAATCAAACTAGCGAAGGGTCGTCTTTATGAAGTGTCAATCTTGTTAGGATGTCACTGGGTGATCTTTAGGTATTTAAGTAGGTTTATTTTAACTGCATTGAGAAACTGGTCTGTACAACTAATTTGCTACAGGCAACACCTTCAGTGAACCGATGCTATTCTTCCCCGATCATGGGACGAACCGCACATTCAATATTTCCATAAGGTATTGAATGGGTCCAGGCAGTGTCAGCTTATGGACTTTCGGCCACATTGAGGGTGTAGCCTGAAGCGGCGCCTGCTTCGAATGCCTAGCGAAACGAATTGTGGAGCTACGCGCTAGTATTCTCGTAGATTTTAGTATAGATCACCTTTTGACCTAGGGCAGTGCAAAAATTAAGAAAAATGATGATAACTGGTGAGCTCGAAGGAAGCAACTAAGCCGGAACACGAACTATGGAAATATGGAGCTTAAGAACTACGAAAAAAATGCTGGAACAAGAAAACCGATATTGAAGAACTTTCGGAAACTAAAGTTGCTGCAAAGAAATAAGCTTTAACTGAAGAGATCTATATGATAAACAAATGTCCGACAATCATCGTCTCATCATTCGTCTAGTCATTTATTCATTTAGTCATTTATTCTATTTCATTTATTTTATTTAAATTTTCAGCTTTTAACACTTGCCTTGCAGATTGTAGCCTTTCCTCTCTTGAAACCCCCATCAATCAACAGTTATAAAATCAACTTAATATCACGACATCAACAGATTATTCGTCATTCATCATTCATCAATCAACATTCGACCATATCAACAATCATCATGGGTAGTTTTTATCAACAAGGTTTTGATCTTAAGAATTTTTTTTATTATATATGCTTCAATTGCCAAATCCTCCACTAACACTTCTTGACTCTTAACGGTTTATATTCAAAACAGATTGCTCTGATGATTAGAAGTATCAACACTTCTAAATGACTATTATTTGGCAAGTGAAGCATTCATATATTCTTTCATTAATACAACATATAAATATAAACAATATTTTCCAGTGTAGTCCTCCTCATGAGGGCTACTCTTTTTTATCTAATTATTTTCTTTTTTCCCCCAACAGAGAACTCAAGCAGTACTTTCTACTCAGTATTTCTATTTATACCGCGCCAAGCTTTTTCCTACTCCTTCTAGAACTTTAAAACACAAATTAGGTACGGCATTTCGTTTCAAAGTTAATCGATATACTATCTTCAGCGTAGGAGATCGAAAAATCTCCCTATCGACTAATTCATCGCGTAAACGACCACAAGGCTATCGCAGCTGTAGGAGATCGAAAAATCTCCCTATCGACTGATTCATCGCGTAAACGACCACAAGGCTATCGCAGCTGTAGGAGATCGAAAAATCTCCCTATCGACTGATTCATCGCGTAAACGACCACAAGGCTATCGCAGCTGTAGGAGATCGAAAAATATCCCTATCGACTAATTCATCGCGTAAACGATCACAAGTCTTTCGCAGCTGTAGGAGATCGAAAAATCTCCCTATCGACTAATTCATCGCGTAAACGATCACAAGGCTATCGCAGCTGTAGGAGATCAGATCGATCGCGTAATTATTGCCCGGGCGAATTAAAGATTGTTAATAAAATATGTATGCTGATTTCTCGATAAGGCTTAAAGGCGCGACGAAGGAGTTATAGGAGGCAGTACGGTTTAGAAATATGGAGACTGTCACTGTGCACGGCGGGTGTGGGGCCGTGCACTTTTCAAAAAACACCGTGCGCAATTCATCTATCAAGTTTCGCGACGTTCTCTAGTCTTTTCAAAAACCGCGATGCTAATTAACTATTCTTAATCTTCTTCTTGACCTTCATAAGTATTCACAGAAAAGATAGAGCTTATCTTGCTCTACAAAACCTTCCTATTATATTTCCCCCGAATTTGTAGAACATATTCTCGAGTTCTCCTCAATATCGGTCCGGTCCTCACCAATGTACCTACACCTTGTCGCGGTGGTGAGGCTTGTGCACCTCGTGGAAGCGCTGGTCTATGATGCTATGGACTTGGGTTTTGGCCGTTATATGGCAAATCACATTATCGAACATCATGACAGCGTGGAGAGGTCTGACTAAGATAGGTACGCAGTACAAAATCGATCGATTGGGTCACTATGTGATGATGGGTCTAAAATTGAGAATAGGGTAGGTTGTGGAATCTCTCTTTCGAGGTTCAATACCTAAACCAATTTAGATACCTCTCATCGGCTACCCTACCATTGCAGTGTCTTCCAGGCGGAAGTCACTGCAATTTGGGGCCCTCGAATGGTTGAAGATAAATAATATATCTCATAAGAATATATGTATTCTATCTGATAGCCAAACGACCCTCAAGGCTCTTAATTCTGTCGTTACAACATCCACGACTGAACTGCTGAATATGTGAGGCAGACCATATTAACCTTGGAACTCTCTGGCGCACAGCATGCCTACACATCACAAATAGGGCAAATCTACTGATCCTGCTCTTCAGTCATTGGTTTCAACCATTGAAAAATCCCTCGAGGTCAAGGAGTATACATTAGTAGCAGTTCTTGACATAGAGGGGGCGTTTAACAACGAACGTACTCCTGGACACCATCCCTGCCCCTGACAGAACATGGGATCGAAGCCAAATGCTTACTGGCTGGATCTTCTTGTTCTTTCTTCTTTGATCTGTTAGCTGGCGGTCCGAGCGGGACGTCCCGGCAACGGATACCTTGCTGTCGGTGCCACTGGGTCTCGAACTCTATTCACGATTCGTTTCCATTCTTGCCGTGTTTTTGGCGACGTCTCGAGCCTCGGTAACTTATAACCGTTGATTCTTTGGGTCACCCTCGATATTCTTTAGCCAGGTCTTCGGTGCCGATCGCTGGATTCTCCAGCCTGCGGGATGGTCTCCCCAGAGAAGTATACCTGGAAAGCGGTCATCATTCATTCGGAAAACATGTCCAAACCATCGACGTTTTTGCATTTCTTCTTCGATCAGTGTCTGCTGATCGCATCTTTGTCTGACTGTCTTGTTTCGAAGGCGATCGCGTAGTGAGACACCAAGGATCTGCCTCAAGCATCGCATTTGGAAGACCTCGAGCTTCTTAACGTCCACTTTGAGCAATGTCCACGTTTCATCTGGCAGGATGGTGAGCTCTATCTTGGGCGACAGCTCGGTCCGAAAGGCAATAAATAGAGGCAGTCTGCAAGGAGGAGTACTTTCACCGCTCCTATGGGTTGTAACTATATGTTGTCCTCGTCCGTCGATCCTCACAGGGGCTGGTGTCGCAGGACCCAACTCCAAGGTCTCGATTGCAATGGGTAAGTGGCCCTCTGTTTTCCAGGCTGAAATACATGCCATTGCGACCTGCGCTAGGCTCAACCTAGAGAAAGGTCTGAAAGGCGCCAAGATTAAAATCTTTTCTGATGGCCAAGCTACCATCAAAGCACTCCGAACGTGGAAGTTTTCTTCCAAAATAGTAGCAGGGTGTTTTGACGTACTCCAGAGCCTGACCAGAAGAAATGAGGTCTCGTTCTGCTGGGTCCCCGAACGCTGGGGTATCGAGGGAAATGAGGCTGCAGACAGCCTCGCGAGGGAGGGGTCAGAGACGTTGTTCCACGGCCCAGAACCTTTCTGTGGCATCTCTTGGTCCACCTCCAAGTCCTTGATAGAAGAGTGGATTAAGGGAATAAACCTAGCCTCTGTCCCAGGTCTTAGACAAGCTAAAGATCTTATAAGACCCTTTGCCTTAAGGGGCACTATCACTCTAAACAGAGCGGACCTAAGGCTGCTGGTGGGTTATCTCACTGGACATGTGGGACTGCGGTACCACCTCCACAACCTAGGACTGTCTCAAGAGACAGAATGCCGACTCTGCTTGGAAGGCGACGAGACTTCCACACATATTCTTTGTGAATGTCCTGCTCTGATCTGGCTTAGAAGAAGAACGTTTATCAGAGAGTTCTTCAGCCCTGCCCAAGTCCGGTCTTCATCAA
The DNA here is from genome assembly GCA_949987705.1 of Thereva unica. Taxonomy (NCBI): domain Eukaryota; kingdom Metazoa; phylum Arthropoda; class Insecta; order Diptera; family Therevidae; genus Thereva; species Thereva unica. Next base: position 4,153,636 of record OX465286.1, read on the forward strand.
TTAAAGATGTTCTCCAAGCTGGACTGCCAGCCGCGCGGACTCAGCGTTGTTAGCCCAATAAAAACGGAACTGGTCCTCTTAGAGGTATAAAACTCCACCTTTAACATCCCCGGCTTAACAATCGAACTACAGAAAGTACAAAGATGTGCCAAGTTATAAAATCTCGAATTTTTTGGGACTGGAATCTGTGCCAGGATCCCTAATTACGTGCCAGATCCTGTCTTGATGGCCGTGAACTAATGTCCACCTCTACCAATAACGATATTAACCTCATTATAGACTGGGAAAGCAAGAATCTTTTTCGAATCAAGTACTTAGTCTTATTTCAAAAAAAAGGGCAACACCTGTCCACCTGTCCATCCGCGACAACGCCTGATCTTCACTGATCATACTCGTAGTCAATGCTTTCCCTGACACACTAAAAAACTGTCCCACAAGACGAGATTAAAACTAATGATGAAAACCCTAAATTCCGTTTAGATCTGTTTAAGCGCCTTCATTGTCGCCTCCTTATCACGAGAGTGGTAATGGAATATAAAGAAAGGGTTGAAAATAAAGGGTTTTTTTATTGGACACAATAAATTTAACAAAAAAAAATTAATTTTACAAAAAAAAATCAAAATAAAAATAAGTGCCGCCACCAGCAGCCCTCGAACCTGAGAATTTTGCATACGAGGACTGTAACGTTGACGATCGGCCACCAACTTTTGTGGGAAATGTGGAAGATCGCAAGTTCGATCGGAACTTCGATCCAATTTGGAACTCGATCCAAGGATGGAACTAGAAATTGATCGCAAGTTTCTAAGTGCTTGCGTTCCTCATACTAGGATGGAACTTAATTGCAAGTTCCAAGCGATCGTGCTTTCGAAAATTTCTCTTGCGATATAATTCACAAGATCCCTTTTTTGGAGATTGTGCACTATATAATAGCATTTCAAACATGTCCCTTCGGGACATTCCCGTCTCTAGCGATAGAGCGGGAAGCTGGTGTGTGGTCCCCTGTGTGGTGTGCGGGGCATACTCCGGCCCCCCCGCACAGACACCAGGCTTTTTTGCTAGTTGGAAGTAAGGAGGGTAATAATATTAAAGAAGAAGATAGAGAGGAAATAGAAGAAGGAAACATGTTGATAATATTAAATAATAAATATGGTGGATGGGAGAGGAGGAAGAAAGGTCCGCCATATTAACTAAAATATTATTAACATGTGCTCTAAAGAGTGAAAGAGAAAGTGGAAGGATATTAAATAATATAATAGGGAATAGACATATTCTATTCCCCAATGTGAGACGGAAATGTGCTAAAACTGTACTTTGAAAAAAATCCTGTTAATTTATCAGATTCTTGTAGATTTCAGTGGAAGTAGACGCGTCGCGTGTGCATTTAATAGTATTAATATAAATTAATTTTTTCTTTTAAAAGTTGCGCGGTGGAATAATTATTAAAATAATTTTTCTTTTCAGTTTACACCTGTCGGGAAAACTCTAGTGATCGTAGGTGCTGTCATCATTTTTCAAGTTCAACGCCTGATATTTTAAATTAATCATATTATTTTCTGCAATTAAGTCTACTTTTATTTAATTTGTTTTATCAAAAGTGTTTAGGTAAAAAGTGTATTCAGGTGTAAAAATCACTACAGTTTGGCTGCAATTTTGTTGGTGTGTGGTGATTGTTTTTTTATTCTTTCCTGAAAATGGCAAGGTGCAATTGATTTCATTATTTCGCATTATTAAATTTGCTGCTTATTATGGGTAGTGCGCCGCTAATTTAATGTGGAATCACCGCGGTGGAAAATTCTTTTTTTTTGTTTCAATGTGCACGCATAAATCTAGAGATGATGGTGGGTGGCTGCTGTTCCTTTCTTATCATTTTTCAAGTTCATGTCCTCGGCGTCTATTTTTTTTAAATTTTCTTGTGTTCAGGTGGAAAAACTATTATAGTTTTTGGGGCTGCAACGTGCGTTAATTTAATGTGGAATCGCGGCGGCGGTGGATCATATTTTATTATTAATTTCGCATGAATCTAGTGACGATATCGGCGGCTGCGGCGGCCGTAAACTTAGAAGAGATTCCATTTTTTTAAATTAAGGCTTTTCCTCATAGTTTTTTAAAATAATCAATCCCATATTCAGGTGTTCAGGTACAAAATCTACTATAGTTTGTTTGGCTGCAACTTTCTTTTTCCCAGTTTTGGGTTTTTGTGAATTTTTTGTGGTTTTTTAATAATTTTTGAAAATAATCGGAGGCAAGGTGGAACCTTTTTTTTTTTCATTATTTTAAAAATTTCGCGTTATTATGTATTTTTAGTGTTTATGACGTCTGGATTTTGCCGGGGCAATGCATACTGTTACCTGTGTTGCATTTTCATTTTTTTTATCGTGCTAGTAAGAGGATGTTCCTTTATTATATTAATTAAGTGAAGATCTAGTATATACTTCGTGCTGGTGGATGCAAATAGTGGGCTCATTAATAAATACACGGTGGTCGCGGATAATTTTCTTCAAAGCCAAGATCATTTTCTTTAAAGGAGGCCATTTTTTCAGAGCCGCGCGATAATAAATAGTGATTTGTCTGGATGGCTTTGTACGGTCAATCTACACAATTGTATCAGTCACCTGGAGGTAGTGTCGCATGGTCCTATGCTCTATTCTGATTATGCTATAATATGTGTCCGTAAAAATGTACGAGGGATATAGACAATGGTATTTGCCAATGATATTTTTAGCATATAGGACTATAGTGCTTTATTTGATTATGAATTATTTATTTTATTTTATTTATTTCCCAAACAAGACATTTACTAAAATCAAAATACAAAAACTTTGATATAATTAATAATACAACGACTACTGAAAATTTGGGCAAGAATAACAAGGAATCAAGTATGGATCTAAGTTTTTTTTATTTATTTATTTATATTCAGCCCTAAATATATAAAAAAATATCAGTCGGAGGGATTCATGCAGGAATTCGTGCTATTAGTAGGGCTCTAAGTATTTTTTTAAAGGATATTTTGTCCTATTGTGGGGGAAAAACATGATGCATGGCTATTTCAGATCATACAGCATCTATTGACAGGCTTGCATCTTGCATAAACAGCAGGGCTGCGGTTCGGAGGGATCTTTATATTTAGTTAAAATGAAATTTTTAAGGCCCTAATACACTCAGCGACGAAGTCCAACATGAAATTCAGTTCCAACAACAAAATATTAAGGGAAGCTTAAAAAAAAATACAGTCACAAAATTAAACTAACCCAATCTCAAAAACCTCCTAACACAGTCAAAATTACCTGTTGTGCACTGCTTGCAGTGCACAACACGGCCGCCGGAGGGGAAATCTTTGCACAATAAAGGGGTTCGGCTGAATTCGTATGTCTTGTTGGGCTTTTCTTTATGAGTGCGTGCCCGAGGTAAATTTTCTGGCGACTTTCAAGAAATCTCTTCTGCGGTGTCGCCGGCTAGAAATTGAAGCCAGTGTTAGATAATTATGAATGGAAATTGAATTAATGTCGCAGTAATGCACTCTACGAACTTGTTCCTGTCATGGGATATGAGAATAGATCTTTTTTGTTTGATATTTAAATTTTTCATTCATGTGAAATTTTGATATCGCTGCTTTTGCTGATGTGAAATTTAGCAAGTGCGGCTAATAAACAATAAAAAATCGAAATAAATGAATTCTAATAAAATATACATATTTGTAAAATTTTTATTTGGGAAGACATAAAATATGTACAAAAATTAAAATTTATGGTAAAATATTTACAACAATTTGAAAGTTTTATTAAAAAGTTTAAAATTTGATGGAAGATTTTTATTTATTTTTTGGCATTTACATACAAAAATAATAAAAACCATAAAAAATGAATTTACGCAAAATTTATCTACACTCATGTTGTAAAATACCTGTGCAAGGGATACACCTTTATTGCGAATCTAGTTCCGGGAAGTTGTTACGGCTAAAAAGACAATAACGAAAAACAAGGATGTCATAAAACTTAATTATTACATGAAGGTAGTATTTGCCATTAAAATATTTTCTTGGGTTTTTCATAAAGCCAAGATAATAAACACCGATTGATCACTACCTGACCACCTGGCAAGAATCCCTAAATTCTCAAATCAAGGAAATCACCATCAAGCAAGTCATTAAAATTCTTGCCAAACAAACCGATTTTTCCTCAGATTTTATTTTTTCCCGAAAATACGATCACCATCCATGCCTGCAACAAAAAAGGTTTGAAATTTCCCCTGCAAAAACCGAAGCAGAAGCTCTCACTTATACAAACGCATCTCGTGTAAGATTACGCAAATGCTTTATACAGAATACAACTAGCGCAGAGAATTGCTTGGAGCGGAAATTTGATGTATTAAAACTGAAGAATTTTAGGGAATTTTCGTTCTTAAATTTTGTGGACAATTTTTAAGACATAATTTACTCATGAAAGAAGGCTAAAATTCAAAAATTTTCCACCATGAATAGCTAGATAATCGATTTAAGTTGATCGTACATTAAAAAAATTTTAAAATTTTTCCACCTAAATAGGAGTATTTTCCGGGCGCAGGTACGGAACTTTGAACCATTATAACTAATATACTAATAAAAAATATTAAAATTTTCCACCATGAATAGCTAGATTTATGTTTTCTTAAAAATACCTAATTTAAATTATTTCATTTGGTTGGATAGTTTTCTTGATATTCGCGGGCGCGCGATACCCTATAATTGCTCGATTGAGTGTATTAGGCCCTTAAGTAGTAAATAAAAAAAAAATAAGTAGTTGGAGGAGAAGACAAAGGATCTAAAAGTGGAAAGTGATTTGAATCAGATATAGAACACGATAAAAGAAAAATTCGGGTCTGGACATTGAAACCTACCAGGCAATATGTCCATCCGTTTTCTCCACCTATCACGCTGCTTTTCTTAGCGTCCAGGTCCTTGCAAGCTGTCTACTGCTTGATATAGATAAAGTGCCAACAGATCCAGAATCACATTTATCGCCCCTTCGTGGTGGTTGTGCACAGAGCTCTCCGCGACATTCTTTGGCCTTGGACTAGTCTGAATTAGCATTGGCACCCTGTCTTCACCATTCTGCTGTCGCCAAGCTGCTGTGGATGATTCTAGTTTTTAGTATGAAGAAGATGCACTGACTACAACCGAATTTCACCAAGTATACTTGTTTAGCCGTGATGGTGACTTCGTTGGAAGCGCCTTCTTTGTTCAGGAAGGCTACCAAGATAAATTGGTTGTATTCTAGAGAGTATTCTATGATACGCACTACGTCATGGAGTGTGGTTCTAATCGATTTTCTCTTGTAATGTGCATACTGAGAGGGAAGCATTTGGACCTCTGCTATAGAATTTCAGAGGTATAAGTCTAACATGTGTTCTAGGATCTTAATGAGAAAAGTCATCCTTTGCGGTTTCGTCTACCTGCGATCCAAATAAAGATCACTTTGATCCTTCTCCAGTAGGGAGGCATGTAGTTGTAGTGCAGGTAGTTTTTGTAGATAAAGATTGAAAATAGCTTTAACAATAAACATATATAACGTCATTATATATTGTTGTGCCCCCGCAACGTTCATAACTATTTTTAATTGCGTCCTCATGACGGAAACAACTCTGCTTTGTGTGATATCTCTTTCGTCCATGATTTCTGAGCTGTTGCAACCTCTGATAATAGGGATAGGGTTCTTCTGCACGTTGTTCTGGGTCTTCCAACTCGACAGGCTCCTTGCGGGTTCCAGTGAAGGGCCTGTTTAGCTAGATTCTTGTTTTCGCGTCGCAAGGTGTGGGGCCAATCCAATTCCATTCGTCGTCTATCATCACCGTAGTTCTTCATATGTGATTCTATTTTGCCAACGGATTTGTATGATACAACTTAGGCTGTTAAAGGCGCCTTGTGTTGAATTGGAGGGTTGTTTGCCATTCGCAACCGTACAAAAGAACTGCTTTAACGTTGAAGCTGAACATCCATAATTTGATTTGAGATCTGCGTTGATCTAAATACGCGATACAGGCTTCTTGATTTATTTTTACTGGAACTAACTTCGTTTTTGTGCCCCACTATTTTCGGTAATCGGATGATTTCGAAATAACAAAATTTATCTACCAATTCCATGTCACGGTTAATCAGCGCTGTACGTTCAGTGGTGCTTGCATTTATTCGCGCATTTCTTCAGTTTTAATCGGTTTAGCCTTAAGCTTACCAAACTACTGTCTATTGCTAAATTGTTTAACATATTTTTTTATGTCCTTAAATATCATCCGTGTAGCTCCAGATCCATTAAGCGGTCTAACATAATCTCCATTTTATGCCACCTGTTCTGTTGTCTAGGGCGCTAACAAGCATGACCTATATATTACTATAGTAAAGAGTAACGGCGAAAATAGCCACCCTTGTTGTACTCCATTTTCATGTTTCATTGTAGTAAGCTCTGCATTTGGATTTGTTGTTTACAGTCCTAATGCCAGCCTTAAAAAGCCTCATACTAACCTAGTCGAACGCCTTCTCGTAGTCTATAAAACCAGATTTATGAGGGATCGTAATTCAGTAGACTGATCCACTATGATTTTTAAGGTTTTTATGAAATCCATGCAGCGGCAGCTCTTTCTGAATCTAGACTGTTGTATTCTAAGTCTTCGATCTACTGCCTCTCGTATGCTACCGACAGAAGCATTAACACCCTGGAGAGCAGTTGCATCGGTATATTTTATAATTTTAATATAAACAAAAAAAAATCAGAATTAATTAAAATTAATTACCAATTAAAAAATAAACTTAAAAAAAACAAACCCAATAATATCGCAAATAATTTTGCCTAATCTCTATCTGCTTTGCAATTTTAAATGAAAATAAATCAAATTAATTCCTCCCCCTCCCCCCGCCAGCAAATAACCCTCTTGCAAAAACATATTTTATACTATTCTAATAAGTTTCACTCTTCCACCCCCCCTCCGCTCTATGCACTTTTCGTATATAGTTATAATAATTTACATTGTGTTTGTGTACGTGAGTCTGTATGTGTGTGTTTAAAGGGTTATAGAATATTTCAAAAATCTGTTCAACCATAAAATTTCACATAATAACAAAAATAAATGTATTATTGTAACTTAATATTAAATACAATAAATTATGAAGATATGAGAACACACCGGCCTACTGTCACACACCCCTCCATCGCGCACGACCTCTATCAATGTGTATAAATGTGTGTGGGTGTGTGTGTGTGTATTCACAAGAAGAGAAAACCCTTGTCAGAAATTTATATATATATGCCTTTCTATTTCTCCCCACTATTTTCATATTATTTCTACCCATCATCAAAAATCCACCCTCCAAACTTCATCAATTCAATGGTATTTGTTAAAATTTTTGGACGGGGGTGTATAAAATTGTGAAACCAACAAAACGTTCCTATCTCAAAAAAAAAAAGTTGGTGACCTGTTTTTGTCGCCATCTAGTAAAGGAATTGTGAACCTTTATTCTCATATTCTTTTTAATTTTGCGCATTCTTTTTGAGAAGAGTATGGGTGAATGACAAAATAGAAGGATAGTAGGGATAGAAGTGGGGATGGTAGAAAGAAGGGGGGGGGGGGGGTTGAAGATTGAAGTGAAGCAAAAATGTTCATCGACTTCAACTAATCTTCTTCTTTAAACTCCTTTAATCCCTCATGGGACATAGGGCGGACCGTGGACTTCCACTAATATGAAATAAAAAAAACTAAGATCACCAACCACCGAATAGCGATCCCCAATGGTAAAAGTGACAACTGCCCCCCCCTTTAAACCGGCATATATTCAACATTCATTCGCTTTCTATTTCCCCTTATAACAACAACAACAACAGCCAAGGGTGGAGATTTTCTGGTGCTTGCACAGAATTGCCATCGTTCTGTCATCATCAACCTCTTAAATGTTAGCGCATGGATAAGTAGGCGGGGGGGGGGGGAATTAGTCTCCATCCCAAGGCGACTGACTAAAAAGGATGAAAACCAATGGCATGAAGTTTCCCCTACAACACCCCCTCTCAAATCATTTAATACTAAAAAGTTTTCTTCTAACAAAATCAAACGATTTTATTACAAACATCACAATGGAAAAATAGAAAAGGATGCCTCCCCTCCCCCCGAAAAGGACATGTTTGAAACTTACAACTATACTTCCATGCGCCTACTACCTTTTTTTGGCAACAATCATCTACCCTTCATTCGTACTCGTACGTTTTATTTTTCTGCACCCCGAAATGTAGCCCCCTTCCCCCGAAATGAACCCCCCCGCCCCCGGGCATACACTTCACCAATCTTTTGGGCAATATCTTACACTTTTTCGCCGATACACACAAAATTCAGGATATTATTTAACAGTGTATAATACCATACGACAGTGTGATCCTGAAATGTGGGGGGTGGCGCACGAGACTAAGAAGAGGGTTTGGGTGGGTATAATGATTGTGTATGAGGGAGGGTTGTAAAACAAAATAGAAACTGAAAAGGCAAAAAGGACCTGACACGACGCACACTGGGGCTTTAGGTGCCAAAAGGGAAATGGAAGCCAATGAATGGCATTCATCATATTTTGTGTAACAACCCCCCGCTTGGAGTCCTTGGATGGGTTTCCTTTTCTGCAATAACAAAAATGAAATTGAGAACCAAGGGTACCAAGATACAGAGAACGATTTAGTTTTGTTTGGGGGGGGGGGGGTGTAGGGGGATGTAGAGAAAGGGCAGTTATTATATAAATATATAAAAAAGGGATAGGATTGTAATATTTCAACAATAAATTCAAAAAGGATCATGAGAACAGCACACACACAAAATACAACTATCCGAAAGTACTGCAATGTACTCTAGACTTCTATGCGGAGGAGACAATACCACCCCCCACGGGGGAACAATATATGATAACCGAGGATGACAATTTGTGAAATGCAACAAAACATTGGTGAATTCTGCGCGAATATAATATAGTATCGAGCTATTCAGAAAATCAAGGATGGATATAAAAAACAAAAGCGGGAAATTGGAAAACAACCCAGAGGTATTGTAATATTCATCTACACACAAAAAAACTTTACAAAAAGGACTTTAGGGGTTGTGACAAAACAACAACAACAACAACAGCAAAAAATACAGTACCGATATTCATGTGAGCAAATATCTCGAAAAACGTTCAAAGGCTCGGCAACACAACAACAGCACACAAAAAAGGGAGTAGGAATTTTTTTCTACTTTTTTTTTTCAAAAGTATCGACAAGGATGACACTTAAAGGGAAAACAAAATTTCTACTTTTTTTCTGTATGTATGTGTGTATTATATATGTGTGTATCTATCACATCAGTCAGCATTAATAACAATAGGGCACACAGGATTCGACCCTTGTGAAGATGTTTTCTGATGCCTTGTTACCCTTTGGCAAAATCTATTTAACACTGTATGCCCTTTTTGCCTACTAAAAAAACCAAAAAGAAATGAGAAAGGATCTCAATATCATCACCAATATATAAAAACCCCCCGGTAAGAAGAAGAAAATAGCACAAGCACCAGCAACAACAGTACACAAAAAAAAAAAATAATAATAACAACAACAACACGGAAAAAAGGATATATTCATAGACTAGAAGAATAAAAACAAAAAAAAAATGCAAAGGATACACGCACAGCCAGAGGAAGGTTGAATAAGTATAGAGGAAAGTTTATTGGGGGGGGGGGGGGGGGGGGTTGTTGTAGGGGGCGGGGAAAACGGGCATTCCAAGCCCCGATAACTTTTAGTGTCAGAGAGAATATTGGGACAGTCCCAACTGCTGTTGATGATGCTTTTTGCATTATTTTTCTAAAGGATATAAAGAGTTCCTTTTATTTTTTTAAGATGCTATAGTTTCTGCATTGATATTTTTATTAGTAATGACTCTGGAGTCCCTGAGTTTCATGCTTCTGTGTTTTGATAAGGTTCACTTTCTTCATAATTCCGACATTTTTTTATATTATATTTTTCAAAATACTAAACATAAATCCAACCATATGCATGGCTGTTTAACGACAATTTTTAGTATTTTTTTTATTACCCCCTTATTACCTCTTTATTACCCTTTTATTACCCTTTCATTGCCTAATTATTATTTATAACTAGCAAAATGCCTATAATATCCACAGGAATCCAATGGCATAGTCCGCCGCGCACCAAACCCGACTCTTTTGTCAACCTGTATACTCTGTTCTCTATTCCTTCCTTCGAACCAAGCTACTAAGACATTGCATCATGACGAGTACATCATGATGGCAAACTGGTAGTAAGGGTGACACTTCTCTAAACTTGGTTTTCCAGATAATAAAAAAAAATTGTCTAAACTTTGTTCGATATCAAAATAAACCTATTGAACTCTATTGTCCTATAGAAATTAATTATTTAATAGAGTGGAAATTAATTTGGCGGTGGCTTTTGTTAAGTTAAACTTTATCATTAAATAAATTGATTTTGTTGCTATTGTGGGGCTCTCGTTATGTGGCGCCGCCCCCACTTAAGCTTTTATTCTATTAATGGGGCACCAAAATTAAATACCTATAATGATTTCACTAGAATAGAAATAGAAGAATAATAGAGCCTGGAAATATATATATTTATATACATATAATCTTTCCTTTGTTTGTCGGCTTTCTTTCGTTACCACCGGGGGTCGTTTTCTTTCTTATTTCCTATATATTTTTTTTTAATTTCTTTTCTGTCAATCTAACCGTCAAAAAGTTTTTTTTTACACTGCAGCAGCGCGGGGGTGGTTTGGTGGTGTATGAAATTGCACAATTAATTATTCACTAGGAAAAGAAAGCGGCAGCAAAATATACTCTATTTTGTTATAGCCTCGTTCCCTTATCCCCCCGGTATACATTACAATGTTTCTTAGTTTCTTTTCACTATACTGACAGAATCTTTATAAAATAATAATAACAACAACAACAAAAGCAACAATAATATCAAGAAAACTAGAAAAGTAAAATAGCAAGGATAGAGAGACTCGTTGGGAAGAAAGTCAGAGAGAAGGCTCTTGTCATGTAAATATTGTATGCGCTTTAATGTCAGGTCAATTAGGCGATCCTACTTGCTTCCCTTTTTTCTTATTTCGCTCTACCCTCTCAACAACCATTTTTTAACCAACAACCAACCACCCACATCAACGTTCCTTAAATAACACAGCCCCAGCAGCTGCTGCACTACCTTCTATCATATCAACTATAGAAGCTGACGTTGGGAGGACATTTCAGGCAAGCAAGGAATTTCTTGTTGAAATTTAAAAAAAGAAAAAAAAACCGACCTCTCTTTCCCACCCACACACACCTCCTACACCCGTTTTCACGTTTTCAACCCCATCCGTCCGACCAAAACATACTCTGTTCTTTAAATTACGAGGGAGGGGTGTAGAAGCGCTTCTTTTGTCATGCAATTGTGCTGTAGTACACCCTATGGGGGGGAAATATCAAAGCAATCGCGCAGTGATTTCACACCCCCACCACCATTCCAGCCGCCCTGTTTCCCCGTCATTTCACCCCCACCCTATGATTTGTTTTTTTCATGTCCTTTTTTTTAATTTAACTTTATTCTCTACCTTCACAAGTCCTTAATGATTAAATATCCTGTTTATTATTTATGCATTTTATTTATTTATATTTTTCTTAATTTTTTATTTAACATTTTTGAGTGAAATTAGGGGGTAGAATTTCCAAACGGTATAGGAGGTGGCACAGAGGACATATAACACTGAACATGTCACAGCCGTAATGGAATCTTCAATAATTTATTATCCGTTCCGTGGATTCCGTTTTTGGCTGTCCGATGAAAATTATTTAATTCCACTGATGGGTTGTTGGATTTTTTCGGGGGGTCGTCGGGGGGTGGTACTGGATGATTGTTGGGGGTAAAGGGGACGGAGGGTAGAGTCTGGTGGTGTACACAGAATGACCCAAGTTAACAACTCGAAATTGAAATAGGATCCACAGTAGCTTTAGTGTTTAACACACACACACCCTCGCACATATATAGTACATCGTTACAATCGTTATACTCTGTATACACAAAGCCATCATCTTTTACGTTTAAGTCATTTCTGATTACAGTTGATTTGTTATTCATTAGAAAATGATTACTATTGAGAATATCCAATAAAGGGGAACGACAAAGAGGAGCCTACCCCATAAGAAATCAGTGCTATACTTTAGGATATTGATTTTATATGCACACACACACCACCATCCATTCACAGTCTTGTTATGTCCTTTATTGTCATTATTATTTTTATTTTAATTAATTATTAATTTAAGCGCGACAAGTATTAACAAATGTCGGTATTCTCATGTCAATCATGACTTGATTGGTTTGGAGAGACTTTTTTTTTAGTTATGAATAATAAAGGAAGAAAGGATTGGAGTAGTTAAGGACAATCTTTTCTCGTTTTTTTTGGGAGGACAATTAAAATATTAAAAACTAATTTTTTGTAGCTGGTGTGACCTGTTCTACTTCTTAAATAGAGGGCTCTCCTCTTAAAGTACCTTCATCCAATCGTCTCTATGTCATGCTAGTTCTCTCCAGTTTGTTATACGGAGTTTTCGAACATCTTCCAGCATGTTGGTCATCTATCTATATATTTCGGTCGTCCAACGCTTCTTTTTGCTGATGGTCTACCATTGAAAGTTCGGTCTTGACACAGCAATGGAAACAGCCGAAACTCCATTACCAAAACCGACCCCTGCACGTCCTATAGCCCGGGATGTCTCCTTAGTTGTCGTAAAGTACCTGGGAGTATTAATCGACTGAAGGCTAAGCGAACTTAAGCTGGAAGGAGATACCTGCTAGCATGCGGTGCATGCGACCAATGCGGCAAGTTTTTGCCTGACAGATAATTTGAGTATGCTTGCGTTCTGTCTCTTCTGAAGGTTGAAACAAATTAGAGGGACGTCTGATTAAATATATCGAACTAGAAGGCGATTATGTTGAACCCCATCCCGCTCCCCCCGAAAAACGAGGTTTCTATCTTTTTATAAGGACCTATCTGTAGGCTCTGCCCCGATGGGGACTAATCTGATCTTGACGTTCTCTGCAAGAACAAGACCAAAAATGCAAGAGTAGACCATTTTTGATCAACACTAAATAAAATCCCCTCACTTAAGGTCGATCTACACATATCCGTGACGTGACGGCGTCTTCAGTGCCGACCCGTAGCATCAGTGCAAAGAAATTATCGATACGATATAATCCCATGCATGGTATGCAACTTAAGAAAGGCGCGATATGTTCTTAGACCTGCATCGCATGTCAGTACCCTTCAGGCGATCTCAGTACCCTTCCGGCGTCCGTAAAAAAGACAAAAAATACTTTGCCACTACGGAAGTAAGACAATTTTGTTTTAATTCAACGGGAAATTTTATAAGAAGAAATTTAGGCAAAGTTTATTTGAAATATACTGAAACCGGTTTCTGTGCGACCACTTTCCGAAGAGTCCCACTTGGGTCGATAAATTTCATGATGCATTTGAGATCACTGTCCAAATTTCAAAACTTAAATGCCGCATGTCATTGAAACATACGAAAAAAGGCGGTGTTCTTTGAACGTCAGTGAAAAATTCGTCACGGAAGTCACTGACACGGAAATCACTGACACGGAAGTCACTGAAACGCAAGTCACTGACACGAAAATCAGCCGCGACGAGCCGTTACGGATATGTGTGGATCTTAGCCGCCTTTTATTTTGGCCGCCTTGGGTGTTGCGCATGCAATTAACGCTGCCCAGTCACGGCTCTGCATAGGTGGCAAAGTTTCAATCAGTATGCAGTGAGAATTCCGATTAATAGGTTATAGTTTTAGACTTTAGTAGAAGCTATTATAAATTTTGTGTTGCACAATTTTACGTGCTTTCAGTTTTCCTATTAGCAGAAATATTTACCACCTTCACCATTTCTAATATTTATTTATGCCTTATAACAACAGCAAAGCAACAACAACAAAAAATACTATAAATAAAAAAAAACCAAAAAAAGGATCCATATACAAAAACCAAAAAACAAAAATGAGTGACGATGACAGGGCTGATGGGGCAGGCGATTGGTGAAGGAGTGTTTTGGGGGGTAAATATAGGGGGGGGGGGGTGAAAATAGAGTGAAAACGGGCAAAAAAGGGGTACACTGATAGAATTCTGGGTAAGGGCATGGCAGAGGGGCGGACGGGCATATAACGAGAAAATTATTTTAAAGCAAACACCATAAACGCAAAGAAACCAAACTCATCCCCAATATTTTTCGGAGTCAAGTAAACATAGAACAAAGTTTTCTGTTAACCCCAAAATGATTGATGGGCAACGTTATTATAAATTGGAATTATAGAGGGCGCGCAAGTGTGGTATATATATACACATACATTTATATATAGATATTTAGAATGAACATTTTGTTGTACACATATACAGGCGCAACACGCACATATAGGGAATGGCGGTATCCGTTTTGCTTGTTCTGTAATATAATCACCGAAGGATAAATATTTATGCGTTTCTGACACCCTCCTTCCGAAAATTAATTTAAAACATTGCAAATGGTGGTGGTAGGTGTGAGGGGGTGGGAGCATGTGCGTATATATGTAATATATATTTGGGTGTAGGCATTGAGGTGGTTGTCGGATTTTTAAAAGTCTGTTTTTATTGTTTTCAAAAAAAAACTATACAATCACAAGTAGTTTGGGTGGCAAAAGTGTTAAGACGAAGGACGATGCCAGTGCGTGAAAAAGAAACGCAGACCTCTGAGGTGGTAGACAGGATACCGACCGCGGCAATCAATTTACATGTTGTCGAGTCGATTCGTCCATTTCGTTATAGCGTGACAAAGCTGTTTGGAGAGAAGCAAATGCTGCGTACGCTGGAGGAGGGCTGAAATGACTTAACCACTCTGCGAATTTAGGTTTATTTAGGTTTTTTAGGTCTTTAGCCTGTATTACCTCCTTCTTTAGTATTACCTCCTCATCTGCGTTTTTCTGAATTGTTCTCAAGATGACAGGCTAAAGACCTAAAAAACCTAAATAAACCTAAATTCGCAGAGTGATTAAGTCACTTCAGCCCTCCTCCAGCGTACGCAGCATTTGCTTCTCTCCAAACAGCTTAAAGGTACGTAGGTAAGCTCTGCTGGTCCTCAAACTGGAGAGAGCGCTGATTAATAGAGGCTAAAGCTAGCGGCTTTTATCGATATCAGCCAGCGAATAGAAGTGCTAAGTTGACTATATGGCCCCCTTGTGCTGAAAGTCGCAATTCGGCTGAAACGTGCCTCTTTTTTCAACTCAAACCACTTGTCATGCCACGGGACTCGACGTTCAGAACAGAGGTCTTTAATAGCATCTCCTTGTAGTAAGATCTCGCTCATTATTGCAAGGACTAGTCTGCCACATAAAAAAAAAAAAAAAAAAAAAGGACGCTAAAATGACGAGTTTAACCGACACGAGCTTTGCGAATCGATCGTTTCTATGTTAAGAGAGCTCGCAGATCAGTGATAATTTAGATAGGTCGCTGAAAGGCATCACTGCAAAAGGTTGTCTGCAAGGAGATCATATTAACCCTCTCCTATATCGTTTTATCTCCGATAAACTTCAAGAACTAACCCCCCGTGTCAATCCTGACAAACGTGTATGCAGCGTTAGGGGTGACAATAGATCTCAAGCTCCATTGGTACTAGCCCATGAGCAATCTGATTCGAAGATTTATATCGTCCTATATCGTCGACGGAAGAGCTCGGAACAATTCGACTCAGTATGGTATATTGTAGAGAAACCCTCTCTTAACATACATGCGTACGTGCGGTACGTGCGGCCAATGCGCAATATGCGTTAAGTTTTCGCTATCTAACAGACAATTGCGTGCTTGCGTTCCCCGTCTTGTATATTTCAGAATGACCGAACAATCAAAGCCACGACTGCACATCTTTTTGCTGTGTTGTTGTTGTGTTTTTGGGCATTTGAGGCCGTATGTCTAATGCGATCAGGCAATAGACCAAATTTCCTGTTTCGTGTGCGCTCCCTTATATGTCAGGTCGCATTTGAATGCATGCCGTTCTATAATATCTTTGCGCCGTATCCACCCCGCGTCGCACTTATGTTTCAGTCTCCAGCTTAATTCGTGCGCTGAGACTGAGTTTGGACATCTGGGTAATAGTCTTCAATGGGGACCTTCTATATTTGTCAGACAGTCTATCATGTCTTTCGGCTTCAAGGTCAAGGTGCGATGTCCAGCAACAAGCTGGGTTTAAAGGATAGAAGAGAATACGAAAGGTTAGGGGAGGTCTATGGGGTACTGGAGCATGTGGCGATGAAACTTGCGGTTGAAATTTTGGATATTGTACGAGCTCGGGAAAACTGATCGTGGGAGATTATTCCACAGACAAATTTTTCTATTTTAAAAGCGAACTTCTAGACGTTAGTGTACGCGAAAAGGGGGCTATGGTAGTAGGCACTGTAGTGTAGTCTGTAGTCTACTAGTAGTGGCACAGTTTCGATCGTTGGTTCGAGGGACGAGTCGGACCAACAACAAGTCAGAGAGTGATCAATTATATTAGACATACTACTGAACCAGCTCCAATGGTCTGGCCTATAATTCTCGAGTTACTGTTAGTGCAATATTGCTACAATAGGTCCAACTTGCGACGACTATACTCCTCCCAGTACCTCAACGAAATAAGAAGAACAGCAAGGTACATCTATAAGAAGGACCTAATTGCCTGTAAGCATTCACCACATTACATCAATTCATGAGAAGTTAACACCAAAATTAAAAAGCATGTCCTTGATAAGGATTCCTCCCCCAAACGGATTCAGCTTCTCCAGTTAAACGCCGCCTCCACATATGTGCGTATAACACGTGCCGCCCGCGCCACCACTACTAGGCGGCGCTCCTTGACGGATTTCGCAAAATTTCAAAAATAGCTAAGGACATTTTTTAGGCCTACAAAACATGAATCCTTATCAAGGATAAAAGGGAAAACGGCCCCACCTCTGTTCTTACTTTTTTTTCTTACTTTTGATCAAATTTATTTTTTGTATTATTAAATTTTCATATTTCCTTTCTCTTATTTAATCTAGTGTTGAGTGTCCTGTGTCCAGCAGCATCCAGGAGCAGCCCAGGAAAGAACTCTTTCTTTTGTGCCAAAGACGAGGGAAAAATGAATTCTGTTTGTTGTGAACAATGTCCTCTCGAATTTTTAACGTTTTTTTCCCTTCAAGACGACGAGGAAGCATTCTTCGACTTCTTAGACAAGGGTGGACCCGGTCACTCTCTCCCATGCTTTTATGTATAAAAATAATATGGCTTACGCGTTAGCAGCAGCAACGCAATAATAATAAGTAGAAGATGCCAGGGAAGGGGGGAGCAGGGCTTTCAGTGGGGAGCATTTTTATTTTCCTTCTTTTTTTTCAAGGAATAGAAACTGTGGATGTCCTTTTGAATTCCAGGCAAACTCTCTGATGAGAGTTTGCTTCTTAAGAGTGTACTGTGCAACCCCTAATAGCGTTTTTTTTATATATATTTTCTACCCCGGTTTTTATTTTCCTTCAATGAAAAAGCAAATGGGGGTTGGTTGTTTTTTTGTTCTTGCCTGCATTAGTAGTGGTGACATGGACATGAAATGAAAGTTATAGTATTGTAATAATTGTATGTAGCCAGGGGGAGTATGATATATTGTCAGATGTGCTAGTGGGTAGAAAGTTGAGGCGTAGAGGGTGGCTTATGGCAGGGGAGAGAGAGGAAGAGGAAACGGAAAGAGTCGCTTCGAGGGAGACGACGGAATGGGGGCAGAAGGTAGCTTTGATGAGTGCTCTAAAAGTTGGTTGGACATGGACAATGTATACTCTCTGGCGGAGGTCGAATTTCCTTCTAGTGTTCCTTCTCATTTGTTTTGGCAAGGGGAACGACTAATGCACTTATATATATATACATTTGAGAGGGGGTGAATTCCTTTATTTTCCTTCGTTTTTCCTCGGGCTTTCTTTTTTTCATCATTCCATCGTCGCCATCGTGTTGTAAGGCTGTTATTGTTGTGATGTGGAGAAGACGAGAGTTCTTGATTTAAATTGGACATGAATCAATCATTTAAAACCATAATAAAATGCGCCGCTGCCATTTTTTTCCGGTTTTTGTGGGTGTGTTTTATTTTATTTTCAAAGTCTTTACAAACAGTCTTGTAGCAGCGTTCTGGTATCGAAACGATTTTTAAACTAGCAGGCTTGCACACCTCTTGCCTAGTATAGTAACAGGAGGAGTCCTATCGGTAGTATGAGCAGCTTTCCACCTTCCAAAGCACGAAAAACACTCTTCCTCCTCGAAACGAAGAGCATAGATTAGGTTCTCCACCCTTCTGATCCTCTATAGGTGATAATCTAGGGCGCAGTGTCCGATTAATAAGCCAACTAGTGCTCTAACATCCTTTTTGCTGCTCTTGAGAGTTCATCAGACCAGGTGTATTCCTACAGTGTTCAATTTTTGTTTGTCTAATATCGGACTAGCAGATAGGTAAAAGTCAGTTCCGGATAAAGAGCCAGGTATAGCCAAGACGTCTACTCATTGCTCACGAAACGTTGATAGCCCGGGTCCCCAAAAGAGTCAGCGTATTAAGAAGTCGTAGCTCCGCAAGGGCGCACTGACATTACCATTAGTACCGCTCCTCCAAATATCAACACCCACGCGTGTCTTGGAAACATCCGTGTACCATTCGAACCTTTTGGTGGTACCCTAGTAAAACCCTGGTTAAGCGGCAGTTATTCTGGTTGGTTCTTAGAGGTACGATTAGCATACTGAATACACCACCTCTCTAGGGTTAAGTCAGATAGATTTACATGAGAGAGTACATTTGTCCCGTACAACATGGTAAATTGTACTGAGGCCTCAATTTTTATAAATGTCCCGGTTCAAAAGTATGTCCTACTGGTACATGATCGAGTATCTAGTGAATGAGTGTGTGATTGTAAATACGAACTCGGTCTTTCTCTCTTTCTCTACCAACTAGAATATCATGGGAGTAGCTATTAAGGCCCTTTAGGTCTTTTAGGTCATTAATAGAGGTTTTTCACATTGAAATCTAATCCACGAGTCCACGACATCAACGATAAAGCCCCATGACCCTTATCGAGCCTTCTTACTTCTCTTCTTATCACCATTCTACTTTTTCTGTCTTGTTGTTTCTTAATTACAAACATAAGTAACACCCTTAATTGACAGGTATCCTAAGCAAGGCTCCTCGCTTTATTTCCTGCTCAAATGCAGAGAGCTATTTTCAACTCGGCAAAATCATATCAAGCAGACAACTGCCTAATGTATAAAAATAACTCCTCTCGAGAGCAAATTGAAATTGACACTTTTTCTTAGTCCATTTTTTATAACGTCTTCTTTTTATTTTCGTCGTTTTTTTACGTGTGTACTAGTACACACTAGTACGGCTTCACTTTTTGCTGAAATCTGTATTAGGGAAGAACATTTGAATGAGCTGAGATGGCTACGAGGACATGTCTTATGCTTCTGCACACTTAATCTTTGTTTTATAAATAAAATTTCAGGGTTTTTTACCTTTTCAACCCCCTGTGTGTGTGTGATGGCATGAAACATTTAGTACTAACAGATGTGACAGTGAGAGGTGTATAATTGAGAAAGGTTTTATTTGAACTAAGAGGATTCTGTGTTTTTGAATTTTTCTTTAATTTGTCGGCTGATTTAGGCCCTTCCAGAAAAGGAGATAATAGGTATTTGTCCTATACACCAATCACTCAACTCCTCTCAGCACACGTTCCAGGAAAAACCCATTGAGATGGCGTCACGAGCTGGTCTCCGAACTCGAAGGAGCACTACTGACTAGTGGAAATGCGTTGCTGGCTTTTATCGATATCTGGGAAACTTTCGAAACTGCCTGTGGTATTGACCCCTTGATAGGCTAAGTACTCTGAATTGAGTCACCTTTATGTACGCTCCGCTCCATTAAGGATTGAACAGGTAGTAGAGCTTGCCCAAGTAGGTCTCTGGAATTCTTTCCATTTGTCCAGAACCGGCGCATACTACCTTTATAAAAATTACCTTAGACGATCGCACTCTGAACGGGAATACACTGGAGGTCCGAATCTTGTCTGATGAACTACAAGCTGTTTATTCTGGTCCGTCTCGAAAGACTGCCAGAAAATTGCTGAGGTGCAGAGCAGAAAGGATGTTAGGACACAGATACTTTCTCTCTAAATTGTTATCTCTGTAGAATCAGAAGGTTAGACGACCCAATCAGTACTCTTCGCATCTTTCTAGTTCTCTGTGAATGTCCCCTGGTAGCGTGAAGCCTAGTTGAAGCTTGTGGAATAGCACGACTGGCAAACATGGGCTCAACGAAAACAGTAGATGACGTTTCTCAGGACACATCTCTTTGGTGTGCCGGTATCACCAAATATCCCAGAGGCGGTTACTACTATTCAGCCGCGCCCTTCCCCAAAATTACGTTACATAATATATGTAAAGCCCCTAGTTGAAAAGTAGTTAATGCAGTTAACTGCCCAGTTGAAAAAAAGCATTCAGATCATTTTAGGAAAATCATTTAAACCATCTAGGCCAGACAATTGCTTTAACTAGTTTTCAAAAGGCAGTCAATAATTCTAACTGCTTTTCAACAGGGCAGTTAATTGCTCTAACTGCTTTTCAACAGGGCAGTTAATTGCTCTAACTGCTTTTCAACAGGGCAGTTAATTGCTCTAACTGCTTTTCAACAGGGCAGTTTATTGCTCTAACTGGGAATAGGATATGTGAAACTATATTTTTCTTTGTGTTGACAGCAACTTATGTTCAAGAGGCACAGACATACTTAGTTGTACGACAAAACCATCCAATCAGTTTTTTTTCTTGAAACTCTCGAATTCAATTAAAAAAAAAATAAAAAAAAATACTGTCTTCCTGCATGTGCTGTCAATGTTCTGATATTGAATTATATATTTTTCTATTCCACCCCTTTTTTTTACATAAGGTGTTTTTTTGCATACCAAAGCTATATATACATATATACAACCATTGCATGTGTAGAAACATATCCCATAGCAACAAAACATAACTAAGAGACAAGTATGGCTGGCAGATACACTAGACAGACAGAAGGACTTACGCAAAAGTGAATATGGCAAAAAAAAATCATAGGAAGAAAAAATGTCCTTTTTCATCGTCTTTTTCTTTTTCACCAACAACGACACACCAACAATCTTAAAGTGAAAATTGTGTGTTTCATGATGTATCCTATCCAGATATAGAGCTCTAGCTATTCTATATATCCATGTGAATCCTTGTACTCTATACAAGGACTACTAACAACAAGGATGAATGATGATGATGATGATGAAAAAAAACATACGTGAAACGCACGTAGACGAAAAAACAAAAAATGAAAAAAAAAAAAAAATATGTAGAATGAACTTTGAGGAAGGTAAGGAATTTAAATGACGTCGGGATGTGTAGTATATGTACGCATATTTTCTGTATTTTTTTTTTGTGTTACTCAAAGCTCTTTACTCTTCAAATATGAGGGCAAGAGTCCTTGACTTGCATGTAGGAAGAAAAAAAATACGGTATATCTCTTCTTATATTGTTTATACGTTTTTTTTTAATATATGTATTTTCTTGTGTTTTAAAGGAGCATAATATTTAAGTAAAACAGGAGGGGGGGCAATTAAAAAAGGATATTTTTTAATTTTTTTTTTTATTTTCACCCCCCCCGCACTTATATATTATCATTTATCATCAAACAATACCGACAAAAGGGAGTGAGGTCACTCGTGCCCATATATTATATCCAGATATCCCCCCACCCCACTCCGCATTCTATCGTTTCTCCACCGGCTAAAACTCTCTCTATAATACATATAATCACTAAATCATAAAATGCACACACATTACAAGAAACGAATGAAAATCTGCACTTAAGTGCTACTAATCAATCTTCCAAGTTGATAGTCCTGTCCCTGCGGCTACCCTGTGTGTATTTTTTCCCTTTTTTGTACCGATTTTTTTTATTATTATATTACCACAACAACAACAACAACAGTAACAAAAATAATCCCTTTTCTACACACCCTGTATGTATTCATATACATAAAACTGTGAGTATGTGTATGTGCTGGAGGATTCTTATGCGCTATACCATAATAAGAAATGAATTCCTCGTCTTCACGGTTTTTTTTTAAATCTACGGTATCTTAAAAGCGATGAAATATGAGTACGAAAAAAAAATATTATATAAAAAAAAGGAAGAAGGAATCCGACAGAGCGCCCCAAACCTACCCCATAGATGATGGCGGCGACAAAAAAAAGCAACAACAAACAACAACAGCAACGATAAGGACGAGGAGGAGGATGACGACGACAACCGAACAACTGACAACAACGTCCAAGAAAACTTATACACAAACAGAAGATGGCAACTTTCTGGTGCCATCTTAGGAAAAGGAGGAAGAAGAAAATGGCAACGTACGTACTCCTGTCTATACTAACATATACACATACATATATACATAATATGACTTGCCTGTTCCAGACATAAGCAATTTTCCTAAGGGCACAAGCTGAGTGTATAACGATAGAAAAATGCGCTATGTCAAAAGCCGCCAAAATGTTAAAAAGGATAAACAGAGAATGTGCATAGGGAATATTAAAGGATATGAGTAGCTATTAGGGGCAGAGGTTGGGAAAAAACATGGGGAGGGGAGGGCTTTTTTGGGGGGAGTTCGAGGGGTAGAACAGCAACAATACATAACTACAAAACAGTCATTTTCCTTTCTCTATGTCACATAATAACACAAAGATTGCCAAGTATGCGATCTGAAAAATCATTGTCCTTCAGCCTTTTATTGTCGTTGTCGAGTGACGTGACAAATGTGTCACTTCGACTTTAAATTGGTGTTCTCATTGCCAATCTAACAGATTTCTGGCAAACAAATCGACTAAATTCGTATTTAATTGTCGCTAGGTGCCGTGTGAAGCGACATTTTCCTCGATACGCGTGACGGCATCGATAGTTTCATTCCATCGGGTCCCTCGTAGTCACGTCACTCGTCAACGACTTTTATTTTTAGTAGAAAACTACTCCAGATTCAATTTTCAATTATTTAATAAAAGTCTCCTCCCCCCACTAATGCTAGACCCAAAACTAAAGTCAAATCGAACATCGAACATCCAGGAAAGAATAAAAAAAACATCCTCTTTGTAAAAGGACTTCTGGCAAGTGATGGGGTCTCAAGCCACAGATTGGTCCTGTGGGTATATGTACAAAGTCGCGGAACGTCCTATCCTGACGTAAGGCTAATTGATGTGGTTGTCAGCCCTGAACAGGACCCCTTCAAGGAACGGCCTGCCCTTGATGTTCTCTGCCCTCTGTTCTCTGTTCTTCACAGCACACCTGACCCCGTGCAATGCTCTTAAACTTGAGAGAATTTGGGACCTGTAACTCAACATCCGAGTAGCCCTACTAAGGGATCTGGCCGACTTAATCGGTTAATAACACAGCATTACTCCTCTTTCTTCATCTTGTCTGGTACTGCCGACGATGTCCAAGCCTCTGTCGGCTTGTTACCGGGGATTCCAAACGATTGCGTGTCTGGCTCAGTCAGCTTCTATTGAGGAAATCGACTTTGTCCCGTTAAAAAAAGATTTGTTTTAATTTTTGCAATATTCGTGGGCTTTGTACAAATTTCCTTCTTTGGTTTCAAGCTTCTGCAACACCTTTAGCTCATCCTCTATTCTCTTATTGATCCTGTTCTCTATTCCTCCCTTTAGACCAAGGTTACTACTACGAGTACGGCATGTCGAGTTAGTAGTACAAAGGGTGACTCCTAAGTTTGGACTTTCACATGAAAAAAGCAACATCATTGGGTTGCTCTACCCCCCGAGGGTTTGGTCATCACAGTCACTGACTACTTTCCCCTTAGATTGACCTTGAGTAAGGATTTCTCTTTCGAAATACCCTCAAGAGGAGAGTAGAGAAACGGAGACGTCTCGAAGACATTCTTCAATATACGAATGAATATCCACCGATGGCTTCAATACGTCATATGGCATCGATATAGGGGTCAATATAAGGACCACTACTAGCATCTTTCAAGCAGAGGTCCTGGCGATCTCAGAGACCTGCCAAAAATCAAGCCCCTGTGCTCAAAGTCGAGTCGTCACGACACGACAAGTTGTCTGAATTGAAGAAAGTGACTTTTCAGTCGAATCATGACTTTCAGTACAAGGGCCTAAACTCAACTTAGCATTTTCAATCTAGGTTCCTGTGCTGAAAGTCGTAATTCTACTGAAACGTCACTTTCTTCAACTCAAACGTATTGGCGTGTCGTGACGACTGGATTTTCAGCACAGGGGTCTGAACCTCGTACTTAGCCAAGCCTCTAAAAAAGCTCTGGAACCAGTGATGATACGCTCCAAGCTATTGGAACAATGTCGAGTTGAATTAGATAGGCTCGATGGAAGGCATAACCTGACTATCGTCTGGGGGTTCCCGTATATTGGGACATAGTAGGGAACGTAAAACCCGAGATTACCTAGCCAAGCCGAAATTTTCTCTCCGAGGCTTGAAGAACGAGATGTTTTGCAGCCTCATAGGCTTGGGGTCAAAAGCAGTATTATTTTACTATCACCTGCTTAGAAGGAAGCAGAACCTGGGGGTTTGTAGACGAGACCGCTTCAACAGACGGCGAAAGTGAGATCTTGGATTGTGTCAAGAGTATTAGTAGAGGTTTATTGGACCTCCAGAAAGGATGACTTCCTCTTACTTGTGCCGATACCGAATAATCGCCCTGAGTTTCTTTTGGAACTGCAGTTGCAGTCCTAATAAGCTATCCCACCGGCTTAATTGGTTAATAATAAGGTAACAAAAAAGGTCCGCTTAGGCCAGGTCTTCACCTAGCACCTCCTTGATCACCTGTTACTCTGGTACTATCTGCGTCACATAGCCTCGGCTGGATAGCGGGTTTCACTTGCTTCAGGAGGCATTCCACTCCGACAAGGCTCCCGCTTGCCCTGACGATTGTGGCTCATTCGGCTATTTAAAAAAAATTATCTCATACAACCAAGAGCTCAAACGTGATGCTCACTGCCTCCTCCTCCTCATACATCCACCGTACTACCCTTAACCTTTGCATATCCTTCAGATCAAGCTTACTACTAGATATTGCAGTACAGTTCTGTGCTCCGAAAACCACCGGCATTTAAAGAGGATATACTCCGCCTCCGGACGTTATAGTCGGAACGATGAACGCTCTGGTCCGAACGGCCCTATTTGCCCAAGAGTGCGTGCGGTGCGTGCGACGATAAAAGTATTATAGTATTGCGTGCGTTTAAATGCGATCTGACATAAAGTTATAGCGTGAACGGAACGCACTTAACGCCAAAATTGGTCTGCATTAAACTTTTTCCGTATTGTCATATGCGATATAGTCTGAAATGCCCAGACACATGCACGCAACAAATAAATTCACTTGTGTCGGTTAGATGAGACAGAGCGCAAGCACGCAACTATCTGCTACGGATCGGCCGCACGCACCGCACGTCAGCATGCATTCATGTTTCAAGCTTTATTCACGTCTATTGTTGCCCCTGCTAAGCTATTCACCACATTGACAGCATCCGTTGAGGCTTTATGGCCGTCCGGAAGGCGAATTGGTTTTTCCAACAAGCCAAGCCGCCTTTTCTCTTGGTACGAAAGAAGGAACTTTATCTAGGTGGGGGTCGACAAGGGGAAAGACCAATATCCGAACGTTCCGGGGCACGGAATCGAACCATTGACCTTTGGGTAGTCAGACGACTTAAGCCATGGACTATCGAGGCTAGTATCAAATCTTTTCAATCGTTTTTCGTTTCGCCATAAAAGATAGTTAAGACTGACTATCCATCCCATGCTGTAAGTGAAAGAATAACGTTATCTATTTTTTCATACAACGAAGTTCCGGACCAACATTTCTTGCCCATTGATGCGCTATCCACAAAAGACATAGTCCATTCCTGAATATGGATCGTCATACCTCAAAATTCCACCAAATTTCGTTCGTAAAACAAACATATCCTGCTATGTCCCATTAGAGTCCTTAACATTCTCCAGGACTAAGCCCAAACAAAAATTCCCACCTGTCCAAGATGACTCTGGCCGCGCACATACTTCTGTCGGCGTTATTGCCTTGTTTCATTTTATATAATAGTTAAAAATTTTGTTTTTCTGCATAGAAGCGGCCCGAAAATTACACATTACCACCGTGTAGGAAATGGTTGCTATGTCGCAAAGTCTTAACGCAAACGTTAACCACCGTAATGAGATATGGTCATACCAGCGCAAAGACGGGGGCCAAAAACGTGAACTAGTTTCTCAAAGTACACCTTGATTTTACCTGTGTGCGGTGTGTGTGTGTTCTTTTTTGTCCCTAGTGTTTTTTAATTCGTTCGTTCGGTGGCTGGCTTTGGTCATTTAATGTTTTCTAGCCATGCTATTGTTGAAGTACGTGTGTTTTTTTTGTTGTTGTTGTTTTTGCTTCTTGTGGTACCTATAAGGTTTTTATTTTGTAAATTAGAAAGGTAAAAAGCGGTTTATTATGGATTTTTTTTTCGGTTATTATTTAGAGGTGTAGATGGCTTTTAAATCTCTTTTTGGGAAGACGAGAACAACTGCAGAGAGACTACAACAATCCGTTATTGTGTACTCTGGTGATAATTCTATATTTTTGTAGCAAAGCGCGTAGACTTAATTCTTTTAATGGACAAAATTTTATTTTACATTCCTGCCCCCGTCCCCGGCTCTAAAATAATAATAATAAATAACAAAACGTGCTGAATTTTTAGGGGTGTAACACTTAACATAATTATATGCTAAATTTAGTGTACCATAAACACAAATTATAGTATCTAGGGGATGAATATGGGGAAATATTTTAATACTTGGCAATGAAATGTTCCCTGACCACTAGTATTTACTGTTGGCCTAGTGCATCTCAGCAATGAGCTCTTCTAAGCAAGACATCGTCCCCATTATATAGTCTGGATCGTCTGAACTGGTCTTCTATCACAAGAACGGTAAAACAAACAATTTGCCATAGGAAATCACCTTCGAACAGATGACTAAGGGTGGTCAAAAGGGCTTCTGGTCAGCATTCAAGTCTTAGAGCCTTATGAAACTGCTGGTAGAACCATCATCTTATACAGCAGCAGCTTGAATTGCATGGGTAGATGCTTCGATTTAATTTAGCCAGATTATTGACCAAAAATACACGAGGAAGCATGCTTCAGAAGCAAAATATCTTGTTTTGGACAGCGTGTAGTGGAAAAAATAATGAATAGTATCGTTTTCCCCCTTAATTTTCTCTTTAAAAGCATGAGTCTATATCGTCTGTATAAGTCAAGCATTTGGATGGGTTTTGTATCTGTGCCTCTTGCTGCGACACACTCGAATATAATATCAGAAGTTGAAGATAGGCAGTCCAAAACAACCATTCTCTTGTCAATCCACGACAGACCTCCATAAAACATTTTGAATATACTATTACTTGACTTGTTACATTGGACATGCTTAACCTGCATTAAATCTGTCAGTTCGCTGGGGTTGACAAACTCTCTAAATCTAACAAATTTGTTAAGTTCTACTTAGACTGTGCTGGAGCACTTGCCAAAACAAAACAGGACATGCTTAAAACCTCCTTTGCCTCAGGCGCTGTTCGTTTACGGTGTATTTGGTCATATTCAGGGCATTTTTCGCCAGACTGGTGGGTTGCCGGGACTCTCGCCCGTTGTAAAACGGAGCCGGGTTCCCTTTCTATCGAAGGTATCCGCTTTTTCACTTCCATCAAAGCCCTGTGATTACCTGTGATCCATATCAAGATGATCTGATGAAAGCCCCTATTCTTAATTGTGACCAGTCATAAAGTCATAAGCTTTTGTGTGACTCGTGCTTGTCATTGATAGTGTGTGACTATTCTTGTCTGTTCTCATCACATGCACGTGCGATAGGCGATCTTCTGTGTCCTAGCAGCTCATGTCTAAAGGGGTGTGAAATGAGTCATACTTCAGACTCGTTGGTACACTCGTGCGCCAGCTTCTAAGGTTTTCGGGTGGCAGTTCTATAGTTCATACACAAAACTCTTCTTTGACGACGCCTTTTCCATCGGTGAACTCTTTTTTCTTCTCCTCTGAGTACTCTTTAACATTTCTCTTCATGCGCCAGTATTATATGAGACTATTATATTGCTCGATATCCAGCATTCTTACACAAACTCACCAGTACCGGTTTACAACACGCAACATATTTGGTTACTATAGTTACTCTACCAGGAGATATCCAGGCGGGTTTGTAGGGTCGATGCTCACTGGACCACTGCGACCTCTTGAGGGTAGTAGGCAAGGTGCCCAAGCTAAACGCTATACTTTCTTTCCAGAGACTGACACCACAACTTCGTCCACCGGACACCCATCTATAAATCTCCGAACATCAGCTTCTAAAACTTTCATCAACTTTCATAGCTTTTCAATTATCACTTTCTAGCCGATAATTCTA
Organism: Thereva unica; assembly: GCA_949987705.1. Classification (NCBI taxonomy): domain Eukaryota; kingdom Metazoa; phylum Arthropoda; class Insecta; order Diptera; family Therevidae; genus Thereva; species Thereva unica. The sequence goes on from OX465286.1 coordinate 4,182,184, forward strand.
AGATTCATCTTTTCGATAATCATATAAAATCTGCATATATGGTGAAATATATACACCAATCACGTTTTTACACCATTCTCTGTCCATTCCATCGCTTGGATAAGTAGACATCTCTCATAGCATCTAATTTGATAATAACGTAGCGTCTCTGTGGGCTGGTTTCTTTTTTCTTTGCATACTTTTGGGATCAAGTTTATATATTTAATTTTGCATACTTTTTGGGTAATTGTTTTTTAATTAATATTTCTAGGGAAGGAGAAGTAAGGATAGGATTTTAGTGTTAGACTAGTTAAAATTGTGTATAGCGCAATCTATCCTTCTCTTTCAGATTGCAAACTTTCCACTAGAGCAGCACACTTATTTTATTTCCAGTCTAGTTCAATTAATAACTTTTCGGCCATTTATAATTTTTAATCTCATAAGGCTAAGCCTTTAGATCTAATTAACAATATCTAGCAAACCTCCCACGCTTTATTATTTTTGCGATCAAAAGTATAGAGTAGGGGGGGCTAAGACTATTACTCTCTCTCTCTTTCTCTCTGTTAAGGAAATAATCTTTTTGTTTTTGTTACAAGAGAAACATTTACACAGAAACGACTTCTTCTTGTGTAAGAAAAACCTTAATTCTCTCTTCCATGGAAATTTCAAAGAAAACCCTCCACCATAAAAATAAAAGAAAAAAATATTTTCTTTTTTTTTCAAGAAAGGAATAAGCTTTTCATTATGTTAGAGAAATTCCTGAATCTATTTGGAGCTCCTTTTTTCATCTTCAGATTTCAGGAGAAAAGCAGAGCACCAAAAAAAAAAAACAAAGGTTTCCACGGAAATATTTCCTTTTTTTTGCTTCTTCCTGTTTTTGGTTTTGATTGTATTCTCAACATTAAAAAAAAATAATATTAAAATAGAAAAGTTAACAGAAAAAAAGGGAAACCAAAAAATTCGAGAAACAAGTTTTCTTGGAACTTTTTTGATTATTTTATTTCGAGGAGGATATTTTTGGTCCTTTTTTTCCTGTCTTTGTTGTCATCCTTAAAATAATTTATTTTCTTAATAAATTAAGAGAGAATAAGAATAGAACAGAAAAAATAAAGGATCAAGCAAAAAGGGATTTCTGCATAAAACTAGATATGAGACAAGTATGAGAACCTTGTTAAGGATCATCCCCTATCCCCAATAACCATACTCCATCAACAACAACCACTTTTTTCAATTTCCAAGCCAAGCCAAATTTCATTTTCAAGCCACACAAAAACACAATATTAACGAAAAAAACAAAAAAAAAATGATTATGAGTGATGGCTAAGCAAAGACTGTGAAGATTTTGTTGTTGTTTATTTTGCCTAAAATGAAAAAAAAAAAATAAGACAAAACCGATGAAAATTTTCCAATTTTTCATTTTCCTCAGGTAACCACCTCCTAAGTATTGTGTCCTTCCGATAAGGATATAGGTAACTGGCTATGATGGATTGATTGATTTGATGGTAGAGACACCACCATCATGGTGGTTGGTGACGTGCGCTTATATACATAGAGGGGGTGTGAGGGTTGTTCCATTTTCTCTATTGTTTTTATTTTGTCGGTAAACATACATACAAACATTTATACTGTGTATAGTACGCCATCATCACGATCCTCTCTCCCTTTTACACACCGCATAATTCCCAACCCCCCAATCAAATCTCGCACTTTTTCTACTTCGTTCGTTTTTTTTGTTTTTGGTTCTTTGTAAATACAAAAAGAAAAAAAAATAACCAAAGAGTTGTCTTTTCTTTTTTTTGTATCCCCCCCCCCCCACCACCCAAAAATAACCACCCTTTAACATAATAACAACAAAAAATAAGGGTGAAGAACGAGAAACGAAATTTTCTTATTATTTTTTCTGCTATAAGCTTTTCTGCTATAAACTTAAGATAAAAAAAAAAAAAAATAAATACAGAATCTTCGTCCTTTTTCTTATTTTTTGTAAAAATAATCCTAGTATCCTTAAGTGTGGATGCGTAATGCTCGACCTGACTAGAGCCCATGCCAAATAATAAGTCTGGCTCTCAAAATCCGCTGTTTCGATGCGCAGTGAGAGTCTCAAGTCCCCACAAGCGAGTAACGCGTCACTTAACTTGTTTAAAAACGCAAACTCCCGACTCATTGTATATTCCCAATTTGCGCGCTCTGTTTTGGTGCGGGGTGGTCTAGTAGGCTACTCTACAACAGAGCTCAAAACTGGCGTACTCTAAACAAGGAGTCACTTTCGGCCTATCAGTACATCTAGTTCCACATTGCAAGTCCCTCATGAATCCGCATCCCTTTCCTGATTTTTTGGTGACCCCGCTGGTCTTAGCCTGGAAATCAGACCTGTTCACATATCAGCCCAGTATGTGAACTGAAGACGGTTGCCACACAGCTTGTCTCTGTTACAGATATGAATGAATTCCATTCCAAATGGGAGTATCGTTTTACAAAGCGGTCCCCCAACTAAGTACTAACCACACTTAATGGTGCTTGACCTACGTAATTGAACGAATACAGGTCTATTGAGTATGCTTGATGCTGAGTTTGGTCATAGAAGCAATAGAGACTCATATTCCCGGAGTCTTTCTGAGAATATCTAAGCTTAAATGGGCAATGGGCTCTTCAGAAGTGCCAGCGGATTCTCGAGCTAGCTTTAATTGTGCATATAGTCCAAATTTCCCAATTTCCTTTTATTTTTTAATTTTTTTCCTTGCGCAAGGGCACGCTACTGAGCTACCTGGAGAATATTCGTAGAATCCACTGAGGAAACTGCCGTACATGCCTTCTTTATAGAGCGTGACATTTCTTATAGGGTTAATCTACAATTAAAGTAGGGGCTATCAAGCTGGAGGTCTCTCCCCGTTACTCTGGTCATGAACTTTTGACCAAACTACATGAATTGGGTTTCGATGTCCTCGGCTATGTCTTCGATATCTGCCCACTTCACAGGTAATGAGAACACGAAGGGCCATCAATCAATCTATATAAGGCGGTCCTGGTTCTTTTTTCAAAACAAATCGAACAAAATTGGACTTAGGTCCTATTTATATACAAGGCACAACATTGAGTATTCTGGATAAGAAACTGTACTGGCCTGTGGTTTTACCAAGCGGTCCCCCAACTAAGTACTTATCACATTCAATGCTGGTTGACCAAAGCAATCGAATGCGAACCAGTGAATATTCTTATGGTACCCTTAATGGTCACCAAGAGAATCGCCCGTTTTTTATTAACATGTGCCTGTAGAGGGCTGCATTTGTACAATTAATCGAGACCTCTTTCGATTTTTCGATGGCTATGGAAAGCTCTTTTCTGGCTAGACAGAGCAATGTTATGGCATTCATCGGTTCGATCTCTATCACTTCTGAAAAGTGTCCTTAGCGATCGGAAATCAAAGTCCCGTTACAAAAAAAAATTTGTTCTGATTCTATATTGCGTGGAAATTATTCTCTTCGGTATGAACTCCTACAACATACAGAAGCCTATTCCTTTAGAGCCCTGCTGCAGGTTACTATTAACTTATCCTGTCCTCTATATTGCTTCCTTGGAACTATGCTTACTACAAGACACTAATGCACTATGTCGAGTACGATATGACCTAGTGGTAGTACAATATGACTTAGTGGTAGTACAAAGGGTGACTTCTAAGCATGGACCTTCACATTAAAAAACAGGATCTCGTTGTTTACAGGAACTGCCTCGAACAGATCAGTCTGATCGACAAATCTCTAGGCGGACTGAGATGAACCAAGGATTCTGTCCGATCGAGGTCAACGATTTCAGATCTTTAGAATATCGCTTTTATTATATAAACCTTCTCCGAGTGTTTTTCAACTTTAAAAAAGTCCGATCGTGGCAAATAACATAGGCATGATCACTGATCTTGTCGTTTGGCAATATATCTATAAATCGTAATAGGGAATGTGGATTTCTGGTTGATTGATTCCCTTAGTTCAAGGTCTTATTAAATAGTATAGCTAGTAGTATCTGATTTGGTAGTATCTGATTAGAGGATATGAGTGGTTTATATATAAGATCGTGCAGATCGTGTTACTGCTTAATTTTAGTACCAAAGGTAGTTTATTTTTTAAAAGAATTGCTTAGTAGTATAAGAAGAGAATAAAATGCATCCACCCACGGCTTTGAAGATCATAAACTAACCAAATATAGGCAGAGAAAAATTTCATTCCACACCATTAACAGAGGGGGCGTACATATCGCAATAAACTATTGCATAAAAAAGTGTTTAGTAATATTTTACTCTGCTCGAAAGAAAACGAAATAACAAAAAAAATACTCTGATTGTGTGTATTTACAACAGCAGCAGAGCACCATCAAAAATAAAAATATAAGCATAAATAATCAAAAAACAATCATAAAATGATTGAGGCCTGCACATAAGACGACTCTATATACTATACAGAGGAGCTCTCTAAGTTAGAGAGCTCTATTCCACATCTCGATCTATTACCCCAAAAAACAAGCAGCACAAAACCAAACCAAAATTAAAAAAAAAAATAAACGAAAAATAAAAAATCGAAGCCAAAAACCAAGCAAATAGCCAAATGGGAAGAGGTCACGAATGTGGTTAGACAACTTTTCAGCAAAGTTCTTAAAGCAAGACAATACAATAACAACAACAGCAACAACTATTGGAAAAAATCCCATCAGCAATAGCAGCAGCAACCACCATGCACCAAACCAGCAATAGCACCGAATCGTACCTTTTCAAATATCGTACGCGGGACGCAAGAGCAAACAGACCAACTATACAAGTCCGGGACAAAATATTGGCCAGATCGGAAGAAGATGGAAAGATCGTTTCACTCAATACAGTAGACATGCACATAGTGTGGTGTAACGATCTTTTTCCATGGCGCTCTTACGATCATCATCAGTTCGGTTACCTCGCGCATTTTCTTGCCGCCTTCCGTGCCTCACAACCAAGAGGCTAGATCTATCTTGTGGAGCACCAAGAAAAGACAACGCACGATCGACGAACGAAGAGAGATACTAAATGCTATATATACTCGCCTGTATGTATCGTTGTGTATTTCTTAAGTAGAGCCAGTTGTCTACTTCTTCTTTCTTTCCTTCATTTCTTTTCTTTTTTTCTTTCTTGAAATGGCTTGAATCTCTTACAGATTTTTCTTCAAGTCACTTGAGTGCGGCTACGAAACAGAAGGTCTCTCAAGCTATACGGTAAAATACGGCCAGTTTCTTGAAATCTCTGTTAAGTATGCGCAGATTTTACCTATACACTTTTTGAGACAGTTGAAAAAGAAAAACGAAGAATTGAACGAAAATAATAAAAAGAAAACGGAAAAGACGAAAGACGATGGGGAATGAGAAGAAGGTGTTAGCATGTGTACTTGGTTGATTTATTCGTTAAGATTGTACATGCCACTGATAATGGAGAATTGTATATAGGCATAAATCGCGAGAGTTTTTAGAGATAACTAAAACTGATCACTTTTATTGATCATGTCGATTTCTGGTGATTAAACTTATTTTAAGCTGAAATTGCATTGATGACGGGCCAAGAAGCATGATACGATCGCGAAAAATGCAAAAGAAAACAAATGTCGATCGGTATTTTTTTTGGTTCTCATCCATTTCAAATTGCAAAAGGGAGAATTTTGGCTAAAGGCCTCAGTACAATTTACTATCGTGTAAGGGACAAATGTACTGCCTCGTGTAAGTCCGGCCCAACTCTATAGTTTATATATATATATATGTATATATTGATCGGAAAAATGCATCTAAGTAGTAAGCATAGTTTGAAAGATCAGTAAAAGTACATATTTTGTACTACCGACGGTTCTAGGATGTAATATGTGATATATAATATAGGATTCCCGTTGGCATTGCTACCGGGGACGTAACACAAACAGGTTTTAAAGCGATCCTCGCTGATCGTTGATCGTTTTTCCTATAGATTTCTTAGTTATGCTTGTCTAATTATGTTGCACCAAACTGCAAGCTCATGCTTCTCAGAAAACATGAAAGGCACTGTCCCACTTTGAGACAGGGCCTACAGATTGGATCCTTGAGGGCCTTCCGTTCTTCCATGAATGCTAGTTTAGGGTACAGTGTCTGATAATTTGGCGAACCAACATTCTGGCGTTCTTCCTACTCCCTGACATTCCGGTGGCTGCATTACTATACCTACAGCACAGATAGAAATCGCTTGGAGTTGATCAAGCCAGGCATAGCCCTCTAACTTTCAGTATATTTCATCAAATTCCTATCGCCCAGAGTTCTTCCTCCAATTGTTGATCAATTGGTGGCAGTGCAGCAGTTGATTATCGTTTAATAAATACAGAACGACAGCTCGCCTCGTCCGAGACTCAAAAACGGATGATTTGATCAAGGAGAGACTCAGTTCATCAAGGACGTGATGTCACTACCAAATAACTTTAGACTGGATCTGATAGCGCCTCCTAAACAAACCCCGAAGATATATTACCGGAATTACTGCGCAATGTCTCCTACGCGGCCAAGAACGAGAGGGAAACACTCCTTCATTTTCTATGTTAAATTGCCCGCCCTAGGCATACTCTTACGTTGTGGAAGAGTTAAAAGAGACCTCCAAACCAAAGGTTAAGCACCGATAGGCCTTTTAAACGCCACAAGAGGAGCCTACGAGTCCTATCTTGGAGGGCAATGACCCAAAACATAAATATCTACTAAAAACCACCCTGTTTTGGGGGGGGGGGGGCGAAATAAAAAAAACGCAGACACGATATAAATATAGATCGTACAGTCCAACTCACTAACGATTAATTTTTTATCCTCAGAAATCGATCGTGTACGGAGTCTAATACTGGTATTCCAAAAGCAGTCACAAGTCACAATTCGAATCACAACTCTTGAGACAATTTAGTATGGCCCTAGCATAAGGGAAACGAGTATACGAGTAAAATGAGTGAATTGTGATTGAGAATATAAATGAGCTCTGATTATTGGCGATTGCCTTGTTTTATGACGCGGCCGACCGTACCAAAACAGTGGATCAGTCACAAGAATAGTCACAAACTTACAAAGAGGGTATCATTGACGTTGTGGTATTCCTTCAACTGTTACCGAACCTGTTTTTTATGAGAGAATTATGGGCCTAGGTTATGTTGTAGAACTGGTTCGGTAACAATTGAATGAATGAATACCAATATATAGATACCCACAATGATAAGCCTAAGTCACAAAGCTTAAGTCACAAAGACAAGTCTAAGTCATCGTGTGTAACAACCATCTAACCTTAGGCACACGAGTTTGTGGCATCAAAACGGCACGCCAAAGCGATAATTGGGCTTCCAGCCCACTTGGGGTGCTCTCTATCACTAACAAACAGACTAGCAATTCGTTTATTAGCAGACCAACTCGACTCTGGTATACCCTTCTATAGTCAGTATTCCCGAATTCATAAAAAAATCCAAGAGCTTCTTATTTAACCCCCAGACTTCCTTAAGCCGGTCACATATTTTGACTAATCCATCAAGGCAATCTTACTACTTGACATTGGACCATAACTTTAAGGACATGGTCGACTGGTGGGGGTCAGAATTAGCCACTAACTCGTTTGTGCGTCTCATTTTAAGTAGTTTAAATACTACAAAGGCGAACCCTGAAATTTTTCAATCACGAAGGCAATTTAACAACTTAATAAAAAAACGGGGGAAAGTCCCTAGAGGGTATATAAAATATACGACGTTTTTTTGAGCTGCGGATGATTGCACTTTACATACACAAATCATAAAATCCCCATCATCTGGTGCTGTGCCTGCCAAACTATACGTCAGCAATTGAAGGCAGACGATCAGAGAGACGTTTTTGGATAAAGTGTAAAAATAAACAGAGCCACCTCAATATATCCTCCATCCTCGACTCTTGCCAGCTTGAAACGCCACCACAATATCCTCATCCCTTTTATGTACATATATATACATAGTGTATACACATCCCATGTTATCATCCAAGGATTCACGGGAAAAGACACTTCGAACCTAGGACAAGGAAGAAAGGAACCATCATGAGAATGGACGAAATCAAGGAAGAACAGCGAGATTCTGACACTGCTGCTGCTGGGTAAGTAGTATTACATTTACATCAACGAGATCAAGGACATATGGGGGATTTTTCTTGGGGGCAGGCGGCGGAACGAGAAAAAATTGAGACAGTGAGATACGCAGGAGGACGTATGACAACAAATATATATATATATAGATATGTATACTATAGCGAAAAAGGATTCAATCGACTGATAGACTGAAGTGATAGGAATATAGCGAACTGGGCTGGGTTCTACACCCCTTACGTAGCTACTATACAGAGAAGCTACAATTCGCTTCCCTTTCGGGAGAAGGAGTAGAGGCGAGTGCTTGGTGGTAGTTAGTGTTGCTGTATAAATATGTATGTACCTATAGTGGAGCACGTAGTAATTTCGAGGACGAAATATTTCTAGGCGCGTGTTATCACCATCTTTTCTTTTTGTTGATATTTTTGCACATTCTTCTGACCCCCTTTTTTTTAGAGATGGCTGGTCCTGTCCTGCTATAAGATGTTGGATATCATGAAAGTGTATTAAGATTTTCCAGTGTGTATGTTTAGAGATAATTTCCCCGTGTGAGTGTTTACATGGCTTGCATCTATGTGTATAGAGAGGAAGTAACAAAATGTTTAAGTCCGTTTTTTTTATAAATTTATGGATATAAGAGGCGATGGGTCAAACTCGAATCGTCACCTCTTTGTGGTGCCCCCTGGTTCACCAACTAACGACGGTAGTAGGGAGCACACCCTTAAAAGTCCACCTGATTAAAATATCAGCGTATCGAGGGCTGCATGGCAGTGGGTAGTTGTTGCACTGTCCCAAACGATTCCCTCTGGGCACCCGGGTGGACCCAGTTGCCTTATTCTGATATGGAGGCTCTGTCAGGATGAACCCTTCCTGTCTTGGCATACCCATGGGAGTTTTACGGACCAAAATACCAAAAAAAATCAGACGAAAAAGGGGTTTTTGGGCTGATGCCATAACCAGAGCTGGAGATTGATTTCGTCAGAGGTATCTCGATCAACACAGAAGCTTCGCCTTCTCAATCCACGACAGAGCCCTAGGCAACTGCAAGGATTGGGAGAACTGCCAAGCTTGACCATAAGTATTTCTCCTCCTCCTTCTAAAACCTCGAAAAACACTACCGCGCCTCCATAATTCTGCCAATACCTTCTAGGGGTAGCTCCTGGTAATCTTTCAATTCTATCTAGCGGAATACAGACAAAAATATTGCCATGAGGCCAGTCTAGTATTTGTTATTGAATAGCCAAGAAAAGTGTTTAGTCGAGACTGAGTGTTTAGTCCATTCTAAAAATGTTGCTAGATAGAGTCCAAAGGTGTTGATCGACTCAAAAACTAATGATGATACATAAAGTATTGATCAATCCTAAAAAGTATTGATTAACTCTAAAAAGTATTGATTAACCCTAAAAAGTATTGATTAACCCTAAAAAGTATCGGTTAACCCTAAAAAGTATTGATCAACTCTAAAAATGCTTACCCGCGACTCGAAAAGTCTGTGCCGACTTGAGAAGTATTGATTGCCTATAAAAGTATTGATTGACTTCTAAAAAATATTGATCTAAACTAAAAGTAATGTTTAACTATCAAGAGTATTGATCGATTCTAAAAGTGCTTAACCATATCTAAAAATATATTTATCGACTAAGTTTACTTAAATATTAAAAATAAATATACAATGCCTCCCCCCACCGTACCTACAGCAGTTTAGCTATTAACCATTACTACATTGAATAAAGAAATTGAAAAATGAATTTATGTAGGGGGGGAATAATAAATAAACTAAAATCGAAGAAATTGCATAAATCACTCTGAACTAAAAAAAAAAATAGAAAAATAGAAGTGTGGTGGTAAAAAGTGTTCCTTGTTAAATTAACCAGAACTTAACATACACACACGGCCAGGGTTATTGAACGACTTAAACGGTCTCTCAAAACCAATTTTGTAAATGGCCTATGTCTAAGGACGATCCAATCTCTCTATACACAACAACAACAACAAAAAAAACATAAACTACACAAAAGTTGTATGAGTATAAATTATGTGTGTGTGTGTGTGTTTGTATATTTCAAGAAAATGTTGTGTATATTTTGTGAGAAGAAGACAAAATAAAAGTGATCAACTCAAAAGGATAAATCGATCCTTTGCCCGATATGTGTATTTTTTTTTATTTTAAGAATTGAATCGGGTAAAAGGACTTTAGTGTATTATATATATATATGTGTATGTATATAGAGTTGTCCTACTACTTCATCACATTCTGCCAAAAAACTCCCCTTCTACCATGTCCCCGATATCTCTGCTACTCCATCGTTCATTTTAACTTTCCACACACAGAATCTAATCCAAAGTTCATTTTTCTTCTGCTCCTCAAGTGGATGAAGGGGGGGGGGGGGGTATGTGATAAATGACCATCGATTTCACATTCTCTAAAAACTCACCCTTAACGGTGGGTAGCGATTTAAAGGTTCAAGGGAGTGTAATATATAAAAAAAAAAATAAAAGATAGGAATTGGAAAGATTTCTTGTTCTTTTCTGTATTTTTTTGTTATATAGTTTCTTGTTGTCGTTTGAAAATATACCATGTCCATGTAAACAGCGATATTTTATTTGATGTGCATGGTGTAATGGTTTTAAGAGATTATTTACTTCTTTACATACTATAAGAATCCTCACCGATGTATCTACACCTTGTCGTGGTGGTGAGGCTTGCGTGGTGCCGTTTGGGCGCCCTGACTAAGATAGATACACCTTCAACGCTGCTGGAAAGGACCACATCTTCCCGGCTTTCCTTCAGAGGGGCTTGGAAGAGATCTTACCAATTCTGCTACCACTATTTCGGGGAAGCTTCCTATCAGCCTCTCCTCTTTCCTCATGAAAACGATGAAGAAGGCTCTAGACAGACATATTAAAGAGGGTCTTCCTTCCACCTCGCTGTCTGCAATTTGCCTACCGGCCAGGCAGATTTACAAAGACTGCCACTCATGTGCTTGTGAGAGATATTGAGAAGTCTCTCAAGGCCAAGGAAATCTCCCTCTGCGTCTTTGCAGATATTGAGGGTGCGTTTGTAGGAAAAACCTAGGGCCTCACACCGAGGTTAATTTTTTGGCTAAATAAGACGGTCATAAGGCCCATGGTCAAGATCAACACCCGGAAAAACTATAAGATAAATTGGCGCAATTTGACTACTCAACAAAGAAATCATTTTGGGAGTTGCCCGCGTGTACAGCTTAGTTCTTGGTGAAATCTTTTGGTAAAGTTTGGCCGTCGCTAGCCCGTATCTGCTCCCATTAAAAATGGTTAAAAATTCTATGGCCATCATATCCCCCTTAAAACGCAAGCGGCCTGTGTTCGCCCGCTGTAAGCCCATTTTTATTTTAACTCGCAATACCTCAGCAGGAACAATAATGTCACGCTGATGTGGTTTCCGGGCTACAAAGCTAACATTGGTAATGAAATTGACGACAGCCTGGCTAGATTAGGGGCAAACTCATCACTTGTCGGTCCGAAACCTTTCTGCAGCTGCAGCAACATAAGAACGGCCATCTAGAATTGGGTCAATCAGCTGTTTCTTCATAGCTGGACAAGCGACTCATAGTGCTCGTCAAGATAAAAGGTTCATTCAAATCATTCATTCATTCATTCAAAGATAAAGCTAAAGGTCCGTTTATATCTACAGCCACCGAGCGCACCCGACACCCGCCGCGCCAGATACCGACAGACGGTCGTTTTATTCATGTTTAGCATGCCGTATCAGACGACAGATACTAGTTATATTTTTGTTGAAAATGCTCAAACACTTCTCAGTTGAACGTATCCAAGAAACAATGTCTGAACGGCTCCGATACTCTCTTCATACTTTCCGGCAGACACCCACAGACACGTACAGACATGAACCGCGCAGACAAAATTTTCGTTCCGTGAATACTGGTCGGGTACGGCCCCCGTGGTAACCAGCCCAAAACACACCATTAAGCATTTGGTTTTCTAGTTTTTCTTAAGCAGAAAATTACATTTAGAATATAACAAACAAACAAGCAGCCACAACACAAAAAAAGGACAGAAAAAAATATATTTAACAAAAAAGCAAAAAGAAAAAAAAACGGAGAAATCAGAAGAGATATATATTCTTACAGACTCTGGGGCTGTTTTTATCTTGTTGGTTAGTTCTTGTTTGTATTCTAGGACTCCGGAAGGGTTCACTTAATCTCCCATAGAAGTTCCTGCTGCAGACATAAAGTGAACTCCATTCATCTATCTACCTCCTGTACCACGACACCACCGAGCTCCTTAACCACCTATTCGCCACCCATCCATCCACCCATCCACCCATCGTCGTTCGCTGTCTTTCTTACAGCGCAAACCTAAAGGACGGATTGAAGTTAAAAATCCCTTTAAGGATTTTTTTTATATCTAGATATATATAGATATTATAAGCGAGCATACTCTTCTATATACATATATATACGTATGTACAATAATGACATCTCTCATCTGACAGGTACTTAAAGTATAAGACACAGCAGGTATATATATTCTTCAGCTTCTCTCTCTAAAAATCCTTGATGAAATAAAAGGAATAAGTTGGTAAACGAAATAGAAATGCGCTTTTTAGTTTTGTTTCTGTGTGTGTGGGTGTGTTTTTTTACATACAAATGTAATATGCTACTGCAGGACATAATTCTAAATTATGGCAAGCTTTGTCTGATATAAAATACAAGTGGAGAGGCATAAAAAATAACATCTTGTACGCAATTCCCTAATTAATAAAAAACCGGCCTTTGATTTTCAAAATCAACAATATCGACCTACATACAAGTGTGTATGTATGTTATATTAAATATTCTAAGTATAAACAGACTTCGGCCACAAATTTTGATTCAATTAAACCTAATCAGTAATATGGTGTTTACACATATGCTATCTAAAATCAATGCTGCAGTCAGGAACTTCATACTTCATTTTTTTATTGACAGCCCACACCCCCTACCCTTCTCCTCCCTCCTCTCACCCCACCCACACACACGATTATATTTTAAAAGAGCACCATAAAAAAAGAAATAAAATCTTCAATTCCATTTACCAATGCATTTTGTGTTTTTATATTTCTTTTTGTTTTTCAAATAACAAAAAAAAAAATACCAACCCCTATTTCTGTTCCTTGTTGTATAATACTGTTTCAAGTGAACCAGAGACGCGCAGCAATCGGAATTGCAGCCACAGTCTTGAATCATATATAGAGTCGTCTTAGAGGCAACTTAACAACAACCATATATAGTATATGAACACAGAGGTTGCAACAACAACAGCAACACAACAACCTTATAGCAGTAGCAACAGAAAGAATGAACAAAAAAAATAGAAGCGATACTTCCCTTAAATATACCATGTATATTCTCGCATTTGTCACCCCCATCAACCACTACCACCCGCCGCCATCATCGTAATCATCATCATCATCAACAACATCGTCTGTGGCTCGATTTTCCACTTTCCCTAGTGTATGCCTCTAAGTACATATACACATACTATATGATATCTACATATAAATATATATATACAATTTTTTTTTCAATTTTTCCCTGTTCACATATGCCACTCTGAAGATATACATACATACATATATGCTTACGTACCCACACGTACCCGCAAAAAAAAGCAGCATTTTTTTTCTGGAGCAAACTCATGTTGTAGGGTTATCCTGTGTACATCGATATACTACATACCCATACATATATATATATATATGTCCTGCTGAGTGCAGCACCACAAAAACAACACAAAAACACAAAAAATAAGGGAAACACAAGCCCAACAAAAAATAAAGTAAAGGTGTCGGCTTATATAATAGTCATCGAGGCGCATATATGTTTCCTTTTCATAAAGTTTCAAATCTCCTTTTATTCCCTTCTTCTTTTTCCTATATTTTATATATACATACATACATACATATATGTGTGATATCCTTGCCTTGCATTTTCTATGCGCGTTCATGGCTAAATATTTGACATACGCAATTTTTTTGTTTCCTTAGTGCAATTGCACTACTGCCAAGAAAGCAAACAAAAAATTAATAATAATATTAATAATATGAAATGATATAACGTAAATATTTTTACTTAGCTTTTAAACTATAACCCCAACCATATTCGATATCCAAAAATAATTTTTAAATTTTCTTTATGTAAAATAAAAATAATCAAAAGTTCTTTCAAGAAAATCCATCGATTAGTTTAAAAGATATTGATTTGTTTACATGGAAGCGCGCATAACGTATGTAAACATTCTTCTTCTTCTTTAATGGCACTGCAACCGGGCTCCGGTCATGGACTCTCGCACTTGTTTTCACCACAGGTCGCGATTCTAAACCTATATGTCATTTCCAAGCTTGGTTTACGCCATGTAAACATTACAATAAAAATCAACCCTTGTACAATACTATGTACCACTGCTATTATGGTGTAGAAAATTAAGCGTAACTATAGTCTTTAAAATATTTTAGGAAAATATAAAGTGATAAAACTAAAGCAAACAGAGATATAGATATATTGATTTGTTTACATGGAAGCGCATAACATATGTAAACATTCTTCTTCTTCTTTAACGGCACTGCAACCTGGTTCCGGCCATGGACTCTCGCGCCTGTTTTCTTCACAGGTCGCAATTCTAAACCTATATAATGATTTTGCAATGCCCAAGCTTGGTTTACGCCATGTAAACATTACAATAAAAATTAACCCTTGTATAATACTATGTACCACTGCTATTATGATGTGGAAAATTAAGTCTAACTAAAGCAAAGAAAGATATAGATATATTGATTTGTTTACATGCATGTAAACATGTAAAAATTACAACAAAAACTAGCATTGTGGTATATCTCGACTTTAAAGATAGTAAAATGTTAATTGTGATATTGAGTAAGTCCTAAGTAGCCCTGATAAGGCATCCTGTCAACTTATCCGGTTAATGAAGGCGTATCAAAGTTCCTCTTAGGCCGGGTCTTTCACTAAGCCTTCACACCTTGTTAACCTGATAGACTGCCCCGTCGTCGTGGCGTTTTTTGGCTGGTAAGCCGTGTAGATTCGTGTCGAATTCAACTCCAGTCTCTCTCTCTACTAATAAAGCCTTCACCGATCTACCTTCTGTGTCAGTAGACAGCTTGGATCAAGAAATTCCGATCCGGAAACTACATATAGCTTACAAGTAGAGTCTGATCTTCGAAGAAGTGTGCATCATTACGAGGAGGTCCTGCGAACCACGATGAAACAAAACCTACATCGCAACCATTGACGAACTTAGATTTGGCCGTTCAATCGTTTTCAATCAATCATCGAGAACGATAGCAAGGTGAGTCAATGGGGGCTCCTTACCAACTGTCGGATTCTAATCGCGTGTAAACAATCGTATAGATACATTTGAAAAAACTTTTGTGAATGGAGGACCTCTCAACGCTCCAAACCTTTTTGGAACTTTCATAAACCCTAACAGGACGACCTACAGGGTCAGCTTGATATTTCTGAACCCATGCAACAGGGTACCGAATGTGGCCCCATTGACGAGGGAAATTTCGGGATCCCTCTTCAATGAGGGCAGTTTGAGCTCGTAAAGCGCAGTGGAGTACGCTCTGAGATTACTCCTTTATTAGAGAAAGATCTTAGAGTCCCACCTGCGGAAGCGCCGCCAACTTCTGCTCCATCGTAGGTGGCGCAACCCGAAAACGTTTTAGGCGATTTCTGGAGTCTGGCTACTCCCGTGTAGAAGCTGCTAGGCTTTGTGGGATCTCGAGGGAAAGAGGGATGCCGATTTTCTTAGTAAAAGAAGAGTAGATCCTTTGGATTTCTTCTCCAGATCGCAATAACCCGGCGAAAGGGGTGAAGGCTTTTGCCACACGGTTTGGAAATCCGGCCTTCAGTAAGGAAGTCCGATGGCTCCAAAGCCGACCTTCTGCCAAATAGGAGAAAATGTTAGAATGAGCATGCTACGACTGAGGCTATCCGGAGACTCTCCTGACCAAGGAACAATTAGTTACCGCGCAAAGGAGTCGTCTGAAGACAAGATAGCCGAGTTGGGACAAGGCTCAGAAGACAACTGCGTGAGCCCGAGCCAGCTGGCCAAGTAAACAGCACGGACTCGACCTGGCCGCGTGACTGAGACCGCCTTGACCTCGGGGAAGAAGCACGCCTTGTCGCTATAGACAAAGGCAAACGGTGGCAACAGAAAACCCTGCTGGCATTGTCTTGAAAAGGATGGAGGTCGACAACAGGACCCTAAGTGTGCAGGAGTGACCCACCCATTATTCACAGATAATCTCCTAAGGAAATTAACACTGCTTCCAATATGGAGCTTGACCAGATAAATCTGCACAACGTCAAGGCTGCCTCGGAAGCGCTCGAAAGAGTTAGGGATCGTTCATAAACATAAACGTGAGGCGCTGAGCCCCAAAGGCGTGACGCTTCACGTCGTTAGTTTGCACTAGAATTCCCAACCCGCTAGGCTAAACTGCCGTTTCCGCCGGTGTGTCTGTAGAAAATCATGCCGTCACCTGCATGCCATGGCCTGTCAAGCGGATACCTGAAATCCTCACCACCCAGTCAGACTGAGGAATGCGTGGCCTTCATCGGGGCTGTGCCTGCCCACCTGGCCTGCCGGCGGCCTGTAAGTGAAATGCAATGAAATATGTTTAACTTAATTTAACTCAGTTTTCTCGCAATTTTGCACCAAAATTATAATACTAAATTCCCTTAAGCGGAGAATTATCACACACTCTTGTGATTGCGTTGTAACTTGTGACTGTTCTTAGAATATAGGTATAAGTTTGAAATACCGGATGTCGTGGTGACGCGATTTAAAGCCAGATCCTTAAAGAACTCGTCTTCCCTTGCTCCTCGCTCTAATTTTTTCTGGGCCTTCTACTGCGATAATATTCTGTATTAATGCGATAATGCACTTAATCATTACAAAATAATTCTCCGAAGCAAAATAAAACACCACTCATAATTTCTCTACAGCAAATTAACAATAAAAAAATTCCAATGATTATATAAACTCAATCAAGAAGGATGTAATTTCGTTTGTTTATTTCTTAAAATAAAATTCCATATATACTTTATAGCCACACTTCATAGAATGGATATAAAAGATAATAATAAAAAAAAAAACAAAAAACATACCGAGAAATAAAATCGAACTGATTACAAAGTTTCAAATTTAATATCCACTTTGCATACTCAACTCAATTTTTTTTAAATGGGTGGTCGCGTCTCATTCTGTGCACATTGGAGGAAGCGCACTAAAGAAATTGACGAGTCTGGCGTCGCGCGTTGTAAAAAAGATTATGACAATGTGATAATTGATATATACAAATCAGTAATCATACAAAATAACAAATACACACACACACACAAAGTGTTTTTTGGTTCAATTGTTTTATGTAATAAGTATAAATTTATAACTGAAAAAAAAAATAATAATAATATAATTCCTGTACAAGAGACACGTACAATTATTTAATAATAATAAAAATTTAATTTAAAAAAAAAATAACCAAAGCTCTTTTCTTGGACAATTGGACATATTGACGTGCCAATTTATTTAAATAATATTTTATTCTACGTCATCATGTCCAAAAAAAATATACGAAAAAGATAATTTAACAAGCTCTCTACTCAGTTAAAATAATATGATACGTGCTCAAATTATTTATTTTATAATAAAACACAAAATACTATCGATCGAACCTAATCCACACACTTTTTTTAGGTGTGAAAAATATTTAGTATTAATTAAACAAGAAAACTACTATTTGAATATGAAAGCAGACACACAATTTCGTTTTATACCAGTCATTTAGAAGAGCTCTTTTTCATTTCTTTACTATTATACCATTTTTTTCTTCTACCCTTTCCCCAAAATTCGTAACAATATGAAATTTTACTTCTTTTTACGCAAAAAAAAAACAGAGGATAAAACACAGTACTAGTAAAAATTATTTTATGCAATTTAAAATATTTTCGATTTTTTAATTAAAATTTTCAGCTACATACCTTTGTTAGCTATAATAATTAATACATTCCAAAAAAGATCTAACATTTCTAATTCAGATAAACCTAATTTCAATTCTATTCAGCTCATATCAGCCGTATTCAGCTCAATTCAGCAACTTGTTAAAAAATTTGTAAAAAAATATTTTTTCGTATTTTTTTATATTTTAACAAATTTTCACTTGTTTTAACGTGATTTTATTTTATTTTTTTTTGTTAAAAGTGCAACAATTATAATCTAATATAATAAATGCAATCACAAAAACCCCTCTTATGTGTAAATTATCCACACATTAACACCGCTGTGTTTCTTCAATCTGAAAAAACATACGAAACAGAAAAAAACATCACATTCACCTTCGATTTAGATCAGCAAAAATATTCCCATGATTTTTGCCTTTACTAACAGCAATCTCGTTACCTTCTTACCTTTCTCACTCAAGAATGGGCAAAGGAATTTATTTTGTGTTTTTTTTTGGTGTGTAGTTTTTGTTTAATTTTTTTTTCTATTTGGCGTGTGTGCGTGTGTGTGATCACGGAATGTGCGATGGTGTGTTTCTCATTCGATATATCCCAAAATTTTTGACCCTTGTTCTTCGTTCTGGATCTCTCTGCTGCTTACACAGTAAAATTTCCCCCAAAAAAATGATTTTCTTTTTGGATTGTTAGTGTGTAGTAGGGGGAATTGGTAAAAGCAACAAAAAAAAACGATCTTCAAGATCAAAGAAAGAAGAATGAAGATCACTGACTGAATTTTATTGTTATAATTTTGAGGAAGAAGAAGTAAAAAAAAATAAAATTGTTACGAGGCCTAAATACAATGAAACAAAAGTTGTTTTTTTATTTTTGGAAAAAATTTGTTACTTTTCCACTCCCCAACACTGATAAAATCTAAAAAGAAAATTGTCTTGAAATATTTTTTTCTCCTTCTTCCTTCTTCATCAATCTCTTTTCGTCGTTTTCTGTTTTATTCTTTTTCAGTAAAACCTCTTCAAGATCTGCCTTTTAAAATGCTTGTTTTTAGGGATAAGATCGTTTTTAAGGGTGTGTGTATGGATGTATACTGTATATGCGGATGTGTGTATGAAGATATATATATATATATATATATATATATATATGGATAAGCGCCAACAAAGGAAAAAACCAGTTGGTGATCAGTTTGTATATATACAAATAAGCTTAGTGTAATTGTATACGTATCTAGAGATTCCTTGGTTGTTTTACGTTTCCAAAGACATTTTGAGAGGGAGAATGGTAATCTAGCATGATGGCTAGCCGGCAGAGACCACAAAACCCTTGATAAATAGCAACAACAACAAAAACACCAAAAGCAAAATATCTCCAACGATACCGCAAAAAGCACAAGAAGAAAACAAAAACACCAACAACAACAACAACAAGACGGATCATGCATCGAGCTCCAGACAAGGAATTTTCTTAGACTGTGGCGCACGATCGATGGTTTTAAGTTAAAATTTCGATTTTTTTTCGGTAGAAGGAAATATATATGAAGTAGAAGATGGAAAATGTGTAGCCACCACACCATACAACCAATACCACTCTTATTTCCTCCAAACATGAACAGGCTAGCACAGGTAAAAATATGTCTATATGGTGCGCATGCCTGACTGGCTTAAGGGTCACCACACAACCAAAAACCAAAAAAAAAACAGAAAACATAAAAATTAAATACCTCTCTTTACGGAGAGGTAAGATCTGGATGAGAATGGATGTTTGTGGATATATTCCCCCGTACAGGTACAGCGAAAACTATATAAAAACTGCATCAAAGGTTTAAAAAAAATTTCAAGTAGATATGCGCATGTGTATTATGATGAAACAAAAATATTTCTTCAATGAGAGTTTTAGGCGCATGCGTAAATTGCACAACATAAGCGAGACGTTTTCTTAACGCTTTGTAAAAGTAGCCCAGCGCGCGTGTCCCAAAAGCGTGTGTAGGATTTGTATCTCGCCGATTTGTGACATATTCTCAATATGGCGGGGCTATAATTTGACATATGTCATTTTTGATGTTTGTAGAATTAATCATGGAGCATTGTGCAAAGGTTTTTTTTGTTGAAATTTACGTTATGAAGAAAAAGAAAATACATGGAAGAATCATTGAATATCATATGTGCCATATTTTTTTTATTATGATATCAGAACCCAGCGGAAAAGGAGTGCTCCAATAGCCATGTTCCAATGGCCATTTTTGAGCACTTCTTAAAAAGCTTACAGTGCTCCCGTTTCCATATCTATACTTGTTAACATTGCATTAGTCAGTCATTGCAAAGGAGCATGCCTTTTTATGCTCCTTTATAAGCGTTCTAGAAGCATTATAAAAAAAGCTTTTTAATAAAGAATATTCATGCCTATATAAATATGTGATCCGGTATCGAAAAACTTTTATTTTGCTCACACCATTTGCAATTGCCTTTTGCTGGTATCCTAACGCGAGCGCGATTTTACCAAAGCAGTCCCCCCAAATAAATTCTAACCACTTCCAAAGCTGATTGTCCTCGGTATCGAACGAGAGCCGCGGTTCATTGAGTGTGCGCTAATGTCACTCTTTATGGTCACGAAGATAATCGCCCGTTTTCTTCATTCTATATAATATATGAAAACTCCAGTAATGCTTCCTCGGGAGCAAATTTAACAGCGCTCAAAATAAGCTATCGTGAGCAGCGCTTCCAATTTATACCACTGGGTTGGTATGGAAGCAACCCATATGGTCCACACCGCGGCTAAATTTTATTGTATACATGCAAAGCCGGCGTTTGGCTCTTTTGCGCCCGGTGCAGTATGCCATATTGCGCCCCCTATCAGCTCTTCATTTTTGATCGCAGTCACGAACAACGGAAAAAGACACAAAAACTCTGTCGAGTTCCTTTAATATATGAAAATGAAGTCGTGGGAACATTTTTTTACTTTTTTCCTGAAGTTGCGCCCGGTGCGAATGCACCAATTGCATCTATGAAAACGCCGCCTCTGTATACATGATCTATGGACGAAAGGCAAGAAAGTCTTTAGTTGAAGAAGACTAGATCTAAGGTCTTGGAGGAACGTTCGGTCTTATTCTCGCGTCGTCTTTCTGCCTCTTGAAATAGTCTTAGGTTGTGGTAGTGGTACTGCAGCCCCACATAACCAGCCACATATCCCACCAACAGCCTAAGCTCCGCCCTGCTTAGAATGATAACGACCCCTTATTGGTCGATATCTCAGTGCCCGGAGACACAGCAGAAAGAACGAAACTCTATTTTTTCCCTCTGGAGTATATCTCAAGCACCCTGAAACTATTTTGGAGGAAAAGTTTCACAATAAGAGTTCTTTGGGACAAGCTGTCATGAAAATGTAATGTGTGGTGCCTTCCAAACCTTTCTTAAGGTTGGGCTTATCGCATGTATTTCAATCTGAAAAGGAAAGCAGAGGTCCACCGTTCCATTGCAATTGACACCTCTTGGGGATCGGTTCTGCAAATCCAGTCCTTGTTCAGTGTTTGACCCATTGATAAACCAGTAGAGGTTCTATGGACCCCTAGGAAGGATGAGTTTATCCCGCTCAGAACGATGTGAAATAACCCCCGGCTCACTCATCATATGGTCAGATACGCGGCAAATAGAAAGGTTTGGATAACGGGTTAATACAAAAACTCAACACTGCCGCAACACTTCAGAATTCAGCAATTAGAAGTCTGTAGCTGAATTCGGCAGTATTGCGGCAGTGTTGAGTTTTTAGTAGATAACATAGCAGAGAACAGGTGGCATACAATGTGTGAATTGCTAGACCTTAGGCCTTAACGATCTCGACTCGGCCTTAAGGATCGACGACTATTATTTATACGCTTGCTGTCTCAGAAACATTACCACCTCAACAACAAGGTAAAGAACTTTTAGTAACAGAAAGCATAGTTCAATAAGCTTAAGGCTCAATCGAATTAAAACTAAAGACTTAACGCCGTTTGACCTAGAAATTTGAGGCGGCGCTTTCATAGGTGCAAATGGTGCACTTGAACCGGGTGCCACTGGACGAGGGCGCAATTTCAGCAAATCTTTAAAAAAAATTGAAAAGGTGTTCCCGTGATTTAATTTTCATCTATTGAAGGAATTGTCTTCTTTCATTGTCCTCCACTGCGTTCAAAAAATGAAGAGCTGATGGGGCGCAATATATCACATAGCACCGGGCGCAAAAAACCCAAACGCCGGCCCTGGATGTTAAGGTGTACTAATGTTCTTGTGAATCCTATATCTTATTAAAAATGAAAAAGAAGAAATACTCTACAGTATACAATATTTATCTGAGATGGGACTTAAGTGTAATTGTTTATTTCTCCTTTCTTTTATCCTGTTTCTTTTATATAGATTGAACTCTCCTACCGCTTGGCTTTGTAACAATAAATTACACCCTAAATCGATTTCAAATTGTTAATTCTGATGGTAATCATCGATATTGATTACCCCTTAGATTTTTTCCCTGTCTTGTAATCAAAAAAAAAAAAAAATCAATTCGAAATGAATTATTCTCCCCAAAAGTGGATATTTGATTATACCAGAAAACGAACTCTCATCAATACAAGCAGCAACATTAATAATAATAATAATACATAATAATAAAGGAGAAAGTAATATATACATATAATGAAACCACCCCCCACTGCGCGCCTACAACACCCGCGCTATTACTATATAATAATTTCATATTTTTAACATTTTTATTTATAGGAACGAAACATACAAAGACCGAAAAAGCTCGCGGCTAAAATTGTAATATTTATCGCCTGCAATATTTCATTTTTACACATTTGCCTATTTTTCACATTTCAATCCTGCTGAGTATAATCTTTATGCTTTTTGTTCAAGTGGGTTAACAAATAGAAAAGAACAAAAAACACACCCTACCTGCACAGGTACCTAATAGTCAACGAACCCCAACCATATTTGTTTTTTTTTTTATTTTGGAAATATTTTTCAGTCCACTAGATTGGTGGCATAAATGAAACTACCCCCTCGCCCTTCATTCTAACTAACTCTATTAAAACCCCCCTTTTTTCTGTATAGAACAAATTCATCCCCTCAGGTAACTCGATTGATCCATTCACAACATGATGGGATACAAGTTGAAGGATACCACGAAATGACCTGCTCGCAATAGTATGGATCGAGCAGAGCGCAAAAAGTTAGTCATTAAATGGAAAATCAATTCGAGGATAAATATATACATACATACAAATATATTTCATGACTTATTGCAATTTTGGGGGGTGTTGTTTAGCCACTAAAGCGGTGTTACCTGTGATCGTTCAAATAAACATTCCCGAGCAGCTATATTGCAGCAATACCCACAAAAATCATGAGTGGTAATAAAAAAGTCGTCAATTTGCCTACCAGCTTTGTGAAAATTACCCCCCCCCCTCTAAAAGAGAGGAAGAGAGAGCGCAGGGGAGAGCCATCCAGCCATGGGAAATTTTCGGTTCTTAGTTTTTTTCCGGGGGGGGGGGGGGGGAGGGGGTTAGGTAGGATCGAGGGTGGTCTTTAGAGGGCGCTCTTTTACCTTATACCAAACATATTCACGACTATCGAAAAGGTTAACAGTATTTATTTGGATTATTTTAATGCCCCCTAATGCCATTATTGAAATTTCCCACAAAAAGGAAGTACACGAGGTGTTGTGTATTATGGGCATTTCAGCCACCTCGAAAGATTTCGTCCTTTCGTTTGCGAGCATAAAACAACAACAAAAAAAACCTTTATGCTTTCCTTCCAGGTAAACATGATTGAGTCTCGCTCTCTCTCTTAAATGACCCCCTTTTTTCAGGCCAAATTATAGTAGCCATGACTAATTACACGGGCAGCCGAGGGGTTTTTTCTTTTAATGTCCTTTTTACCTTCTAGAGGGGTTTTTATGGCGCTCTGATATAGACACACAAACACATATTTATGTGCTTAAATAATATATATCCCTCAGGTAGAGAGAGGGATGTACATATATACATACATACATATATCCTGGAAATGTATAGTTGCTGTTGCGTTGTTGTTTCAGAATGAGGCTTTTAGCGATTTTTAATGATATTTGAATTGAGGTCTCTCCTGTGTGTAAGCAGGGGGTATGTGTGTTGTCATCAGTGAAAAGACGCGCTCTTTCATTTTCGGTGATTTATTATAAATTAAAAATTTCCTTTCCTATCTATCGCAGACAGGACGATTGTCTTGTGACAAAGTGATTTTAAATGAAGCCTTATTATCGTTGCTACCACTTAGTTAAGTTTTACGATACTAGAGTTATATACGTATGTATCTATATTTGGTTGTCCTGGACATCCTCAAGGATTTTGATTTAGTTTTACTCCTATGGGTCATACCCCGCACTAAAACAGACACCGGGAACTCCCAAAATCGGTGTTTTGATGGGCACTTAGAGTCTATGAATGATCAACGTCACTCAGTTTGTTCAAAGGCGGAAATTACCCGCTCATACTCTCGCAAAAGCGGAAATTACCCGCTCGTACTCTCGCGCGCTGAATTCACGGTTTTGTTGCTGGGTTTAGACAGCTGTCAAGCTATCTTGGTATTACCACAATTTTAATTTTCTTTCCGGCCGTTCAATCAAGGTAGCATTGGTCAAATATCAGCCGTACACTATATTTCCGGTGTCCCGCAGGGTTCAGTTTTATCACCATTTTCATGCCTCATAAGACATAGCATAGGGAAAAACAGGAGACCCTATTTGCTGTTGAGCTATAAAACAACAGAAAAAGTAGAAGGCCTTACCAATGAGGAGTCTCTCTGGAGCCGCTCGAGTATTTCATCGAATATTGTCAGATGATTGCCATTGCAGTCACACAAGTCACAAGTCACAACGCAATCACAAGCATGTGGTGGTGTCTCAACATGAGACAATTTGGTATATCCTGATTTTTCAGCCATTATTTATACACACCACAAAAACGGTGTGCGCTTAGAATACCAAAACAGCTGGTAGTTACAAGAATCAAACTTTCAATGATAAGCACAAGTCTCGAAAGCTTGTGACTTGTGACTGACCCCCACCGGGTACCTACACCTTGTCGTGGTGGTGGGGCTTGCGTGTCTCGTCGTATTATTAGGTTATGTCGGCGGGGGTTAGCTGGGAACCAGCACGCCCCCGGTAAGGACACCCATGCCGAACAAGCTAATTGCGAAGAGGCCAGACAAAGCTAGGTACATATTCTGTCATTCTTTTTTTTTCCTTTTTTTCTTTCCTTCGGGTCGTATACGGTTACCACCGATGTCCGGTAAGTTGGACTATCTTTCCGCACTACTCCAGTTGTAATTTTTTGGAAAACTGACTGCGTTCAGGAAAGCAAGCTCTTTCCAACAAGGCATCATTCATAAAAATCGGAGAGGGTACAGATGAGTATTTATAATGGGCATTTTAGGGTCCTTTAGGGCAAATCACAAAATAGCACATAACTCCCGAACCCATTGGATGTTTTTGGGCCACTGAATTGATCTGGATTCAGGAGAGCAAGTCCTTCTTTCCAACGATTGCATCGATGTCGTGCTGCGAACCGGTAATGATATTACTTCGGTCTGTCGTTATCAATGTGACTCTTAAAACTATTCCCTCAAAGCTGCGCACCATAGACAGGACCGTGGGGCTTACCGATCAGCGACCCACTCGTCCGCTCATCTATACTTTCTTTGCCTGGGAAAGACTTGCTACCCAACTTACTAGCTACATAAGTCGGTTTACCTATTGCGTTACAGGGTTGGATCAGCTGTCTAGGTTATATCTCTTCTGACTCGATGAATGATTTTTTCTCAAGTCTATCGATCAGCACTTCCAAACGATTCATTGGTACATTAAGTAGATCGGTATTATTTTGAACACCCATGATAACTTTGATCCAGCCGACGATCCTACTTCAAGCCAAGCTTGTCTCCTTTTAAACGATCTACCAAAAGCGCCTATCGTACCCAATGAAATGGTTTTCCCTTTGGTCGACCGTGGCTGAAGTTGATCGTTACTGTTTGAACGATTTTTTTTTTATTTTGTCGATCTACTTCGAACTGATCCTCACCTTTTAAAGGATCTATCTCAGTGTGTCGCGCCTAGTCAACTTTTTCAACCAATCTTGAACGATCGAACGAACTTATTGAATGGTATTTTTGTCCAGTTCGATGGATCTGGTTCTAGTCGATGGTTGTCTTTTGAACGATATATATGTTCAATTCAGATCGATTCAGCTCAACACATAAACTTACATTCGTATGTTGACATCGTGTTGATGTGTAGGTAGAATTGGAATCAGCTCGCACGATCGACTAGGAAAAGAAAGTTCGTAAGGGAGTGTGTGTATAGAAGTAAATAAAACCTGGAAGGAATTTTGAAATCTAATCTAGTACCAAAATGTAATGGAAACGTATGGTCGATTGCGTATGGTACCCCGAGAAATTGTTTAGGGTACATGATGATGATAAGATTAATGACTTTTGGATAAAGAAATGTTTTTTCTTAATTGATGCCTCATGGCTGCTGTTTTTTTTTGGATTCATAAGGTAAATAAAAGGTGACTCGATTCTAACTCATCATCGGTCGACCCCCGTACATGATGTAAACGTCTCTCTAGTTACCGTGATGCTTTTTGATACCAAAAATTTCTACCAAAGCTTGAGGCGTGATATGCGCGATTTCCTCTGGCACACAAACAATAGAGGTAGAATCTCTTTAAAGTTAACAGGGCGACCGCAAAGCAACCCATAGAAGAAAAGAAAAACTTTTTGAAGAAGATATACAAAAAAAATTGTTTTATCAGCACCAAAACAATTTTCTTCTTCTATAAAAATTTCGGTTTTCGGTTGTTAATCTTCCTTCATTGAAGGTGATGAGAAATTGTGTTTGGGAGAAAAAGTTCGTGCCAAAAGGGTTAAAGGTTGACAATATCGTGTGCTTTTTTTCAACATTGATTTCCGTTGGGGCAACCTTTCTCCGTGTCTCTATCTTGAATAGATGAGAGATTGGCCAGCAGCAGCAGCGGCTACGGGGATAAAGAATGATGACTCTCGGTGTCTTTCTTGCTGAGGGACGGGTGTTAGGTTACCAATTCTGATTAGCCACAATGACTAGAAGACTTTCTAGAGCATGGACAAGAAGTGATTGTTATTTATTGTTTTATTATTATTTTTATTACAAACACAAACAATATTTTTGGTTAAGGGTCGTATCTTTGATCTCCACTGTGTGTCTGTGCAGATAGATGATGATAACGACGATGATGATGGTGTATTTTATTAATCTGTCTGTGCCAAGTACTGTGCTCTATTGTAACGAGACTGAACCGATCTTGTCAAAAAAAATATAATAATTTTGATTACAATTAAAAACGAAGTAACACACAAAAATAGATCAGAGTTTTTTGGATGTGTTATTGAAAAAATTCCTTTATGAAATGAAAATCGTGATCTCGTATTTTTTCTGGTCGCGTTCTTCTTTGAGATTATTTCATTTCGGGGGGTTTTTTTTAAATACAACACGAAAATCATACCTAAATTAAATGGAAACGAAAACGTGCTTGTTAAATAGTAGTAACTATAGTATCTACAACAAAAAAAATAGAGTGTGAACTTGAAAGGGGTCCTAATGAGATTTGATCTTCTTGAAGATCGTGTGTGTGTGTGTCTCTGTCTATTGGGATTAATTGACTGTTATGAAAAATGATTCTGGCTTAAGAAATGATGATGTGAGAGAAATAGAATTGTATCAATAACAATCTTAAGATAATTGATAGTTGTAGAGGAGATCCAAAAATACCGCGGCCGCCACTTGGACATATCGTACTCCTTGTCAGCTCTTATCCTCCAACTCAGATTTGTTGATCATCAAATCACTTGGCTCCGCACTTGTTCTAAAGATTTCTCGCGCTTAGACTTGCCTGTCTGTTCATGCCATATATCAAAACCCGTGCTTTCTGAAGTCAGGGCCGACACTTTGGTTTTTTGCGCCCGGTGCACTATGCGATATTGCGCCCCATAAGCTGGTAATTTTTAAACGCAATGAAGGGCAATGGAAAAAACCACAAACACTCGCTGGATGGGAGATTTTAGTTTTAAATTATTTTTAAATCTTAATTTCTGAAATTGCGCCCGGTGCAAGTGCACCATTCGCACCTAAAAAAGCGCCGTCCCTGGCTGAAGTATAAATTTAAATGAATGAACTTAAAATGAATATTACAAAAAGAAAAAAAAAAACCATTCTGCTATATTAATTTACCACGATTTCGGGCGCCAATAATTATTTTTCAAATTTTTCTGTTTTTTTTTGTTAATCCAGCAAAAGGTTGAACCCACACCGAAATGCTTGCATATAAATTAGCTCTTCGCCATTCACAATATCATGAATATTATAATTTTATCTTTCATCAAGCAAACAAATCCTCATCACACACACAGCAACAAAAAAAACACCGAATATTTTTCTAGTTTTGAAATCAGATCAGAAATAAATTAAAATGGCGATGAACGATGACACCCTGGCTCGGGCGGCGGGAGACATGCGATTCCTAATTTATTTCCTATATAACCATAAAATGATCGATGATTTTTTATTTCTGGTGATTTTATGGCACAACATAATAAATAACAATAATCGGGCGCAACAGCCACAAAAAAATAAACAGAAAATATTTAATTTTGTTTTTTTTGGGGGGTTTTTGTGTGTTTGGTTGGATTTTTTAATGGTATGCAAAATTCGTCAACACCACAGTCAAAAGCCTCATCAAGACTGAGAAGTTGAATTAAAAGTAAATGTCTTTCTTGGGTCTGTTGCTTGGTTGGTTTTTGGTGTTGTGGTTGTTGGTACAAAAAAAACTTAGCTATTCCTCAATAATATAATAATAGAAATAAAACGGCAATTTTTAATAATACTATTCGATTTTGCATTGTTAAAGACGCTTTTTTGATGATTCTAAAAGAATTAGTTCAAGTTATTCTCCATAGGTAATAAGCATATAACGGGGACAGCATAAGGTGAATGAATGTTAAAAATTCCTGAAGACGTTTCGTTATGATTCATAGTATTGTTGGTGTCATCAATTTGCATCGATTGTGTATCGGTTCATTCCATTCAAAATGGTTATTCATCAATTGATAAGTTTCCAATCAATTCAATCTTTAGGCAACACTACCGAGTTGTCCTACACATACAAAAATACATCCTCGTGAATATTATGCACCAATAACTCTGCATTTGTCTTGTTAGCATCACGTTTTTTTTTTTAGATTTTTTAGGTTATGTTGAAATGACTGCTCCCCCACTAGGGAGCCCACTTAGATACACTATTGGCCCCATATTGTGATTCCTTTCTAGTGTTGGGACAAAATTGAGGCTATTTCAAGCCATTTGGCTGGAGAGTTACGAGCCATTCTGTGATTTCTGCTGAAAGAGACCTAAACTGCAAATATTATCAATGCTCATCTGTACCAACGTCAGATTTTGCTGAGTGATGGCTTGTTGAAAAGAGCTTGCTCTCCTGAATCTAGATACATTCAATCGTTCAAAAATGTCCAAAGGGTTCGAGAGTTATGAGGTATTTTGTAATTTCCCCTGAAAGGACCCTAAAATGCCCATTCATTCTCACCTGTACCCTTCTTCGATTTTGACGAGGTTTGTTGGAAAGGTTTTGCTTTCCTGAACGCATATCAATTCAGCCTTGCAAAAAATTAAGGCCGGTTCGAGAGTTAAGAGCCATTTTGTGAGTTCTACTGAAAGAGACCTAAACTGAAAATTATCAATGCTCATCTGTACCATCGTCCGATTTTGCTGAGTGAGGGCTTGTTGAAAAGAGCTTGCTCTCCTGAATCTAGATCAATTTAATCATCCAAAAACGTCGAAAGGGTTCGAGAGTTATGAGCTATTACGTGATTTCTCCTGAAAGGACCCTAAAATGCCCATTATAAATGCTCACCTGTACCCTTCTCCGATTTTGACGAGTGATGCCTTGTTTCAAAAGGCTTGCTTTTCTTAACGCAGAACAATTCAGTCTTGCAAAAATTTTAGACCGGTTCGGAAGTCATGGGCCATTATATGGCTTCTTTTGAAAGAGACCTAAAATGCCAACGATACATTGTTGGTAACGGGTTGTTCTCCTGAATCCAGATCAAATGCCCTGCCCAAGCCCCAGATTCCCTAGTGAAATAAGAGTGAAGTTTACGGAATTGATCAGGCTCCCTTGTGGCCTAAAAACTCTAAAACAGTTCGACTGGATCAATGCATATCATTAGCTGCGTTAATTCACTTTTTGAGTATTTTACTCATGCGTGTTATATTCCCCCCAAAAAAAACAACAACGAAGATTTCGGAAGACCCTCTCAAAAATGTCTTCTTATATGTTCCACTCTCGTCCATATAACACACAAACGAAAATGTCCATGAAAAGTTCCAGTTAAAATTTTTCGTTTTCCACACTCGAAAATAAAAAAAAACGAGAACGTGCAAAATCTCTCCTCTTCAAAGTGGATTTAATCGTTTCGCAACAAGATTTCTTGTTATTGCGCAATAATATGTTTCCAGTAGCACAAAGTCAGTCGAGCTTGCGCAGTCGCAGCCAGACCAAAAGAGCGCACTTTTTATTACCTTTGTTGTGTTGTTGTTGTTGCATGTTGGATCTTTCACCTAATCAAATTCGGTTAACTTTCTTGGATGTTGTTTCTTTTTTTTTTACTGGTAGCTAAGATATTTTAGTCATAACCGCAATTTTCACGTTTTTACCTTTTCGATTTACGGTTAAATATCGCGCGTAGACCTTGTTATTATACTACTATAGCATCATTTCTTTTCGCGTTTGGTTATTACCATTTTTTTTCGGAGAAAGATGGTAGTGATGCCGTTTTCACTGTGAGTTTCTTTTAGATTCGTTACACGACTTCTCATATTTTTTTTTCGTTATTATTTTCGGTTGAAACTAGGTATAGCTTGCGAAAGATTGCGGAAGATTTTTTTTGTTGTGAGAACAGAAAGTTTTAAGACCGTGGACGGACTAGTTGTTGTTGTTTTGGTTGTGGTCAGGGAAATTTTCTCGGAGAAATATGGAAAGAATTGTTTTTGTAGAAGTAAATGTAGGGTTCAGGGTATTAAACTTAATTTAAAAATGTTTTTTTTCTTGTAATTTTTAAATATAGTCCATCGTTGATTTATGAATTTTTATAATTTATAGTATCATATATTTTTGAAGTGTGCATATCATTCTTAAGCATCATTCTCAAACAGCATTCGCAAAAATTTATAATTTTTCAAATATTCCAAGCCCCCCTCCACAAAAAATGCCTATCATATAGATTGTTATAGTTATTTTCTTTTATTACCCTTTTATTACTTTTTTATTACTATTTTATTACCTTCATGTAAGTAAAACGTAATAACAATGTTTTTTAGGAGTGTTTATTATATTGGAAAGCAAGGAAACTGTTTTGGTCTTCGGTATGATCATCAAAATCGTTATCTATCCCGGTAGTATCGTCTGCAGTACTATATTTTCGACTAGATCTTGCTGTTTGACTTTGCATTATAAATAGAACAGTTGACAGACCAGCTCCAGAGCTCGAAGCTACCTTCTTTGAACATATAGGCTGCGTTAGCTTGGGTTTTTTATGAAAGATACAGGAGAATGTAGTCGTGTGTAGGCTTCAAGGCAGGAAACAGGCGTTGACGATCTATGATCTCCCCAGGTACATGATCCGCGGGTATTCAAGGCTTCGAGAACAATATAAAAGGATTCAGATCCTGGTCGAACAGGGCCAGACGATCGGGCTTTGTTTTAAAATTACAGATTTTACAAGAGAAGTATTTATTAGGGTGGGGATCTAGCAACGAACACTCTCCACTTTCTGCAATTATTCTACCGGCCCGGGCAGGTCAACAGAGACTACCATATTTAAACAGAATAGGACTGGTAGTTAGTTGACTGTAGCTATCGATTCTGGGGCCGATCAGATACTAACAATATGAAACTTGCTGTGTGATTATGAGGCTAAAGCGAAAAGAATATTGAATCTCCTCCAGCCGCGGCTTCCCTGTTCCCAGGGAGATTTAGAACCTCGAAAGTTTTTAATGATCAGATAGAGCCTAATGATAAATAGACCTAATAGGTCTTAATAGAGCCAATCTTTTTCTTGTGATCTTTTATTCCCTAATGATTCATAGGGCGGAGACAGTGGACATTGTTTTGCGCTACAACTCTAAGCTCTGACTAGGATCTCCCAGTTGTTGTGGCCTCTGTTAATAGGGTTCTCTTCCGCGTTCTTCTAGGTCTTCTGACTCGACGGGATCCTTGCCGATTCCAGTCAAGGGGTGTTTGGGTAGATTCTCGATTTCGCTTCGCCAGGTGTGGTCAATCCAATTCCATTTCGTTCGCCTGATTTGGTCGTCTATCCTTTCTTGGCCGACACGGCGGCGCCATAGTTCTTCATTTGAATTTTTTTCTTGCCAGCAGATTTTTAGGATACGACATAGGCATCTGTTGATCAAAGACCTAATAGTGTCCACAAAGCTGACCCCGCGACAAAAGAAGAAGTCTGGCATTTGTAGTTTGGACAATTTGCTCTATCTGTATGTTATTATGACATTCGGAACCTATTAAAGAGGGATCTTATACCACTTCTTTGCAAAAATGAAGATCTTTCGATAAGTTTCGACCAGGCTGATCGTAACATAGTACCTCTATAGCAGCTTAGAGAGATATCTGAGTTAGAGTTAGTGTTATATCTGAGCTTAGGTTGGTCTATATTTACCATCATGCACAAGGTGTATGATTTCATCTGAATCGGACCCAGGTTCGGGGATCACTACCGATAAATTTCGACTGATTTGGAATGCTCCAACTGTCACATATCTAAAAATCATAATTCATATTCATAGGGTTTTATTTTTGGCGTCAAACTAGAGTTATGACAGCAGACCCTCTCAATACGACTTAGTTGGATATATCAATTAAAGTGTTGCTGTGGATCTAGAAAACTACTGCACTATAGTAAAATTCCATATGGCATCGATTCCGTATTCCATAGACCCTCATCGTTCCCCTAGTTGTCCCTGTGCACCAAAAATATATTTCAAGCACGATTTCGGATGTGCAAGTCAACAGCCCACCAAAAAGCGTCTGTTGTCGTCTTCCTTGAGGCCTCAACGAGATCTTGGTGAATCTCTTCTCTATGTTCCCTCGTTTTTCTTCGCTCCTTAAGTGCTGTTTATTAGGTTCTGGTATTTTTCTCTTCTGTTTGGTTTTTTTTTCGTCAAAAAGTTGGTTTAGTTTTTGATTCGGCATCACATAATTCTTTGGGTCTTTCCTTTTCGTTACTTGTCCTCATATCTTTCACTCTTTTTTGAGGAGCATAGTGAGGAAAAGAGTCGCTGGGTAACACAATTGGGGATCACCACCCTCCTCCTTTCCTTTCTGGCGTCTTCAAGAAAGTCTTTACTACGTCCCCACACTGTTGTTTTTGTTGTTGTTATTGTGATGCCTCTTTCTTAATGAATTTGGATTGTATGGTGTGTGTGTGTGCATTTTGATATGGTGGTGTCTTTCTCTCACACAATCTTTGTCGGTTTAGTTCTATAGAATCTTTCCAAAAAAAAATTCTCTACTTTGTGGTGATTTCATTTATTTCGTGTTCCATCGGTAGAGGGGAATGTGGTTTTGAAGTTTGGCGGCAAAAGATTTATTGCACCCCCTCCCTCCCTCCGAAAAAAAGTTCGTCACTTGGAACAGATTTTTTAGTTTGGACGTTTTTTCTGTGGTGATTTTTTTTCTTTCTTTTAAAGTTGAAGAGGCAAGACAAGTTGTGGCTTGTGTTAAGCATCTACGATTAAAAATTTAACCAAAAATATATCGAGATGTCCTTAAATTATTCCTTCGTCCTTTTAAAATGACAGAAGTCATATATAGCTAAGAAGCGGCGCAACCATACACTATCGATCCGCATGAGACGATAATGGATGTCTACACTAGCATATTATTTTTAGGGGAGTGCATTTACAGCAGACTTAGTTCGGCGCTAGGTCGAGATTACGTTGTGAGGAGAGAAGGGTATGTAGTAAACATAAATAGGGGGAGTTACTGGAGGGTGAATACACATATCAACGATTGACTGCCTTTTTCCATGTTTTTTTTTGTTTTTCATTTAAGAAGATAAAAATTCCCGATATTTGACTTGGGTGAGATCTTGACTCTCTAGAAAAGAAATCGTTGATACAAAAAAATATATATAAACTAAAAATCAGATCCTTCTTTTTTTGAGGTTCTTCTAAAGTAGATAAAAAAAGGATAAAATCAAACTTGTCACCATCTACTAAGAAATGACCAATGGTTGTACTCTCATATAAATATGTGCCTTTTTCAGTGAAATAAATATCGTCATCATCATCATCATAGTCGTCGTCGTCATCGTCATCCTTGTCATGATGGGTTGGGTGAGATGGTAGATCGATTGGCGAGTGCTTGTGGCTGATTGCTTAATGGACCTCTAATGGGATACAATTAATTTTCGATTTTATACACACACAGATTGTTTATTTTTTTTTTCTGTTTGTTCGTAGGTGCCCCCTTATCCACACTCAAATGACTCATGACATATCCGGAATTGAGTCCTCTTTTAATCCCATAATATATTTTCTCCTTTCAACTTAGTTTTTACATTTTTACATTTTTTTTTTCAAAATAACAAATTTATCATTTTGGTTATTTGTTGCAAAATATATTTCTTAAATAATTAAATTTTTAAGTAGATACAAACCGCATTTTTTTTTTTTATTTTTGATTTGATGCCAAGAAATTTGGACGAATTTCAGGTTAGTCATAGAGGAAAGATTTAAAGTGGTTTTTTGTTACTAAATTATGTTTTGTATTTTTTTTTTACTTTCTCGTTATTTATTTGTTTATTTTTTTTCAAACAAATATTTATTGTGGTTTTTGTGGGTTTAGATTAGAAAAAAAAAATAAAAAATTGAAAAAATATGTGGAAGATATGAAAATTTCTTTAATGTCATAGGTGTAACACACGTTCACTATGTTTGACGTCGTCAATGGCAAAATTGCCGAATTCGTGATAGGATATTCCATCCGTCGTGGCCTGGTCCCAAGTCCAGTCAGTGTGAAAGAAGAAGGGTGGTCGACCTGTCGAATTGACCAGAATCGGGAAACCAAAGAAACTAGGCAAGAAACCGCATGGCACTGAACTAAGACTGGTAGTGCGAAACGAGAGGTCGGCGTCGGGTTTATGGTAGATCGACGGCCTGCTAGCAGCGTTATTGCATTCTAACCGATATCCGAGCGTTGGTGCATATAACCATCGGCAGAACAATCAAGATCCATACCGTAGATTATTATGCGCGCCAACCGAGACCAGCCCACTTCAATACTCACTTTCAAAACTTCATATCTGGCAAATCAATTCGCACCACAGAAAAAATCCAAAATGGCGGCTCGGATGTGATAGATAAGCATTACTTTTATTTACAGTGTCTCTTGTGCTTAACAGAATGTTAATTCTGCAAAAGCTAGCTTAGTTAAAGCTTCATATACGATTCGACATTGAACCTTCGGCCTAGAAGAATGGTCTGTAGAATGAGATGGGTTATCTCGCCAGCCAAATATTATCATCTTTATATTTTTGCTTCGTAGAAACGTACGTATGAGTTCGATATACACGGATATTCACCGTCGGCTTCAAGACGACTGAGAGCTACTTTGGGCAAGGGAGTTTATATAGCAGTTCAATGATTTGGCATCTCATGGCAATGTTCTGGTACATAATAGTATAGTACTATAGTATCTTTTAAACTTAGTTCCTGACGATTCCAAAGGCCTGCCAGACAATGAACACCGATACTACACAAAGATGTAGCTTTGGAATTTTCGTAGATAGCTAAGCCTCAATAAAATATTTGTAGTCAGTAACATTGCCGTCTAAGCTAATAGGCCCTCTAAATAGACCCCGACCAGATATTGCCAGAATTACGGCAATCGTCAGGGTTCACTGAGGACTAGGCTGACAAGCTGAGAATCCAATACAACCCTTCTGATGAATGATAGGGAAGCATTTTTTTATGTGGCAGGTGTCTAACCCCAGCAATCATCCTTTGTGCTACCAGTTCCTTATGCCGTTTGGTGCAATGTCTAGTAGTAAACTTAGTATGAAGGATAGAGAGAGTAGGTTTAGGGTTATAGTGGTTCAGGGAGATACCTATGCGTTTGAACTCTTCAATATCGAAGGAGTTCGGAAATAATGACTGCGCGAAATTGTTCCACATTCGAGTTGTTTTAGTTAGACACGAATTTCTAGTTTGCCGAGTGCGTCAAAAAGGGGTTCGGCTGCAAGTGGAGGGAATGAGACAAACGGGCTAATCTGGGATATGAGATTGCCGCGGAGGAACAGTCGCTTTGATAGTAGGAATAAAATATTGTTAATACTGTTAAATCCCCTGATTAAAAATAAAACTCTCCCCCTCTTAGTCTGCTAGCATCAAAACGACTGCACAGCACCCGACCCGAAACAGAAACGCTACGCCTAAGTAAAAATTCGAGACAATGCCAGCCATACTTTTTTAGATTATGTTGCGGCCTACTCCCTTAGGGCTTTAAAAATTGTATAGAACGGGCAGTTATGTTGGTGACCATAAAGGGTAGACCGGTTTTCGTGTCACTTAGTGGTGCTTTTCTTAACCCCGACCAAAATGACAGAGTTATATTCGAGAAGAGGCCGAATTTGTAGGATTTGTTTATATTACAGCGTTGTTCGATGGCTTGACGAAGAACCTCTTAAGCATCTCGGGTTTAGTAATGTTTGTTTGGCGATTTGGAATGTATGGTCTTTCTGTCGCAAGTCTCAATCTGGCTAGACCATTAGTTCAAAACACCATCGACTGGTACGAATGGAGAGTTTTGTTAGAAATAAAACAGTATTAAGTTTAAGAGGCATTGAATTCGATCCGATTCTTGTGTCCATAACAAAGAATGAGTTCAATGTCCTTGTATATTAAAGTTAGGATATTAGAGTTAACGATCGTCAAGACAGGGTTTTGGCACGTGCTGCTTAGCTTAGTTAGTTAGCTTAGTATAACCCAAAATACCGTCATCAGCGAAGCTATAAAATGGATTGGTTGGGAATTGAGAATTTTCGTCAATAATAAATAGAGCAGGTGACAAAATTGACCCCTGAGGTACCCCAGAAGAAATGGGAGTATAGTTTGGATTTCTCCTGCCAATACTGTCCATACTTTTATTGAACAGCTAGAAAGGAAACGTATTTATTCACAGTTCTTTAAAAGTGAGTCAATAGCTTTGCTTTTAGTGAGTGTCGAAAGACTTAGGAGATATCTGAAGCAACCAGACCACTTATTCCCTTCCTGTGTAAATCTTTATCGTTTTTATCGAAATCTAGGCTGGGTAGATTAGGCTAGGTTACACGTTCTGGAAGATTTAAAAGAGATCTCCAAACTCGGATAAGGTTCCTACTAAATTCCACAGGATTGCTGCTTTCGACATCCGTCACACCTGACCAAACAACCATGGAATTTTAGGTATATCTGGTTATAGCATCAAAACTATATGTGAATAGGGCCTGCTCTGGGCATTTTAGGCAGCCATACACTTTCTTCTTCTTCTTTCTTTATGCTCCTTTAATCCCTCATAGGATATAGAGTGTGATTTGTTGAAATTATAGAAAAGGTTGTTTTGGGTGAAATAGATATGCACTATAGGATCCAGATTAATTTGGGATGCTAGGCTTATGTTTAAATGCAACCCAAACTGATGATCGACCGAAACGTGGTTTTATCGGTACAGATTGTTGTTTTTAGATAAGATTTAGTAAATTATTGTTTTATAGTGTGTTTTTGTGATTTTATATCTTATACGTTGAAACTCTTACAAAAATGACTGGTATATATATACAGCGCTGAGTGTCTATACTATATCGAAAGACTTTGGAGAGATATCTGAAGCTACCAGAGCAAACTTAAACAAGTCCTGGAACTATGTAGTATGGCCAAGTTAACTACAACTATATTTATTTATTTTTTCTGTAGATATATAAAATATATTTCGTTTTATAACTAATATAAATATGTACTCACATGCTATTTGAAGTATTCCAATGCATATAAAATGTCTTGGCACAATTCGATACAGTTGATAATAATACAGTTTCAAGACAAACTAACATAACAACTGTTAGGCATGATGTTGCTTTGAATCCAGGTAAGCCACATAATCGCGGTGGCGGTGGCCGCTTAGTGCTACCTCCTCCAGACATTATTATTTTATTAATTGTAAATTTTAATATTTTAGTCATTTCATAATATATTATTCCAAAAAAAAATTTTTTAAAAATATTTTATTTCTATTTTTTTTTATTATTTTTCGATTACTTTATTTTTATTTATGTATTTATCTTTTTTTTGCTGTGTGTGTGTTTGTTTAATTAAACGTTTTTATTTGTTTTTTTTTTTGTTTTTTTTTATTTATTTTTATTTATTTATTATATTTATGAAAACGAAAAGGATAATTCTCACACAAAAGGATTTTTTTCTGTTGTTTATTCTCAATATGGTTTAATTTCTTAGATTTTTATTGTTATTATTATTAATTTTTGTTTTGTGGTTTTATTTTTTAAATTTTTTAAGGATAGTTTGTTAAACAACTTCCTCTAATATTTTTGTGTGTGTGTGTGTTTCTTCTTATATTTTCCCGTATCAAAATTATTTTGTATATTGTTACCTGGCTTTTTTTAATTTTTGTTTTTTTATTTTATTTTTTACTTGTAAATATAATTACTTTATTTAAATAATTTTGTTTGTTTATAAATATATATACATATATGCTGCTGTTGATGCCTGTTCAAAAATTTTTTTTTTATTTTTTTATTCTTCTCGAATACACGCGATTTTATTAATATTTATTTTTAATATTAATTATCTTTCCTCTTTTTTTTCGTTTTGTTTTACTATTATAGTTTAGTAGTTATAGTAATTTTTGTTTTTTTCTTTTTTTAAATATAAAAACCAAAAAAAATATAAAGGAACGTATTTATATAATATATATTTATAATTACTTATTTATTAATATTTATTTATTATGTTTGTTTGTTTTGTTTTCCCATTTTATTTTCGCTTTTTTTTATTTTTATATAATTTTAATAAAAAAAAAATTAATAAAACAATTTATTTTAATATTTTAAATGAATTTTTTTAAAATATATAAAAATAAATTAAAAAAATAAATCACTATTAATTTCCTTTCTTTATTTATTATTTATTTTTATTATTATTTTTTTTTTTAAAGAACACTTTTAAGACACTTTTCACTTTTAATAAATATATTTATAAATAAATATTTATTTTTTCTTCACTTTTTTATTTATTATTTATCTCATTTTTTTTAATCAATTTAATTTTTATTATATTATTTTTTTTTTAAATAAAATTATAAACAAAAAAATAATATATAAATTGATTATTATTATTTTTTTTTTTTTTTTGTTAATATTATTTATTAAATAACCGGGAAAAAGTTAGTTTTATGTTTTTATCTAAAAAAAAAATCGTTAAATAGTTAAAAAACAAATTAAAAATTTAACTACTAAAAACAAATTATAATTATAATTTAGGGATATTTATTTTTATTATTCTTTTTAATTACTAATAATTATTAAATAATTATTACACACAATATCTTTTGTTTTTTTGTTTATGAACAAATCCGGTTTTTTTAATTTTTTTTATTTATATTTATTAATTTTGCACAATTATATTTTTTAGTATAAACAGTCGCGTTTCAGCAGTATCAGAGCGCTCCTTTAAAGGAGATTATTTTTATTTATTTTTTTTTACTATTGTACAATTACATTTGTCATTTTTATTTTTTATTTATTAATTATTAACAGAATTATCACTTTATTTATTATAGTCTTTTTTTTTGTAGTATTATTGTTTGTTTTATTTTTTTGCAAACCAAATCTTGCTTATTCCGACGACGTGTGGTGATTGGTGGTTTTCGTTTGGTTTTTTTTTTTTGTAAATTATAAAAACCTAAAAGTAAAAAAATTTTTTTGAGTTTTTTGCTTTCCTTATTTAAAAATGTTGGTTATATTTTGTTTTTTGTTGTAGTTGTAAATATTATATATTATTCTCACTATTTTCTATTTTTTTTATTTTTCTAAAAAAAGAAAATAGGTTTAAGAGTTTCAGGACATGATAGTTAAAGAGTTGAAAACAAATAAATAAATAAATTAATTAATAAATACATAAGTAAATAAATAAATAAACTGTGTAAAATAGGACCTTTTCGACGTATCCTTTTATTATTTTTGTGTTTATTTGTATTATTGTGAAAAAATATTGTTTTGCTTTGATATGTGTCTCTGGTGTAGATAGTAATTTTTGTGTTATTATTTTTATAATTAAACACTGAACAACGAAAAATATCCTTTTTGATGTTGTAGGATGTTGATTGTTACTCAGTTCAAGAAAGATAATATATAGATATAAAATAAAAAAAGGATACAATTTTTAAATATTGAAAAAAAAACTTTCTAATAACTTTTTTTTTCGTATGGTAGTTTTCTTAATATATATAAGCTACGAAGAAACAAATCCTTGTTATTATTATTTTTTTATTATTTAATTTTTACTTCTTTCTTTCATAAAAAGGACTCCTCCATTTAACATTATTATTTTTTTTTCTAAAAATTTTTTTCTATTATTTAAAAAAAAAATACACATTCATATATTAATATTATCCTATACCTTTTTTTTAATTTATGCGTGTCTAACAGAGAGAAGGATTTCTTATGTGTGTGTATGCATTGAGAATTTTGTTTATGTTTAAGTGTACATGTTTTTGTGCTATAAAGATATCCTTTTTTGGGAAAAGAGCGAGAATATAGAAGAGCGTTGCCTTCTTCTTAGTCTTCGTCCTTATTATTTTTTTTTTTTTTTGATAAATATACACATGTGCGTGCGTGTGTGTCTCCTCCTCTATGCTTGTTAGTCCTTTTTCCTTTTTCGTATTTTGTTGTTGTTGTTGATAAATATAAATACACGCATAAAATTTATTTTTTTTATCTTTCTATATCCTTCTTGTTCTAATGTTAACCAACAAAAAAATATGGTTTTATTTTATTTTTAAATTTATTTTCGTCCTTGTTAATGTTTTTTTTATTATTATTTTTAATGTGTAAAATATCTTTGTGTTGTTGTTTTTTTATAAATTTTATGTATGAAAGAAAAATTTTAAGGATAATATCGTAGAAAAGTAGCGCTTCTTATGAAAGTCCAAAGGAGCGCTTCTTATGTCCTTTTTTGTATAACTATTTTTTTTTCTTCGACTTTATTAATAATATTTAGATTTTTACGCTTGTTTTGATTATGTTAAAAATTGTTTTTAGGTGTTTTTTTAGTTATCCTTTTCTCTAATAGAATTTTTTTGGATTTATCCCAACGATATGTATTTATTTTTTGGCTAATCTACTCCTTTGTATATATTTTTCATATAGAAAAAAAAGGAAAAAAGGAATTTTTGGCTGTTTTTTATTATAAAAAAATATTATCTTAAAATATTGTTCTTATATCCTCTTACGGAATCGTCCTGGCAAAATTATAATACACGCACACACACACATACATTGAAATGTACAAAAGAAACAACAAAATATTTATGCTTGTGTTGCATTGTGTAGAGTAGAAAGGGTATGTTTGTATGGATTCGTCCTTTTCTTTTTTGTGTTAAAAAATGAAGGAATTATTTTGTTTTTTTTTTTTAACTTTATATTTTTATTTATTTTTTATTTTTATATTTATTTTTTATAAATAAAAACACGTGAATTTTTCTGGAATAGATAGAAATGTTTTAGTGTTTTAGAGCTTGTGTTTCCTTTCTAGGAATTTATATTTTCTTGTTTTTTTTTTGTAGTTTAGGGTTTTATTCCAATATAGTCACCATTTGTGCGTATATGTGTGTATTAATGTCACTTCTTCAATTTTTATTTTATTCTTTCTCTCTTCTGTTCCTTACTTATTTTTGCATCATTTTTTTGGGGGAATCCTTTCTCTAATTTAATTTTTTTTAAATAATGCTACTCTTGTGTTTTTTTTTGTTTTAAAAGAATTTATATTTTTGTTTATTTTTTTATTTATTTTTTTTTATTTATTTTTCTATAAAGAAAAGAGTGAAATCCTGCACCCGGTTTCGTGTTTTTGTGTAGAAATTTTTGTTTAGTTTCGTTTTCATATATACGTACGCATATGAAGCGCTGTTTTTTTGTTTATTAATATATTTATTTTTATAATTTTTTTAATAATAATAATTATGTTTATAATATGTCGGATTTTTTCCCCATATTCTTTTGTAGTTTAGAGTATCCTTAAAAACGATTCTATATACATAATATAGAATACAGAATATTCTTCTTATATATATAATTTTTCTTCTTAATAATATTAATATTATCCTTTTTTTTATTTTTTATATATATATTTCCTTTATCCTTCTTTCTTGTGTGTAATATGTGAGTGTGCATAAGAGGCGAGTGTAAGATAGAGAGACGCATAAAACACGAAAATAAATATAAAGAAAAGAAGACAAGGATCAAAGAAAAAGAAAAAAAACTTCTTCTTTCGTCCTGTTTTCCTTTCTTATATATAAAATAAAGAAAAATTAAATTTCTTACTATTATTACTATTTTATTTTTTATTTGTTTATTTGTCGAATTTGTTTGTTTGTTTATAAGAAACTAAACATTATTTTTCACACGCAAAAAAAACAACATATAATTTTTTACAACTACAAAAAAAAAGAAAACAACATTTTTAGAAATATTGATACACACTATTTAATTCTTAGCTTGGGTTTTTCTTCCTTTTTTCCTTGCTCTTGCTTGTGTGTCGTCCTTCCTGCAGGGTTTTTTTTTTTCTTCCTTTTTTTATTATATTTAAATATATATTTTTTTATATATCTATAATAATCACACACACACACAAGTTTCTTTATTTTTTGTTATAACAAAAAGAAATAATATTATTATTTTTATGAAGAAAAAACACACGGAATTTTATTTTTTTTATTATTATTATTATTTGTTTGTTCTTTTATATAAAATTAAATTATTTTTACTAGTATCAAATAATTCACAAGCACACACACTTTTATTTATTTATTTTTTATAAATAATTTTTTATTCTTTATTTTTTTTTCAGTTTAGGTTTAAAATTCAGATTCACAACAAATATCGGTTTCTTTTTTTTATATTTATTTATTTATTTATTTATTTACTTTTTTCTGCAATTTTTGTGTTATTTATATTATTTATAAAAACAATCCCCTATTTC
This sequence comes from Thereva unica, assembly GCA_949987705.1. NCBI lineage: Eukaryota > Metazoa > Arthropoda > Insecta > Diptera > Therevidae > Thereva > Thereva unica. Next base: position 4,225,657 of record OX465286.1, read on the forward strand.
CTTTTTTATTTTGTTCTTATTAATATTTGCATCGTTGTTATTTTTATATATTTTGTTTATAAATTAAAATATTGTTTTTTTATTTATTAATTTATTTACTTTTTTTTTTGTTTTAACCGAGAGATAAACAAGAAATTCACATATTTTTTTTTTAAATATTTTTAAAAATAACAATGTTTCACTTTTTCCACTTTTTATTATTTTTTTAAAAGATTAAGTATAAAAATATTGAAGAAACATAAAAAAAAATAATACGGTCCCTTTTTTGTTGTTATTTTTTAAAAAAAAAAGTCCTTTTGCCTTTGTTAATAAAAAATATAAACTTGTTCACACCACAAAACACATTTTTCAAAATTTTTTAGTTTTTATTGTTTATCGCCGAAATTTTTTTATTAAATAAATAAATTAAACAAAACTTTTTTTTATATTTAATAATAATATATTTATAAAACCGAAATTACTTTTTTTAGTGTAAAAAATAATGAATATATATTTTTTTTAATTTATATTTATTTTTTTGAAGTAACTAACGATACGGTCGGATTATTTATACAAAATATTTAAAGGGAAATTTATTATTTTTTTTGTTTTAGGATATATATAATTTTATATATATTTTATATATATATATATGTAAAAAAAAATTTCCCCCTTTTTTTTATTATTATTTTGTTGTTTTTATATAAATGAGTATTTTTTTTTGTTATCAGGCAGAGAAACGAACAGCACGGACCGCACGATACGACGTCTCAATCACATCTGACTTTAGCTTAGGTAAAAGCTTATAATAAACTGTGAGTGAGACTTGCTGTGCTATAAAATGAGAGTTTTTTACTCAAACTCAAATATATATACATACATATATATCTATCTCTTCTCTGACTTAAACAAAAACAACAACAACAAAAAAACACCTTTTTAAAAATATTCTCATTCTCAACAAAAATTTTTTGGTTTTTTTTGTATAATATTATTAACTAAGTATTGGTTTAAAAAATGCACCAAAACGCACACACATGTATATATATTAAAAATCTCCAGAAAGAGAAAATATGAAATTTATATTTTAACTATCCTTTTTTATTTTATGGCTTGAAAAACAAGAAAGCACAATACTCAGTAGTAGTATCTTCATCCAAACGAGAGAAGATAAACTATATGTTTGTATAAACATGTAAAAAAATGCTTCTCTCGCTCTTTCTCTATCTTTCTATCTAATATCCTACCTAGCAATTCTATATATGTAGCTGTAAGAAAAGGTGTTTTACTTTCTCTCTCTATTTCGCTCATTCTCTCCCATTTCCATTTTTTTGTTTTTTGTTACAAACACAACCTTATCTAGTACCAATTCCAATTAAAAATTCACAGCATAAACCCTATACTCAACAAACACATTTGGTACCAAACATCTCTGAATGGTATCAAATTTTTACTACTAAAAAAATCTTCGAGCAGCATGGTACCTTTATATAACACTTCACGATCTTCTGACTTTTTAACGATCAACACCTTCCTTTTAGAGTGATCTTGGAGTGATCTACATGACAAAAAAATAAACTCTATAAAATTAACCTGCCCTAGGACAAAACTACAAGTAAAAAAGCGATCGTAATTCACTCAACGATCGTGTAATCTCATTAGCATCGAAGTACTAGATCAATATGAAAAGGAAATCATGATCGTAGATATGATCTTAAACGATCGAACTGTATTGTCTCTTAAAATTCATATACTAACTAAAAATTTCTCCACTATTGGAGTATTGTTATAATTTTTGGTGGTTTTTAGGACAAACGATCGCGAAAACCAACGATCATCATCGTTGTTTATTACATATCTCCTTTATGGGAGTTTGTGATCTTTTAATTCTAAGATTATCAAATTAAGAATGAATTGGACTAGATAAAATTAGTAAATGAGAAAAACGATCTTGTAATTTTATAAAATAGTAAAAGATCAGTGTATCTTATAGTCAGAACTAGGACAGAGTACACATATATCGTAGATCGCTTACCAGTGGTGGGAATTTCTATTAAAGATAGTGCTGTATGATGAAATTTACTATACGCTTGCAATGAGAGACAGTGTAGTCTGATTGACTATCGCAAAAGTAGAATATAACAACTTGGGTCTCCACCAATTTCTTTAAAGAGTCATCTTTGCGGCTACTGTGACTTCTTTTATTTGGTCGATTGTGTCAAACCTGTCGTTAAAAACCTTCTTTTGATATAGCCTAAAATTGAATTGCGTTTCATATCCCAAATCTCCTTTTCGAGCCAAGAGCCGTGCGATGGAGGACTGCAAGCTGTATTAATAATAGTCTGGGCACGCACACACACACGTGGATGGCGAGTCCTCAGCTTGAAAGATAGTTCTTGTGTTGGTAAGAGCCATGGTTATTCGGGTTTAAAACAATCCGGTTTGTCGAAAGGTTGTGCTAGCACTAAAGAAAGGACGGCCGTGTGCTGCCTCTGCCTCGTCATAAATGGCTTGTCGAAGTCCAAAGTAGCAGGAAGAGTATCGGACAATGCAAACTTTATATCCAGATTCAGTTCCCTGAGGATCGACAACCCCATCAATCTTACCGTAGAAAACTTTCCGAGGGGGCTCATGCGAGCTAGATTCCCTGTTCACCAGAAGATCGCCCTCCAAAAATTCTCCAAACGACGTTATGGTCAAATGCTGGGATTTGAAGAGCTTTGACAGCCTATAGAAGGCTTTGTTGTCTTTTAGCAACCGTTCGTGTGTTTGTGGTTCCGTGTTATTGTCGGTCCCAGGCTAGGTAAATGATTTTAACCCTTCGAATTCGCTCCATTACCTTAATTATACTTTGTCCTGCTTACGTTAATGTGTATAGTCCCAGATTTCCTGCCGCCCCCTCAATCTGGGTGAAATTGTACTATATAGCTCTTGATGTTCTACCAATGATATCAGTATCGTCTGCATAAGTCAGTAATTGGGTGGACTTGCGGAGCATTTGTGACTCTTATTGTCATTCACAAATTTCGGATCATATTCTCCAACGCCAGGTTGAAAAGGCGGCAGGCCGGACCCACCCGTTCCTTTCTCAGAGTCCATTATAGACGTTGATTGGTCTGGACAGTATTCCGGACATCTTTACTTGGGTTGTCACATTGGTCATGGTCAACTCATTGCAATGAGCTGTCGAAGCCGACAAGAGTCAAAGTTGGACCGGTTTTCCGGCGACTCCTCTGTAGGCAGGGGTGGCACTTTCATAGGTGCGAATGGTGCACTTGCACCGGGCGCAATCCCAGAAAAAAAAATGAAAAAGTGTGTCTGTTTGTCTGTCTAGTTCCATTGTCCTTCACTGCGATCAAAAAATGAACAGCGAATGGGGCGCAATATGGCATACTGTACCGGGCGCAAAAAAACCCTAGAGCCGACCCTGCCTGTAGGTGCATGAACGTTTATAAGGCTGATGCTTTTTACATTTGCCTCGCACACAAAGGGTGCATAGCCTTTCGTTTGTTGCTTTAAAGCCGATAATTCGTTCTTTTGCCAGCCATAAAACCTACCTCAAGCATATGCTGTAATATACGTCATACTTAGGTGTTCTTTCCCTATTCAATAATATTCTGGAGTCTAGAAAAGAACACCTTCACCATTTAATTTGTATGAAAACCGAAATCTTTTACACTAGAATCTACTGCATACCTTCCATAGAAAATGGTACTGAAAAGGTATCAAACCCCCACAAACTGAACCCACAGTCTGCTACGCGTAGTATCTGATATGTTGATGATGCCTTCAGGAGCATGCTTCCACTCTGTCCCTCTTTCGATACATATATTCCTGGGTGTTTGTGTATTAGTGAGCTTTTGAGCATTTATCAAAGGATAATAAAGAAAACTCTCTCAAACCCGAACTGAGCAGGAACCAGTTTTATCGCGTAGTTGTGGTAGTGGCAAGAAAAAGTCTCCTTTTTGTGTTCAGTTGTGGTGCCGTGGAAATCACGAAAATGAATGATAAAGACAATTTTGAAATATTTCTTTTGTAGTTTTAACTTACAATTTTTAAATTTAATAAACAAAAATAGGATATGGAAAGTCCTTTCCTTTATCTAAGGCACCTAAGAAGCTGGAGAATGTCACAAATACTGGCACACCTTCAGTCCAATAATGTTACACAGTCCTACCACAAAGAAACTAGGTTCTATGGTTCTCCCTTTCACTCCCTCTCTGGAAGGTCTGGCTATATTCTTCGACATAGGTGCAAATAGCGCAGAATCAAAATTCACACCTTTCGCCTCCATTCAGATATGAGTAGTGGTTATCATTTGAGCCGGTGTCGCTACCAGACCAACCAAAGCAAGAAAGAAGACGGCGAAACATGACCAATTCTTTTTGTTCGTTGTGCTCCTAGGCTGCACCTAGAGAGTAGTTGTGACCCTAAAATAACTGAAGACTGAAAGAAAGAAACGGTGAGATATTATGAAAGTTATTATTCGGGCTGTCTTGTTATTATAGGCCCCTACACTCAACCCTGAAGGATCCTTTCTGGCTCACTCATAATGCATCCTTAATGCATAAAAGCTGCTTCGCATTGCTGTCATTCATTCTATGCGCCTACACACAAATGCTAAACTTCGACTAAAGAAAGTGATAGAGAACAAAACTAAAGCGCATCTACTATCTCGCTCTAGGAGATCCTAGTCAAGATTTCGGACAAGGTATACTACAACTGAATCGTTCGCCCTCTTGCAGTGCTGCTTCTGGTTTTTAAGATGATGCAAAAATAGTGCGAATGATGAATGTGCACCGAGAAAGAGAGCCAGAGAGAGGGGGGAGAGAGAGAGAAAAAAGTTATAGTTAAAAAAAAATAGGGTCGTGCAGAAACAAGAGAGAGAGAAGGCATGGAGAATGCTGAAACACGTTTTGTTGCTGCTGCTGCTGCTTTTGTGGATTGTGTCTCCTCACCACGTTGACGATGATATTCGTTCTGTTTTTGTTTGTTTCTGTTGTAGCTATGTGTGTGTTCTAGCCGTAGCTGTAGTTGTAGCTGCTGTTTTATTATTATTTTTTGGTTAGGAAGAGTATATCAAAAATTATTGGTAGGAGGACATGGTGTGCAGCGACAGAGCTGTGGATGGCGGCTGATGGGTTTGATTTTTGAACGGGGCTAGTTGAGAGAAGATAATCTGCGCCGCCTGGCGGCATGAATGGCAAATGATTGCCGATGATAGGGCATTTTATGTTGTTTGATTGAAAGGTATCCCCACCATATGACTGTCGGCTTTTGTTATTTAGCCATGGGATCTGCAGACACTGTCTGACAGTAGCTCCCCACTGATATACCACACACCACATATTCTTTCCGATTCTTTGATATCATACTATTCTATTCATACTATTCGTAATTATGATACTATGGTAAAAAACTGATTTTGCTAACCGTGAAAATGGAGTATAGGGCTACATGAATATCTTATATTACTTGCTCCATTTTCCTTCATACTTTCAAACCAGAAATATTATAAGATAGAAGTATAGTTCTGAATAAAATAAAATAGGGGGAAACTCGCTTAAAATTAAGCCAAGAAAAGGTGTCCCAAAATGTCCCAACATGTCCCAAAATATCCCGACACGTCCCAAAATATCCCAAAAACCATCGGCATGTCCCTCTTAAGCTTATCAATCGTTTACTGATTTTATTTATGTGTCCCAAAATGTCCCAAAATATCCCAAAAACCATCGACATGTTCCTCTTAAGCTTATCAATCGTGATACGAATAGGGGGAAACTCGCTTAAAATTAAACCAAGAAAAGGAAGTGTCCCAAAATGTTCTAAAATGTCCCAAAATATCCCAAAAACTTGAGAACTTAAGAAGGGACTATCAGAACACACGGATCTTTACCTTCCAACTCCAACTATACGGCGAAAACTATGTTAGTTTTTACATCAAACCTCACCAGGTACCTACACCTTGACGTGGTGGTGAGGCTTGCGTGCCTCGAAGTAGTAATTAGGCTATGTCGGCGGTGGTAAGCTGGTGAACTAGCAAGCCACCGGTGGCGTCACCTATGCCGAACAGTCTACTTGCGGCGACGAGGCCAGACAAAGCTAGGTACATTCCCCTCACCCCTTCTTCATTTTTCTCCTTTCCCCACTTCTAAGCCAAGGTGTTGGCCGTGCCTATGGCTGCGTGGCCAGCTAGTGGTTAAAGAATGCTGGTCGCGAACGGTTTGGAGAGCCCTTTTCATTCTTGACCTTAAACCAAGCCAACCAACCCGAGCCATGGGAGGTACAGAAAGATCCTCGATCCTGTCCTAAAGAGAAGACCGAGCGAGGTGCCAGAAGGCCAAAGGGTCCTCCCAAGAAAAAGCCTGCTGCAGCGAGTACAGCAAATCCGTCACTGAGATTTGCGACGCATGAAGCTGGTGACATATCCCAGCCGTACATGCATTGCATTCAGAGGCTCCATGAAATCCGGCGAATTTCGTCTGACATATAATTACATGGTTTGCGTTCCGTGCCGGCTGTCACACATAGCCCGAAAATCTAAGTAACGTGTTCATGTGTTTGTGTGCTTATACTTGTGTGTGCTATCTCGAATGCGGCAATGCAGAAAAAGTTGAAAGTAGCCCGACCTTTGCGTGGCATGCCTTCCACTCACGGGATATTCCGTCAGCTCGCATTTGAATACACACACTTCTACATTATCTGTCAACGAATGCAATGCATGTACGGCTTGGATATGTCACCAGCTTGAGAAAGCATGAGTCTCAAGCTAATCCCAGCTGCGGATATCCCGAGGAGACCAAGAGCTCGCATCTGGTACCTTAACCCCTTAACAGCCCTCAATGAAAGATGTACTAAGTGATAAGAAATAAAATCGTCCTTGGTTTTACGTCGTCCTTGGGTGTTCATAAAGCAAATAATTTTTCTGTATAAAAAATAAAAATCATTACGCTGTCTGGGACGTGGTAACTCATATATTACTAGAGCAGGCACTTGCCTCTTTGAGTAGAGCAACAAGCACAGGTTTCCATTTCTGTATGTTTGTCTAAATTGCGCTTCCAAAGCAAAGTTTGTTTCTGAATAGAAATTAAGAAAAAAGATTATTATATCCTCGCCCCCCCCCGCCACCGACTATTCTTCATAAAATTCAATATAATTTTTGATAATCCCCAGCAACATCATCCAACACGAGCATTGAGGGGGTGGAATCAGGAACGATAAAGGACGAGAGGATTCGAATGAATGCGACTAAAATTCCAAAAATTCTCAGACGGCAGAATTATACACGTTCTCGCATTACATACACAACACAGCCATATTTTGCATATAGAAAGAAGGAGAAACTTCCACGTCTCTCTATCTACTTTCATATCTTCGGTACTGAAGGGGTTTTAGTCTGTCGGCATCTTGTAATACGATGATAAGAGGTGAAAACAGGGATGATTTGAAATAGAAATCGCTCGATGGCAATTCATATTCATAAAATTTTGCATCCCTTCTCCCGCTCCTTACTTCTGTAATTCTTTCATTGTGTTCCTTTTTTTTGTTTTTTAAAGGTGCCAATTTTCCTTACTTGTTTAATCTAATGTATGCGGTCTGGTCCTTCGTAGGGATGATGCGGAAGGGGTTGATAATCTCTTGCGCTACACGGCACGAGCCTTGGGTACAACCAGAAGCGAGAGCCAGGTAAAATCGAATCCAGAATTGGATCCAAACTTCCTTTGGATCCAAACTTCCTGAGAGGCTTGAAAACGTCTCTGAGAGATGGGCCAAAACTCTCTTATCCCTTCTGAAATACACAAGTAGGTTAGGCACCGAAATAGACTGAACCCAGGGTACCCAGGTAAAACTGCGTTAATTCTATTCACTGGGAAAACTAAAACTCTCACGTTCAACCGCTCCAGGTTAGATAGGCACACCCTTAGTTTCTGCGGTAAAATTTCTTTGGTTCAATATTGGACCAAAAACTCAACTGTAGGTCGAACATCGACGAAAGGGTAAAGAAGAAAGCTTTCTACGCAGCCAACGCGTTTGGTAGTCAGCGCTGAGCAGGACCTTTTTAGGCGTGATTTTGCTGCCCCCAGTCCCTTCTGCTCTTCCTCCTGTACGGAAGGTTATCGTTAGATCATCTTTGACCTTTTTTGGAGATGTTTTGACCGCCGGTTTTTGTTAACCCTGCATTGAGCCGTGAAAACGTTTTTATTACCCTTTTATTACCCTTTTATTACTCGTTTATTACCTTGGGGCAGTAGATCAAAATTCTGGCGCGGCATAATCTCAGTCTGATTCTTACTTCCTGGAATAGCATGCATTTAGGGCTCCTGACGCAGTTTTTAGCGATATGACTCTTTTCTACTCATTTCAGGCATAATTCCTTCCTGTCCTTATCTGCGTTGTGTTCCCTACCGAGGTTTCAACTTTCTGATGAAGGTCCACAAGGTTTTCTTCCGCCCCTGTTTAGCTACACCAAAGAGGTCTCCCTTTTTGGTTCTTTTACGTACCTTTGCCACGCCACGGGGCATAGTGCTCCCAGAATGCTTCTTTATCTGCTTTTTTTCAGCTTGTTTTTCCGCTCTACCTTGGTCTAGGCAGACCCTTCTTTCCAGCCATTCTCCCCCTCCAAGGGAACTGCTCCACCTTCATAGTGTTGTACTGCTCCTAATAGGCTACTCACGCATGGAAGACTAGGGAGTGTGAATGGAGATAGGCGGCCGCAATGATATTAAGGAGGGGGGACCATGTGTGGGAATATGACTCTCTGCTACGTTGTAAGACCCTTGGATGGGTCAAGCATTCCCGTCTTTCACTCACGCTCTGGAATACTTAAAAGAGATCTCTAGACTAGAGGTCAGAGCACTATTAAGCCTCCTTACCTCCACAGGGTGGCCTTGGACATCCGCCACAATTGGTCAAACAACCACCTAAGTTTAGGTACAGGAAGTTATGGCATCGAGTTGGGCCTATGCGTAATCTAATCTAACTTGTTACCTTTCTGTCTATTATATCACACATTGCACTATGATAGATTAGTAGTATGAAGGGTGACTCTATGAATTTGAATCCTTTCAGCTATGAGACACTAAATTGTGTAAAAACACTTCCAGTTCGCAAGACGAGAGACGAATCTTTAGGCTACACAAAGCAGAATACTCCTCCATCATAACCTTAGCAATCTCATCGATTTGTTTATTATACAGATTTTTTCCTCTTTTTCGGAGTAAGCTTCACACCTCACAAAAAAACAATTTATTGCACCTCCTCATACAGAAGAATTTTTTAAGCTCATTTTATATATATATACAACAAACCCCAATCCAACGACGATGGAAAAAAAGCATCAACAAAAATTTTTAGTGCTCTTGTGCTCCATGGTCCCACACACAAAACACACCTGAGTCACCTGAGATAGGTATTTTTTTGTGTCCGCTGCTAAAATCAGATCCTGGAGCTCTACAGGTTATCTCTTATGGCGGTGTTCAACCCCTCTCTGCCCATCCGATAGCTGTCTTTTCTATATGTATACAAATTTATTTATTTAGTTATTTTTTTTTGTTGTTGTTGTTCTTATAATATCGTAAAAATTCCAGTTTTCGTTGTAAATTTCTCTTATCAGTTCGACATTCATTTCAATTTATCTAAATTGACGCAATATATCGCCGTTGGGTAGATAAAAACCGCTCTCCTCTTACTTAAGCGAAAAATAAAAAGGTGAGCGCGCGTGAGTCTGTTCGCCATGGGTCGAGGCCGGTCACAGATTTGTGGGAGAGGCGCGCTGTTGCACCTTCCTTATACCCTTTCTCCCATTTATTTTACACCTAGATCCTTAGATCTATGCTCCACCTTGTTGTTCTTGTTGTTGTTGCACGACGAAATGGGGAAAACACATCACAGGAAGGTCCTAGTGTGGTTATTTTATTTTTGGGCCGTCGAATCCAGATGGGAGGACGAAGGAAGACACATGTTTGTCCTCATGCATAGATCTCGATTCTTAGCGAAAAAAGAGTAAAATTGTCGTCACCTACGGGATTTCGCCCCCACCCCTTCGCACAATCATTTTTGTTTTTGTATATGTTTATATTTACAGCTATGGAGGCGTGCCGTACAGAAATATCTTAACTAGGATGCTGGATGATAGAGGTGGTTTCTTCTTACTGTAGATTCATTTTTCTGCCATTTTCAAACTCCTTAATATGCTCCACTTTATGATCAACATTATCGCCATCATCGGTGGTTGCTACTATCATCATTCAGCCTCAGCGTACTGGATGACTCTATAGGGGGAAGGGGGGCTTTCTTTCGCACCATTATCCTAGCACTAAAGATACCCATATTATTTTGTGGTCTTAAAAGATGGTAATCCGGAGCTGAGGAGTAGGGCTGGAAAAGAGTCGAACAAGAACAACACCCTATACATAAAGAGTCGGGAAGTCGTATGCGAATAGATGCATGGGATGCCAATGCGAGGGAGACCCAATCTGCACTGGAAGAATGTGGCTTAGACTAGGACGCCCAGACCTTAGGGCTGTTCAACCCTGTCTGGTGGGCTCTTACGATTCTTTGATTTATTACCTTTTTATTATTCTTTTATTACCCCATTATTACCTTGGAGTTATACTCCATTATTACCTTGGTGGTTATTTAACCGACTTTGGAGGATGTCTGAAGACATCCTGTGGAGTCACCAGCAGTGACTTAGACTTGGCTGTACGAGGCATGCCACGGAGCGCTCACAGACTCATCTTCCTCAAGGCAAAATCTGCAGGTAGGGTTCCCCCCTTAGTAATAATTCAAGGAAACGCTTGTTAGTGTCCTGATATCTACCAACTTTACAAAAATAAAATAATCTCCTTATATTGAAAAAAAGTCAGGTGCGGTTGGTAGTCCTGAATGTGTCAACTTTAGTCTTTAAATTTAAATTTGAATTTTTTCTCGGAGAATAATGGCGGCTTTTCCGTGAGTACCACCCCCCCCCCCCCCATTCAATCAGAGTTCAAGGCTGATAATCAATTGAAATTTTTTTTATGGTTATGATTAGCTGCAGTGTGAGGTAACTTTCGTTTTAATTCCAGGGTTGATAATGGTGTGGTTTTTTTTATATATTTTTGATTTGAAATTATTCCCACCCACGCAAAACCCCCACCCTGTGTCTGAAAATCAAAAAGCATAGAAGGCAAGTGTTTAATGATGGTGTATGATGGTGTGGCTTCAAGTACTTGACATTGATTAATTATCGGGAAATTTTGTTCAATAGATTTATTAAACATTCTCTCCGGGGCTATGGGGTTTCCTTTCAGAGTGGGTGTCCGCTTTGAAACAAAAAACATCTCCCCCCCCCCCCCAACATCGTCGGTCGGGGTTGCACCCGTATATGTACTTTATACTCGAGTCGATCTGCAATCAGCTGGCAATTTTGTTTCTTAGTAATTCAGCTTTCGATACAGGATCATTAAAGTCAGGGCGGACGTCTTACATCCTTTAAAATAAGGAACAGGAAAATTTCTATTCGTTTTTTGATAGAGTCCTGAAAATGAGGGGATTTTAAGCGTTTTTATTGCGATAAGTTTTGCTAAAATTAAAACACTACCAGAACTTTTGTCGATTTTACATCGAAGGAACTTTTTGAAGGTTATTTATTATCTCCTCGGGGTGAAATGATGACGACCTCCACGATCGTGACGAGTCCATCACGCTGGTTGATCCTGGTCAATCGAACGTAGCAGACAGTCGTCCTCCCTACCTTACGTTCAAACCCTTGTTTTCAATACTTGCTACCCAACCCCCGATTCTCTGGGCCGGATCAAGGTGTAATGCGAACCATGCCGATGATTAGCTTGACTTGACCGAGAATTAAAAAATAGCTAAGTCGTGAACAGTGTGCTCTGGATAGTCGCCAGGTATCTAGCTAGCCTTACCCGGGTACTGCGGATCTCTGCCCGGGTGGACATCGGGTCTCCGCTACTCGTGAGAGTATAACATGGAAAAACCAAAAAGGGGTCCGGTTCAACTCAAATCCCACAAATAACAAGGCTACGGCACCCCCGATCTAACCCAAACCAAGTGGAAGTGGAGCCACAAACTCCACCCCTCGAAAAAAGACCCCCCAAGCGACCACTAGCAAACCTGCTGCACCTTACGGCTCTGTGCGAGCGAATGGTCTGCGGAAGGGCGAATGGTCCTGCCATGGGTATCCCGGTCAACTGAGCCGGTTTCGCGGGTTCCTGACCGCAATCCTCCCTTGAGTCTGTTGAGAAGAAGTTCACGAAATCGGATTTCGCCAACTACACACCAGCCCCTACTGCATTAGTCTTCTAGTGGGTCGCGAAACTTTGTGTCTGCTTTTTGGCTTTCCAGGTTCCTGACAGTCGTCGATCTGTTCGGAGTTCACGAAAGCCTGGCCCCGGTGTACTCCCTGGGGTTCCCCAATTCCTCTCTGGCACCCCTTGCCTGGCCCTCTTCGGGTTAATTGGTCTATAAAGTCCCATTAGTATATTGTAGCAAAGGGAAGGTCCATCCTGACAGAGCCTCCATATCAGGATAAGGAATTATATACAACTGGGTGCGCTTGATGCCCAGAGGATATCCTTAGGGCGACAGTGCAAAAAATAACCATTGCCATGCAGCCTTCGATACGATAACTTTATAAGTAGGCCCGGTCAAAATAGGACAGTGGCTACCACGAGGAGGTTATGATCGCACTTGTACCAGTCCAAGATAATTTCGACATATAAGTATTTACATACATTGGATGTTGCTCCCCCTATTTCGTTGGTTGTCTGGCCCCTCCTTACACCATTTCGGCCGGTGTTCCCCAGGGGACAATTCTATCACCCGCACTCTTCCTGATATTCCTAATCTTCAACAGGCACGCACGGCGTCGAAACGCCTACACCGCGCCCCAAAACAGGCACCATACGCCTGAGTTAAAACAAGACTCGTCCGCTCCTGGCCTGCAACAGGTACGCATGCACATCTTCAAATCGCTTGTGTGACGCCCAAACTAGGTACTGTACGCTTACACTATTTTTAGACAAAAGAGAGCAAAATTGGGACTTTAAAAAATTGTATAAGACGAAGAATACAGGCAATTATCTTGGTGGCATTAGCATATTCAGTACACCGGTTCTCGTTCGATTACGTAGGTCAAGCAGCATTGGACTTGGTTAGTGCTTAGTTGGGAGACGACTTGATAAAACCACACTCGTGTTTGGAATGGTCGATTACGAATTCATTTATATCTATAACAGAGGCTGGCATACCTCTAGCGGGCGCATTTTGAGATTTTCATGTCTGTACGGAAGCGTGTATATTCGTGTGGCGGACGTTATGAGTACTAGTTGCGGGGGAGGGGGTGTATGTTTTAACTAAATTATTTTTGCTCGAACTCACGCAGTTGCCATCCAGAGCCTTTAGCACAAGGAGGCTCAAAAAGGGGGCAGATAAAGGCGGAAAATTACAAAAGAGATAGCAGGTACATAGCGGATCAAGGCTTGTGACGCAAAACGCCGTAAGCCGGTCACGCGACAGAATGAGAGTTATAAGAAGGGTGTGGTGTTTTATGCAGAGTTAGAGACCCCCAGAACCCAGGGTTTTCTCAAAGAAAGCAGATAGACGGTTGTCTGGTGAGCACACTTCTTCGAGAGCCCCCTTTAAAGGACACTTTGATGAAGGGCGAAGTAATCGTCTTCCAGCTTCTTCAGTTGCAGTTTATTCGTTAAGAATCTGACGTTTAGGCTAGGCCGTTGCAAGCTTTCGAGCACAAATTCCCCGCTGCTCGGCTAATGACAGATTCTCACCAGTCCAGAAGAGTCTGCATGGAGGGATTTTCGTATAGCCGTATGCAATCAAGATAGAAGAACATTGATGCACTTCCTGCAATCAACTGAAATCATGACACGGAAACACCACAAACAAACTCTCACAAATCGCTGATAATATAAAAATCTCACATATTCCTTCACCTGTGGTAATTCAGATGCTTTAGAATTCTTTTGCACTTCTTAAATGCTCAAGCAAGACGATATCCAGCTGTGACCTTTCTCTCTTTCTCCTGGTCTGTCCCGAGTGCAATCTTAGCCAGCGTGTGCAAGAGGTGCAACTATGGCACATAGTCGGCCATGGGTATATCACGAAAAAAAGATTGCCCTGTGTGAAAATGTATGCCATAAAGTCGCTAGCAAACATATAATTTTCACCCATCGTGACGGACTGGCTGCTGGAGCCGCTGAGGGATTTCTTGTTCACATATAATCATCGTCCCATCATCCCGTTTCATATGGAACGTTTTCCTTGTTATTCTTCATTTTCGGCATTTTTTCCTCCTTTTTCCCGTCATATTTATTTATTTATTTATTTATTTTGCACTCTCCTGCAGCTCGTCGATGCACTCTGCAATCTGTCCCTTGTATAATAAAATATAAGGAAAGAGTGTGCGCCAAGATCCCACAGTAATTGGGGTTTAGGTGCTGTGGTGTATATCCGTCCATGCAGCGCCCGAGCACATCAGAATGGCACGAAGATTAGCTCTTTGGCTAGCAGCGTATCGAGTTGTTGATTTGAAAATGGGGATACAGGGCGCCTAATAAGATCGCTCATTATTTCAATTATCGTCAAAGTTGCTTAGCAGAGACTGGGAAGGAGTTGTGAAATTCTGCACACTTCTCAATTCTGGTAAAGTGTAAAAGATGATCGAGAGTAACGAGCCTGCGCACGGCGCTGCGATCTTGTGCTGTCGGATAAAAGTGGTTAAATTCTAGCGATATGCTGATTTATTTAGATGGATGCTGATTGATGTAGGCACGGTGAGATTATTGTCGTTGGTGTGGAGATTAGCTTGATTGGTGTAATTGAAAAGCGACAAACCAAGCAATACCTTTCACAAGAATAAAATCGGTGTCGCTGTTGTTAACCGAGCTCCGCGATCGCATATAAACAAGATCGGATAAATGTACACTTGATTGGCGATATAAAAGGCGTAAAAGTAGTGTAGATCACGCCGCATCAGCGAAAGTGTGGTCTGGATTGTATGGGAAAGGTGATGGAATCGACCCTCGAGGGACCCCAACAGAGATGACGTGAAGATTAGATTCGATGCTATCTTTATTAAACGAAGACAAAGGACACTTCCCACCCAATCCAGCTCTTAACAATTAAATCAATATCAAATATCGTCCATTCCACACGCGAGTGTCGTTTTCCCCAAACGGTCTCCCAACTAAGTACTAACCAAGTCCAATGCTGCTTGACCTACGCAATCGAACGAGAACCGGCCTTCTCGATATGCTAATGGCACCCTTTATGCGGTCACCAAGATAATTTCCGGTTTTCTTTGTCCGATATAATGTTTAAAGCCCCAATTCGAGGCTTAACAAAACTCCACAAAGCATTAGTAAAAGGTGCACCGGGATATCACGGGTCAGTAAAGAGAACCGATGGCTCCTTTGCCCAAACTAGGGAAGAAACCTTGATAATATTACTTCAAGCAAACAGCTCCCCTCTGTAAAGTAACCAAAGCTGCTTGGTCAGAAGCAGACACCGTATTCAATCACGAGGCTATGGATTAGATCGTTCAAACCATACAAGCCCCTGGAGCAGAAAAGACTCTTCCCATTCTGCTACAGTAGGGCTGCGCCACAATCCCTCTCCTACTACACAAAATGTTCAGGTTTTCCCTCGCACATGGCTACATCCCATTGGCCTGGAGGAATGTACCTTGGCTAAATTTTTCAAAGGCCCTTCCACCGAGTCGACTGAATGCCAATCCCGACAAAACGATTCTGGCTTCTTTCACCAAAAAAAAACACGCCCTTGATTCAGTAGAGCGAAAAGCCTAGACGCCCTATCTATATCTTCTCTGATATTGAAGCTGCAATCAGGGTGAGAAGGTCCCGTAGGATTGGTTTGGAATTGCCAACGTGCACTCTTGGTGAGCTGGACGTTTTCAGTCTGGTTACGCCATAGCGAGGAGCAGGTCGTCGCTTTTTCGACGATACTCCTCGAACATTTAAGGCTAAGCGAGAAACCATTAGGCAGCAGCAAAGTATTGTGTTTGGTGCCAACTCTGAAGCACCCGTGTTGACTAGGACATTATTGACACAATTGATGCTTGGTGAGACATTTAAACCAGAAACCCTTTCGCTTTACGAGGTTGGTCCTGTCGGGTGGGAGCATAGCTTTAACTTTACGGCAGATCTCTATCACATGATTGGCGTACGGAGCACGGGCATCCGAGGGAGGAGACGATGTCAAAAGAGTTGGTCTTTGGTGCTTTTTTTCATTGTCTCTCAGCAATAATGGTTCTACCCGGTGTAACCCGAGTAAAAATAAAAAATGGCCTCACAACGGGCGAACACCGGCCTTTGGATTTGGATTAGAAACTACCGATGCGCAAGAGTTGTTTCTCGACAGTCGTCGTTTTGTTGAACGTGAACGTAAAACGGTGGGTGTGTATGTAGGTGTGGTTTAGGGCCGTACGGTCCTGCAAACAACCTTCTGATGCCAACACATGGCCGAGGACTATTTTTCAATCACGGCCAGCGTTCGCCTGTTGTAAGGGCATTTTTTGTTTTTACTCGGAACACTGATGTGCGGGACTTGAATCGAAAGTGGCTTCAAAAGCCCGCACTCGACTACCTAGGAATTCGAGCAATTTCGAAAGCGGAGGGGGGAGCGCACTCACGCACTACGGCGGGGGAGCTTGATCGACGGGTTTGACCTGCTCCAGTAGCATGGGGTGATTGCTGGACTGTTTATGACGATGGAATTTACCCTTTTGCAGGATAGTAATGACGTCGGCTTTCAAAGACCCAGCCTCGAACAGCTCATCGTCGCCTGAATAGAGGTCATCTACGTTAGTGTCATTTACAAAAGGGTCGAGTGCCGGCTCCCTCCTCCAATTGTAACTAGTGTAGACGGATAGCTTGTTCGACGGGTTTGACGGCGCACTAGCTGTCCCAAAAGTGACGACGGTTCTCAATTGGAAATCTTCTAAGGGGAGGTCGAAACTACACTGTAGATCACAGCTTTTGGGGATGTGTTATTTCAGCACGCTGAAAGGGAAATGGGAGACGTCACAATAACACACTTTAACGCGTGCTGAAATAACACACTTCCAACGGCTGATTTCAACAGCGTGTACCGACCCGAAGTCTTCGGCACTTTCTTATCTCGCATTGATTCGCGCCCGGCCAGTAAAATCGATATAAGTTGAAGCTGCTGTGTTTGCCCGATATGTGTGGTTACATTTCACCATAAACGCTTATTGGAAATCAGTGCCCAGAGTTATGTTAGCTACGTGGAGCAAACTGATAGGAAATATTGAGGTAACCCCAGCACACAACTTCCGACGATTCAACATCAATTTCCTACGACCGAATAGTTACGAGCAAATTTAATAAGACAGCCGGCATCCATATCTGCAGCAGCAAGTAACTCTTAAGAGCGTGTGTGTGTGTGTGCTGCAAGTCCTTGTGCCGGATAAGGGATGTGCGAGTAGATTTGACAGAGAAATGACATAGAAGAAAACCAACCCGAAGGGGTGTTGACGTTGACTACTGAAGTCCTAATTCTAATATCCATATCAAAGGAAATTAAGAACCTGCCGGGGAAATGCATGCCGGGGCGGCTGGGGTGGAGGGGAAAACGCACATAAATATATGAATGTAAGAGTGGAAGTACAATGGCAAGTCCATGCGACGACGACGTCACCCCTTTTATCGTTGTTGAGCCAAGATAAGAAGGTGCTCCATAAAAAGCAAGAAAATGGATCACCACGCTTGAAATGCAGCCTCAAGAGGAGGTGCAGCTTCTCAGAGCTACCCATGCTCGGATCCGGGGTATATCCCTGGGCCCAGCAGCAGCACAGCAACCCGAGAAGGGAAGACCGAAATGATTGGACTGAAATGCATTTCATGCATAAAACTGCAGCAACAAAAATGAAGCGAAGGGAAAAACTACACGGGCATAAACGCGGCTGGCGGAGCCGGCAGCAGGGTGTGCAGAGGCAGAGCATTTACAAAGGAAGGAAGTCAAAGCCTCTATGGGGCCCAAACTATACGCATATTCGATCTTGACGTAAATTAGCAGTGGCTGTGGCTGTCGGGGCCGCTTACATGCGGTTTTAACGCAAGACGACATGTATGTGGTGCATCAAGGCACCACCGGGGAATGCAAGATGCAAAATGCAAAAACAAAGCCGCGCGGCAGTGCATCGCTCAAGCCCAAGACCCATACACCTAGGGGAAGTGGCTGCGGCGACCGGGGGTTACATGTTCTCACTTTCGCCAATGGGGAGGGATCAAATGCAACCCTGTGAATGCATTTATTGCAATGCTTTACAGATTTTTCCCTTCTTTTTTGTTGCACTTTCAAAGTGGGTGGGCTGGCTTAAGTTTGTAGTGCAGAGAGGCCTACCCCGGCCGAGAGAGAGAGGAGCGACGCACACAGATATGTGCCACATATTATGCGTACCCATCATCGCTCTTGTGGATAGGTGTGTACGTGGCAAAGCAACGCCCGCAATTAAAACTCCGACCCTTGTAAGAAAAGAGGTTCGCTTCGTTTTTGTAGCTATATGTTGTTGTTGTTGTTGCTGCTGCTTGTGGTGATGTTACCCCCAATGCTGGGGCGCTTAGCTGAGTGAACTACTAGTGTGCATCGGGAGCACACTATACAAAGTTAGCTGTGAATCCTTTCCGGCACTTTTCTATCACCATGGCATCCCGTTTTATATTTGCACGGGTTGCAAATTTAGGTACAGCCCTTCAGTATGCACCACCCTTGCCACCATACCCCCAGAATGTGGCTGTTCCTATGGCTCACCTATCATCCGCCTGTGCTATATTCACTGAGTGGAAAGAAAAATGCAATAACCAATAATGTGGGCCATAAAAATGTCTCCACGAGAGAAATCTGAGATGAAAGTGGTTGAGAAATGATAAGAAAGGTGCAAGTGGGGGGAGGGGGAGGGTAGATTGAGGCAAAGGTAAGAAAAGGACTATTTGGTTGGCGGATATCCTTTAGAAATTTTATTTTATTCCGTTTTATATTTTATGAAATTTAAAAGGAAATCAAATAAAAGGTGAAAAGGATGTCGATGCGTCTGCGGTAAGCTCATAGTCATATGTCTGCAAATGCATGGGGCGTGGATCAATTTGTTAATTGCCATCCCGGGTCCCTTGAATTTCACTTGAAAACTTATTTCACTACACTTAATTGATAACAGTAATAACAATCCAAGCGAATTTCGAACCAAGATGGTGATCCTAATTGGGCCAGCAGCAGAGCTGCACAAGAAGCAGGATTGGTCTCCTCACTGGTCACCGTGTGGTTAGTAACAAAACATTTCATCTACATAGAAATGAAGCTAAGCAAGCAGGATATGCTGCACACGACCTAGTGATAATAGTGTCAAGAATGCTTCCAACCGTGATAATAAGTGAAACCAGGCAAGGATACCTGAACCGAGCTAGCAGCTGGGCAGCGGATTGCGGTAAGCCAAAGTCAACCGATGGGGAAAACGGAAATCGCCACTTTCAACCTCCCTAGGTTGGATGGGCATACCAGTTTGTATTCATAGCGGAGGAACTCACGGTTACTACTTCCATTGTTGTCGAACTGGTGAACCGAAAGAACAGTTGAAACATTTTCAGCACATTTTTAAGCATGAAAACTAAAGTATATAAAATATATCTTTGTATCTTCCCTATCAGCACGAACACACACAAATCAATATCTCCTGGTAAGGACAAGAAAGTTACACACGGTAAAAGAATACTACAGACTCGATCCCCAGTGTAAAAGGTCACCCAGCGTGAAATCTCATCCAAGGCAGAGACAAGAATGGATCAATTTCCCGCACAAGGTTCCACCCAAGATCCTCGATTCCCACCAAAGACTAACCTAGCATTAAAGCCCACCCAAGACACACACACTAAGCCACCACTGCGAAGTTCAACTAGTTTTACACAGATGGCGGACACTTGGATTTTCCACATAGGTTATTGTCAAAGATAAGCTCACACTCGAACCCACAACCGATGACCTCACTGAACTAATACCCTCTTAGCTATACTACCTTCGTTTTGCTGGCCCAAACTACCAAACACGACGAACCTCATGTGCAGCAGACTACAACTGCTTGCCTACCTTCCTATTACTGTTGCTATGCGGACCTGGGACATAGCTGCTATGAAGGTAACCATTGATTTGACGACTCCATATGGAAATCTGCCGCCATAAGTGCTTTGGGACTTCAGATCTTATTGAACTGGGCCTATACAGACAAAGGACATTTAAATATCCTCAACGGTATCTTAAACATTTCGATTTGGCGCGATGATGAACTGCGGTTCCAAAGGAAATTCAAAGCGATTATTCCGGAGCGCGCTGACTAGAAGGAAGTTATTTTTCTTAGGGGTCCAAAAAACCACTATTCGGGGTCCAAAAAACCACATCGATTCATCGATGGAACATGGTACAGGGGATGATTTCGCAGGACCCAAGTTTTCCAGATTGAAATGCATCCTTGAGACCTGCGCTAGCCTCACCCTTGAAAAACGTTTGAAAGGCGACAACTCGATTTTTTCGGACAGTCAAAGTTCCATCAAGGTACTCTAATCTTATTTTGCTATAAAACAGTTGAAGGGAAATTTGACGTAGGTACCCCAGAGCTTGGCCAGGAAAAATAAAGTCTTACTCTGCATTTTTTCTTCACTGATTTCACTGATGCTCCCGGTACTGCACTGAAGTCGCCGTTACTTCACGGAACGGATATGTGTGGATCGACCTCGCATGCCCTCGAAGTGTGCTTTTAAAATTAGCCTCCGGTCGATCATGACTCCCAGATACTTGAGAAGCTGTAGGTGAATGATCTGTTGATCTACCATGATCTTTATTGAGCTTTATGGACTCAACTATTTCGCTCCAACTTGCCGAGTTGAAAGCGAGTTTGTGAACATCGAGCGCTATCAATGCGCAGTGAGATTCTTTTTACGAGGGATCCGCCTTGCCAGATCCACCATCAAATAGAGACTTCGCCAGTCGTGAACAGTGCTTCTTTTCCATAGCCCAATATGTCGCCTGGCATATATCTTTCCTTTTCGATGCTAGGGTGTATAGTCTGTTACATATCACCCGCCAGAAAAGCTTTACTGAGGAGGCGTATCGATTATAGGACGCTTAGGGTTAGGGTCTTGGATCCAATATTAAAAACAACCAAATACAGACACAAGCCTTATAGAGAAACCGTGTGAATGAAGAGGATAGGGCCCTATTACAACAAAAAACCAATAGGTTTACTAAAAATACATATTTTATTTGCAAGAAAAAAACAATAATAAAAATAGCAATTTCAAAGCAACTCCTTGCCTTGCCCTTGCTCAACCCCTCCACTAAAAACGTATCCCTGCCTTTTATGACCATCATCACCCCATCAAACACATTTCAATTTTCACTGTTTAATTTAGATTAATGATAACGAACGTCATCATCACTACCATACACCATCAACCGAAAGATACGCTACTTAACTATCATCATCTACTACCTCAAACCATTTCCTACTACCTACCAAACACAACCCCCCCCCGAATGAGTTGGCTGCCCTCCGACCCCCCACCATTTCGCCAACGTCAGTCGACAATCTACACATTAACCATAACCCTTTAGAAAATCTGTTATTCTTTACTACAAACATGTATATAGATATAGAGAGAGGGGGGGGGGGTGTATGAATGAACCTTACCAAAACACTGTGTGTATAGTATTGTACTATACATAGTATAAGGCTCAAGTTGAAGGTGTCAGAAAGATTATATCTATCTGCTACATGTATGGCAAGGATTCATCAGTATCGAGGTAGGCGCTCTTCTTTAATATAGGTTCACATATGCATCAACATCGCACAACAAAGTCTATCCCTATGATTTGCCCGTTACCCTTTTCACGTATCTTTAGTGGTGGGGGGGGGGCTGGATATCCAACCCCACCTTGACTCCCCCAACCCCATCCCCACAAGAAAAAAAACACAAAAAAACAAATCCCTGTGATATATAAGTGCAAGGTACTAGCACCCCCTCCCTTGATGGCGACCATATTTCCTTGGATACCATTCGATATAGTTTTATTGTTTCACCATCAACTGTCGAAAGTTATGATATGATGATGACGTTGATGATGAAACACACTTCGATTTTCAGCCCTCTGATGGGAACTACACTAACAAAATTCCTGTCTAGTCGGCACTATTTGAGGCTGTAGGGTAGGTCGTCGTATGTGCATACACACATATATAAAAGTACGCTTTCAGTTTTTCGGTTGTCTTTCCTTCGTATGATTTTTGGTCTGGTTACTTTTTTTTGGTGGCAGCGGGTAGGCCGGGAGGGATGCAGGGAGTAGAAGTGTAGAAAAGCAGCCAAGAATAACTAGATGAAGGATGAAGCTACTGCATATCAAAAGTGGTGTTTGACGGGGTTTGGGGTGACCAAAAAGGGGGTTTAAAAAGATGGTGGTTTTTCACGTAAAGATGCCCCTACTCTATCCCCACTATTAGGGAATCAATCAAAATTTGTTTGACGACTGACGAAGATTTATTCGATTTGTGTGTGTTAGCTTTATTAGACGGCGAGACTGCCCCGAAATTTTGTTTGCGCACACTTTCTTTTTTGGTTTATCCCCCCTTTTTTACTAAGTCCATCTCAATACGTCCCCCTAATTACACGGAATTGCCTCAGAGTTAAATAATGTGTGAAAATAAATTTTCGGGGCAAGCAAATTCTAAATCTAACAAACACACGCATAACCAACTGGAGGATATACAGAAATGTAAATGTAGAAGTACGTGAAAAATATTCAATTTTTTTTGGTTTTTTTGTTTTTCATCCTGTCAGGTTTCCATTAGCCCCCCATCAATCGATCCTTGTAATTTAATTAAGAATCAATTTACTCACTGCCACTAAATATGGAGCATATAAAATTTGGCCACTATCCATTATGATGAGCTTTTAGCCCCATAGATGAGAGACCCCTCTCGCCCACACCCCATGCACCTATCATGCCATCATTGAAAATCATTTTAGTGCTTACATAAAGTATGATAGGGCTCTCCCTCTATCTATATGTATGTATATATCACATGCTACTTTTAAACTAACCCCTACCACACCCCTTCTACTAATTCTCGTTTTACATCCTTTTTAGTTCTATACCTCTCAACACTATTCTCGCATAGCGCTTCTGTTTACATAAATCTATAGTATGCAGCAGCGTGTCCATATAGTCTATAAGTCTGGTTCTTTTAGGGGGTGAGTGATGACGGTTGCTTTTTCAAATATACATACATATATGTGTGTGCCCAAACTATGGAGCTGGGCCTTCTTTAGCCAGCCAACCACCACCCATCGTTTTAACACCATCTTTTTTCAATTTACCAGCCCCTCACTCTCCGGAATTTCAACCATCATTCTCCAGTCCAGCATTAACCATAACCAGCATGGTTGTCACTATGTGTTACACACAATTTCGCCTCCTCAAATCAAGCCCGGCGGCCGCCTCATCAGGCCGCCTGACCGCCTCGCCTCACCGCACTCTTTCGGGTCTATATTCTACTGCCATTTTCCTTTATCGGTAAAAACCTTTTTCAATTCTATTAGTGATGTGTTCACAAATAGCCGAAAAGTGCTTCGTGCTCCTTTCTGGCACGGGCTGGGGGTGTATATTTCAAAGCGTTTTCCAAATTGGACTACAAACACAGCCCCTATATACCCCTGGGCTCCTATCCTACGACATTAGGCTACACCATTTCCATGCATTTTATAATAGGCGTGTAGTCATTGCTTGGTGGCCCTTGATTATCGCTGGTCGGAGCCTTTCCGGCTCGGCTTTATATGCCAGAGTGTGTCCATTATCATTTCTATTTGATTAGCCTCAGAAAATTTTCAACACATTATTGTAATGGCATTATCTGTGCCTGTTGGCACCTTTAATTGCTGCACTCACGAAACAGTCGCACAGTATTGATGGATTCCCGTCTGGCATATACACACACCGAGATTGAGTGAGAATATTTGATATTTTGATTGGATCGTGTATGCTTGCTTCCGATTTCGCTGGAGCTGGAAGCTTTAACAAGAAGTATTTGTTTAGTCGTTGGAGATCTAATTGCAGAACTGCTAAGGTCTAACCACATTATAACTAGTGCCTGTGTGGTATATTAATCGACACCTTCATGCACGAGTAAAAATAATGTAGTTGGTTAATTCTTTTGAAAGCATGCACGTGCCGAACCTAGCACGCACCTAACACGCATGCCACACGGGTATGCACGTTCCCGCGGTGGGGACGAAAATCTAAAAATGCTTCGTTAGAGGTAATCGACCATTCCAAATGAGAGTGGCGTTTTCCCAAGCGGTCCCTAACTAAGTACTAAGCCCGTCCAATGGAATTTTGGTAACGTTTGAAGAAAGGGACCAGGTCGGCCTTATTTGGGTTTAGAGATACATAGTAACCACCACGACACTATCCCAGATGGCTGGAATGCATCCTCAATTGAAGCTGGCTCTAAAGATACAGACCAGAGGCATGAGAATGAGATCGAGGCACTTTCGACGTAGTTCCGGAAAAATGCCATCTCCTTCCGGGGATTTGTAAGATTGGAAAGAGTCCACTGCGCATTTAACCCTGTCCCGGTCGAAGATGTCCCCAGGGAGGCTATGGGAATGTTAGTCTAGAATGGTAGTATGCAATATGCTTTTGGAGCGTCTCAACTCCTTGCCATAGGCTGTTTGGATGATCCTGAATTTTTCCCAATAGTCAGAATATTTTGCCCTATTGAACAATCTCTTAAAATTCCCTCGCCCGTCTGTCGTTCCCCACCAGAAACTCGGTGCCCGCGTATCGGGATCTTAACAGTTCTCCACTTGAGGATGGAGGATGCCCTTATGGCGCGTATTTATTCCTTCTTGGCTTCTCAAAAACCCCTGTCCTACCGCCTTTTAATCTTGGGACACTATTTTACCCCGCTGCTATCTCCGCCACAGGCGTCTTAACTACAGTCTACAGCTGCCGGGGCCGGGTTTGAAGCAACGCAACTGGTACAAGCCTCGCTCCGTCGTCAAATGGCCGAACTGTCGACATTACTGTAGTCCTCGAATCCATAGGAGGTGCTATTCTAGACCCTGAGGTATGCTCATCACCCAAAGACCCGGGGCCGCTGTCTACCAGCCACCAGGCAGACCATTGAACCAGTTCAAGCGATCTGGCCTACGAAGATAAGGTATAGGGGTGTAATTTAATAGGCCAAGCGAAGTCTGCGCGGTTATTTGGGACTCAATACCCCTCCACAGAAAGAGAAGACGCTGAAGACCATCCACAATAAGCTTCAGCAAATTCGAAGCACAAAACGACCGCAAAGCAATACCAGAAGAAATTGCAGCTAGATAGCTGATCTAGCCCCGTGACGCAACGTCAGAAGAGCCGGCCAAGTGGAAAGAATGGATGATTAGAAGGAGGTTGTTTTTAGCCCGGGTTATAGACCCACAAAAGATTTTTGCCAAGATTAGTTCATCGAATGTGATACGAAATTGTGTCCCAGCTTCAAGATAGACTGATTCCATACAAACCTACACCCGACACGACAAAAGTCGCCTGTGAAAATGGTTTTTTGGAGAAGAGGGTGAGGGAGCAGAGAGGGCGATGGAAATTGTGTCCATTCTATCGTCCTCTCTCCCCCTCTTCTTCATAAACTACCTTTGCAGCCGACTCTTGTCGTATCGTATGTACACCCTCGTGTGGAACCTTTGCAGCCGACTATTGTCGTATCGTATGTGCACCCTCGTGTGGAACCTTTGCAGTCGACTATTGTCGTATCGTATGTATGCTCGTGTGGAACCAGGCATAGAATGTGCTGCATTTGTGCACTACAAATAGTTCTCGGTGCAACGCTTGAACAGCGAAGACAAATCGTACATAGTTTTGCGCCTCCCACCCGGATTAAATATTAGGATAGCTTCAATTTACCCGATTCAGTTCCTTTTGCAACCCTTCACCCTCTTCTATCTGCATTTATTTAACTAAAATCATCCAACGCCGCTGAGTATATGTCATTTGGCCTCTGCGTTGCTGCGCGGCTTTGGGCGCCTATTCATCACCTAATTAAAATTAATCAAATCCTAATCTGGAGGCGATAATTCAGGAATCATTTAATTAGTTTTAAGTGAACGAGCGCGCCCCATACGTCTTGAGAGGCCTTCGCCCGATGGACCGAGCTCCGCTTATCTCTTGCAGCGCGTTATTGCATTATTTTTTTTGTACTCCAGCCTTTTATTTCCACCAAAAAAAGGCAAGAATTTATTTTTACGAGCCTCCAACCACCCTTAAGAGAAGCACTACTGCGCAGTGTCCATTGCACATTGCAATATATCCATTGGCATCTCTCCGGTATCGTTCTCGGCTGCATTTATCTTAAGAGGTGCGGTGGTAATGCATTGCAAAAGGAATTAAACAAACGCAAAAAGAGATATAAGGAGAGACAAAATGGATATAAATATATCGCACATCCCGAAGAAAAGTGTAATAACTGGAAATTAATGAAATTCTGGATTATTACAAAAATCAGTTATAAAAACGACAACCTGCTTCCAAAGAAAACCGTAGTAAAGCTATGTATAAATTTCGACGTTAGAAATTTATACATAGCTTTACTACGGTTTTCTCTGGAAGCAGGTTGTCGTTTTTATAACTGATTTTTGTAATAATCCAGAATTTCATTAATTTCCAGTTATTACACTTTTCTTCGGGATGTGCGATATTTATAAGACCAGGCAAAAGGCATTAAGATAACAAAAGTGGATAAAAAATGGTCAAAATGTTATTAAACAAAAAAAGAAGAAGCAGCAACAACAACAACCAAAGGTAACTTTGATGCTAAGTTTATTGCCACATATTTCACTGCATGGCGAATTGCAGATTATTTGAAAGGTGCCTATTTTAGTTTATAATCGCATTTAAGATAAAAATTACAGATATTTTACATTTAAATTTCTTCAGATATGACGAGATGGAATTTCGCTTTTATGGGCGCTAATTGTGTTTTATTATTTGGGGCTCCTTTCCACGTTGGCCAATGTGCATCTACACATGTATACGCGCGCATTTATCTGACTAAGGTCATTGATTATATCTTGGCCTCGTTCTTGCCTCCTTCAAGTTTGCATGGAATCGAACATGGTCCTTATAGTACGTTGCCTAACTACTTAGCATACCCGATAGGAGCCTACGCACTACACAGACGACCTAGTTATGACGGTATCGGGAATCTTTCCAACCGCCGGGATTAGTCCAACTGTAAAATGTTGCCTGCACAAAGGGGACCACACTGCTAAGCTGGGTATCACGCACCGCTGGCGCTGCACTGCTGAGAGCAGAAGAACCTATGGGAAACACTCCTGTGTAAATGCCCGGTTCTAGCCAAAGCCAGCCAGCGTACACTAGGCATTTACGTTCTGGAAGACTTTAAAGAGATCTTCCGACTAAAGTTCAGAGCAGTGACAAGCTTCCTAAACTCCAAAGGATGGCTTTAGACATCAGGCACAGTCGGTAAAGCAACCACATATCTTTAAAGCTTGAGATACACGAGTTTGGGGCATCTAAACCGCACCCCTAAGTGCCAATTGCGCCTCCGGTTGCACTGAAGGCATCCATAGACCTAACCTATAACCCTTCCTGATATCAATATAATAGAGTATATCGATTGTATTATATCGAATCCAGAAACGACCAAATTCACTTCGCGATATCTTCACATAACTGTGTTCGTAGCCTTTCGCGCTGTAGTGTCTTCGCAAAGACATAAGTATCTCACCATACTCATCTAGCAATATAGTCAAATTGAGTGTAATACGTGAAATGTTCAAAACACATAACTAAGTCCTGAGTAGTATAGCTGTGAGGGTACAGACAGATCGATCCCCTCACTCGGCGTGAAAGCTCATCCAAGACACAAACGAACCGTTTTCCCAGTGCGAAAGCTCACCCAAGACCCAGCGAAGTTAAACTAATCAATCTTAAACAGCCGACACCCACTCACAACCAAGATCACATCCGCACTTGAGTCCACAGCGACATCAATGGACCACTACCCTCATAGCTATACTACTGTCCTGAATCCATGTGTGGTATTAACTCAACTATATTTAGAAAGTCCTTCCACCACGGTAGAGCGAAGAGTTGTCCGACCTTACGGAATTAGCCAGGGAGGATTAAAATATATTTTACAATATATGCAAGAGGGGAAATGAACCTACGTCATGGGTGCCTTCTTGCATCTTATTCCTTTGAACATTCATGCCGAGCAAATAGCAGCCTGGACGGCCGCTAGAACGAAGGCTTCTCTTGCGCGGACTACCTAGATTACACTACACCTAGGTGGACCTTGGAGAAAGGTTTCAGTACCATCATTCCGGTTAGAGACGACTGGGCAGATGGTGTTATCGCGACTGGGTCATTATGTATGTACCTACACAGGTAGCCCTAAAGTTATGAGCAGCGTTGGTTGTGGTATCTTCTCCTAGGTTTTGAATATAGATACCTCTCTTCGTCTACCAGACATTTGCAGCATCTCCCAGGCGGAAGTCACGGTGATATGGGAGGCTCTCGAATGGCTGGAGATAAATAGGTTCCTGTACATAGGGGAATTAGAAGAGCCTGCAGGAAACTGCATGGAACCGAAGTGGAAAGGACACCCCACTTAACCCAGATGAGAATGCCCTTAGCCACCTATAAACTGACTGTGAGAAAAATCTGCTTAGCTCGAGCCGGGCTGAGATGGACCACAATAATATGGCCGACAATATGGCCGTGTTCAGTTGGACAAAAAAGAAATAAGCTATGTAGTGAAGGTGCTTAATGGTCACTCTCCCTTAGGTTCGCACGCCGAAAAATTGGGACTCCTCCACAACGACTTATGCAGAAGTTGTGGTAATGAAGATGAGGAAGAAACTGTCTTCCATGTCCTCTGTATATGTCCGGCCCTCGCCAGGAAAAGAGGGACCTTTCTCGGCCCACCTATCCTCGATGGATTGAGTGAGCTGCAAAACACTGGTATTCCCGACCTCTGTCGCTTTGGGTCGTCCATAAATTACGTTTGGGATTTTTGTGATTTTTCGATCCCCCCCCCCTTCCCCCTGGGTGAGACCTCGTGAGATTTGGCTCGACCCCCTCCACGGCCCCTAATCCCACGTGAGATTTTTCAATTTTTAAAAAATCTCTAGTATTTACACACTCGGGCCGGTTGTGTGCAAGTTATTTGAGATAACTGATAATTTGGACTCCTTGCCCCTCCTCTATTCCACTTTTAGTAGACACACAACTACCAAAGCGTGCGCACTCATTCAACAAGAGTTTCTTTACGCTAAAAGTCGCGCGCGTTTGGCTGGCCGGTGGCGACTAAACAATCGCGGGGCTACAGTACTCCTTTCTGGATTCTTCATAATCGCTGGTGTAGGGTTTAGCCATATCTAAAGGCCCCATTTATACACAGGCCGTCGGCAGGCCACGGCCTGAAAGTTTACGCCTTGAGGCCAAGCATCAGCACACACAGTCACCTGACACCAACTGTATGAGGCCTATAGTCCACGAAAACTGATATATGCATTTATCGTTAGTTCGTGCCTGAAGATCTGAACTTCTATTCACTCTCAAGCCAACGGAAAGCAAGGCGTGAAAACCATCCACACTCGCGTTCGCGCGTGTTCACGGCGTGATTCTAGAGGCGCCTTGAAGTTTTCGTTGAGGCCATGAACATTTTTGCACTGGAATTAACAATCTGCTATGCTAAGCTGTCCGGCCTGTCAAGTGGGTACCTAAAATATCATCCCTCAGCCAGACTAAGTAGTGTATGGCCTTCATCGGGCCGTGCCGGCCGACCTGGTCTAAACGGCCACTGCTTACCTTAATTTCACCTTCTCGCAATTTTACACTGTTCTTGAAAAAAAAAATAGAAAGAAAAGATATTTGCTGAGACCCCCCGTGAGATTTCGCTCGACCCCCTCCTCCTATCCCTCCCCCCCAAAATGCCTCACGTAAATAATGGACGACCCCTTTATTAAAAGCTCCAAATGGTTTGAAAGGGCCTGAATATTGTCCCAATACTAGAATGACATGACATCACAAATAGGTTCCTTGGGACCTAACCTAACCCTAAGACCTCCGTATACTTCGCGCTAGTTCTGGCGAAAACTCCCTTCATTAAATGAGCGGCTTGCGCAAGCGCAGTTGCTGGCGAAACACTTCCAGGTAAAGAAGAAGAACTCCAAAGAACTAATAAATCTCGGCCTTGAATTCGCCTTCTGATCCCTCCCCAACAATCCATGTCCAATAGGTTAATAAACACATGAATTTCGCTGTAATCTTAAATGAATTTACTTTTAAGATATTTTGTGTCATTAATCCTCCTCTTACTGCCGCGAAAAATACAAAGAAAATGAAATGACCAAAGCCGCAGGCAGGCAAGTGTCACCAAACACACTCGTTTCAATAATATTTCACTCTCGCTGATAATAATCCGCATTAAGACGACACGTTCAGAAAAAAAGGATTAATCCGACACACGGCAAAAATCCCCCGAAAAATGCCAAAATATAAAACAATTATCATAATGCAACATCAGAAATCCATATTCGTCGTTAGCTGCGCGCGCAAGCGTAGAGGATTCTTCATTTTTTGTTAATCAAATACGAAAAACGTGATTTTTGATTAATTTTTTTTTGTTTTTTGGATTTTGCGCTTATTTCATTTTCGCATCTTTCGAAAAATAAATAAACAGAAAAAAGCCGCCTGGAATGGAATAAAATAACAAAAAAAAAACCATAAACAAATGCGAAGGTAAAAAAGGACACGAGAAACATCGCGCGATAAGAGAGAATTTAATAACACACCTGTCAGGAGTGCGGAGAGGGCCCGGCCGAGAGAGTCCAGGACTTAATAAAGGAGGCGTAAAAAAATTACCAAAAGTAATAACAATTGAATTATTGCGTTTCCTTATCAGCCGGACTGCCGCTCTCCGGAATTGAATAGCGCGCATGATTTTGATCCTTGTTCTGCGCGCGCAGCTTTCGCGCAATATCTCCCCGCTTTAATCCATTGTTTCTTTGCATTTGTTTATTTCTTCATTTTTCCCGTGTGTGCGTGGATGCAAAAATTCGATGGGAATTTTTTAGTTATTTTAATTCATTTTTTTGTGTGTTTGTGCATTTTTGTTAATCACAGCCTTGTTGCCTGGGCCTTATCAAAAGGATTTTTCAGGTATACTAATCACAAATAAAAAGTTCAAAGTAAGAAAGACAAGAGCCGAGGCGAAATCGTGAAATTTTAAGAAAGGCAAAAAGTTAAGTAATTTATCGTGATCGAGATAAGAGAAAGGATTTTTATTTTGCTGTAAACGTTGGTATTAAAAAATACAATCTTGCTCATCTTTGTTGTGAGGAATTAATAAAAAGGGAATAATTTTCGAAAGTGTCGATAGCTCAAATTTAAAACAGGCGGGGGAACTGATACCGAAAATGTGAACGGTCGTCTCTCTGCCTCTGGCGATTTGTAATTTTTCTCACACAGGTAACAATACGTAAATATATACTTAACCCCGCCAGGACTTCCGAGCGGTCCTCATGCTCGGGCAAAGGAGGAGGGTTTAGGGTTATGGTTAATATATATCAATCGATTTTCATATCCACTAAAATTTAGATGTGAGTTTGCTGTCGGCAGTTCAACATACTGATTGGTGTGAGGGTAGATGACCCTTTTCATTGTCTTGAGCACGACCGATGTTAGTCTAATCGGCCTATAATCCTTCGCAGATTCGTGGTTTCTTCTTCCTCCTGTCTTTGAGATGAAGGTGATGCTCCAACTCGAGGGAACGTAACATGGTAGATAGGCAGATCCAATTCACGTAGCCTTGCCGCCCCCTTTCTGCTGTCCAAGCAGGTCACCACAGTGTCAGCATTGCTATATTTATTAACAATTAAACCCCACCTTCTTCAACACCCTCTTGAACCTTTAACCTACCCCCCCGTACTAAGCTTACTGGATTGGCCACACCTTGCGACGCGAAAACGAAGATCTAGCCAAACAGGCCCTTGACTGGAATTCGCAAGGATCCCGTCGAGTCGGAAGACCTTGAACAACGGACAATCCAAGGCTCTTGTACCAGGACGAAATCTGAATCAGCCTTCGAAAGGCGCAAGCAAAGATTGACGGATCCAGCCAAGTTATGGTGGAGGCGAGCAGCAGGATCAATCTGGATCACCATTATGTCAGCCTCGTCCTTTTCCGGTGTGAGAGTAATATCATTAACTCAAACCGAAAGAAGTTGAGCTTAGTTTCCCTCTTCCGTCGTTGATGGCGAAGAAACGCCAGAGGTTTGAATATCCTTTACGGATAAGAAATGAGGGTCTTTTGGACCCAGGGTTGGTAGGTGAACTGTGATCAACTACCCCGCAATGCCAGACACATTGGGTTCAGCTACTTGCGTAAATGTTTCACCCGCAGTGCTAAGAAGGTTGGGTTAGGAAACTTCCATACTTGTGTTACCCGTAGTGCCCGAGGGCTCATCATCTGCAGCCGCAGGTGGAGCAGTTGAAGCCCCACTACTCTGCTTGAGGGGCAATATATCCTTTTTGAAAGGCCTCAGAGTTATGGAAGAGAAACCGTAACTTCACCTCCGCCACCTTTCACATCCTCCAGTTTCACGATGACGCCTGTAGCTGTGGGTTAGGTTAGGTAAGGTTAGATTAGATATGGCTGAGCTTTGGTTTAAGGTAAGCTCATTTACTTAAGCCAGAAGGATAGGCCCATTGTGATGCCATAGTGATCCCACTTTAAACCTGTGGGTTACTCAACCGAATAATATCCAGAATAGCCTGAGGCTCGGCTAGTTCCGCTGAGAACCAGGAACGCGCTCTTGGTCGACGACTCCGAATCTCCTCCCTCATAACGACCTTGAGCTTAGCGTCTGGCCATGCTTCCCTGAATCTGGATATGGCTTTTTTATAGAGATCGGCAGATCTCTGATCGGCACATGCAATTCTTGCGGCCCTGATGCCATCCGCCATCGCGATAGTAAGGAGCAGTGTTAGGATGTTCCTGAAGAATTCGAGCCTGATCTCAATTCCCCTTCATTTATCAGGCAAAATGGTGCCATCTGAATAGCTTTCGTCAGCACTTGGCTAAAGGTCTTAGTAGAAGTAGTTGTTACTTTTCCTACTAGGGTTAGCCTCAGGGTGATTCGGTTCCTCATGGGACCTCTGACGCTTTGGTGTTGCGTTGCCAGTTTGCGAAGTGTGCTCACTGACAACCTGCGTCGCTCACCTTATTGAAGCTCACTGCTTCTCGGCAAGGATCCTTAGGGTGCTGCGTTGCGCTTTGTACTTCACTTTTGATGGTGGAGCACCTTTAGAGCTGAAGGGCATAGTAATTTTGTTAGCCTCTTTTGAGGCACTGTCGAAGCAACTGCCTTAGAGGTATTGGAGGGCTTCGGATTAGAGTCTACAGCTCACTTTTCCCTTTACCAACCTTACTGTCCTTTAAACAGCAAGCAGGTTTGGTTTTCTGATCCTCCATACTGGGACATTTTTATTGTGGGATTTTTCCATAAAAGGTCCCACGGGTAGTGCAGAAAGCATAGTCCATCCTGCCAGAGCCGCTTACCAGAATAAGGCACTTGTATACTCCGACCTTGCCAGATCATCGGAGGTAACCGTTTGCGACCAGCATTCTTTCACCGCCGGCTGGCCACGAAGCCAACAGAATGATAAACCCCTTGGCTTAGAAGTTAGGAAATGGAGGGGAAAGAAAAAGGTAAAAAGAGTAAGGGGAGGGAAAGAGGATGTACCTAGCTTAGTCTGGCCTCTTCGCAATTAGCCTGTTCGGTATGGTTCCCAGCTAACCACCGCCGACATAGCCTAATGCTACCACGAGGCACGCAAGCCCCACCACCACGACAAAGTGTAGGTACCCGGTGGGGATGATTGATGGTAAGGTCGGCTGTATACCAAAGCGGCATATACACCGCCTATGCAGGTTTTCGTCACTTTTTGCTTGAAGATTCCAAGGATTGGATGATTTTTTCCATATATAAATGGGTGATTCCACACGAGCCTACACACGACACGACAAGAGTCGGTTGCAAAATTCGTTTATTTAGAAGAGTGTGAGAAAGAATGATGGAAATTGTGTCTGTGTCTCCTCCGTCTTCTCCCACCCTCTTCTCCATAAACTACTTTTGCAGCCGACATTTGTCGTGTCGTGTGTACGCTCGTGTGAAAACTGCCAATGACGAAAAGTTTCATAATGCAGCTTGGTATACGGTGCCGGCCTAAAGCTGACACGGGATTCTTTTCTGAGAATTGAAGTTTCATATTGCTTTGTTGCTTGTACGAAATAAAACCTCAGTTTAGCACACGTGGAGATTGGCGCACGTGGAGACACTACGGTGTCACCTAATAAAAGTCAGGTGTACGGAAAGAATGTGTTTATAACACTCGAAGACAATCCAGCGCAGTGACCGCTTTGCACTCGGTGGACCGGAATAAATTCTAAAATTTTTAGAGACCTGTGCTCACCACCAACATCGACAATTTGGCCCACGATGCACACCAAAGAGGGCGAAGTACTGTCACCACCTGTGGACAAGCTAAGGTGAAATAAATGACTTCATTGTTCAGCTGCAAACATCATAGGCATTCCCCTTTGCTCAGGTCTTTCCTGCGACGAAATATAGTAAAACAAACCCTCACGTCCTCCACTGCCGCCATCCCTTAGAAATATTGTTCAAAATTAATTTTCAACCGAAGCTGACAAAGGATTACAAATTGTCTGCGCGTGTGTGTGTGCGTGTGATGAAGCATTTTTCTGTGCTTTTAATTAAGAACAAAAGTCTTGGGCTTGATTAAAATTAAATTAATGTAAATTTAATATAGAGAAGGCATTAAGCCCGCCGCCAGAGCAGAGCCCATCATCGCAGCACCAAGGAGATAATCACATGCCTACATCCTTGCATTTTGGTGACCCCCCCGCGCTGATCCCTGGCGGCGTGTGTGTGCTCCCCTTCCGAGTTCGTTTTTCGGTTAATCAGGGCTTAATTTCCCATAAAAACAATTGGGAGAAAATTATGGCAGAAGATTGAACGGAAATTTTAATCGGAAAACCCGCGACAGGCGCCCGAACGAGCTTTATTCGGTTATCGCGGAGTAAGGTGTCACCGTCAGTTCGGCTCATCCCGTCCTAAGTATCAACCCTTAATATCATCCCTTTTTCATCGTACATATAGAGTTTATGCTCCAAGGTGTGGGTCTGTGCTCCGAGACGCCGGTGTAGCAGAGCGCTGTGGAGTTGGGAGCTCCGACCTGGCCCCGGCTGGTCCTTGTTGCTCTCGCTGCGTGCCTTGTGATTACCGGGAGTTAAGTTAATTTTTGGGATTTGTTAACTTTATGTTTTTATTTAATTTCAAGGGATTCGCCCTCCTTGGCTGCTTGGTGGGGGGAATTTTTCCATATTGTTTTCAGACTGATTTTCCTGCACTTTGCCGGTCGGAATGATGTTAATTGATGTAATCGGAGCCAGTTCCGATGGCGGAATTCTGCACAGAAATAATTGCTTTACTATCGCGTGTATTTCGCGTCTGGCAAAGCAGAAATTAGGATTTATCCAGGGATGCTCTGTGAAAATGAGGCTGAGGCACGGACTTAAATTGGATTAATTGGGAATCACTAGTTTTGGTCTAATTGAACTTAAAATGGCGGACACAATTAAAGCCACATAAATAATATAAATGCATATTCGTGCTGTTTGAGTGGCGGCTCCTGGCTTGCGGATGGTGTGGCTCAACCTGCCAGAGAAATCTCCGTTTATATATTTTCCAGTTTCATCCTTGCGAACTTTTTTACAATTAAATATTTAAGAAAATTCGGTTATCGTCGTGCCGTCATTAGCGACGCTTGACAGATATAGTTCTAGAGAGGGTAAAAAGTTGCAGGGAAAGTTTTAAACCTATCATGCAGCTTCGATGGAATTGTTTTTTGTGTGAAAAACTACGCCCTTTTGCGCTACAAGTTCGTCGCCGCCGTATCGGTTAAATCATGGTGCATTATTCAGTGGATAAAAGCTTATTTTAAAGGATAGACGAGGATTATATAGGTAGGGGTCTAGGGGGTCCTCGGAAGGATAACGCCGAACTTTTAGCTTGACTCTACAATAAAGGACAGGTAGATTCACCACCCACCATTCGTAGAGTTGGCGTTCTCTGTATACCAAAGGTCTGTCGAACAGTTGAGACGGACCCGTAGCCAAAAGTTTGATTTGGCACAGCTAAAGACCAGGAGAGACGACCGAAATCGCAATGTCTGTTCGAAAGCCTCACACTAAATGCGACCATTTTCACTTCGATCGCCCCAAGAGAGCACAAGCCTTGAAGCTGCAAACTGAAGCGACTTAAAAATCTCTTGCGGTAATGGAAGCGGATTCTAATACCAGGATGGAGACTCCAACATCCTATGGGTTCGTGGTAAGGCAAGCTTCTTTTCGCGACGAGGTGACTCCCCCCACCATCTTAACATCACAAGTGGCTAGGGCAAGCTTTAATGTCCCACAGTAGGTCACGAAGGAGCAGATAGCCTACAGAGAGGCTGGTGGTCCTGGTGAACAGCCCAGAGAGGCGGCCTTGTGAGAAGGAATGTTTCCTCCATTAGCGTTCCTAAAACACCCCTAAAAGCAGGGAGAAACCATCAAGAGCCATCAAGAATCGCAGAGGGTGAGGGGGCCTGGTCCTAAAAGGAAATGAATATATGAAGCTTGGCCAAAAACATCTTCATAGCGCCAAAAGCTGCTTCAGCAATGCTTGAGAAAAGGTATCTCTCGGACAACTTGGACCTGTAGCTAATCCAAGGGTGCCAGCCAGATCATCAGAGATGATAGCTTGTGCATCTTCTTGATTTGGACTGAAATTATCGCCCTCCTGCCTGCACGGACATTTTTTCTCGCTCGGCTCATCCTCATCGCGCTTTTTTGCGCACATTACCGTCTAAAAGTTCGACCATGGAATAATCTCTCACATTCTGTTTTTCCGAGCGCGTACAACATCCAAGAGTTCAAGGGTAGGCTTCATCGCCATCTGCTCCAACACCCTCTCCTCTCCTGACCTACTCTATTCTCTGTATACACCAGGCGAGAGCCTTCAAGAGGAGGAAACAAAACCATGAGGTGTCCATAGACGTCGAACACTTAACCTTGCCGAACGGTGATGTGGCTGTGTTTGCGATATATCACGCAAGGTGGCGTATTTCCCCAGATACAGGAGGGCATGCGACTCCACATCTCGTGAACAATGCACGACCTCTCGAATCCACGCGTTTGAGGGGCGACAAAGTTAGTCAGCGAAAGATTCGTCTGGCGAAGTGTTTGGAAGGATTGTGCTGCATTCTTTAGGGCCTGCATACCGTGCCAGAAGTGCAAGATCCAACGACACACAAGATGATACCGGTAGCCTAATTTGCATCGACCGCTTTACTCAATAGCCTGAGGTCATACTAATGTCGGACACAGCGGCTGACAGAGACCCGCCACTTCCTGGAGCATCGGACCTTGAAAGCGGTAATAATGTGTCGAAGGGAGAGTACCTGGGAAGACATCCTGCCAACAATCCTTTTAGAATTTAGATCTACCTTCAAACCAGATCTCCAGGCAACGCCTACCGAGATGGTGTACGGTACCACACTTCGTCTCCCATGAGAATTTCCCGCTGCACCATCAAAGGGATACCTCCAGTCAAAGTTCGTAAGGGAGCTCCGACGAACAATGCCCAGCGTTTAAGTAACCGCCATTGCGCTTCACAAAAAAGTCACTCCCAACTTCGTTCCGGGAGATTTTCTCAACGGTATGCACATATTCGTGAGTAATGATGCGGTGCAATCCCCTTTGCAGCCTCCATTCGACGAACCCTATAGGGTGATCCAGCGCAGGGACAGGTATTTCCAAGTGGAAACAAAAAGAAGACGGGCTCTCGATAGTGGATAGCTAGGTCAGAATTAAGACATCCAGAGCAGTATCAAGAGAAAGATCACCCAGCTCAGAAGGAAGTGGCAACACGATATGGAAGGCGAGATTCGGTGTATGACGAAAGCCGTAGTACAAATTGCAGGACATACGGAGTCGGCACAACTCTGTCCGCCAACCTATGCAATTTCCGTCGAGTGATCGATTATTGGTTGAAAACTCAGAAATTGGCGTTCTCTACCTTAAATGGGAGGGCACTATACCTAAAGGATGTCCACAGGGAGAGTCACATCTTCGTTCTTATAGTGCCTAGTTGCAGACGACGGGCTTTTAGGTCTATTTAACGAAAATTTGCTTATGGAAAGGTATAGGTAAAGGTTTCTGTATATATCGAGTCTGCCGGCTGCCAGAACTACCAACGCAAACATACGGTGAAGGCAAGAGAGGTCAGGTGTGCGCTGTAAAGAAGATGACAAGAAATATGGAATGATAGTTCTATAGGAGAAGAAGAAGAACCGTGGTGCTGCGTGGAAGCGAACCACTCTTCTGCTCCACAAGTGGATGATGGGGGGGGGGGGGGGGGGTATGTGATAAATGACCATCGATTTCACATTCTCTAAAAACTCACCCTTTTTTTTTTTTTATGTGAAAGACTAGAGTCTCAAGGAAGGCCCTTTATACTGTCGACAATCCCCCCTTAACGGTGGGTAGCGATTTAAAGGTTCAAGGGAGTGTAATATAAAAAAAATAAAAAAGATAGGAATTGGAAAGATTTCTTGTTCTTTTCTGTATTTTTTTTTTTTTGGGATATAGTTTCTTGTTGTTTGAAAATATACCATGCCCATGTAACCAGCGATACTTTATTTGATGTGCTTGGTGTAATGGTTTCAAGAGATTATTTACTTCTTTACATACTATAAGAATCCTCACCGATGTGTCTACACCTTGTCGTGGTGGTGAGGCTTGCGTGGTGCCGTTAAGGCGCCCTGACTAAGATAGATACAGCTCAGCTCAATGGCACTACAGCTCAAATAGAGCCTTGGCCTTCTTCACTAAGATATATTCAAGCAATCCCAACGTGAAAACAATCGCGCTGAAGGGATGAATGGTACTGCGTGAGTTTACTTGCTACTAACGATGGACTCCGGGTACCAGGCGACCTCCGGTTTAAATTAGCCTTCTCCTATGGTAATGCGGGCGAACGTGGGTTCAATATAGATACTCCCAACGCTCCAACCACTTCTGGGGCTTCCATAACCCCCCAACAGCCCATGTTGGTAATAATGCCACCACTGAGGCCGTTCTGTACCTTGATACGATCATCACAGCCTTCGAAAGTAGCTGTCCTGCCAAACCTCGAAAGATTTCGTGATGGAGCAATCATCTTTGCAGGCATTACCCCTCTCAAGACTCCTGAAAAGTCCTTTACGGAGAAAACCAGGGATACCATGGAGCTGTTAATGGGCACTCATTTCAGGCTATCAGCTAACTGACCCTGGATTGGCCTTAGAATCTAACATTGGATCGGATTTAATACTTGCCCACCAGTCCTGCAAACAGGATTTCCATTGCGAGTAAGATTGAGTGGGCCCTTGGCACCTTCAAGCCTTTCATGGCTGCTGGAAAGGACCACATCTTCCCGGCTTTCCTTCAGAGAGGCTTGAAAGAGATCTTACCAATCCTGCTTGTTTAGTTCTTGGTCAAGTTTGGCCGCGACTAGCCCGTATCTGCTCCCATTAAAAATGGTTAAAAATTCTACGGCCATCATATCCCTCTTAAAAACCCAAGCGGCCGGTGTTCGCCCGCTGTAAGCCCATTTTTATTTTTACTCGCGATGCCTCAGCAGGAGCAACAATGTCACGCTGATGTGGTTTCCGGGCTACAAAGCTAACATTGGTAATGAAATTGACAACAGCCTGGCTAGAGTAGGGGCAAACTCATCACTTGTCGGTCCGGAACTTTTCTGCAGCTGCAACATAAGAACGGCCATCTTGAATTGGGTCAATCAGCTGTTTCTTTATAGCTGGACAAGGGACCCATAGTGCTCGCCAAGATAAAAGGTTCATTCAAATAGATAAAGCTAAAGGTCCGTTTATATCTACAGCCACCGAGCGCGCCCGACACTCGCCGCGCCAGATATCGACAGACGTCGTTTATTCACGTCTAGGGAAGGTAATCGGATGCATTAACGTTACTGGGGTTCACCACACAGAAATTTGTATGTTTTTGCTCTGTCCTTCTGTGCTTTTTCTTTCAACGCGAAAGTGCACTTTCTCTTTAAATTGCAAAATTACACAAAAAAAACTTTCTCCTGTGTAGAAATTAAATCTTGCCTCCCTACGCCCCCTACGCCTGCAACCTGGCGACATAACCAACCTCGAAAAAAAAGGATTGTTTCATTTTACGTAAGAACAGAAGCGAAATTGCGACAAGAGAGAAAGGCTTATTGGATTTTATCCACAATAAATAACACTGGTATCCTGTTGAGTTTTTAAATAGGAATTTCTCTACAGGTAGCGCAGGTACAATGGCAGGGGGACATATTTGAAATTTTCATCCTTTGCTTCTTTCTGGAAGATCAAAAACTGGTAAGCTTCTTTCAATCATCTCCTTTTTCATATGCGAAAGCAAAAGGGAAAAAGTATTTTCTCATTTCGTAGCCATTCAACTGACAGTAAAACAATCACCTCAAAAGAAGTGTAAAGAACAAGAAAAAAATGGAATATGGTTTCTTCATTTCCCAGATAGAAAAATTGAAGTGTTTGCACCTGCAGTTACCTGTTCGGATCCCAACGCCCCGCCCCCGTCTTTCATTCTATCTAGACTTGAACTTTCCATGCCCCCCCTTCAATCATTCGATTCTATAACTACCCCAACAATTTGCCAATTTTATCGTTCGTTGATTTATATTCGCGTCTACAAGAGTATATATGTATATGTATGTGCATATACACACACACACGTCTATACACAGTGGTCCTCAAAATTCAATTCAATAACTCCTAGGAAATTAAGGACCCTTTACTCAACGGGCATAGAGAACGTAGCATGGTGTATTCCTGAGAATAGCTAAAGCCATCCCTACTGAAATATTTAACCCTTAGCAAGGATAAGCAGGATAAGAAGACACACACACCCCCTTACCTCTCCATAGTTCTTAAGTAATCTCAAAGACGTTTTTAATTGAAAAATGATGGAAATTATATTAAACCTATCTGGAGAGATCGAAGTGTACCTTTAGAGTGTCAGCATCCCTTTTGCCGAACCCTTTAGGTATATTAGGGCAGACCGTAAAACGGTTTGTGCTAGAAGGATAACCCTTCCAGCTAGGACACAGACAGATAGACAGAGACGTACGGCGATACACATGCCGTGAGAGATGGAGCTTCTGCTCAAATGTATAAAGTGATGAGAATTTTTGTTATTACGAGAGGAAATTTATTGAATTGGTGATGATTTTCCTTTTAGTTAAAGTAAAGTGGAGAAATTTCAATAATATTTATCCTTGTTGATAATTGATTGAAAGGGGAAAAACTTAAATGGCATGGAATTGCAATTTGACGCCGGGTTTAATTAAATCACACCTTTAGGTTAGGTTTAGGTTAGGGTAGGTGTAGGGTAAACGGGCGTATGCGGGCCTTTTTGATGCTAGAACCTCGCGCACCTAAAGTTCGGCGACTGCTTGGTCACTTGGTGTCAAAAGCCATCCTTTAGAGTTTGAGAAGCTTATCAGTACTCTGAATTCTGGTCTAGAGATCTCATTTAAGTCTTCCAGAACGGAACCTGGCTTTAGCTGAATCCGGGCCTTTATTAACCCAGGAAGTGAATAAGTGTTTCCCTCTCGTTCGTCTTGTCGTAACTACCGCAACACACGTTGTGCTTGATACCTCACCTTGGTAGTGTAGTCTCCTATGGACTTCCTCGTCATGTCTCCGTTTCTTAATGACAGGAGAAGTCCGTCCTGCAGATCAATGTTGGACTGGAGTAGGCCGTGGTTGTAGCAACCATACACCCCCGGGTAGCCAGCTCAATATTTTGATAGAACCGAAGGGTTTCAATGCCACGAAAACGAAGTACTGTCTGATCTCCAACAAAAATTGTACCGACTTTCTCCAAATGCTACAAAGTGGACCTAGGTCCTATCTGTATCCAGGGTACCACAGTTGAGTACTCAGACTCAGTCAATTTAGACAAGAGGCTGAACTGGAACGCTCAACTTGACTACGTCATCAGCAAAGCCACAAGGGCCATATGGGCCTGCGAAAGGCTTCTGGGTAAGACATGGGGTCTTACACCACAAATGATGTACTAGATGTGCAATACGATCGTTAAACCTGTTATCACTTATGCTGCTATAGTTTGGTGGCCCAAGACTAAACAGGTTACGTCGATCCTCAAGTGCAGCAAGCTGCAACGGCTTGCTTGCCTCTCCATTACCAGAGCTATGCGGCCTGTCCCACAGCTGCAATGGAAGCAATCATTGGATTGACCCCTTTGCATCTCTTCATATGGAAATCCGCCGCCATAAGTGCCTTGAGACTTCAGATCTCATCCAACTGGCCCCATACGGTCAAAGGACACAAGGATATCCTTAAAAATATCCCAAGCATTTCCATCTGCCGCGTATCCGACCATATGGTTAGTCAACTGCGGTTCCAAAGGAAATCCAGAGCGATTATCCCGGATCGCTCTGATCTTCCTGGGGATCCAAAACATCTCCACTGGTTTACTGACGGGTCAAAGATGGAACATGGCACAGGGGCTGGTGTCGAAGGACCCAACTCCAAGGTCTCGATTACAATGGGTAAGTGGCCCTCTGTTTTCCAGACTGAAATACATGCCAATGCGACCTGCGCTAGGCTCAACCTTGAGAAAGGTCTGAAAGGCGCCAACATTAAAATCTTTTCTGACAGCCAAGCTGCCATCAAGGCACTCTCAACGTGGAAGTTTTCTTCCAATAGTAGCAGGGTGTTTTGACGTACTCCAGAGCCTGACCAGAAGAAACGAGGTCTCGCTCTGCTGGGTTCCCGGACACTGGGGTATCGAGGGAAATGAGGCTGCAGACAGCCTCGCGAGGGAGGGGTCTGAGACGTTGTTCCAGGGCCCAGAACCCTTCTGTGGTATCTCTTGGTCCACCTCCAAGTCCTTGATAGAAGAGTGGATTAAGAGAATAAACCTAGCCTATTGGGAGTCAGTCCCAGGTCTTAGACAGGCTAAAGATCTTATAAGACCCTTTGCCTTAACGGGCACTGTTACTCTAAACAGAGCGGACCTAAGGCTGCTGGTGGGTTATCTCACTGGCCATGTAGGACTGCGGTACCACCTCCACAACCTAGGCGACGAGACTTCCACACATATTCTTTGTGAATGTCCTGATCTGATCTGGCTTAGAAGAAGAACGTTTATCAGAGAGTTCTTGAGCCCTGCCCAAGTCCGGTCTTCATCAATTAAAGACCTTCTTACCTTCATTCGGAAGGCCGATAGTCTGTTCCGCTAGTGGGGTACGTACACAATAGGGCTAACTTGGCCGCAGTGTTCACCATATGGGTTGCCCCCTCACTCCTTATAATAATAATTCCTCCTATCTCAGCGGATAAAGAGAATATAACGGCTGACTCAACTCTTAACATCCTAGGGGTAACTTTAACGGAGCATGTGCGATGGAATGATCGCATATTCCAAATCGCCAATCTACAAATCCTACATTCCTGGCTTGTCTCGACAAGGTGCAAAATCGCGCCCCAAACTCATTGGTGATGGCCCCTTTCGCGCCTCCATAGACACCTTAAGCCACCGTAGGAATGTAGCAGCCAGACTGTTCCACTGGGACTGTCCCACAGGACCTCCTGCCTGCACGGCAATACTTTTCCTAAACACAAGACTAGCCCGCTCGACTCACCCTCATACCCTACAGCCCCTCCGTTCGCGCACAATACGGTTTAGAAGGTCGTTTATGAATAGAACAACTCAACTGTGGAATAATCTCCCGCAGTCAGTATTTCTGGACACG
The DNA here is from genome assembly GCA_949987705.1 of Thereva unica. Taxonomy (NCBI): domain Eukaryota; kingdom Metazoa; phylum Arthropoda; class Insecta; order Diptera; family Therevidae; genus Thereva; species Thereva unica. The sequence continues at coordinate 4,269,680 of OX465286.1, forward strand.
TTCAACACTCCAGACCCCCTCTAAGCTTTCCTATTCTCCTCTATTCTTCAAACCAAGCTTACTACTAGACATTGCACCATGAACTGAACGACATGACGGACTGGTAGTATAAAGGGTTACACCTAAGCTTGATCATATAAAAAAAATGGAGGTTCAGTATAGGAGAGAACAAGAGGTAAACAAAGCCTTCCCCAACGATTATGACAGGCTTATCGGGCTTGCTAGTAGCAAATGCTAGTTAGTTCAATTTATCTCGATTCACGCTCATACCAAGAATAGTAGGGCGTTATTTTTGAACCGGGACATTTCAAGCCTCAGTACAATTCACCATCGTGTAAGGGTCAAACGTACTGCCTCGGCTCAATTAGTACACTCAGTGAGTTAGGGTAGTATACACTCAAATCCCATATCAATATAATTGGTTACTTTTCATTCATTTCAAACGATGACGAAACAGAGCCGCCAATCTCGATAGCGACTTCAATTTCAGCTGTATCAATACTATAGATCTTGCTAGGGTGATACTATCCATTCGCTAGAATGCTGTGGGTAGTGATGAATGGTAAAGTAAAGCAGGTACACATAAGAGCAGGGAATAGCACTATTTAGACACATCTACCACAAGGTTCTCTTATTGCCACCCCTTCCCCCCCCCCCTTCCGCACGACGCCCCCCAAATTGCCCAAAATAAGTTCCCATGAATTTTATGTAATTGAGCATAATTACGTTGCCAATGATTTTTTTTCATAAAAAAGCAGAAGGTATCATAGCAATCACGAATTTCATATGCACAGACATACTTCATATTAAATCGGGCTTGAAATTTATTTTTGTTATTATTGCCTCCCCCCTCCCCTTTTTTAAAATGAAGCGCGAGATTGATGAAGTAGTGATGTTTTCATTGATGGGAGTTATCAAAATTCCACATTCGTTACGCTGCTCTACAGTTGGGCTTTAATTCAATAAAATGCCAATTTAATTACATTAACAAATACTTCGTTATTGGACAATTGAGAATGGCCTGCCCAGGTGAGGATTTATTGAGTCTTTATGCTCCAGGCCCCATCCATGACGTAGTTTATAAATTTTTAATGATAAGAGTTAACAAGCAGCAAAACTGTTCGATTTTAACAACGCCCGACAACAACAGAAAAAAATGCACTTGTTATTCAAAATCATAATTTTAATAAAATAATTTGATAATTCAAGTAACAAGCCCAAAAGTCTCATTAAAAATTTTCTCTACAAAGTAAAACCGAGCGCATTTTGTGTGTGTATTTTTTTGTTGTTGTTTGTTTGTGGCTTATTATAAAATACACAAAGTTTCGTTGAAATTTTTAGAGAGAGTAACCTTATCCTTTCACCTGCTATACAACAACCCTTTGGCTCTACCAGCGCCAAATGCACACACCCACACACACACACCGATGTATAATTAACATAATCTGATAATCCCCAACCAGGTACACGTCCGCGTACGTAAGCGTTGGTCATTGTTGAAAATTATATGATAATAATGAAACCATTTCTGATGTGGCGTTGATGGTGCAGGGATGATGGAATGGTGTGTGACACTGGGGCTTTTCGGGGAGGAGGGCGTGAGGGTAGGTTGCAGATTAAAAGAAATTACAACGGGCCTCACCCTATTTGCCGCAATTACAATGTGTATTTTGAGGGTACAATATTTGCATATATACGAAACATGTTGATGAAATCTGGATTATTAATTATGTTTAAGGGTTGAAGTCTCTGGTGATTAGTGAAGTGCTGGTTACCCCCGAAAAGTACACCCACTGAACTGAACTAAGCCGTCATACACGGGGATAGTGCAGGCGGAAAGTGTTTGTTTGATCGCTAGGAAATGGTGTTGTACTTTTCGCGCTGTAAAAAGTTCTTATAGAAGTAAAAACTTGACCCCCATCAAGGGGGTCTAACTAACTCCAGACTAACTCCATGCTCTTCTAGTTTGTGGTAGGATGTAATGATAATAACGGGCTACTTTGAGAGATATAAAACTCTTTATAGACTGTTTATAGGCGACCCTGGTCCCACTAACCAGGGACTAACGACAGCACGTTACATTCTCAAATGGTCCCCCATCTAAGTACTAAACGCGTTCAATGCTGATTGACTTCGATGGTCGAAAGAGATCTGATCTATTCGGAATGCTGATGATAACCATTCTGCTGGAGTTCAAATGGTGAATTTCCAGTAGCTCTTCTTACCGTAGAGTTAATGCCGGCCCTAGGGTAGAGCGAGTGGAGCGGTCGCTCTAGGCGCCAGGTGGCAAGGGGCGCCAAAAGCGAAAACCAATTTCGAACGATAAATGAAATTTTGATGGCACCTTCGCAGCCAGCCAAGTTAATGTGCTCATCAATGTGACTCGAACACGACACAAATAGGGAGCGTTGACTCCAAAACTACATCCTACCCGAGGTGCCCCTGCCTGTCAATGGAACAGGCTCAATACTCGCACTCCCAAGGTGTAAACAATCATGTTGAAGGATCAATATAGATACATTTAAAAAGCTTTTGAGGGTGGATTACCTTCTAACGCTCCAAAAAAAATTGGAGCTTGCATAGCCCCAACAGAACGACCTAAAGAGTCAGTTGGATATTTCTGATACCATGCAGTAGAAGGGAAAGGGGAATTTTCGGAATCACTCTTCAATGAGGGCAATCTGAGCCGCAGTGGAGTACACTGAGATCACTCATTCATTAGAAGAAGAACTCCTTAGAGGCCCACCTGCGGAATTGCGGGCAACTTCTGCTCTATCGGAAAAAACCGACCGCTTTAAGACCACGAAAGAGAGATACCAATTGTAAGAAGAGGGTTAGCTTCTCTGGATCCTCTCCATGCCACAATAACTGGGCTAAAATCCATACGCATTTCGAAAAGCCTACTGAAAAGCCTTCCGAAGGCCGATGTACCCGTAATGAAGCCTAGAACTGCTCCGAGGCCGACTTTCTACTAAATGGCAGAAAGTGTCAGAAAAAACTTGCTTGCAACTGACTATCCGGATACTATCCTGACCACGAAACAACTAGTTAGCGTGCAGGGAGTCTTCTGGAGGCTCAGAACAGCCCAAGTTCCTAGGTGTTACTGCGTGCCCGGGGTAGTTGGTCATTATCTGAGACCTACGATTTTTACAGAAGCTTTAAGAATCCGGACGAGGAGGAAAGTGATCTAAATCTCCTCTGTCGTTGCTCAGCCCTAAACAGAAGGAACCGGCTTATCGGGCTTGCTAGTAGCAAAGGTATGCTAGTTAGCTCAATTTATCTCGATTCACGCTCATACCAAGAGTAGTAGGGCGTTATTTTTGAACCGGGACATTTCAAAGCTTGAAGCCTCAGTACAATTCACCGTCGTGTAAGGGTAAAATGTACTGCCTCGGCTCAACTCTAGGTTTTGGTATAAAAAATTATGTTGGACGAGACTAAGCACATTTGGTGAGGTCTTTTTAAGCACGCTTGCGCAAATCTCAAAGGAAGATTGGGATCCCGCAACTTGGAAGATTCATTACTTCATCGACATTGATTAGCGAAGAAACGACCCTTAAAAATCAGGTTTAAAGTAGAATTACTAAGGCATCACAATAAGCCTATCCTTCTGGCTCATACACTTAGCTCAAACCAACAGCTCAACCAGGGGCGGCGTTTGGGTTTTTTGCGCCCGGTGCACTATGCTATATTGCGCCCCATAAGCTGTTCGCTTTTTTAACGCAGTGAAGGACAATGGAAAAAGACACGTGAGAGAGATAATTTTCATAGTTTGCATCAAATTTACGATTGCACCATAATAATGGATATAACATAAAGAAAAGATTACATAAGGAGTTTCATATGGGTCAACATCCAAGAACAAAATCTGCTGAAAACGTCGTTTGCGCGGAGTTGAACAGGACAATGGACTGAGCAAATTTTTTGGATCTCTGAATTCAACTTTTTGACAGCGTGGTTGTTGTTATTTCTTGTCTCCTTTTTGCTAGGAAAACAAAAAGAATGGCAGAAGGGAGAATTAAGATTAAAAACAACAACAACAAGTTGAAGCATTCTGACGTATAGTTCGTTGGAATAGTTGGCTCTTGTGAAAACCCATGCGATTCTTCATCGCTTTTCAAAAGGGAATGAACACAGCCGATTTTTGTTGTCTGAAACTACGCCCCCGACCAATAGCGCCCGGTGCAAGTGCACTATTCGCACCTATGAAAGCGCCACCCCTCAGCTCAACCATATCTAACCTAACCTAGGCTTCTTTCTTTCGGTTGGTCCACCATTGAAAATCCAGCAGTATTCCTTCTGAGGTTTGCACAACATGTCCGAGCCAATTCAGGTTACCCAGCTGTATGTGGGCAACTATGTATATTTATTTCCGGTCACTTGGCTGTCGAAATTTCGCCAAAAATCCTTTCGCCTGCTCTTTTCAGTTAAGAGGAACTAATAATATACACAGGTACGCAGACCTCTTAATGCGGGGTAAACTTGATCACCATATTCACCTTCATAAGCGACCAGTTCATGTCGAAATTTCAATGGATGATTACTTAGCGCAACCAGGAGGCAGGAGCCTAGCACACATTCTCTCTGACAAAGGACTGTGTTCGTCGGCATTCTCCACTGTTTTACGTTTCCACAATGACAGGACATTGTACATCCACGGGGATTTTGATGGCTGTTTGTTGTTGTTGTTGTTCGTTGTTGGTCCTTTCATGCTTTTTAAGTAATCTTAACCCTGCAAAATAAAAAAAAATAATAATAATAATAAATGTTCAATCAAAAAAGCGTGAAAATTATTCACAGCTTCCTTCATTTTGTCCTTTTGATAAATGGGTATTTATTCCGCCTTTTCTGGGGTCTGTGCTCGTTTTTGTTGTTGTGCTTTTGTTTTTCTGAGAGAGCTGTGTGGTGATGCTTTTAGCTGGCTCAATGGCCATCAGGTCCTGTATTATGGTCCATCTCACACGATAGCAAAATGAGCTGATATTTGACACCTCGCCTCCAGTCCAGTATATACCGACGACTACTTAGCTCCAATTATAAAAATGTACCTTGGGACTTAATTTTCAAAAAAACCAAAGCCATAAGGAAGGGTTCTCACGTTACCTGCCCGCTACTGACTGGCCAAAAATTCAATGACACGAGAATGTACAAGGATCCTCATCGGTGCGTGTGAAATGAATAAATGTGACGAGAGAAAGGATGGAGATAAGAGGATGTGGGGAACGATGGGGATATATATGCACTAAAAGCAGTCGCAGGCACAATCCACTAATAAACAGTTTCTTAATAAAATATCCTTTTCCTTTCCAATTACGACCAAACGAAATTTCAATTAACAAAACGTCATGCCTCTTAACATCCTTACAAAGGCTTCTCTAGCAGAGCCAGACTTTCGTCAAAATTTCCCTGCATTCTAATTTAGTAATTTCGTCCTTTCTTTCCTGCATATACATACATATGTACATTACGTATATATGTGCATGCACGGCCAGACCACTTCCATGCAAAAGGTAAAGTGTAGCATGCGACTGTATGTATGTATGTGCAAGGACCAGGTCCACTGACGGTAACTGATTTCGTGTGGTTTTCGTCCTGGACATGAAAAACCTCTCAGTCTCAATTTTTATGTGGTTCACAATTTAAATTTTCTTCTAAAAAAAAAAAATTTAAATTTTTTATTAATTTTTTTACGGTGACCGATGAGAAGTTTATATTTCTGGGAAATTTTAATTGAAACGTGACATAGACAGAAGGCCGGACCCGCCGGACACGAATGACCCTTTTGCCGCTTTTATGTGGCTTTCACTAAGATAAAAATACAGAGAATGCATTTCGGTACATAATTTTTACATTTCGCCCCCCCCCCCTCCCCGGCCCAATCATGACAATCATGTGTCCAATAAATACATTGTCCTTTTGCTCCGTAATGCTTAATTTAAAAAATCCCTGAAAGCGACCTCTGGTTGAGTAATGAATAAATGCACTTTTTACACAATTTGCGCGGATTGCGTTGAGACGAGACGAGAGCCCTTCCTGTAGTTATTTATTCTAATGGCCTTTTCGCGGGTCGGCATCGTCGAGTCGTTCGTTTGGCTGGCCGGTGGCGGCTACAGAATCGAGAGGCTACTATGTTAGTTTCTGGCGTTCGCATAATATCTTTTGTGTAGTATTTAGCCATATTTTAAGGCAACCTTTCACACACAGGTCGACAGCAGGCCGTGGCCTGAAAGTTTTCGCCACACCTCCCCGGCCGTCAGCTGGACGGGGCCTGCAGTCCAAGAAAACTCTTTATATGAGTGGACAGCTGTCATCAGATTGTGCGTGAAGATCTGGGGTGGTAGCACGTAAGTTGCTTCATGCTTCAATCGACCACTTCGTACAAATATTTTTGAAACACTTGTATGAAGAGATCGACTGAAACAACTTACGTGCTACCACCCTAGAACCTCTATTCAGTCTCAAGCCGCGAATTTACCGCACGAATTCCCTCCGTATCCAGTCCGGCCTGAAAGCAAGGCGCGAAAACCATTAACACTCGCGTTCGCGCTTGTTCGCGGGTGTTCACGGCGTGAGCCTGGAGCCTGCGAAAGACGGCGGTGACGACGGCGGCGGCCTGCGAGAGAATTTCCCATATATTTAATTTTTCCGCGCCGCCTGTTCATTATGTCAGCAAATATGGTGGTCCGTGTATTTTAAAGGTTTTTCCAGTCACCAATCTGTTTGTGCCTTTAAAGTTTTCGTTGAGGCCATGCACTTGTATTAACAACCTGCTAAGCTAAACTGTCGTATTCGTCTGTGTGTCTGCAAGACGTTACCTGTACTCCATGGCCTGTCAGGCGGATACCTGAAGTCCTCATCCCCCAGTCATATTGTATTGCCTTCATCGGGCCGTGCCTGCGGACCGGCCTGTAAGTGAATGCGGGTCGTTAGTGGAGAAACATGTGTTTCTTTCTGTAAGTGAATGCGGGTCGTTAGTGGAGAAACATGTGTTTCTTTAGGGAAAAAAATTACGTGATATTTTCCGCGACCCCCCCTCTCCCCCACGTAAAGATTTGGTGAGATTCGGCTCGACCCCCTCCCCCCTTAAACGCCTCACGTAATTAATGGACGACCCCTAAGGTCGGGGGTCTAGCCCCCCATTTACTACAAGTCCGTCGTGGGTCAAGTCATATAGAAAGCTTGGTTCTAATGATGATTGAACATGCTTGATGAAAATTATTCGAGATTAGAAGCCACCAGGTATCAAATCACAAAATTAAATGCAGAAAATGACAAGGTATGCAAGTACAAAGTGCAGCGGCTTTTGATTAAAGAGCGCGATTTGGAACGTCATTGGAAAAGAAACTGCAAATCCTTTAGATACGAGTTGGTGAAAGGAACGTGATAAACCCCACACGAGCATCCAATGGGTGGTTGTTAAAAACATCAAGTTTCCGAGGATGGGTTCAGGTATAAATAGGACGATTCTGCGGTATCCAGCATGTAGCTCTGTCATACTCAGGCAAAATTAATATAAATTCAGGACTTGACGATTTCCTGTGTCATGTGGGGATATCCAGGACTGGTCACGTTTTTAAGTAACTCATACAAAAAATGGGGCCATTTGGTAGATGATACCATTCTTCCAGGCAGGTGGACTCTATCAGTACGCAAAATGCACCGATCTGCACGTACTAGACATGATACAGCTGAGAGGTATTGCTGCTGTCATTTCTTCTCATTGCTCGATTTCTTACGGCTTCTTCCAGCCTTAACTTTCTATGGATGGTCTTCGGCGTTTCTTCCACTTTTAGTGGTGGTGCTAGTGGCGCCTTGACCATTTTCTCCAAGTCCGCCCTTTCATGGGCGAATCTCTAGTCCATTCAGGAACTTCCCTGCTCCTTCGTAGCCCGTGTTACCATGTTAGGGATAAGTCTGTGGGTCAAACGACCCTTGACAGACTCATCCCACTTCATTTGCAGTTCCCTTACGGACTCCCAGTCCACAATCTGCCGCCGTTCCGCTTTCGGCTTCTCTCTATTAGGATCATTCCCACTATCACCCACGCCGCATCATCGGACGTGGTCCTGTACGCGAAATACGCGCGCAGTACGTTCAGCCTATATGCGGCCCTCCATTTCCTGCTGTTTGCAGTCCTCTTCAACGCTGCTGCTCACATTTGCGCTGCGTATAGAAGAACTGAGCTAACCACCCTCCCCAAAAGGCCGACGGGGTCTAGGCCCCCCAACGTTGGGTAGCATTCTTGAGAGTGCTGCACAAATCACAGACGCTTTGTGCATCCAAGTGTGCTTTGAAGTTTAGCCTCTGGTCGATCAACACTCCCTTAGGTACCTTAGATCATTATCTGTTTTCCTACCTTGATCCCTACGGACACTAAGCTTTCTCCGTTTACTGATCAACACCGCTTCAGTTTTGTGCTCAGCAAGCTTTAGTCCAGCGCGTTCTAACAATGCTTGCGATCAACAGGAGAACCTAACCCTGCGGAGCCCCGCATGTTGTCCCTAACACCTTCGGACCATCTTCCGAATCACAATGAGGCGACCAACTCTGAAGGTAGGCCACTATACTACTCGTACTTGTACCTGGAGGCTTATTGTGGCCGTCTGTGTACCACCATATGCCTTCTTGACTCTAGCGTCTACTTCCTGCACCTCCGTCAGTTGCAGCTACCACCCCCCACAGCGCTTCGCAGACCTCCAGGTTGGTGGTAGTCTCTTCCAGATCTCTGCAGTCGATTAACACAATGTTAGTATCTGGTAGCTCTAAAAGGCATCCCGCTGGCTTAACCGGTTAATAATAGGGTAATAAATTTCCGCTTAGGCCGGATCTTCACCTAGTGATCCGTGCATCTCCTTGTTCACCTGGTAGTCTGGTACTGTTGGCGTCATGACGCGTCACAGCCTTTGTTGGTTAGTTAGCGGGTTTCTTTTGTTTCAGGAGGCATAAAACTTCAGCAGGACTATCTCCCGCTAGCCCTGACGGTTGTGACTCATCCGGCTGCTAAATAAAATAAACTCATCACGCTCGCTGCCTCCTCCTCATGCATCCACCAGACTACCCTTAACCTTACCCTTAACCTTTTATATTCTTTTTCTATCTTCAGGTCTTCAAGTTTACTACTAGACATTGCACCATGAGTTGAACGACATGACGGACTAGTGGTGCAAAGGGTAATTCCTATAAAAAAAAGGATCTGCCCTAAGCTCTGCTGAGTCACCTATTGGCGCCTTGATCTTTTGCTTCAGATCTTCCGATTTTCACTCGCCAGCTGTCACATTAAATGTGTTTTTTGTTATGTCTACCCACCCAAAGTAAGACTAAGGGAGTAGAAGCGGAACTCATTGCCCGGAGTAACCCCGCGTGATGGTTGGGTCACGTATACTAGGAGGTCCCTCACTCCCTCGAGGAGTATGTCTATACCTTTCTAACAGTGAAGTCTAACCGATAAGCCATTAGGCAGACTACTGAACCTATTCAAGCGGTGTGGCCTAAATATATGAGGTATAGGTAATTAGTAGAATACGCCAAGTGAGTGACTGTGGTACTTTTAGATACTATACCTCATCAAGAACAAGAAGACTCTCGAATAAAATTCATCGTCAAATTCCAGTCAAAAATTATTTGCTCAAGAACAGATCACACAACAAATTTACAAGATCACTTAGAGCATCGCATCCTTATGCTTCACACAACAAAACCCCTCCTATACCTTTTCCATAACAAGGCAGAACAACAACTTTAAGCATAATAATATAAAGGGGGGGGGGAGAAAAATGTTGGCAGCAATTGCAAAAATCAACCAAATACAGAATAAAAACAAAAACAACGAAAAAAAACCAATCAAAAATCGCAACAAGGCAAAAAAAACTTCAAAAACTGAAAGATCCTAACAAGTTCCAAGACAAGATCCACATACTACAAACGCGCAGGAGCAGCAGCCTACAATATATGCGCCTAGCTACTCGAATCCAGACTGTGCAGGATCAAGATTTCGCTTCGTTTTATTTTTATCCTCTCGTCTCCTTGTTCCTTTTTTCCATTGCTTAGTCTCCACTTCTTTTTGATCCTTTTTCATTTTATCACCATCATTTTATTCATTTGCCTTTTTTGACGATCGTGCACCTTGTTAATTTATTTTCAGTCTGCGCCTCTCTACCTGGCAGAATTCTGTGCGCTTTTTTGTTGTTAAGCCACCGATCCTCGCCGCGGACTGATGATCGACTTTACCGCTTTACCTACCTAAGCGCAATAATCAACTACTACCTGCCCCCTGCTGCAAGATCAGTCGATCTGGAGATGGAATGCTAATAAGCATAGCGGTAGGGAATGAGAGAAGCGATCAACACTTGCAATATGATTATGTGATCAGCATTGAGAGGCGCTGGGTGTGATTGCATATTTAGTAACAAATGATCGTGGATCGTGGAAGTAATTCTGGGGATGGTGTGGTGGATAAATCTTGGGACTTAAGATATATGCACAATTTGGGTTAGTTGTTTTGGTGTAGATCAAGCTATAACGATCGTGAAATCGATTTGGACAAGAGGAGGTGGTTGCCGAATTATACAACACATGATCGCGATAGGAGCAGTGATTTATCTACTTGATCTACTTATACATTTATATTATTATAGACTGCACTAATGACGCTATGTCTGGGCACCGAATTCCTGCAGAAACCACCACATCACAATAGGATTTCGACGAATGGCAGCTCAACTTGATCCGTACTTCTTCAGCCAGCCTTAGAGTATGCTGCATTTACACATTTAGTGCATTATTCTGACAGAAGATGGCGTCAGGAGTACTTTTCTTTAAATGTAAATTTACTTTGATTTTAAAAATTTATAAGGGTACGGGGGGGGAGGTATTGACGAAGGTGGTGATGAACCCTGCGTTTGAACTCCTGGATGTTGTATCAGCTCGGAAATACTAACTGCGAGAGATTATTCCACAGTCGAGTTCTATTTACAAACGAATTCATATCTTGTTGAGCGCGTGAAACGGGGAGTTGCAGGTGGAGGGAATGAGACGAGTGGGCTAATCTGGTGTTGCGGGTATAAGATTGCCGTGGAGGCAGGAGAGCGTTTAACTCGGAGGAACAGTCACTAGGATAGTAGCGATAAAATTTTGTCAGTGCTGCTACATTCCTACGGTGGCTCAGGGGGTCGATGGTGAAGCAAGCGGTATCGTCATCAATTAATTTAAGGACCCTTTTTTGGACCTTAACTAACCATGCCAAGGTGGTTATTGGAGCGCCGCCCCAGGCGAGGGAGTTGTATTCGAGAAGAGGCCGAATGTAGGACTAAGAACTCTTAAGAAACCCCAAGCACTGGGATCCTTGTTTGGCGATTTCAAATATGTGGTCATTCCATCACAAGTCTTTGGCTAATGTCACGCCTAACATGTGTAGGGAGGGATGGGCCGTTAGTTCAACTTTACCCACTCTCAAGGATGGAGATCTGTTGATGTTTTTTTTTTAAATAAGACAGTACTTAGTTTTAGTGGGGTTGAATTCAACACGATTTTTACATCCCCACTCTAGAATGAGCTCAATGTCGTTATTAGAGTTGAACATAGTTCACGATCATCAAGACAAGATCTGGCATGAGTCTGTCTTGTATCAAAGCTGTACGAGTACCGTCGTCAGCGAAACTGAGAAGTGGGTTGGAGGGGTTTGAAAGTAGGTCATTTATAAAGATAAGAAATAGGCCCGGTGATAAAATTGAACCCTGGGGGACCCCTGCAGAGATGGGGTGAGATTCAGATTTGACGCCATCCAAAACTACCCTAATTGAACGGCCGGAAAGGAAACTCTCAACCCACTTATACAGAAGCGAGTCAATTCCAATAGCTTTGGGTTTAGCTAACAAGGCTGAGTGCCATACTCTATCGAAAGCCTTGGAGATATCCAAAGCAACCAAACTAGATTCGCCAGATCCATGCAAACTTCGGTTGAGGTGTTCTGTTAGGCAAACTAAAAGATCACCAGTGGATCTTTTTGGTCGGATGCCCTATTGTCTGTCGTTTATAAGTAGGTTGGATTCTAGATATCCCATAAGCTTTTTGTTAATTATCGTCTCCATGGTTTTCGAGAGAATAGAAGTAATTGCTATTGGGCGGTAGTGGGAGGGAAGGCTGGAGCCACCTTTTTTCGGAGTCTGGGTAAACTCCGGAGGAGTATGATAGGGCAAAAAGTTTGCGCCAAAGGTGAGGCGCATTGTTTTTAGACGATAGGGGGTATATTATCGGGTCCAGTGCATTTGTTGGCATCGGGCTCCTTGAGGCACTTGTACACCTCGCGAGTCCTGAAGAAAACTCTGCCCATTGAGTGAGAAGAACCCTCTGCAATGGGGGGTTGCACGACAGTATCAGGCAAGAAAGAATTTGAGCCTTGGATTTGCTTTCTGTTAACACCTTCCCATCGTGAATGAAAGAAAGAGTCGACGGTGTGTTAAAATCTTTCCTGATGGAGGTTTTTTTTTTTTTTTTTTTTTGTGGCAAGATGAAGCTTAGGAGTCACCCTTTGTACTACTAGTCCGTCATGTCTTACAAGTCATGGTACAATGTATAGTAGTAAGCTTGATCTGAAGGAAAGATGAGATAGGATAGGTTAGGGGTCTGGAGGGTGCATGAGTAGATGTCGATGAACCTTGCGTTTGAACTCTGAGATGTTATATGAGCTCGGAAACACCGACTGCGGAAGAGAGTTCCACAATCGAGTTGTTCTATTTATAAACGAACTGCTAAAACGTAATGTGCGTGAAGGGGAGGGCTGAAGGGTGAAGGGGTGAGCCGAGTTGGCTAGTCTTGTGTTGCGGGAGAAAAATTGCCGTGTAGGCAGGAGGTTTTTGATTTCAGTGGAGCAGTCGCTATGAAAATAGCGGTAAAACTTGCTGAGCGCTGCTACATTCCTACGGTGGCTTAGAGGATCAATGCAAAGAGTGCTATCGCCAATGAGTTTGATGGCGCGGTTTTGCACTTTGTCTAGCCAAGCCAAGGTGGTTTTAGGGGCGCCTGCCCAGATATACGAGTTGTATTCAAGGCGTGGCCGAATGTAGGACTTGTATATTGTAGCCAAAGCAGTTGGATGAAGGAGAAACTTGCATCTCTTAAGGAAGCCGAGGCATTGATACGCTTGTTTGGTGACTTGGAGTATGTGATTATTCCATCGCAAATCGTTGGATAGAGTCACGCCGAGGATGTTAAGATATGGGTCAGCTGTTATATTATCCTCGCCCACTGAAATGGAGGGAAGGTTGGTGCAGGTTTTAGTGGAGAATAGACAGTACTTGGTTTTGGTTTCATTGAACTCGACGCGATTCTTGCGGCCCCAATCAAGAATGAGTTTAATGTCCGCGTTAAGAGAGTTGGACATGAGTTCGCGTTCTAAGAGACAAGGTCTGGCACTTACTTGTCCTGTGTTGTCGGAGGGGTATGAGTAACGCAAAGTACCGTCATCGGCAAAACTATGAAGTGGATTGGAGGGGATTGAGAGCAGATCATTAATAAATATAAGAAAGAGAGTAGGTGAGAGAATCGCTCCTTGAGGAACGCCGGCCGAAATGGAATGAGGGTTGGATTCGACGCCATCCAATACTACCTTGATTGAACGGCCAGAAAGAAAGCTCTCAATCCAGTTCCTTAGAACTGAGTCGATACCAATAGCTTGGAGTTTCGACAGCAGAGCGGGATGCCATACTCTGTCAAAGGCCTTGGAGATATCTAGAGCAACCAGACCAGACTCACCGAAGCCATGGATGCTTTGGTTGATGTGTTCAGTCAGGCATACAAGAAGGTCGCCAGTAGACCGTTTTGGTCTAAAGCCGTACTGCCTGTCGTGAATAATTTGGTTAGACTCTAGATATTTCATCAACCTTCTATTGATTATTGTCTCCATGATTTTGGAGAGAACAGAAGTTAATGCTATTGGGCGGTAGTTTAAAGGGTCGCTGGCTTCACCTTTTTTGGGAATGGGCTGAACATGAGCTAGTTTCCAAGAGTTGGGATAAACTCCGGAGAAATATGACAAGGCAAAGAGTTTGCGCAGAGGTTTAGCCAAAGGTGAGGCACACTTTTTGAGTACCATAGGGGTTACCAAGGATCAGAAGTTTTTACTGCCAGCAGTGGTGTTACTGAGTTTATTTCTTAACCTGATGTACTCGCGTCGGGATGATTCGCTCAGAGAATGCCTGATTTTTGTGAGGCAGAGAGCGGAAAAGTTGGCATCGCGATTCTGAAAACACAGATCCCAGTCTGCAGCTTGGAAGAAGCGAATAGGCCTCAGCCGATTGGCTTTCCAATAGTGCCAAACAGTTCTTCTAGGAGCTGGTATGGTTGAGATGGATGATTGGTGGTTGATCTTTCCGGAAAGAACAATGACTTTTCGTGCGAGGGTAGCGACATATATTATAATCGCCTTGGTAAACTCCATTGAGCAAAACACCTAGTGGAACTTGTTTTTCGAAAGTCGTTCGCCATAGAGTTTATGGGGAAATAGACGAAACTGCTGGACAATAACAGTTCATAACCCAGCACTGAATGCTATTTGCACTAAATTAAATACTCCTACTGAAACCGGTCGCCTATAATAATAAACTCCGTCCCTACACCTCGTTATAGTTATAGAGGGGGGGGGGGGGGTGCAGCAACGCATATGCACCAATAATAATGAAAATACGTTTTCAATAAAATCTTTCTGTTTTTGCCATAAAATATTGATTAAAAAAAAAAGGAGGAATCGAATTTTAATAAAGAAATCAAAGTTTAATAAAATATTACTCGCCCCCCCCCCCCCCGCACATTTGCTGCCGCGCCGCTGCTGCAATCAAACATTTTACAGCGAGAAATGAATTTTATCGAGGAGAAAGGTTCCAGCGAAATGTTTTTCATAAAGAATTTCTCTTTTTTAATAAAAATTACAAAAATTTCTGCATTGATTCATTGCCGATGTTGATTTTTGTGCATCTCTCCGGCAGATGTTCGTCAGATCATCATCAACATCATTCCTCATCATCAGGCATTGGTAATCATTATTCTTTGGGGATGTGCGTGAGTGTGTGCCTGGGCGGGTGTATTGGTGAAAGAGGAAAAGGACCTGTTTTTTGCATAACAGTCTGCGATATTAATTTTGCAAGCATTTAAATGTTGAGTGGAGTTTTATTGGAATTTATTATATTGGTGGGGAGTACCTTTGCTGTATGCGCTATGGTCCATGGTTTATTTTACTGCGTTAACTATGTATAATGCTTGACCAGGAAATAGTATTAAGGACATTCGTCGTAATGATGTTTGTTCCAAAAAGATCTTGCTGTTCTTTCTTATTTGACGGCCACATAGCAGCATAGAACTCCGCCGTCGCCTGGTCCCAAGCCCAGGGTGTGAAAGGAGGAGGGTGGTCGACCTGCCGAGTTGACCAGAATCGGTCACTCCGAAGACCGAAGAAACTAGGCAAGAAACCGCATTTTTCAAAGCGGCACCGACAGCAGCGTATCCGTTGCGGGAACGTCCCGCTCAGACCGCCAGCTAACGGATCAAAGAAGAAGAAGAAGATAGCAGCATAGACGGCTAGCTTGTTAGAAGTTTAGCTTGGTTCCACACGAACGAACACACGACACGACAAAACTCGGCTGTAAAGGTGGTTTATGGGAAGGAGGGTGAGAGAGGGCGATAGAATATCCACCGCCTTTTCTCACCCTTTTCTCTATAAACCACTTTTGCACCAAACTCTTGTCGTGTCGTGTGTTTGCTCGTGTGGAACCACCTATAGCAACGACGACGACAGGTCGATTACCGAGAAGACTCAAGAATCCACGCTACGAATTATCGTAGGGTTAACGTCTTCAAGGTACCAGATACCCCCCCCCCTCATTTTCTGAGTCTTGTAGGGCTGGAGCCTTATTAGGCTGAGGGGCTAAGAGTCACCCCGCCTGTAGCGGCAATAGAGAAAGCATTTCTTCCCAGAGTTGCTTCCTTGTAATTTCGTCAGCAGCACCAGCTTCCCTGAAGGCTAGTGGCTAGGTGGTTGTTTGTGTCGGGTGATTGGGCATTAGAGCTTGCCTCAGTCGCCAATGATTTTGACCCTAACCCTAAATGCAAGGTTAACCATCCTGACATTCGAGCAACTTTCTTCCCGGAGCAAACTCCTGCGAGGCTTTAGTTGGTGACCCCAGAGGTTTTGGTGCTTTGGAGATCGCAGCGGAAGTGGTTGCTGGCGGTCACTGAAGGGACATTTCAGGTTTGGCTGGGGGCAGGTCTAGTAGTGGCCCTGATTATCGAGAACTTCATCTCTGCGGTGTGTGATGCACTTTGCGCAGTACTCTCTAGGGTCGAATTTTGGACCCCTATCCTTTTCAACATAGTGCCAGTGGGGTCTTCTGTTGCCGCGCCGGGAAGTACCCAATCACAACATGGCTACGTGGATGAAGGCTTTTCAAACCATTTCGCCGGGTTTTTCTGGCCTGGCGGAGATCCAGAGGATCTAACCCTCTTCTTATCCGGTGTGCCCACCCAAGGCCATGTACGATCGGGTCTTGGAGTCAGCGCTTGTGCTGGGTTCGAGTCATATTGATCAGCACATACACCTGGCTGGCTAAAAACAACGAAAGTGTCCTTCTTCGCCATTAAAAGACGCCATCTATATTTTATTTTTTGCTTTGATTTGGCGCCCCTTGCCACCTGCGCCTAGAACGACCGCTTCACTCCTTAACCCCAAGGCCGGCGCTGAAGGAAGGAATCCTCCTGCCGATACCTCCCACGCCTATACCTCACTTCGACAGGCACGAAAATTTGTAGGGATAGCAAACTTCTACGGCTTGGTTCGACACGACGACAAAAGTCGGCTGCATAGGTAGTTTATAGAGAAGAGGGTACGATAGGACGATGGATTGGACACAATTTCCTTGAATCTTGTCGTGTTATGTGAACGCTCTTGTGGAATAAGGCCAAGGAAAGACGTCAAAGCGAAAGGAAAAACGTCCGGAATTTGATCGAGCTCACATGGGGCCTGGAAGGAAGAGTGGACCCAAGTTATCTTTTCGGGCGAAGAACGGCTTTGTCTTGATGGGCCAACCGGGGGTACGCAAGGAAGGGAGGTATTTGACTCGCCCATCGCCGCGAAGGAAAAATAATGGATATGGGGGGTCATTTCAAATAGGGGACTCGAGTTAAGCTCAAATTCATCAAACGAACCCAAACAGGAGCATGGGGACATGTTAGAAGTAGTTAAGCCGATGGTGGCAGAAACAATGGAAGGTCAACCATGCCTTTACCAGCAGGACCATGCAGCAGTTCTCTTAGGCAGTGGGGCTAGTGGAACTGGATTGGCCATTCTAGACCTCAACATTAAAGAGAACCTATGGGGCTGACTCACGGGGAGAATCTACCGCTCTCTGGCAACATTATGCTACTATCACAGAACTAAGGACTTCAATAGGTACAGCGTGGGATCAGATTCCACTAGATTTAATTCAAAAGTCGGATAATGGAATTTATGACGTAGTCTTAAACCAAGGAGGCCGCCATACCAAATTTCACTTGCTCCAAAAATTGGAGGTGAGGTCAGACTCGAGGTCGTTCTTAAGGAATCCGCTACCTTCCAAGAATCAGGCCACGAGCTGGAGCAGTTGTCAAGCGAACAACACTTGTAGCCTCATACATAAGACATGGGCACAATCCCAATAGTTATCCCCACTTGCTCCAATGCTACTTAAAGGCATTTCTGACTGTCTCCTGCTGCAAAAGGTATTCCCAAAAATAACCTTCCATCGTGCAACTCTTTATTTTTAAGCTGCCTACCGTGAAAAGTGTATGATAGTAAATCCACCTCGGCTGTCGTTCTATATCTGCTCGACAATCCGATAGAGAACTTTTTGTCTGACCAATTACTCAACTAGACTCGATCTCAAACGAATCAATTCAATTGCACCAAAACCAATGGATAACCATAATCAATTGCACAAATCGGAAAGCTTACCGGCGAAAACAAACATTCCGGTGTAGTGTCGGGCATGAGGTGGTCTAATGGAGGCAATAGCACCGAAGGCAAGTGGATGTCGATCCTGTAGGTACACCACCCATCCTGCAATGACACGACGAAAAACAAAACGAAAAAAAAAACGATTGGAACTAACGAAACGAAAAACAGAATTGAAAAACAAAACAGGATCCAACCAGATGGATTGAACAGTTTCCAAGATAGGACGAAAGGATAATCAAAGTGTACACCAGCCATAGGCAGTTGCTGGGTAAGACGGGGTTGGAGCAAGGGTTTTTATCTGGTTGTACACCGAAAATGTTTTTCTCCTGTTGTATTATATGTGTGCCTGTGTGTGTGTGTTTACATAAAAGTGTGCGTTTTATTATTGTTTTTACATTCAGCCTATCTACCTTGGTGACAAGATAAAGCAAATAAGTTGAGGCCCGATTTTTACCCATTTTCACAAGGACAAGGATGCGATATAATCCAAAAAACCTAGCAGTGGCCCTCCCCCCCGCTCTAGGTCGACCTTACTCGCCCATAACACCGACGGACTACAAGAGACGGATGTGGTGAGGCAAACTGATGTCCATGGGGTGGGCGGGGGTGGCATACCTAACAGAGGTAAAGTGCTCTGGTCTATCTCGTACACAGTGGATTCCACGTACACATCTCTCACATGTATGGAGCATGTGATAAGCTGCCACATCAAGTGGGAGGACACAAAATCAGTAAACAAAAGCGCACCGTCGAGGACAACAATCGGTGTGGTTACGGGGCGATGGGCTCAATGGAAAATAAGAAAGTCATACATTAGATAAATGACTTGAAGCCCTCAATCAATCTCACATGGAAGCGTCAAATACACCACCTTTCACGAGAGGACTCCTCTCGCTGTCGGTCATATAGACATAGAGCACATATAGCGGCGTGCTTAAGCTCTTGAAAGGGACAATTTAAGTCACATCGCCGCCATGGTATCCACTGTGCATATGATAGATAGACCATACCCGGCGGTGGTTTACTATATGGAAAAGGGAATATAGCTGGATAAGGATAAGGAATATGGGGAATCGGAAAGAGGACTGGGGATTTAATGAAGCTATGACTTCTGATTGAGACAGAGAGAGAGTGAAAGGGATGCACTATACAAAAGGATTGGAATTATCCAAAGGAGATATTGGGAGCGTAACACAAAAATTTTACCAGCTCTTAAGAGCTGAAGGATTGAATTTACAGATATTAATTTTTCCCCATTCATTTAATGGAAAAAGGATAAGGGATTAACAGGGAAAGGATAATCATTGAAAAGTAAAATAAAATATCACTGCGTGTTTTCAACCAAGTATCCAATTCGTTTGTAATGTAAAAGGAACTGGATAGTCCTGGAGCTAGCAATTCTCATTCAAGAATGCATCAATGCAGTTTTCGTAATTAATGACCGATGCACATACACACATATCCACAAACAGCAGCGGTTATGGTGGCCGCCTCACTGCCAATCCAGAGGTCTGTGGTTCGAATCCTTTTTGTCTTGCATTTTCGATTGTATACGATTCAATTCCTTGTTATCTCTCCTTCATAGACAAGGTCCGGATTTCGTTAAGCATCTCGAACGTACTATGGCTTTCCCGACGAGTCTTGAGTGCAAGCAGCAGCGGCCCCACGATCGAATTACCAAAAGATATTCAAATCCAAAGTTACCCTACCCCATTTCAGGAAGGCTCGATTTCAACCTGTTTTCCGAGCCAAAGCATCGTCCCTCCGCAGCTAGGGAAATAGTAGATTCTAGGTTCAGTATCTGTAAGCATTCAGGAACGGTAGCGCCTCTAGTGTTTTGGAGATCAGACAAACTTCTTCAGGACGTTTCCGTTTCTCCAGTCTCTTTTTGAGGCTATTTAAAAGAAGACAGCCCCTGGTTGCTGGTTTCGGGGATGATGCGTGCGCAAAACCACATCGAGGGTGCTCGCGGAAGGTGCTCTCATGGCTGCCGTTTCGACGCTAGAGAGACCGTTCGAAAAGTAGGTTAGGTTAGGTTGAAATGGCTGCCCCACCAGGGAGCCCACTTAGGCACGCCATTGGGCCCATTGTGATGCCATTCTCAGCTTTTAATAAAGCGACAAAGTCTAGAGACACCAATATTTTGCAGCTCGCTCAATCCATCAAGGAAAGGTGAGCCAAGGAAGGTCCCTCTTTTCCTTGCTAGGGCGGGACATGTACAGAGAAGATGGGAGACAGTTTCTTCCTCTTCTTCATTACCACAACTTCTGCATAAGTCGTTGTCGGGGAGTCCTAATCTTTCGGCGTGTGGGCCAAAGGGACAGTGACCAGTCAGCACCTTTACCACGTGGCTTATCTCCTTTTTGTTCAACTGAACAAGAGATTTTGAACGCTTTGCATCCAAAGTTGGCCACATTGAATGAAGAGTGCGACAAACCGTTGCTTTGGTCCATCTCAGCCCAGCTCGAGCTAAGCTGATTTTTCTCACAGCTAGTTTATAGGTGGCTAAGGGCATTCCCATTCGGGTTAAGTGGGGTGTCCTTTCCACTTCGGTTCCCTGTCTAGCAAGCTCATCTGCCCTACAGTTTCCTCTAATCCCACTGTGTCCAGGAACCCAACACAGTGTTATATCAAACTGAGTGGCAGTCTCACACAGAGACCTGCGGCAGAAGAGTCGTGGATGTTGTGACGACAGAATTAAGAGCCTTGAGGGCCACTTCGCTATCCGAAAGAATACATATATTCTTATGAGATATATTATTTATAACGCCTCGGAAAAAATACCAGAGCCTACACTATTCCCAATTTTTGAGCCATCTGTGAAGATACATAATGACCCAGTTGGGATAACACCATCTGTCCAGTCATCTCTGGCCGGAATGCTGGTATTGAAACCTTTCTCCAAGGTCCATGTAGGTGTAGTATAATCTAGGTTGTTCGCAGCGATGGGTGAGTGGCCATATGAGTATGGAGTCCATCCAAGAGAAGCCTTTGTCCTGGCAGCCGTCCAGGCTGCCATTTGCTCGGCGTGTATGTTAGGAGACCCATCGTCCTACAGATCGATATGTCTCCTTAGTTACTTTTCGAACGAAGCACCCCTACAGCTGCGCTGGATGTCTTATTGCATCTTACTCCTGTAAGATGCAATAAGACATCCAGCGCAGCTGTAGGGGTGTTTCGTTCGAAAAGTAACTAAGGAGACATATCGATCTGTAGGACGATGGGTCTCCTAACTCACCCGCCACTGAATCGCTCACATAAGTGATGTCGATCTCGCCTCCTTTTTTTGGACGGTGCTTCGGCCCCCGGCGCTGGCTAACACCACGTTGAATCGCGACAATACGTCTAGGAGTATGCGCCCTCTTGCGTTCCTTTGTCGACTGCCCCATATTCGACAGCCATGGGCCCCTGTGCTGAAAGTCGAGTCGTGCTTCGTGACAAGTCGTCTGAGTCGAAAAGAGTGACGTTTCAGTCGAATAGCAACTTTCAGCCCCCTAGTGTGGAAATTCTAAGTTAACTGTAGGCCCCTGTACTGAAAGTCGTAATTTGACTGAAACGTCACTTTTTCCAACTCACACGACTTGTCGTGTCGTGACGATTCGACTTCCAGCACAGTGGTCATGGTGTGTTCTATGGCTCGGCTCCCGCACGTCTATATGACTGACGTGGTGCCACTTCTATGGGTGATTCTACATACGTCACGCCAAAACATTTACTGGTAGGGTACAAAGATTAAACCTCTTAACTGTACATAAAAGAAGAGGAAATAAAAAATATTTGAGCAATTGATAAAATAGAAAAGAATGAGAGCAGAAGATAAGAGAGAAAGAAAGAGAGGGAGAGTGAAGAGAAAGAAAGATAGAATCAACTATAGTGGTCTTTTAGAAGCTTGCTGAAAGTTCGGCTAGATGTCGCACTGCAAGGCATTCCATTTACGCGCAACTTGGACAAAGCAAGAACGATCACCAAATGACGAGTTACACCTAGGAATCAATAATGTTACCTGCCTATTTGGATTGTAAGAAACGTAGTTTATCAAGCAAATAACGTTGGACACTCTTTATTCATAAGCTTAAAGATAAATTTTAATTCGTGGTACGAGCAATGGTTTGCAAAAGTAAGTCCCAATAAGCTGGATGCATATGGTGTAATATGATCATGCCGTCTCTTAGCGAAACGAAGGCAATCGTTAAATGCAACTTCCAAAATGCTAAACAGCAAGGGACCTAGAATAGAGCCTTGTGGCACTCCACAGCGTAGAAGTTTGGGCTCGGAAAATTTATCCCGGATTTTAACTATTTGAGAACGACTGCAAAGGCGGTTTATGGAGAAGAGGGTGAGAGAGGACGATGGAATGGACAGAATTTCCAGCCGACTATTGTCATGTCGTGTGTGGAACTAGGTTATCCGCCTACTCAGACTCCGCTGTGAAGGTTTCTGTACTGTTCGCAGACGATTGCCATGTGTCGATTTGGTCTGTCTGTACCAGCAGGTCTTGTGGCGCTTGGAAGTGTATGAACCTGATCTTTTGAGTGTCTCCCTATGTACTAGTACACGTGTTATACATATAGGACGATAATCTGCGAGGTTAATCGGGGATGTGCAATAACTTGCGCTTTTCTTTCCAATATTGTAAGACTTTTACAAATTGTGAAGAATCGATCTTAACCAACACATTTTTGTCTGCTACGTGTCAAGATTCAAAATGGCTGCCAAAATTATGACGTTTGTTAATTTTGACGTCTTCTTGTATTTGCAAGGAAATTTTTTACCTATGGACTTTCCTTTAAAGATGGTTCTTTTTTTTTGCCTCTGCATATCCTGTCACAAGTAATAAAGCTTCCATTCAAGGTGACAAGAACAAAATTCCGTATTAAATACAGAGGTAGAGAGAAAAGTGTAAAATATCCTGAAAATGTGTAAAAAAAAATAAAAACGTTAATTTGATCATACAAAAGTCCATTGAAGCAGAATCCTTTCACATATTATGAATTTGATATCATTCGATCATACCCGGGCTGGCATAATGTGGTGCAGTGAACTGTTGTCCCTCCTTCTTGGCTGGATAATATTCTCGCTGCCGGGCTGCCATCGCTCGCGAGGCGAAAACAAAAAATCCTTTTGACCTACCTCAAGGTACAACTCATTGTTCCCCAACCAGACTGTATTCTGTCATTTCGAATTTCCTTTTTGAACTCCATTATTGCATACACAAAATGCATGTGAGAAGAACGCAAGAAAAAGGAGAAGAGAAAGGAAGCAAAAAAAATGCATGTGCATATATGGATATAGTGGGTAAAGGAGTCGGTGGGTTGTTGTTGTTGCTGCACATATATGTATATGAACGCAATTTTTTTATAAATATAGCATATCCTTCGCAGAAGCCTGTCCCTTCTAATCAATGAAAAATGGAGACCCCCTCTCTTATAATATATCCTTTTTTCCCTTTTCTCTTTTTATTATTTTGCTGTCGTTGTTGTTGTTGCTGTTGTTGTTACTGCGGCTGCTGCTGGTGTTGTTGTTGTTTTGCAACAAAAAAATGGGGTTTTGATTTCTTCCTGTCAGCACATGGGTGGTGTCTTGTATATCGCACTTCTGCTAGTGCTAAACCATCAGTTTGACCACTTGTAATTGAATACTTTTGGAAAATAAATACTATGCGCACAAAAGTACACACATGCCCTGCACACCATCGGCCGAGGGAAGGCCAGAGATATTGTTTGCCACGCACATTTTTATATACATACATTATATGTGCACATAAGTTAAAGGACGTCGTTGTCCTTCTGCTCCGGTTGCATATTTAAAACAATAAAGAAAAAACAAAATATAACCAACAACAAACAAGACCAGCAAGAAGAAGAGAAGTGTTCAACCCTTTGCTTGTAATTTTTCTTGACAGGCGAAATTGACGTTTAGTTGTTGTTGTTGTGATTTTCTTTTGCACAAAACAAAGTGCTCTTCTCTCATAATCGTTTCCGTCCAGGTATTTTCTTGTGGGGAATATTGCACCATCATTACTGGACCTTTGTAATTTTTTAATTAAGCTCAGTTATCGACCCTTGTATGTACTACCAGTCCGTCATGTTGTTGGTCACGTCATAGTGCCTATGTTTAGATTTAGTAGTAACCTTATAGTACGGCAATAGAAACCTTTTGGGGCTATCAGGACGAGGAAGGATGTTGAAGGAAATGGTGATGAATCCTGCGTTTGAAGTCTTGTGTGTAGGTAGAAGTTCAGAAATACTGACTGTGGAAGATTGTTCCCCAGTCGAGTTGTTCCATTTATGAACGAATTCCTTGGTTGTGTGTTGGGCGCGTAAGAGGGAAGCTATAGGCCGAAGGAATATGAACCAAGTCGGCTAATTTTAGGTTGCGGGGCTATGAGACCACGCGCAGGAACAATCGTTATCAACAGAATTTCATCAGAGCTGCTACATACTTATGGTTGCTCAAACGGACAATCGTACTTTGTGAATGGGTGGGTCAGCTAGTAGCTCTACACCATCCACTGACACAGATGGAGGGAGATGTCGTTCGTTTTATTATGGAAATACGACAGTATCTCATATTTCGCATTGAACTAATTTCGATTCTGTTTAGATTTGACGCTGCCCAATACCACTTTAGTTGAACAGCCTGAACGGAAACTCTCGATCCAGTCCTTAGATCTGAGTCAATACCAATAGCTAACAGGGTAGGGTGCTATATACTCTAGTCTTTGAAGTGCATACTTTGGTTGAGGTGTCCAATAGCGCTTGGATAAAACGCTGCCGGCTATCTGTCAACTCCGAAAAGACAGAATTGATGCATTTTACCAATAGGACTAAAATACCCACTTCTAGTCCACCTTAAATCAACGATCGAGTACTGAGTCTATCTGAGTCAGCTAAGAACTTGGGTGTTAAACAGGACTCAAACCTGCACTTACTTACTTACTTAATGCTTCTTTAATCCCTCATGGGATATAGGGCGGATACAGTTTCCCTCCAGCGGACTCTGTTTTGCGCGACAGCTCTCAGCTCTGACCATGATCTCTCAGTTGTTGCGGCCTCTGCTAGTAGGCTTCTCCCCCACGTTGTTCTAGGTTTTCCGACTCGAGAGATCCTTGCGGATTCCAGTCAATGGCCTGTTTAGCTAGATTTTCGTTTTCGCGTCGCAAGCTGTGGCCAATC
The DNA here is from genome assembly GCA_949987705.1 of Thereva unica. Lineage (NCBI taxonomy): Eukaryota > Metazoa > Arthropoda > Insecta > Diptera > Therevidae > Thereva > Thereva unica. Next base: position 4,294,832 of record OX465286.1, read on the forward strand.
CAATTCCATTTCCTTCGCCTGCACTGGAGTCTCAATATCGAAGAAAGGTCAAGGAAGGTTAATATAGCTTTCTATGCCTTAGGCAGTGTTTAGACCAGTTCCAACACATGGCTCCACTGAATGGTGTGGCCGACTGTTGCCAAAGAATACAGATCCAGACTGGGGATGCGGTCCTAAGATTGGCTCGTTTCGGAACGGACGTCATGTGTGAAACCCCCGCTTAACTTAACTCTTGACCTAGGCCCCGAGGCTGCTAAGAGCGGGTTGCTGAATCCAGAAGAGCTACAGACACACAGAAATATACTGCGCTTTCTACCACAGGGGTGATGATAGAGGGGCCTACCGAATACAAAATCCGAATCGCAAAATCAAATTTCGGCCAGGGATCTCACAATATCCAGATACCCCTACCAAAGAGGAATGTGAAGACTTGCAACCCGACAACGACCGTGGAGTTACCCTGTACACAGATGGATCTAAATTAGAATCAGGTGTAGAGAGTGGAATTCCTCCGCCCCCCTCCACCTCCAAAAATACTACCGTCTGCCTAACTTCTTTAGTTTTTTCCAGGCAGAACCTCTGGCAACCTTTTAAGCCTGCTTACCAATGCAGTCATACCCAAGTCCAACTAATCATGCCATCTGATATCCAAGCGTCCTGGCTGGTCGAAAACTGCCAAAAGAATCTATCTGCCCTGACCCAGAGGTGCATGATCACTCTTCAGTGAGTACCGAGGGAAACGAGCGAGCAGATGAATTGATCAGATTGTGGGCAACTCTCACGAGTACGCCAGTGAATAATGTGTGCGCTAAAAAGAGCAGGGAAACTTTCTCTCTATAGCTAGATCCAGATGGAGGAGACTATCATCATGGCAAGGAAGGTTTGGCCGTGGAGAAGGAGAAACAACCAAAAACTTTCTCTGTGGCCCTTCCTAACATCAGACACTAGCAAATCTCTTCTTAAAAGATTTGTGGGAGATTCAAAAATAGGACTTTTGGCCAGGTATCTAAATATGACAGACCGGATCTGAAATCTTTCCTAACTTACTGCATTGCTTAGTTAAAAGTTTTTCTACGAGGCGCGGGTACAAAACCGATTGATGGTCACGTTGCGGTCCCAAACATTTTCCAGAAAATCCACATATACCAAAGTTGTGCACCACTTCCGCCCAGCCAGACCAAGATTTTTCTTATGGTCGCTCTAAGTACTAACATTTCATCCTCCTATTCGATAGGTCACGGTTTTTTGCAGCCAACTCTCACGCTGTATTGTTTGACATTCAGGATTTGATACCCCTTTAGCTTTTTCTTCACTATCTTCTCCATGATTTTGAAAAGAATAGAAATAATTGCGCTATTGCGAGATAGTTGAAAGGATTGTTGGAGCTGGTTATGCGTACCATCCCAGTTGGAATAAACTAGATTAGAAATTAGAAAATAGAAGTAATTTCAGCACTAGTGGGAAACTGATCAGCTCAAGCACTAGTGCCAAAGTAATCCTGAGAGGAGCTAGTTCCAATCACGATAATAGTGGGTAAACCAACATGATTTTTCTAAAGAATTCGTTTTTTAGTTAGTAGTTTTGTTAGTTCAAAATGAATTAGTTCTCCAGTTAGTTCAAGAGAATTAATTCTCGAAGTAGTTCCAAATGAATTAGTTCTTCATGAACTTAAAAATGAATTAGTTCTCGAAGTAGTTCAAAATAAATTAGTTCTCGAAGCAGTTCAAATTGAACTAATTCTCTTCAACTATCTGAAGAACTAGCTCATTTTGAATTTCTTCGAGAACTAATTGGTAGTAGTTCAAAATGAAGTAGTTCTCCAAGAACTTAAAAATGGATTAGTTCTCGAAGAAGTTCAAAATGAATTAGTTCTCGAAGAAGTTCAAATTGAACTAATTCTCTTCAACTAACTGGAGAACTAGTTCATTTTGAATTTCTTCGAGAACTAATTGATAGTAGTTCACTATGAAGTAGTTCTCCAGTTAGTTGAAGAGAATTAGTTCAATTTGAACTTCTTCGAGAACTAATTCATTTTGAAGTTCTCGATTGATTTTGAAGGTCTTGGAGAACTAATTCATTCTGAACTACTCCGAGAATTAATTCTCTTGAACTTACTGGAGAACTAACTTCATTTTGAACTGCTTCGAGAACTAATTCAATTTGAACTTCTTCGAGAACTAATTCATTTTGAAGTTCTTGGAGAACTAATTCATTTTGAAGTTCTTGGAGAACTAATTCGAGAATTAAGCAAAATGTGCAAAATTAAGTAGTTCTCAAAGTATTTCGAAGTCATGCCGAAGGGGGCAATTGACTCCATCGTAAGACAACGCTATACAAAAGTGGTGGGTTGTTTTCATATAAAATGTATTCAACTGAGAACTGTTACTCCGTCCTTAGAAAGTGGTAGTTTTTTTTACTAATCTTAGAACTAGCTCGCTTGCATGAAGTAAAGTTATTTTTTTGGTAGAGGAACGGGTGATCAAAAGTGTAAATAGTGATCTTGTAATAATTTTAGATTTGTGTATGAGATTTTAAGATAACATTGTTGATGTATTTGATAAAGTTTTAGTAGGTACTAGGTTCATATCTTTGCCCTTAATATTGTCCATTTAAAAAATATACACATACAACCGGAAGAGCAAATAGATCGGATGGTCGATGGATTAGCAAAATACATCCCTGGCCCCGATAATCTGCCTTAATACAACAAGAAGGGTTGGTGGTAATCGTTTTGCGAAATGTTTTTTCCTCTTCTCGTGTTTTTCTTATTTTTTCTTTTTTTGGTCGATATTTCTAGTCCCTTTTGGTTATTGTTGTTGTTGCTGGCTGTGGGTTGTATTTTAAATACCTTGAAGCCCCCCAAGCCACTTCCCACCCCCGCGCCATCGCCCTTGTCTACATATATTCTTCTAAGTAGATTCTTACGAGCGTATTTAGTAAAAGGCTTGTGTTTTTGACACCATACGGTTGGGGATATCTAGAACGAGTTCTTTGTTGTTGTTTTCAGTTCTTCTTCTCCTCGCGTATACCTTATATGTATATATTTTTTTTCCTTTCAAATTCTCTATGCATTAAAATCCCTCTTACTGCACTTTCCCACTTCTTATTCTGTAGGTTGTTGTATTTTTTTTTTTTTATTTTTTCTACATTTTTTTTTCTTTCACTTCGTTCTTCTTTATTCTTCCTTAGGGTATGTTTTTTTCTTCTTCTTCTTTCTGCCATGTTTCAAGCATACAAGATGCAATATGGGAGTGAGAAAAAAATGAGAAAAGGGTTACACACGCATGCAAACGAAGCCGTACGTAATTATTAAAGAAGATTTAAAAAAAAAAGTATATATACATATATATATACACCAACAACAAAGAAATACCCTCCAATGCACACCCTATATACATATTTATGCACCGGCATAGTGTATGTGCGCAAAGAGTGATGGATAAGACTCGAAAAAAGGGGTTGAATTTCTTTTCTATTAAGGTATTCGCAGCCATGAGCCGAGAGTAGCTGTAATGTGCGTAAAAGTAGGAGTATTTAAGCTTTCTTCCTTCAATAGCTTATTATTAATTTCTTCTTTCTTTTTTTTGCGCTGTGGAAAACTGAAAAACAAGTTTAGAAAATTACTTGTTTACTTCAAAAGCGATTTCCTTTCGGCAACTGGCAGCTAACTTTTGTTTTTCTCTATTTTCTACTAGACTAGGATCGTAATTACCCCTTTACTAAGGAAACATATAAAAAGTTGTTGTTAAAGGCATAAAGGATAAGAAGGCATACAAAGTATTAAGAAGTTCTCAAAACGCCAATGCTATGCACTCACAGGAATATGAGCGTAATTGTATCTCGCTTAGAACATACCCCCAGGGCCGGGGTTTGGCTTTTTTGCGCCCGGTGCAGTATGCCATAATGCGCGCCCCCCCCCATCAGCTCATCAGTTCGCATTGAAAAAGACACACAAACACTCTGTGAAGTTCCTTTAATATACATATATGAAAATGAAGGCACGAGAACACCTTTTCACTTCTTTTTTGTTCAAATTTCACCTCGTCCAATAGCGCCCGGTGCGAATCCACCAATTGAACCCCATGTTTCAAGAAGGCCACTTCCGCCCGAGGTCCGTACACTGGCATGGGTCGAGCGGCTAGCCTACCTGCCTCCCCACTCTCTTTCGCTCGAAATCAGGCGTCGACCCATGCCAGTAGACCGGACCTCTGGCGAAAGTGCCCATCTTGAAACATGGGGTTCAATTGTACCTATTAAAGCGTCGCCTTGCCTTTTGCCCAGTCAATATTTGCCTCGCGATCTTGCTTTTGTCCTGAGTTTTACTTGCGCTTTAACTTCACAAAACTCTCCCGCTAATGCTGTGTAATGCTCCAGGATGTTTTTCGGTGCTAGGTGCACTTCCCTAACTATTTCCACCACAGGTCTGGGCTCCGAAAGTCAATAGACTTATACACTTGAATCCCCATAAAAGAGGTCTCTATGTTGTTCTCCAAACCTTCATGTTTCAAGGGATAATAGGTGGTCAATGCGCTACATGTATTAGTTTTTACTGTAGAATCCTGTATAGAACAAACACAGGACACCTTAACAGCCTTCCTAGACATAGAAGGCGCTTTCAATAACCTCAGAACAGAGGCCATCGTTTCGAATTAGACATCTATAACAGTGCGACGAACCAATTAGACATCTATGACAGTGCGACTAGTATGAATTACAAATCAAGAACTATGGCGCCGTCCCGGCCAAGAAAGGATAAACAAAATCAGGCGAACGCAATGGAAATGGATTACTTTGTGAAAGAAATGGATTACTTGTGGCAGTAATTCCACATGCGTCACCCAACTAAATACTAGCCACGTCCAATGCTGCTTGATCTACGTAATCGAACGAGAGCAGGTCTATTGGTATGCTAATGGCTCCATTTTTTTCAGCATAAGGCACTAGCTAACAGAGAAGGGCAGCCAAATAGTCTAAATATTCGTCGAGGGTATGCTTGTTGGCTGGCGCGGACTACCGGGGTGAAAGGCTAAAGACTTTGGTTTTATACAGCTCTTCTATAACCTCTGCTATAATGGGCGAAGGACAGCAGTCTTTGAAAATCTTTTGATTAATTTTTCGATAGTCGATTTTGCGAAAATCCGCCACAAATAAAAGAGCGCCTTGTTGAGACTTCTATTTGATATCCCACGGACACTATAGGCTGCTTATTCAATTTTCCACCTAGCTTCTAGTTGCTTTATGGCGTAAACATACTCAGTGTGGTTAACCTTCGCCACTCTACTAAAACGCCTTGTGTATATCGAATGCAGTAGTTACTGGAACAATCTCCGCCAGTAGTAGTAGAACTATGACGGCTCTCGACCACTTGTGAGCTTATGTCATGGCTAAAATCCACCTTTGTGGTGAACTTTGGGATTTGTGTGAGCTGTCTAGTCTATCTGGTCTGTTTGGTCTATAATATAAATTTCCAGGGTACATGTTTACTGGTTCATATAATCTTGTTGATTGATCTGAATTGCAAATAGGCCAGAAACATAGGAAGCCACCACACCAAAACAATAGCAATGACACAAACCCAAAAGTGCTCCAGAACCGCCATAGCTATACTACTACTACCTTTACAATCTCCTCTAATTTATCCCAGCTAACGCGGTCTTCGTTGCTTTCCATAGCTGGACAAGCAGCTCCTCTCAAAAACACTTTGTGGCATAATTGTCACAAATTACAGTTCGTTCAAACTCTAGTAGATGGCGCTCATTAATCATCACAATATTTAGCCTCTTTTGGGAAGGAAATTTTCGATTTAGAGAAGGAGGTTTGAAACTTATCGTCTTATTCTAAATTGTGACCAGTCACAAATCACAACCTTCTAAAACTCGTGCCTATCATTGAGAGTTTGTACTATCTTGTCACCGCTTTGAGTAAAGACCAGCCTAGCCTGTCTCCAACACCTGCGAATATGGGCTAGCACAAAGCTTCCCCGTAGCCGTAGGATCTCTTCCAAACCCCTTTTGAAGGAGATCTGGAAACATTTGGTCTATTTGAAAGGCCTTTGTTCCTATTGTAGGATGATGGTCCAAACCAAAACCAAACAAAAAAATGCGTGTGAATGTCGTGCACTACTAACGCAGCAACAGCGTACACCCAAATGTTGTTAAAAATAAAATTAGTATAACATAAGAAAAATAATGAATAAAGGAAAAGAATAAAATAATAAATAAAGAAAGGAAAAATTGAGGTGTTGTACAAAAACGTCCTTTTTTGTGCCACGTCCCGTCACGTTCAAGTTTCGTGATAGGTGTGGGTAAAAAAGGACCTTTTTAACACCTGAAAGCTGAATAACACGGCATCCTTGCAGCATATATACTGTCGAGAAGCGCTCATTTCTAACCCCGTGTCTTCGCCACGAGGCTCGCACATTATCTCCTTACATTCGACGCGTATATGGCTCAATAAGCATATATGTGTGCGTGTGTCATTGGGCGGAATGCATATATGGAAAAAAAACGAAAAATCAAAACGAAAAGAAACAAGAAAAATTGTGAAGAAATGCAGCATGAAGACAGTGCTAGTAGTAGTACTACTACTGGGCAAAATGTATTAAGGAATTAACCCTATCAAAGGGACCTTATGTGGGGCTGCTCTGGTGCACGGATTGCATGTAAGAAGAGACAACAACACTAACAAATATGAAAAATTGAAGGCATGGACACCCCTGCCACCCCCTCCCACCCAATGCTGCACCGGTAAAAGTAAAAAAAAGAAGGAAAACAGATAAAAACCACTCTAATAAAGCGCAGCTCAGAACTCACGGACTGCATTACCCTCAACCCCTACAACCTAGACCCTACATGCTGCTGCTGCCGTCACAACCACCGTCGTCATCGGACCCATCCCAATCTCGTCATTCGCCTACACCTTCGGCGGCCCTAAGAAGGGTTTTTTTTTTTTTGATTTTTTGCAGTGGTACAGAATATGGGAAAAAACCAAACAAAATAACGTGCCGTGTGTGGGTGGGTGCATGTGAGTAGAACGCGTGTGTGCAGGCGAGGTAGGCAATATATGACGCTATAGCTGAAAAGTCCTTTCATTGTCAGGTTGATTGTGTCCTTTGATGTCATATAAATTTTGCGCACTTGGTGGGTCGCCCGCTTGTAGGGGCATGCAAAGATTTTAAGCTTGACGTGAATGTCAAGCGAATCGCTGTAGGCGGTTTTGCTTCTGCCCGATTGGGGGCGGCTGGGGGTGAGAAAAGAGTTAAATAGACGACAGCAGGACCCCTGAGGCGGCCTTACGCGTTTTTGCCGTGACGTGATCTACTTTTTGGGGGGTGGGGTGGGTTTGTTTAGTTTGAAATTAATGTACACCAGAAGGCTAGCTAAAGGCGCGGGTGGATGAGGGTGGTTATTTAGCCCGTTTCTGAAAAAAACCGTTAATATTTTTTTTTTTAATTTTTATTCGTTATTTGACCGAGATATTAGGTCTATGGGATATCGCATTAGCAACGTGAGCTTATTGCACCATTAGCACAGCCCCACAACCCCAGAATTATAGACTTTTTTTAAATCCGGTCACACACCATTAAAAGATGCCCGGAATAGTCCAAACGAAGCACAGTACGCTCACACTTTTTTCGACTAAAGGTAGTAGAACTGGAGCTTTAAACAATTTTATATATAAAGAAAACTTTGGTGACCACAGAGGGTCACCATAGCGCATACTCAGTAAACCGACTCTAGATCGCTTTCGTAGGTCAAGCAGCATTGAATGTGACTGGTACTTAGTTGGGGGACCACTTTGATAAAGCAATGGCCTATGCCGATGCGGGTGCACTTATAAATGATGTTCATGCCTGTAGTGGAAGCGTGCATATTCGTGTAACAGGTGCCATGCGTGTTAGTTGCTGGCGCGTACATCCTTTAAAAAAAAAATTTACTTACTAAATTATTTTTGCTAGGGAGATTATTTTTGCTTCTTTTTAAGAAGGCTCACTCCGTTTTGAGTAGTCATTGGGGAAGAAGAGTCTAGTTGGCTCTAAAAGAGCCTCCAGGCTCTCAGAATGCTTCCTCGGAGCATCTCAAATCCTTATTGTAGGCCATTGCTTCTCAACCTGGGAGTCGCGACCCCTAAGTGGGTCGCCATTAGATATAAGGGGGGTCGAAATCCATCTAAAAAATGTTACATATAGTTACCATGAAATAACAACCGTATAAACTTCAAGAATTTAGCCACGATTTTCTCGATATAGGTCGATTCATACATATCCGTGCAACTTCAGTGCAGTACCGGGGGTCCTCAGTGAAAAAAAAGAATCGGCACGATGTAAATCCATGAAAACAAATTGAGAAAGGCGCGGCATGGCCCCATATATCTGACGTTCTCAGTACCCTTTACGCGTCAGTAAAAAACACAAAAAGACCGTAGCCTTCAATATTTTTTAATTTATGCCGGATGTGAAACAAAAGGTTTTTAACTTTAAATCGAACGATCTTAAGATCACTGTCCAAATTTCAAAACTAAAAAGTATAATTGCAGATGCCATTGCACATTGAGACCAGATACGACGAAAAGGTGGTGCTGTGTGAATGTCAATGAAAAATTCATCACGGAAGCCACTGACACGGAGAGCATCGGTGCCGGATATGTGTGTTATGAGCGATTTGAAGGTAGAAGGTGTTTGTTCTTCCTGTCATCTTTATTAGATTATCGCGACACTAGAAAGGTTGAGAAACAATGCTGTAGGCAATAATGGTAAGCGCGATAACTGGTAGGAAAAGACAGTGCTGCACTGACCTGATAAGAACGACGATTTCGAGCCACAAGATACTTCATTTCGTTACATCGAATGTCAATTTTAGTCCAACTTTCGATGACGATGAAGACTTAGAACAAGGTGGAGGAGGACCCTATAAGCAGAGGCCGCAACTACTGAGAGAGCCTGGTCAGAGGGTAGAGCTGTCGCGCAAAACAGAGTTCACTGGAGGGCAACTGCTTCCGTCCTATGTCCCATGAGGGATTAAAGGAGCGTTATGTGTGTGTATGTTTCGATGCCCAGATCTCTACTACAGTAGATAATTTCAGATAACGAACGGATATGCTGCATTTAGGCGATCTTCTAGCTTCTAGTTCTTCCTAAATTCCCGTTGGCCGGTCGAATTCGAGCATGAAGTCCTGCCAGATCCCCTTTTGCATCTTCAAAATTAACTAAATTTTTAAAAACTAAATTTTGGAGGTATCCGGAGAGTGGGGGGTAGAGTCTTCGATGTATTAGAAGGCTAGAAGAAGCTTTCATCATAATCCTAACCAGTATCCATGTGTTCATGTTGACAATTCCAACAATTCCTGGCTTGGAATGTCACAACAAAAACGAACAGCAGCCCCACAACGGAATTGTCATCAACATCATATGCAAATCGAATTTATCCATTGTCGATAAGAACTTGGCTACCTTCTTTGGTAGCAGTTGTTTTTTGTTGGTCCCATTGCCATTTTAGTATCATTTTGGATTCACAAGAGCTGGACCCAATCCTTCGATGCCCCCCCCCCGTTCAGTCCACCCCCACCCGCGATTCGGTTGTCCTACACTGCTCTAGGTACCACTTGTAATCCGCCATATAATTTCGCTCTAGAAAAACCGCGAGATAGTGCAATATCAGGATTTTTTCAGTGTGTGTTGGTTTATTTTATTCCATTGCATATCGCCGATACCCTTTTGCCGTTTCTGAACTGAATGAATAACAAATGACGTTGAAAAGTTAACGACAATATGCACATGAGTTTTTGAGAAGATAAAGCCAAAATAGCAGCAGCAGCAACAGAACACCTTTGATATGGTATTTATTATATTCAACGTAAGCCCAGTGGTTTTTATGGTTATACATATATGTGTGTGTGTATGGCAACAATCGCTGCTGTGGTGACCGCGGAGGCAAGAAAAATGGCAAAAACTAATTTGCAATTTGTGCAACTGTCTTTCTTCTTGCATAAGGAGCTGCATTGGGACGCTGCCGAGTTCCGCGGAAGGGGGTAGCCGAAGTGGAGAGGAGTAGATCGCAGCGTGGGTAGAGGGGCTAAGGAGGTGTAGAGAAGGGTGGCTACCCAATAGCGGAATAGCAGCGGACCAAGTTGATACTAGTTGATATCAAAGTCCAAGCGAGACTTGAAGGGACAGTCCGTGGCATTAGGTATGGCTTAAACTGCACACTGAAAAGGACAGGGACTTCTTCTTAAAGATGGAACCTATCACACAACCTTTTCTGCATAAAATTTAATCTATACATAAATACTTATGTATATACGCCCCCCGCCGCCCCCAACTCTGCCCCTTTGTTAGTTATCAGAGCGCGCGGGACAGGATGGATCGGAGATGTGTAGGCCGGGGGCGGTTGGGGGATGGTAATACTTTAGGGTATTCCGGCCGCCGCCTGCCAGAGTTTAATACTTTTTGGTATGTTGTGTTTGGGTTGGATGGATGATGATTGTCGATGCGACGAAATGCAGCAGCAGCATCGGCCGCTTCTCCAATGCTGCTACTCGCGCCCATCTTCCTGTGCATGGCTGATGCTGGTGAGCTGGAGATGCTACTTGGATTCTATCATACACCTTCAGAGTCGAGGTGTACATATTTACATACCCCCATCCATATAGATATGTACATACATAACATATATATTATAAAAATGCATTCAAACCGTTCTTTGCCTGTGGCTGGGCCTGGTGGTGCCTTCATGCGCCATCCTCTCGCTGCCCTCAGGCTTTGGAGAAATCCTTTTTTACTTGACATTCGTGCAAAATTTACATAAGTTGTCTGTCAACATGTCGACAATGCCGTACCCGTTCAAATGAAAAGAAATCTCTGATTTAAAGGAATTCAGCAAGAAATGCTCATTTCTTCTCGTCGTCTTTTAAAAACAAAAAGGCAAAAACTAAAAATAAAATACCAAAAAAAAAAATTTTAATTCTTTATATTTTATTTATTTTCCCTCCGCGTGGCGAGTTTGTTAAGTGTGCATGCATAAAATTTCCACAAAATATTCCATCTATGCTCCAGCAGCATTCCGATCCGTGATTATATGTATGAGCTGGTACGCGCTTCTGCACACACGGTGGATTTTTGGCTTATACAATTTTATATAATCCTTAATCTGCACACATTTCTTTGGTTACAGGGATAATCTTTAAAATGGATAGGGGGGGGATGGTTTCAAAATTTTAATCAGTTTGTAGTTGGAGTTGGAGCGATGGTGGCAAAAATAGAGACCCACGGACTTGTGGGAGAGGTGGGTTACTGGCCGAAGACCCAAATTAGTCACAACGAAAATGGAACCGATATCTGAGCGTGCGTTTGGCGGTTATAACCGATCAAGACCCTTATCATATCGGGTGATGCGCCAACCGAGTCCAGCCCAAACAAATTTTACGATCAGCTTCAGCGAAATCCATCCGGGAACGACTAGGCCATGTCAAACTACGTTTTGATCAACGCAAGATTCCGATCGATGCTCAAAGACGTACGTGCAATGCGCGTGGGCCCGATTGCGGATCGGACCATTATCTTGTTCGCCAATTGTCGGAGTCTATTGTGGAGTGTGCAATGGAGTTGTTTCCACCTATCCGTAAACGGACACAGCCATGGATCTTGGACAGCTGTCCGGACCTCGTCGATCAGCGGAAACAAATGAAACACGTCTATTTCGGTCGGATTGAACAAAAAAGTTCGACATTGAAATCGGAACGAGAAGCGACTAGAATATCGTTGCGGCCAACATGAAAGAAGCTGCGTCGAGGCATGAGAATCGGACGCTGTACCAAATATTCGCTCTCCATCAGCTAATGGAAGAAAGAATTCGTTGCGGCAAACGAACTGTCGTCGTTTTCATCGATTTCAAATCCGCTTTCGATTACATCGATTAGTACAGCTTGTAGAGAGCCTTGGAAACCGAACACGTGCCATTGAAAATCATCCAACTTCTCAAAGCGTCGTACGATGGCTCAATCAGCAGCGTTCGTATTCGAAGCGACTTATCCGAGGAAAGTTCCTGATTCAAACGGGTGTCCGACAGGGAGACGTCGTTTCGCCACTTCTCTTCAAGATTGGGTTCGACGGGATTATGCATGAAGCATTCGATGGGCGACGCGAAGTTCGATGTCGACACGAAGCCGAAGCAACGGACATCTTATACGACATTTCCCGCGCATCGCCCGGTCATATGGATTAAAAATCAATGCAATAAAGACCAACAGATGGATCGAAAGCCAGTGTTCACCTCGATTGAACCCAAATCGAACAAGTTCCGATGTTCAAATATTTGGGATCATTGGTTGAGAAATAGAAAGTGGCATCGACGGAGACCTACACAGCCGCATCGGCCAGGCAACAGCAGCATTCGCCTCGCTCAAGTGGTGCATATGGAAGAGGGTGACCTAAGGAAATAACGATTATAAGTTATCGAAGCTCGAGACGTCGTCAAAAATCGTCAAGAATGTTCAGGAAACGTGAATGAAGTTCGAAACCCAGCGGCACCGACAGTAACGTATCCGTTGCGTGGACGTCCTGCTCGAACCGCCAGCTAACGGATCAAAAGAAGAAGAAAGAATCTGTCTAATTTTTGTTTTTCTTGCATGAAGTACTAAGTCCAAAGACGCTAAGGCCATTCGTTTGGCCTATTTCACTGCACCCCACCCGTATACCTCATATTTGTAGGCCAAACCCCTTGAAAAAGCTCAGCAGGTCGCCTAATGGCTTGTTGCTTTGACTTGAATGCTATCGCAGGGCCTCACAGAGAACGTGGAGGACAGACTCATCCTCCTCAAAGCAAAGCCTGCAGATGAGGTCCTCCGTCACTCTTCCATCTTCCATAAGTGGTAATTCAGGGCGCAGTGTCCACTAATCAAGGCAACAAGAATCCTGACATTATTTCTACTGCACCGCAACAATTCTTTGGCTGCGTTAGGAGACAGCAAGGGAAGGAATCGCTTAGAGTTGGACAGTCTAAGCGCGGACTTCCAGCGTTTAGTATGTTTCATCAAAGCCTGATCAGCCAGGGCTCTTTGCAGCAAGCTGGTGAGTGTCTAATGTAGAAGAGATCTCCATGGTCTTCAACGCAGTTTTCGAGCTCACAGCAATAACCTCATTAGAGAAGGGTCCCAAATAGTCCACACTGCTAGAGCCACATTCGGCACCGTCCATGGGTGTGGTGGTGTCCAATAGGCCTTGCAAGTCCTGCTGGGGGCTACTGGGGGAGCCGCAGGAAAGTTTGGACCTTTGACAGATTTTTTTTTATGTGAAAGACTAGAGTCTCAGGAAAGGCCCTTTATACTGTCGACAATCTATTTTCTTCTATATAGTGCAAAACAGCAGCTCTAGTCGGTGAGGAAGTAACTGCCGCAACCTACCCTTTTAGTCCACCTACTCCCAAACCATTACTATCGCGACTTTGACATCGGGGCATCGAGAACCAACTCCCTATAGTGTTATGCCGCTTGAAACGAGTTGAATCTCATTAACCAACCGATAACATGCGCTTTTTGGTGGAGCGGGGAAGGACTAAGGAAGACTATGTCAGGATGAATCAGGATTGTAACGAGGGAAGAAGAAAGAAGGAAAGTTATGTAGGTGGGAAAGTGGAAATGGCGAAGGATTCCAACCCGGGACCTCTGGGATGGTAGTCAGGCGCCTTACCCCTAAGCGAAGGACCGTGGGGCTGGCCGGGGTTCGAACCCGGGACCTCTGGGATGGTAGTCGGGCGCCTTACCCCTAAGCGAAGGACCGTGGGGCTGGCCGGGGTTCGAACCCGGGACCTCTGGGATGGTAGTCGGGCGCCTTACCCCTAAGCGAAGGACCGTGGGGCTGGCCGGGGTTCGAACCCGGGACCTCTGGGATGGTAGTCAGGCGCCTTACCCCTAGGCAAAGGACCGTGGAGCTGGCCGGGGTTCGAACCCGGGACCTCTGGGATGGTAGTCAGGCGCCTTATCCCTAGACTACCAAGGCCCCCGACAGATGCTCCTTTTTCGTAGATTTTATTTATGGTGTCAAAATTTATCCCACGAGTCGAGTTGGTTACCCATGATGGCAGATCTCCGCATTACCCCATGGAAAGGCTATGTTAAACCAGAGGTCACTTGGTATTAGTAGTGCATTCATGTCTTCGATACGATTGCTTACCGCCTTAGGATTGCGGCGGGTTTTATCGAGTATGCATTCAATTGGTGACCCCGTGAAACGCGACACAACTTTAGCCTCGCATAATTCTTCATATTTACTGGACTATGGTTAATTCGATTGTGCGTAGTCGCGCATTGCTTTGGGGCTTTTTTTTTAATTATTTGAGAGTTTTTTGTTCATGTTGTGAAGAGCGCAATAAAGAAACGCATTTTAAAAACCGCCACCATAATATATGTATAAGGTACAACATAAACCCCCTAAGCGCTCGCGTAATGCCAGCGAACAGAGCGACAAATATGCTCTATTGTTTCTGAGGCGTGATTTAAAAAAAAATAAAATACAAGAAAAATACAAAACAATATAAAAAAAGGGAAAGAAAATATTAATAATAAAGAATTGTTTTTTTTTTTTTGCAATTTCTACTCTCTCGCATTACTGATAAATATAATCGAAGCCCGCGAGAGAGGCGATGGTGGATTCTCAACCGTCATTCGAGTGCATTCGAGTTAGAGTATTAAATGCAGGGTCCTTGATTGTTGCACCGCGCGGTCGTCCTCGTCATTTTTTTAATGTATAACACCAACAACATTATAACAGCAGCAACAACAATAACAACAACAACAACTGCTTTTGTCCATATATGTAGATATATATATGCAAAAGTGCATATAGATTTCTGCACTTTTGTGAATGCAGTTCGGCGGTAATGAACGAAGCCTATAGGCGCAGCAGAATGTCCCTTTTTCCCACAAGTATACCGTACAGGGATTTTTGTCCCCCCGTGGGTTCTTTTTACTATTATTCCCAAGAGGCTCTTACTTACTGTGTTTTTTTTTTTTATTTTATTTTATTTTTTTTTGTAGCTGTATGAGTGGCAGTAGTTGCTGCTATTGTAATAGTACTAGTATTAGTTGTTGTTGTTGTTGGGGGTAGTATGCATTTCTTTTTCCCTTGCACAGAAAAGGCTATTATTTTCCTACCCAACGCACATATCAAATTCTTTCCAACTCTTACTCAATAATCTTCAAACACTGCACTTTTTAATGATTTTTTTGTTGTTGTTGTTGTTGTTGTTTTTGTACACATATATCTGCATATATATATATTTTCTCTGTTCAATTTGCACACACAGTATGACGCATACAGTCTGGGGCTTTGTTTTAAGGGGTTGTGCAGGCTTCATTCTTCTTCTTTTCGCGGTGTTTTTTTATTGTTTTAAATATATATATTTTGTTTATATATATATATATTTTATTTACATATATATATATGTATATGCATGCATTTTTTGCACCATATTTTTGTTACCCTGTTTGGCCGTTTGAAGTGCGTAACGCATGTTAACCCGCTTGACGCACTCAAAAGTGCAAGACAAAAAAATAATATGAAATTGAATACTATAGTATGTATAGATGTATATGTGAGAAATTTAAATATGTCTGTAATATGTGCAAAAAAGGATTCTTCTCCTTCTCGACTGCCACTGGCTAGAAAATTTATTATGATGAGATTTTTGTTGTTTTATGAATAAATTCATTTCATGTGCGCAGCTGGCACATAATTAAAAGACATATTAACAAATGAACAATATAGAACAAGAAGAAGAAGAAAAAGGACGCAAAAGAATCATTGTTTTAATGGTAAACAATATTTTCTATGCCTATATATTAATACCTCCAAAAAGTCTCCCTTTGTCATGATTTTAACATTACCATGTCATTGGAAAAGAGGGTTCCTTCTGACCTCCAAAAAAAGCCTAAAGAGAGTGCTCCTATAGTACTCCCAATAGAGTTGAGTTGGAGTTCCCCTTAAATCTAGCTGTAGACTGAAATTGGAGATCTTGTCTTGAGTTCCAAAGTGGTATAGTAAAAAGGTAGAAAACGAAGGCATCACCTAATGAAATATAAACGCAGTCTCGGTACAAACTCTCTAATCAATGACTGAAAACCTATTTGGGATGGCTCCTTTATTCATCCTCTAGGGAGGTCGCCCAAATTTCATGCTGGGAACGGCCTCAGGGATCTTTAGTAGTGCTGGTACTGGGAAAAATTGGGAGCGATGCACAGGGGAGCTTACTTGGAGCACTCTCAAGGGAGCTTTCCTGGAGTTTTCATAAATTTTATAGAAAAAAAGAAAACGGGATTAGCATACTCAATTGCCCGATCCTCGCACGATACGGAAGACAAGCAGCTTGGGAAGTGGTTAGAATTTAGTTGGGGGACTGCTTAGGTAGAGGGCTTGGAAAGAAAAAGCGCAATTGCAAAGGATGAGCAAAATAAAAGCTTTTCGATACAGGATCACATACCCACAGGCGCCCCTGAATATATATTTTTTTAAAAGTTTTTTATAATGCTCCTAAAACGCTTTTGAGGAGCATAAAAACGTATGCTCCCCTGCAATAAATGACATGCAACAATGTTAAAAAGTATATGGAACTGGTATGGGAACGGGAGCGCTGTAAGCTCCTTTTGGAGTGCTCAAAGATGGCTATTGGAGCACTCCATTTCACGCTGGGTATGATCTAAGATTTAAGACCATGCTACTGAATCCACCATAGACCTCATAGATGTTGACTTTACATTTGGTGACCCCTGGATACTCTTGTCCAGTGGTGGGCAAAGGCACATCTTGGGAGGCAACTCTTGGGAGTCCAAGGTAGTTCCAGAGCCCTCCTATCCTGCTTGTGAGTTGGAATGATAGAGATATGTATATGCAAAAAATATGGACGAGTAGAAAGAGGAACTCTACCAAGAGCTAATAAACGTCATCACGTTGTTCCCATCAATCGATATTAAAATGGTGCTTGACGATATGAACGCCAAAATACGAAAGGAAGAGGAGTTCCTAGGAATGATAGAAAACCATAGCCTACACAACGCTAGCAATAACACCCGGTAGTAGATTGGTCGATCTCGCAGAATAGTAAACCTTATCAAATGCACAACAAAAAGCTCACTGGCGAAATTAAGGGTCCAAAATGCTGTAACAGAAGAGTTCGAAATACGACAAGGACTTAGACAAGGGGATGGGCTGGCCCCAATTCTCTTAAACCTCGCTCTAGAATGGGTGATAACGAAAACGTCAGTACAGAGAAGTGCATCAATATCTACCCAGACGGTACAATGACTTGGTTATGCGAATGACGTAAACATCGTGGGAAGGTCCTTTTTGGCAGTCTATGTCGAATTAAAAGAGGCGGCAAAGGACATAGGCCTGAAGATAAACGAAGCAAAAACGAGTTGGAGTCACACTACTAGTCCGTCATGTCGTTCGAGTCATAGTGCAATGTATAGTAGTAAGCTTGATCTGAAGGATAGAATAGAAAGGATAGGTTAGGGGTCTGGAGGGCGCATGAGTAGGTGTCGATGAACCTTGCGTTTGAACTCAGAGATGTTATATGAGCTCGGAAACACCGACTGCGGAAGACAGTTCCACAGTCGAGTTGTTCTATTTATAAACGAACTACTAAATCGTAATGTGCGCGAAGACTGTAGTGTGTGGAGGTGAGCCGAATTGGCTAGTCTTGTGTTGCGGAAAAAAAGTTGCCGTGTAGGCAGGAGGTTCTTTATTTCAGTGGAGCAGTCACTGTATAATAGCGATAAAACTTGCTGAGTGCAGCTGGAAGAGCAAAGAGTGCTATCGCCAATGAGTTTGATGGCGCGGTTTCGCACCTTGTCCAGCCAAGCCAAGGTGGTTTTAGGAGCACCCGCTCAGATATACGAGTTGTATTCAAGGTGGGGCCGAATGTAGGACTTGTAGACCCACTTCTCACCCAGCATCCCTGGCCGGAGCTGCCACACCTTTGGTAGGTACACGGTATAAGCCACCACATCCGGTACGTATGGAGTGATGTAGGTTTCTGACTAACGCCCTTCTTTTTTCGTTTCGTAGAGGAGGAGTGCGTGAAGATCAAGCGCGCGGCCATATACCCAACTTTCACCAGCATCCCTGATCACCAGCGCTGGCGCATAGGCTGCCCCGGATGCAGTAGAATTGTTTCTTAAATAGTTAGTTCATATATCCATGCGGTTTCTTGTCTAGTTTCTTCGGTTTCCCGATTCTGGTCAATTCGGCAGGTCGCCCCCAATTTTTCACAGTCTGGGCTTGGAACCAGATGACGGCGAATGTGAAATAGATAAATATAGTATATACCAGGAAGACCGTTCCTGATTAAAAATGATTTGGTTGATTAATTTTCTAACCAGGCATGCATGCTCCCTCCACAGGCATGCACGTTCCCGCCATACAGACATGCACGCTCCCCCCGCAGGCATGCACGCTCCCTCCGCAGGCATGCACGCTCCCTCCACAGGCATGCACTCTCCCTCCACAGGCATGCACGCTCCCTCCACAGGCATGCACGCTCCCTCCACAGGCATGCACTCTCCCTCCAAAGGCATACATGCTACCGGCACACCATGCACGCTCCCGCCTGTCAAGCGTGCATACTATCTAAGGGCGCCGTGTTGAATAGTGCGTACTTGCTGCATGCCAGGTGCAGGCTAGTTGCAATTTTACTCGGGCGTCTACTTCATCGTAGTACCGTGTTGGATTAGAAGTTTAAGAACTAGACCTAGCAGAATAGCTCCGCGGCCTGTGCAACATCAGCAGGGTCTCTCGTTGGATATTTTTATATTTTTTTTGGAATTCGATGAAAACTATTGATGCTAACAGGTACAGGTACATATACTAAATAAAGAAATATATATTTTTTTCATGTTTAATAACGCATGGCTTACTTAGTCCTTACTTAAAGAAATACAACAACAAAATTATAAACTTTGCA
The DNA here is from genome assembly GCA_949987705.1 of Thereva unica. Taxonomy (NCBI): domain Eukaryota; kingdom Metazoa; phylum Arthropoda; class Insecta; order Diptera; family Therevidae; genus Thereva; species Thereva unica. The sequence continues at coordinate 4,313,782 of OX465286.1, forward strand.
TATTTCTCTTGGGGTTCACCTTGTTAAGAATGGAAAAAAGAAAAAATGAAATATATGAAAAGGTGTACATATATACTACTATATATATTTATTTTTCTGCTACTCATAGGGGGGAATATGCACCTTTTTTGTGTGCAGTTAAATGGGGAGCGGAAACATAAGTAATATTTCAGTTGCTGCACAGCCATTTTATTTTTTACTTATATAACTTTTAGAACCCCTTTTCTTTATACAAAAAACAACCATTATATATATGCATTGTATATATATATGTATTTGCTGTTGTTGCATTCATTTCCTCTTATAAGTTCATCGCCTTCTGCCTAAAGATAATATATAGGCAAATCTGTCCGTGTACTAGAAGACGTCTTTTATCCCATTTGTGATTAATATATGAAACCAATGTTGATTGCAGAAAAAGGATGGTTTTGTCCCCCTTTTTTTGAAAAAAAACATATAAATTGGAATTGGAACTTTTTCAAAATTTTCCTCTTCACTATTTTTGTTGCTGTGTATCCTTGCACTCAACACCCGCAAAATTGTGTAAGGTGTGAATATTGTGTGCACATTTTCCCTTCCTTTTTTGATGTGAAAAAAAAACGACGGACGGAAAAAAACAATCCTTCATTTCGTCCTAACCTATCTCAATTTTTGTTGAAGCCTTCCCGACACTCAATATACACACATATATTTATATGGGGGGGTGTACAACTAACACCTTTGATTCACTAAAGCTGACATACCCTTCCCCAAAACGCGCATACGTATGTAGGGGGACCAACCTTCAGCCCTCGGACAAAACTGACGACGTTCGTTGTGCATCAGACGCGCGTAGAGGGTGTTGATGTTCCCATTCCAAAGGATCTTAAATCCTTCCCCATATATCATCTTCTATGCACACACGTATATGCATAAATACATGCTTAAAAAAAGAACGAAACACAAGCGCATCAAAAAATGAGGGTAATTTTTTGTCGTTGCATATTGAGGAAGGTTCTAAAAATTTCCTTTGTAAGTCAGTTAACTACTTTTTCACGCATATTCTCAACGGGACGGAGGGTGGGTGAGAGTGGGTGTGGATTGGGGATGCGCGCCCGCACCCCCCGAAGGGCGAGAGAAGGGCCTGCCGCCGTTGAAAGTCACTTTTTTTTCGTCTAATTGACTTTTGTTGAATATAGAATATGCAATGAAGGTGTGTGTTTGTCTGACAAAAATTACACAAATATACATACGCACAAAAAAGGACATACACATATGTATAACAACAAAAAAAATGGTGGTAAATGGAGTAAGGATGCAACCTATAGGGTTCCAGCCTGAAGAGCCCACTCGTCGTAGAAGAGATCTCCCCATTAATATGGGTGATGTCGTCGTCGTCGGTAGGTGACGTAATTTGTAGTCAACAAAATCAGAAAAAAAAATAACAACACAAAAAATAATAATGCAAAAAAGGACGAGGAACAAGAGAGTGCAAACTTCTCTAAGCATCTTAAGTGTCACCGGGCACGTGTATGCAATCTCTGGGAATGATATGCGTGTATCGGAAATACTCTCCTTTCAGAGAGGAGGACTCATATTGCATTCACGCAAGATTCACGCTGAGAGGATATCAAAAGGATCACTTGCATTTATTCTTCTATTCTCCTTTTTGTTGTTGTTGTTGCTGCTGCTCCTGTTAATATTCAATAGCAGCGCGGTGTGCCGTTGGGGCGGGGGTGGGGGCAGAAAGGGGTGGCTTCTTCGCCTCCTCGTTTCTTTTTATTTGAGCCAGCAAAATAATTCAATAATGACACTCACTTGCATTAAGGGTAAAAAAGGGTTATTGCCCTTTCAAGGTGCACACACCAAACGGGGGTAGCTAGAATATATATTAGTTAGTAGTTAACTTCGCGCGTTTTTTCGTTGTGATTGGTTAACTACATGTAAAAAAGGTGGGTATGGCTTAGGTTAGCACAACTTAAGCAGCTTGATGAAAGCCGTTAGCTGCTGTTGTGGGTGTGTAAGGCTATATTCTGTGGCTGTCTTCTTCTTCTGTTAGTTGGATATTTGTTCCAAAAGTACCGCAGCTACTCGCTTGGCCATTTGTACTACCTCATGCACGGCAACATTTCTCCCGCAACACAAAAGTTGCCCGCGCTCGGTTCACCCTTATAGTCTATAGCCCTATAGCCCTCTTCGCACACACTCCGGTTTAGTAATTCGTTTATAACAAGAACAACTCAACTGTGGAACAACCTACCACAGTTAGTATTCCCGAACTCATACAACACCCAAGAGTTCAAACGCGAGGCTCACCACCATCTCAACACCCACCCGATTCCCCCTAATCTATCCTATCTTTCTTTCTATACTTCGAGCTAAGCTTACTACTAGAAATCGCACCATCACGTATACGACATGACGGGTTAGTAGTACAAAGGGTGACACTTAGACTAAAGCTTAGAGTTAGACTATCATATACAAAAAACTACAGTCCTATATCGCATATTTTGTAGATCACACTGACTGAATAGGCTCACCAGCCTAGCCTGCCTAGTGGTTTATCGCTTGTAGATGATTTGACTGCTCGAGCAGGGTCTTGTTGAACAACGTCAACCAGCATTACCATGGTGATCACGGACAACTGGGGCTTCCCCGGGGTTTTTGACCGCAATCATACCTTTAGTCTGTGGCAAAGGAGTTTACGAAATCCGCGATCTCGGGTGAGTAGTAAGTCTAATAAGGCACGAGCGCAATGACGTCATCAGTTGTACGCTCCGGGACAAGAACCTGTGTGGTGAGCTTTAGATGTGAGCCCCACCTGTGTGAAACTAGTTGAACTCCGCAGTGGTAGGTTAATGTAGTGGCTGGGATTTCAGGCTGGGGGTGTGAGTGTTGGGTGGGATCTGAGGTTAGTGTGTGTTGAGTGGACCTGGCTTGTCTGGTGTCTCTAGTTTCTCTGGTCTGTCTCGTCTGCTTGGTGTGTCTGGTGTGTCTGGACGGTCAAGTCTATCTGGTCTACAGCGAGGGCTTTAATGTTACTGATAATGTTTCATATACAAATTAATACAACTATACCGATATTCAGTTATATAGACCAGACGGAGTCTGGCAGACTTTAATCCTTTAATCCAGGCAGACTTTTCTTTCCGGTCATTCTTTCTTTCGGGAAACCCCCCCCCCCCCCGTTTTCATATCTGCCCTATAAAGTTATTTTTCCTTTCTTTCTTTGGGCGTCTTTTCCAGAGCTGCACCTTCTCAGCTCCCTAAGGCACTTGCGGGGGTTCGGAGTATTGTGATCGTCTCCGCCCGCTTTGCTACTACAAAGAAGACCTCTTCTTATGAGTGGTCCGCTGCGGATTAGTTGGTTCCTCCACTTTCCGTGCACCTTTTCTCTTTACTCCTTTCTTTCTGCGACTTGAAATAGGCCTGCAATTATATTGATGAAGAATGCAACTCCACCAAGCTAATCGAAATATTGACAGAGAAGAGTCGAAGCTTGAAAATCGAAGGACCCAGGGCCTGCCTGGAGTGCATTTGAACCACGGGTCTCTGGGTTGATAGAATGCTAAGAAAACCCTCAGGATTTCCCTATAAACTACTAAACAAAGAGCAGAAAATGCTGTATTTCAATGACCTCCATCTCCTGTGGTTACAAAACTTCAACTGCCATCTGCGGTTGCGGAACAAAAAAAAACAGTGTCCATTGCCAATCGTCAGCAACATCGCCTGGTGCTTCTGCCCACGCAGCATCGCAGCAATATCGTCTTGGTACTTGCGCCCGGTAAACCCCAAGAAGACTACTCTTTAGAACACACTAAATTACAGCCTTGCACCCCGGTTGGAAAAGGGTGACGTGGTAACATATAGGCAGGCAATAAGAGCATCTATATTTGGTGTCCGTACACACCAAACAAAGGTAAAGGTAGGCAAAGGTCAGTTCCCAGGTGCAACCGGCCCACTACCTGCCTAGTATCATAACAGGCTAGGAATATTTCCTGGGGTCTACCTTAAGTAGAATAAATTTTAGAACAGTTTAGCTGAGACCCCAACACCCATCCTGCATCAATTAGTGACTAAGTATCATTGTATGTAATTTATTTAGTTAGACAATAGGTATTTGACCAGTTAACCACATTCGATGATGACAATCAACCGAGGATAATAGGATTTGTTAGCATGGTCAATGTGTTCTACAATATGCTACTGGAAACTGAATTGCAAATACTCTCCACAAAATATTCCCAACATCCGACGAAATTCCCTCGAAATTTCATATTCTGTTAATTTAATTTGCAGATTTAATGATATCAGTTTTATGTTTCAATTATCGTTACTGGCGGACAGATATTTCCAAAGCCACATTAGCCGCGCATTGTACATCACTAATTGGGCATAAACAAACGTCATTCAATGTTTCACTTAGGCACAAAAGCTTGACACGTAAGCGAAATTCCATTATTTTTCTCGTTGTCTTTGTCGCTCTGTGTCGTCTCGTAGTCGCTCTCTCGCTTGTATGGTGGCTGATAAATGTGCATGTAAAGTGTGCTTTCTTCTAAAAATAAATGTGCTTACAGTCTATTGCATTTGCATCATTCTATGGTTTGCTACTCTCGTGAACCCCTCCCCCCACCTTTGCTATTTTGTATATCCAGCCCCATCCAACCCACAACCATCCAACATTCCAGAAACCGCCATCGCTCACACATCATTCCCCCAAATGAAATGTTTACGAGGAGCACAAGCTAAAATTGTCTATTCCATCCTCTGCAGAACTAAATTCCTCGGAAGCCCCCACACCTGTTCAGGAGGAGCAAATCAAATCACCTGAAAATGTATGAGAAACTTTTTCATTGAAGAATTTGTTCTATACAGTCAGCAGCAGCACCGCCGCCAGCAGCAGGAGGGAATCACCAACACAGCAGCACCGGCAGAAATTCTAAAAATTCACCAACAACAAATCCCCAGCGCCAGGATGCGCAATTTCGATAGTTATTAAAAATTTCTAGTGAACGGAATTTTTGCGTGTGCAAGGATATACCCCTCGTCCTTCCGGGGTCGACAGGAGCACTTTGGAAATGTCGCTTCACCAATCTCACCTCCTTGCAAGGTGCTAGGCAGCAGGCATCTACGCCCGCTGTGCAAGGAAATGTCGTTCCTTCATAGAATTTCTGGCTTCTGATCGTTGATGGATTCCACTTCCGGAGCGATGCACAATAAGGATGCGTTTCCTTTAAGTGGCGGGGTCTATTTTTAACTATCGTTCATCGTCGACCCATTACCAGAAATTTAATAATAGTAAGGAAGTGGAATAGGAAAACTCCATAATGGACTAACAAGCAAGTTAACATCCTGCATCCGGTAGCTCTACCGCAAAGGGCTGCAAGTGAAACCTATAACGACTTCTGTAAATGGATAGTTGGAGACTTACTGCCAGAGTATCGAACACTGTCAAGACTCGGCAAAGCTTCACAAAGCCGCCTGGAGGCAGCAAGTACACGCATAACGCTATTAAGGAGTTGTTTCGTTCGTTTAAACTACACAAGTCCTCAGGGGAGAAGGAACCTATTCCATACTACTGCAAGAGAGCAGTGAATTAATTGAAATCAAAATCCACTGAAACAGCCACACTTATTCCAACCTGCCAAATTGAGAGCTGTCTAGAAGCAAAGGTAGGAGAAGCAATGGCAAAGGTTCTATGTGCATTCATAGACAGAAGACATGCCTCTGACAACATCTCCTATGAACCCATAGAACAGGCAACCAACTGCAAAGTAATAAACCCTACCCCTGATGTATCTATCCTGATGCAATATGCAATATCAGCGACAGGCTACTATCGATGGTACTGTCTTACTTACTTTACCCGCCGGGCCTCGATCCTGGCCTCTCGCAATTGCTCTTCCCACCGGTTCCGATTCTGAGTCGATGTCATTCAGTTCGACAGCGATAAGCCCTGGAGTCTACACGTCATCCTTCGAACAGAGGCTGGATCTCTCTCGCTATTGCACCCCATAGGTCTTACCGCAGCAAACTTTCCGAACTGAACTGAAAATACTGAAAGCCTTCACCAGCCAATCTCCCGTCAGAATAGCGCCTGAAGACCATGTGCAGAATTGATATCGGCATATGTAGATAGTATCAGGTTGAAGCAGACACCTCAGAACACACTGCAGTTTCTGCCGATAGATCTCCAAGGGTTTGAAGATACAGACGATTTATTATAGGTCGAGGTGAACGAAGGGCATTGGTATGAAAGTTTATGAAGGTCACTGTAGAAAAAAGGCAGTTGCGATGTATCCTCCTCGTGGATTAACCCCTCGCGGTCTATTCGGTGCCCTAAATGTCTTCACATGAGATTACGTAGGTGTTCTTTCCATCATGGTAGTTTTGTACACATACGGCCACGTCAAGCTAAATCCCAGTACGAAATCTAGGAAGGCCTTACCGATGGAGCACTGATATAAGTAGTCATCTGGTAAGGGGCACCCCTTATTTTCTTGGTGTTAGATGAGCCCTTATAGAACCGATTACAAGAGAAGGCAGATGGTAAGGTGTAATCCAGAACTACACCCAAACAAGTGAGAATTTGCCCGATGACTCATTTGTTTTCGTATTTTTGTAATACCCCAGTAGGACTAGTAAGCTTACACAAGTACTGAAAGGAGCACTTACTAGTAAAGGGTAGGCCTTACTACACCCCTCACTTTGTTATGCGCTAATATCAATCCCGACACGCACAATGGATTAGATATCATTCAGGAAGATATAAAAAAATGCTTGGATTGACTAGCTTCGGCAAACTTGTAGGTTTCTCACAACAAGCCATGCTCCATTTGATGCCGGTACATGGACAATATGTGGAAGCGATGCGCAGAATTCCGTAAATCTGCTGCCGAGTTTCTAGATTCACATTGGATCTATAACCCCAAAAGCTGTATATCACTACCTTAAGGCTCATAAGTTCGCTCAGGCGAGGAAACTCCGGGACGGGAAGGACCAAGATGGGCAAAGATTCGATCCCTCATCTCGAAAGCCCCATCCAAGACACAAGTTGCATGAGACACAGACAAATAGCGAAGTTTACGCCAAGTTCAGCCAAGGCGCAGCAAGTTACGCGAAAGCACATCCGAGGCACATGCATGTTTAATTGTCATAGCTGCAGGAAGCGAAGTCAACGCGTGGGTTTCGAAGGAAGCGTTGCAAGAACAGGCTAACTGCTGATCTGCTGGTCTGCTCAAATCCTGCAACGGCAGAATAGGTGATAAGTAATGACAGCTTAGGGACTTGATGAAAGATAGCACCTCATGTGAAATTAATCAATGAACCTGGGCTTTTTCCTGTTATTTCTGCGTCTTGGCTAAGCTTTTACGTGATTCAATATCGTAATTTAAGCCTTCATTTAAAAACTTTGCAAAAAGCCCAACATTTTGAATAAGTTTTTATTTTTAAATGAATCCTTTTCATTTTGTGGCATTTGGTGCAACAATAAATGATTGATTAATAGCAAATATAGTTTTGAGCAAATCAAAATGAAATGAAAGTTTCGACAGAATCCCATCTATATTTTGTGCCTATCATGAGAGTTATGTGGTCTCCCCAGTAGGTCATTCTGCTATTCAAAACAACACGCTTGAGAGCTGCAGGTCAAAAACTATTGTTTATATAGAAAACAGAAATATATCATGACGCAAACGAATTAGCATCAAAGAATTTTGTTGTGTTTACGTTTAACTTCCCCGATATCAATTAGTTTCACCTGTGTGTGTTGTGTGTAGTAAATCTGTAAACAAATCTTGCAAATTAGTTTTGACCCACTTCCATATAACCGATCAACTTCAAATTTTCCGCTGTGCTGAAAGTCGAGTCGTCACGACACTCGACAAATCGTTTGAGTTGAGGAAAGTGACGTTTCAGTCGATTTACGGCTTTCAGCATAACGGCCTAGAGTCGAAATGCTGAGTTAAGTTTAAGCCCCTGTAATGAAAGTCGTGATTCGACTGAAACGTCATTTTCATCAACTCAAACGATTTGTCGTGTCGCGTCGACTCGACTTTCAGCACCGATTGGAGCTTGAAGGAATTGTATGGGGTGAAGAAAACGGACAAACGTTTCGGTTCTGGTTCGATGCAGGGGTCAAGCAGCATATTGGACGTGTTGGTACTTAGTTGGGGGACCGCTCGGTAAAACTGCTGTTGACACTCGCGTTTAGAAAGGTGAAAAGACAATTGCAAAAGGTAAATTCGAAATGAAAAAGAAAAACTATCTAAGATCATATATGAGTCACGTTTAAATCATTGCATGATATTATCAATAGAACGACAGCTGGCTGAAAATATAGACTATGATGATGTCATTGATGACTCCGCGCAGCGGAAACTGAAGAAGGAAAAATTGTGTTTACTATAAAAATTTGATGAGTAGAAGAATCCATACCTATACACAAACATAACATATATTTTAGCGTTCTTGTGTTTCAGGTTTTAGATTACTTTTGCTTGACAATTAGAACGTAGGGATATGGCGGTTTTGGCTTTCAAGCTAGTTACGGGGCCCCTAGACGATTAGTACGCAGTGATGTGGGGTTTTAGCTTTTTGAGCTCCACTCTATTCTCGAGGACCCGTCTGTCCTGGGGTCAAATCGTCTCAATTGCCCCTCTGTGGCGGGCCTGGCATATCACTCCCCTACCTGAAGCTAACCTCGACGCTTGTGGCTCAACCGGCTGTTAAAAAATAAACTCATACAACATCCAAGAGTTCAACTGCTAGGCTAACTTAACCTAACCATGGCTCCGGCACGTTGTACGAGTTTCGGGAGAAAGAGTGGTGGTAGACCAAGGATTTGGGTAGAAATAGTTTCTGGGTTTGCTTCTTTTCTAAACAGAATTTTTTAGCATCTAGGACTAACTTTGAACAACTTTGATCAACAAGCCTACAGCAAAACAAAATACCATAAAATATATAAATATATGTTAGTGATGCACGTTCCCTTTAATCAAGTAAGCAAGTAAACAATAAGAGTAGTAAGTAAAGTAGCAAGTAAACAATATCGACTCGACACGAGTATAACCAGCAAAACTAAGCCCTCGTTCACTGCGGGCGAATTTTCAATTGTCAACAAAAAACACTTGAGCATGTTCCTACACCAAATTCTATCCCTCCTTTCTTTTTTTGCTTCTCCCATCACAATAATATCGTAAATCTTACGTAGGTTTCCCTGATCATTAATCCCCTCCCAGCATCCCAAAAACTAATGGGAAACGCACTTTTCTCCCAAATATCTAAGAATGAAAAAAAAGAAGCATCTAGAGAGTTACGGTAGAGCGTGAGTGTGCTGCTCCCCTCTCTCCCAAAAACCGGATTTTCTTGCTATGGATTTATAGAGATACATACAAAAGCTCTCTCGAATATCGTACGATAATCGCTACTCTCTCTCTCCATCCCGTACAGAACTCGACGGATGTTTAAGCGTGTACTTTTGAGTGTGGTGCAGCATATGGTAATAGTGGTCGCATTATGGCTCTTCCGAGACCAGAGTTGCCATGCCTTTTTGCATAAAATAGTAGTAGGTTTTTCTTAATCGTTTTTGGCTTTTAAAAATCTTTCCCCGGTTACCTTGGTTTGGTTAACGTTTTATGAAGATAAGACGGTGAAGCATGTGCAGTAATGTTTTCTTCTTTCGGGGTTCTCTTTACCCGCAGCAGTAATAATTATTTTGGGCTTATTACTCTTTTTATTACCAGACCATCATATCGTTTAGGTTATTGAGTTTAGATCGAGTAAAAATATTAGTTTGAGAGAAAAAGGCAGGAGAGAGTAGCTTGCTTGCGACTTCGGTCGGGGGAACCTGGGAAACTTCAAAAGTCAAAACTGTAAGCGACAAGCAATCTTCAGACCCACAAATATGAGGTAAAGGGGTGTAGTACAATCAGGGGCGGCGCTTTTATATGTGCAAATGGTGCACTTGCACCGGGCGCAATTAGATGGGGGCACAAATTAGTGTTTCCGTGACTTCATTTTCATTTATTAGAGGTAATTCATTTTTTTTAATAGAATTTTATGCAATTTTGATAGTGCAATCATAGTTGCGCGCCGGTGCTAACAAGGTGGTCCTGACATCATTCCTACTGCACCCTAACAATTCCTTGGCCTTATGAGAAGACATCACAGGAGGGAACGGCTTAGAGTTGGCCAGTCCAGGCGTGGACCTCCAGCGTTCAATATGTTTCGTAAGTTCGGTCGGCCACGGATATTTAAAATTCCACAAAAGGATTTTTCATAGATTTACGATCAGAAGCAAAATTTCAGGAATTTATTTGCAAAGCAAATTGTCCCCAAGTTGAAAGTGTCTTGTGTCGTCCTTGCGATCCAAGCGAAAGGATCGTTCTTTCATATGGTCAACTGATGGGGCGCAATACAGCATACTGCACCGGGCGCAAAAAAAACCAAGCGTTGGCTGAGTACAATAGCCATGCGAATGGCCGCGGTATTTTTGGACCCAGAATATCTCAAGAAAAGTTTAGGCTGTTATATATAAGGAAAAAAACGATTGAAATAAAGAAAACCTCTTTTATCCATTACTATGGAAACGGTTATATGAACTTGCTAGCTCCACTTCATCATACTACCCCCACCCCCCCCCCCATACCCCCATTTACCCTGTATATGACTAGGTTGAAAAGTTGAGTCGAGGTTGAGTTGAAATTTCGACCACCGTATATGATGTCGAGTTGAGTTTACTTTGAGTTGAAATAGAGTTGAATTGTTAGCAAAACATAACCTCAAATTTTGGTGTGCAATTCTCATTTATAGATACGTAAAAATTTAGAACGAAATAATTGATTGTTCCTGTGCCAGAAGCGACTCCACCGATGGTAAAAAAAAACAAAACAAATGTCACTTTAACCCAATCTCACCTCAACCCGCATATATGATGCGAAATATCAACTCGATCTAAGTATGAGAGCTGAGTTGGGTTGAGTGGACCCAGTTTCAACTCGACAACTCGGGTTGAACCCAGGTTGAACCTAGTCATAAACGGGGTAATTGTCAAAAACAACTCCCAAACTTGTATGAAGAACCATGTAATAGAGAAAAGTAGTAAACAGACACCAGGTAGTAGATTTGGTAGCATTTTGTACCCTTAATCTACTACATATCCATTAATATGACAACACCGGCGCACTTCTTCGCGTATATGGTAACAAGATGGAAGTATGGAAGCTGCTTTGTTGTTTTTAGCATATAGCCAATCTACAAGAAGCACATTTATATTAGGGGGAAAAAAAACTTCTTTTTTTTTCTTCGTTGGTATTTCTTGATGTCCAATCTCTCTCAGCCACCACAGGCAGCACACACGGGGGCCCCCCAGAGAAGCGCAGTAGTTACGTTCTGTGCGTTGCGTTATAAAGCAACGCTGCCGAATACTCTTCTCGTATAAGTTTTTTGCTATATAGTTTTTTTTTTATTAATATTAATTTGTGTAGAGTAATTCTAAAAAAAAAAAATAAACAAAAAAAATTGATAATTTACTTTTTTTTTTTTAAAGAAAATAATATTTCGTTTTTTCTGTTAAACAAAATCTCGTACCCCCACCATCATCCTAAGTAATAATAAATATAAAAATAATAAAATATATATAGAAGAAGAAGAGATACATATATGTATGTAAAAAATAAAAAAAAATATTAGCTAACCTGCGCCATCTATTGTTCTGCGTGTGCTATGTGTAGCCAAGTGTAATATATGTGAGAAGGAGTAGTAGATATATAGAAACAAGAGATCCTCCCCCGGAAAAAGGATACTACTTATACGTGTGAAAAAAGGTGTTTTTTTTGTTTGTTTATTAGTTATAATTGTTTTTTTTTTGAAGATTAAGGTTTGTTTTTTGGTTGTTTTGAAAAAAAAAATGTAAACAAAACTCGGGGGAAGAAAAATTATATTAAAATAAAGTGCATCTCTCCTTGTAGAGAGGAAGGAAGATTCTTCCCCTAAGTATTATATTATATATTCCTGCTGGCATCTTCCTTCTTCTTTTTCATAAACATGTTTTCGGGCTATCCTTGATTAAATTTAATAATAATATGTAATAATAGAATTTGGTCCATGATCTGTGTGTGAGACGTGGATTCCTCGACGACAAATTGATTATATTATTGACTTCTTCGCCTGTCGTCTATTGATGCTCAGTACGCCCCGAAGTAGACTTCTCTCATATTTATTTGTTGTTTTTGCATGTTTTGTTGTTGTTGTTGTTGTTTTTTTTTCTGTTCCTGCTGCTGTTGCGGCTACTACCGCTGGCTGTCGACTACGACGCGGATAACTTTCAGTCGGATAACTTTCAGTGATAAAATATCTTAGTTTTTAACACAACGCAAAAAACACACTATTGTGTGCTCCCTTCCTAAAAACTACTTAGTTTGTTCTATTCTGTCTGATTTGTTTTTTTTTTTGTTCCTTTAAAATTTTCTTATCCAGAACAACAAAAGAATAAAAGCAATTACTCACGGATAACACGCAACTTCAAGGCATAGAGAAAGTTAGAAAAATGAGAAATATTCATAAATATAAACAAATAAATTAAAAATTTTAATAAAAACAAAAAACCTCCTAAAAAGCAACCCCCTTAGCACACAAATCTACACAAATTTCCACCCCCCAAAAAGGCTCGTGTTTTTTATTATTATTAATAATTTTTTAGTTTAATCAAAATATTTTCACGTTTCATTTTTTTTTTCAAAGCAATATACCCCCCAACAACAACAAAAAATAAACAGGGTGGTTATACTATATAATAATAAATAAATAAAAATGTGTTCTTTATATAAAAACTAATTTAGTAATTACTCGAAAAAATAAATAAAATCTCATCCCTTATCAAAAGTGCTGTACGCTTCCATTTCCCCATAGCCGGAAACAAAAAAAAATAAATTTAAAAAAAATAAAAAATAAACAAAAAAATAAAAATAGTAAGTGTGATCAATGTCATCCCCCGCCCGGTGTGATTAAGTAGATAACACAAAATAAAACATTTTTTTTTTAAATAAATAAAACAAAATAATACTAAAAAAAAATAATAATAATAATAAAAATGAATGAAATTACATGAAAAATAAAATCGCCGGTGTTTAATTTTAATTTTTTTAGTTATCACCTTTTAAATTCCCCAAAATAAAATAATAATAATAATTTGTGTGCGATAAAATAACCAAAAAAAAAATAAATATAAAAAAAAATAATCCTTCGTCCAGGTGTTGTCGAACAAACAAAACAAAAAATAAAAAAAAGGATAATCACTAAGCAAAAAGAAAAAAAAACGAACTTAACTTGAAACCAGGAACGAGGAGAGGAAATTGTTTTTTTGTTTTGTTTGCATATTCAATACTTATTCATTGTTGTGTTGGTTGCTGGTGGCTGTTTTGCGCTGATATGGAGAAGGAGAAAAGGACAAGAATAAACACATCCCTTTAAGGACTGAATTGTGAAAAAAAGGTAAGTGACATTTTTTTTACACGTTAGAAATTACCCCAAAAAATTATTAACATTCACTGAAAAAATAAAACAAGCAAGGACTAAATGTAAATATGTAATTGCGTGTCTGCTGGGGGATGGTTTCTTGAGTATTTACTTTCATTGTTTTAGTGTTTGGCCGTGTTTGTTTTTTATGTGGTTAAACCCACCCTTTCCACCACCCTATGTACTTGCACAACCCATTTCTTGCTATCACACAGTCTGTCATGTTGTTTCAGTCATTTACCCCGCGTTTATGACTAGGTTGAAAAGTTCGGAGTCGAGGTTGAGTTGAAATTTCGTTGTTGAGTTGAACTGAGTTTCCAAGAGAGTTTAACCATAGTTGAACCTGAGTTATACATCATGTATTTAGTGAGCTTCCATGCAGAATTAACCCTGAGTTTACACAGATTCACAGCGCCGGCCCTGAGGTAGAGCGAAAAACCCTAAGTGCCAGCCCTGATAGTAATCAGCCGTTGTTGACAAAACTTCGAACTCTCAGGCCCTCGGTACACGAGTCGACTGATTTACAAACTCAGTTTAAAACAGGTTCCACAATAAAAATAATGCGTACCACCAGTTTGGGGGCGAATGGCTAAACCTTGGAAAGTAGTGTGGCACCCGATTTGCTACTTCTGTTAAAACCGGTTAGTTATTGTGAGTTATATGGGTTACTGTAGACGAACACCTAGCAGCTCTGTTAGCTAGTCCTAATCCTAACTCCCCGTGGGTGGGCAGGGGGACGTTTTCATAGGTGCATATGGTGCACTTGCACTGGGCGCAATTTCAGAAATTAAGATTTTCGGCGAGGAACACCTGGATCGCCACAATTCTGAAGTTGTTGAAAGCGTCTTATATGTCCGGGAGGCTGTTAAGGGGATTGTTTTTTACCATGCATGATTCTACAGTAGAAACTAATACATGCAGGGCAGTGATCACCTATTCATCTTCCGGTCCTGGCTTTTCCAGCGAAGGTTGGGACACTCCCCCGCTGTAGAACCCCATAGGTCTTACCGCAGAGACATTATCCTTTGAAATATGAAGGCTTAGTTAACGACGTAAGGATCTTTATTATGGAGATTTAAGTGTACACTAACATAGGTTATAGGTGCCAAGGATTGTGCTGTTAGAGAAGTGCAGCTAGCACCCCAAAAACATCCTGGAGTATTAAACAGTATTAGCGAGAAAATTTGGTGAAGTTCAAGCGCAAGCAAACTCAGCACACGCTTTCTTATGTACCGGGCGCGATTTGTACCGGGCGCGATTTCAGAAAAAAAAAAGTGAAAAAGTGTTCCCTTGCCTACATTTTCATATATTAAAGGAGCTCTAAAAAGTGTTTGTGCCTTTTTTCATTCTTCTTCACTGCGATCAAAAAATGAACAGCTGTTGGGGGCGCAATATGGCATATTGCACCGGGCGCAAAAAAGCCAAACACCGGCCTGGTGGTAAGGGGGGTTTACAGGTTCAAATCTGCCGTAATTCGTGTTAGAGGAGTTGATTTGTAAAAAGAGGTGGTCCTCTCAGGTTATAACGACTCTCTCTCTAAACGATGCACGGCGACCTAGAAAACCTGAATCAACCTTTCCATTAAGGAGCTGCTGATGAACAAATACAACATCGGCCACCTCATGACGCTTATGAAGAGAGCTGAAGTTGAGTAACTTAAGCCGGGATTCATATGATGGAAGAACTAATGGATTTTCCCAATGAAGATGATTCAGTGCGAATCTAACGAACCTTCGTTGAACCGATTCAATAGTTCTAACATGCGAAGAGTAGTGAGGAGACCAAACCTGGGACTCATATTCGAGTAATGGTCTGACAAGGGAAATGTATAGGCGTCTATGTACACTCATCAATATGACTCGAACACGGCACAAGCAGGGAGCACTGACTCGCACTGACTCCAAGGCCGATCGTACATGGCCTTAGGCCACATCCTGCTCGAGGTCCATGAAGCAGACTGAATACGGCGGATCTAAACTCGATAAAAACCGCAATCCTAATGTGTAAACAATCGTGCTGAAGTTATGAATGGTACTGCGTGAATGTACTACTAACGATGGACTGCGGATTCCAGTCGAACTTCGGTTTGAATTGGCCTTCCAATATGGTGATACGGAGCTCTGCCTTGGACGACCGTCCTTTCTCGCCCGGCTCGTGGTATCAATATAGAAATACCTTTGAAAAAAACTTTTGAAGATGGAGCACTTCTTAACGCTCCAAACGTTTCTGGTGCTCCCACAGCTCCCAAAAGGACGACCTACAAGGCCAGTTAGATATTTTTGGATCCATGCATCAAGGTGTCGAATGTGGTCCCAGCGAAGAAGAGTTTTCGGGATTCTTCTTCAGGAAGGACAGTCTGAGCCCGTAAACCCAGGGATGGAGTACGTAGAGATCAGTCCTTCATTGGGAGATTTCCTTAGATCTCCTGCGGAAGTAAGGACACCTAATCGGAGAGGCGACTCAAAAAAACTACCGCTTTCAAAAGGCGGGGTGGCGCAGCCCGAAAACGTTTTATGCGATATCTGGAAGCTGACTACTCCCGTGTAGAGGCTGGTAGGGTCTGCGTGACCCCGAGGAAGAAAGAAATACCGATTTTCTTAATAAGAAAGGGGTTAGATCCTCTGGATGTTCTCCAGGGCATAATAAACCGGCGAAAAGGGCGAAGGCTTTGGTCAAACTGTTTGAAAAGTCTTCAGAAAAGTCGGACGCATCCATATTGAAGTCTAGAACGACTCCAAAGCCGACCTTCTGGCAAATAGCGATTCTGTCGGCATGCTTGCGACTAACAATCCGGAGACTCTTCTGACCACGAAACAACTAGTTACCGTGCAAGAAAGTCTTGTGAAGGCGATAGCCGAATTGGTACAGAGCTCAGAACAGCCCAAGCTTACAAAAGGGGAGATATAATCCCGTAAGAAAATGGCAGTGCTCGAAAAAAGTTTTGTCTTGGTCAACTGGAAATACAATTTATGTGAAGTGAAAGCGTCGACCAAAGGGCGCCGAAAGACAATCTCTCTCCACCCTCAACAAGAGCAGGGCTAGGGCCGGCGCTGCAGATTCGGGTTCCATGATTGAGTAAAATTTCGTTAAATCCAAGCTGTGTTTAACGATACCGAAAAAGAACAGAGAGCAGTTCAGAGTAAAGCAGTTTTAAAAAACAGAAATGGAGCAAGAAAACTTGTCCGAATTGCTCTATCCAGTTCAACTTCGAGCAGGCTCATTAAACAACACAAATCAAAGCATTTTCAGACAAGTTAGAGCAACCGAATTGCTCTTGAAACACATCTCAATCTATACGCAAGTTTTCTCCGGGGGGCAGTGGTGAGAAAGGGCTTGAGGCAACACGAAACAATGCTATGAAACACTTTTGAAACATCTTTGCACGACAAAGTTTTCACAGCTTCAGATTTATTGCTGTTTCTCTGATTTCTCTGGTTTCGCCCTTTCGTAGGGAATGAAGTAAAAAGAGAAATTTTAGGAGATTGTTCAATAGGGTAAAACCTACCGGGTATTGAGATGAATATAGGTTCACCCTATATTAACACGGAGGAAACACGGTGATTTTCTTTAGACTCTACCAGTGCCGAATAGACTCCAAAAGCTACTTTCCAAAGACTCCTTCAACGGAAAGGGGCTTCTCTGAAGGGAGGGCGAAACCTTGAGACACCTGCCCAGCGAGCACTCCAGGGTTAATCCTTCAGACCGCCTTGCATGCTGCTGGGTGTAGTCATACGACCATTCCAGACCTTTCTTCCCGGAGTCTTTCTGAGAACATCTTCGACCGTGACAAGGTTAAATGGGCAGTGGCCTCTTTTCAACCCTATAAGACCCGGGAGGAGACGGAAGTGCTTTCAGAAGTGCCTCGATCTCGACAACCTGGTCTGCCTCTTTAGAGCCGTCTTCAACTGGGGATACATTCCAACCATCTGGAGGAAAGTCGTCGTGGTTTTTATGCCCAAAAAGGGCAGCAGACTCCTGGAGCTGCCTCAATCGTTCAGACCTATCAGGTTAACCTCTTTTACTTTGAGTCGAGTCAATTTCATGTCAAATGTATAGTTCATAGATATGGGCTATGAATATCGAGTATTATGAAGTACAGGTCTTGACCATGAAAGGTGTTAGTCTAGTCCTAGTTTTATGGTACCTTCATCTAACGACCTGCGCTCGTCTTCAACTCTCATGAGACGACGTAGCTGAGTCACACGCGCAACTCTTGAACATGACCACTAGGCATGATGTAACCAAATCTGGTAATTTCTGCAATAAACACTGTCTCAATCGGCGATATTTTCAGGAAGACTTGAATTACAAAAAAACCCAATCGATTCTTCGACGAGTGGTAATTAACCCTGAAGCCTGAAAATATTGTAGACAGACAGAATCTAGCTTTTTTTTATTAATAATTTTCGTAAATATATGTATAACCAAAAAAAAAATATTATGAAATTCCCTATCTCTCAAAAATGCCTCTCAATTGCAGAAGTCGCCGCCGCATTGTTACGTAAAGGCTTACCTAAAAGCCTCTACCTGAGTCCAGGTAAGACACAGCTCTCCATACAGCCGCAACACAATCTTGCTCACTGAGCATTGCCAACCTTGATTTAGTTTTTTGTGCGCCTCGGCTGCGCTGTGTATATTGTCACGGTATCGCGGATAAGCAAGATCATATAGTACCAAAAAAAAAGTTAACTACGAAAAAAAAACAATTTTTAAGATAATAAGAAAATTTTTACTACCTGTGAAGTAATTGGTCAATAGGTGAGATAGGTTGCAGGTAGGTGCTTAGACATGCGCGCGGTACAGGCAGCGCAGCATCGGGGCGATGTATAGAAGACAATTGTTAATTGAGGCATTGATATTAATGATATGTTGCAAACGGCCGCGGCGGCGTCTGACGCCGTAATTAATGCATAAATCAGGAGTAAAGCATATGAATTTCTCAATTAACGGGGCCCAGGTATGGACCTGCGCTGGTGTGGAATTTTTATGGATGGACGCGATGCCGATGATGATAATGATGATGATGAGGTTTGGTCTATTGCGCCAGTGTGATTGGGTTAAGAAACATCTGCAATATGCGCGCTTGACGGAAGTTTCAAGTCATAAATCATGTGTAAGAGGCTGGATTGTTTTTTGGTGGTAAACTAGTGTTGTAAATCATTGGACTGCCATTGAGGACTGGGTGGGTTTTGTTTAGGGATCAGAAAACAAATTAAGAAGCTTGTACGAAGTAACTTGGTAACGTAAGAGCATCCTTTCTCTAGATTTCTGAGTCAGACAACAGAAATCCTTCTTTGAATTCGTAAACCCATTCTCGTAAACCCGTAAGAGTCAACGACTAACTCTTTATAGGTTGGGTGGATCAAAGAGTGGAGAAAGCCTTGTACAAGGTGGAGGAAGCTATCGGAAAGACCTTACATTTCAAACAATATTTCCAGGACATAGATTCAAGGACCTCTCGAGTGGAATAAGCTGAACGACGAAAGACTATACCGCGGAGTGGATTCGAACCGAGCACCTATGGGATGGTAGTCGGCCGCTGACGTCCATCGCCTCGCCTTGTCCTAACGGAATGAAGGCGCTCTTCACGTCCAGAGTGGCCAGAAAAGTTGGTTTCCCCGCTCGGTCGCGATCTGGCAGCCTCTACTGTCACCGGAGCAGCATGATTGGGGTAAAGCGGCCCGACCAAAACCGAACTCTGGACACTGGAAGCCAAATCTGCGCAATAATTTCTGAAACAGCCTCTCCGACATGCCCAGCATATGCACAGAGGTCTGCACGATGCAGATGTGTCCGCTGGCCCTCCCCGGCGCTGATCAGCAAGAGCCTCGTGCTCTTCCAGCGAGCAGGGAATCCCCGAATTCCGTCTGTACCTGAAGCCTTCCCGTTCCACACTGAGCGAACGTCGAACGACTGGTAGGTCCTCCCCGTTGAAGGGGCAGGGAGATTTCAAGGTCGACGGGCAATAGTCGACACGGATGTGTGAGGTAGAGACTATTCACGATGTCGTCTATTGTCGCCGCATCCTTGGGGCATCTTCGAAAAAATGCTCCAAGTTTCTGCGTTACACGCCAGTATCCTAATCTCCGCGGATCTTCATCCAAATCTTGCATGAAGGATGATTGGCATTCACATCTTGCAAGGCGATAGGCCTTCGGGAATGGTAGGTATGGATTGCAGTAAGCAGTTACAAATCATGAACCTGGAACATGATGAACTGGTGAAGTCTCCTATCACTTTTCAGTGTACCACTCACACGCTGCCAGGAAAATATCTGAGATTGGCTTTCTTCTTCGATTCCCAACAACCACCCCCCCCCCTCCCTGACCACGTACCTAGGGAGCGCTAACTTAGCCGTCGTCTGGTCCCAAGTCAAGGGTGTGAAAGGAGGAGGGTGGTCGACCTGCCGAATTGACCAGAATCGGGAAACTGAAGAAACTTGACAAAAAACCGCATTTTTTTAAAGCGGCACCGAAAGCAGCGTAACCGTTGCGCCAGCTAACGGATCAAAGAAGAAGAAGCGAGCGCTAACCCTGACTAGGACTTTGAGGGGGCGCACATGAGGGCCTTTTGAGGCTGCCTCAATGCATCATATGGGTCTCATGTGAATTGCCCTAGAAGGCTCACGGAAAATTTGTAATAATTTCCGCGTGAGTAATTACTGCGGCAGTGTCAAAAGCTTTATATATTTTTAAACGCGAGCATCGTGTTTTTCCCAGCGGTCTCCCAACTAAGTACAAACCACGTTCATTGCTGCTTGGATCTATCGAGTTGTCAACGGCTGAATTCTGACAACGGCGATAACAACGGCTGAATTCTGACAACACAGAGAGATGTATTCATGGCAACGAAGAGAAGCACCTATTCGGCAATCATTTTGCAGCCTCTCACGAAAATTTCCGAATACTACACGACGAAGTAGCCAATCTGACCCCGTCTATCATGTCGCTGAGGGTCGATAAGTTCCCTTAACTAAACTAGAAATTTTATACAGGTTAACGCAGGTGCATAATAGCGCATTGCTCGAAAGAGTTAAATAGAAAATGCGTGAAAATAATACTAAAAGCGCGCGAATTCCACATTTGAAAAAAGTAGAACAAAACAAACTGAAATTGCCAATAACTTTTGCACAATCGCGCGCACCTGAATTTTACAGCGCCATATCCACACAGTAACCGGGGCCGGATAGCAATTTTCTAAAATAAAAAGGAACGAGAAAAAAAATCAGTTGTGTTAATCGCTTACAAAGCGGCGACAAAGCGCTCGTAAAAAAGCGCATATCTTGAAAAATTTCCATTCTTATCACCACCAGAAAATGTTTATGAAAGGGTTATTAGAAGTTGGGGTTTGCTGGTGTTAAAAGGAGTTTTTTTTTTGTTTCTTGAGAACGTAATAAAATTGGGCTTATCCAAGACACGAAGACACACACACAATCTTGATAATAAATTTTTATATCGCAATTTCATTTTTCGGCGATTTTCAGTTTTTGAAGTATTTTTTTTTTTTTTGGATCAGTATCATGTCTCCATGTCTCGACCTGGTGGTCTTGAAATCTAGTTCTCTAAAAAAAAGAAAATAAATATGATTTCCTCTAAAGAAAATATCAGCCCAAAATCTCAACCTACATAAATCTAGTTTCCCCATTCATGTGTGCTAAACAATGTCGACTGGAGCTGGGGAAAAGACCGAAATTTTTGCGGAATAAATTTTTTTGCTGGTGGGGGGGGAGTGCGGTGTGGACGGGACTAAATTAAAAAAATAATACAAAAAAAAGCAAGATGAAAAGAGAGTAGCCGCCCGAAAAAACATGGTCAAACCTGGTTTTTTATAAAACTCAACTCAAATCTCTCTGTTAACACAATTTTCGCGGTTTGGGCTAGCCTCCTCCGTCCATGCAGCATATAGAGGCAAGGGGATAGCACCAGAGAGACATAGATACTATATATGTGTGTATTGAGATGAAATCTGTGAATCACGTCTAACTTGTTATGGCCAAAAAGTCAGCGGTCAACACATTTATTGTGTTACCTGCCCATACATAATCGAAGGAAGGTATTGGAGCAGAGTTACATAAATCTGAGAGTCCCCCTCTATCTAGATATGGTCGCCTAGTAGATATATCTAAAAATATACCAAAAATATCTGAAATATCTCGAGACAGAAATAATTCGATAGAAATCCAATAGCTTAACAATAACAGGAAGAAACTATAATAATTTGTACAAAGGTCTTTTGTTGTTGAGGAAGCGCCAAGACCCACTGGAAACCCGATAGTAAATTTCGCCTTGATCGGTGATGGATCGCCCGGTGTGTGGATATTAGAGATATATGTACATATATATATGAAAATTGTAAATCATAAAACCACGGTGAAACGAATCCACAGCCATGGATCGCCGCATAGCTTTCAGTGGACCACAACCACCACACAAGCGCATTATCATCCATCGATCAAAACATCACCTATACGCGCGCACCCACCATCTGATCTGCATCGCGCTGAATCATTCATTGTATTTTCCGATTTTTATTTTAATCAGTTTTTTTTATCTAATACATTTTTCCTACTATTACTTTTCTTATATTAATTCCGCAAAACCGCAAAAAGGTTTCCCCCATCTGGTCTGGCCCATTGGCGGTGGATGATACACGATCATATATCACATGGATCCAGAGAGAGAGAGAGGGAGAGAGGAGTTAATGGTGTGCTAATTGATAGCATGCCAATGCGAAATTAATTATAAAACTATTAATAAATTGGGGCGGGGGAGGGGGTGGTGCTAATAGCAGGAAGCTAAGCGTTTGTAACAAAAGACGATGATTTTTTTAATCATTTTGATAATCTAGTTTTATTCGGCCCTGCACCGCCGGAGATCTCGCAACAGTCGTGGGTGAGGTCATCATTTTGTCGCAATTGTGCTGCAGGACCTATGTAGTATAATCACTCTTGTACCATGTGAAATATTCAGGAGTTCCGTCGCACATGGCTACTACAATCCACCTGTCTGAAGGAATGCCAATATCTCTCACATTTGGGGATTAAACCTTGGCTCCTTGGTGCTGAAAGTAGAGTCGTGTGTCGTGACAAGTGTCGTTTTAGTTGAAGAAAGTGACGTTTCAGTCGAATTACGACTTTCAGCAGAGGGGCCTAGAGTAGGAACGCTAAGTTGAGTTTAGGCCCCTTACTGGAAAGTTGCGATTTGACTTGAAAAGTTACTTTATCAACTCAAACGAGTGGTCGTGTCGTGACGACTCGACTTTTAGGACCGGGGGGACTTTGGCTGGTCTTTCAGATGGATAAGTCTTTGGTCTTCGATAATACGTCCTTTGACATTATATATAGGTCGAGGAGGACCCGACTAGCATGCAAACGGGGTAAGCCTGTTGTGGACCTCATGTGGCAAATAAGAGGCATATGCCGAAAGAGGGCTTTCCCCTTAGATTCCTTATGAGAACCCACCACACAAAGACAAAATCTACGAAACCGAAGTGATGTATATGCCTTATCAGTTTCTCACAAGAGCCTTTTGAGGCATACCTCATTACAAATGAAAAGATGGATGTATGAGGTTGGGAAAAAATCTCATCGATATTACACAACTCTCTAAGGGCTCTCAACTCCACCCAAAACTCATCTAAACTATACCTTTTCAACTTCAAATTTGGACTAAACAATTTCAAATTGGGACTAAACGGGACAACACAAGACTACCCCGCTCGGCTCATCCCCATAAGCTACAGCCCCCCTTCCCCCTCGCGAACAATACGTTCTAGGAGTTCGTTTATGAAAAGAACAACTTCACTGTGGAATAATCTGCCACAATCAGTTTTCCCCAACTCGTACAAGAGCTCAAACATAAGGTTTCATCGCCACCTGCTCCAACAGCCCCCAGACTTCAGACTCCCCCTAATCTATCATTTTCTCTTCTATCTTTCAAACCAAGCTTGCTACTACACATTGCACCATGGCCTGAACGACATGACAGACTGGTACATAAAACTTGACTCTGATGATTGAAATAGAAGGGTCTACCGGCAAATTCAGTTTCGGCAGAGACCAAAGAGGAAAGGAAAGATTTCAAACCGGACAAGGACCATGACGTTGTCCTGTACACAGACGGAACCAAATTAGGATCGGGTCTAGGGGCTGGAAAAACCCCCCCCCCACACTTCCAACAAAAATACTACCGCCTGTCTAACTTCCTCTGGTGGTTGTTCAAGCCTGCTTAGCAATACAGTGCTACCCAAGTCCTGCATGTATCTCTGCTGATAACAGGGTTATATCAGACAGCCAAGCATTAAGCATGCCCATATAACGTCCAAGCTGGAGAGGGTTTCTCTTCAATGGCCACTGGATCACTATTAAGGACCAAATGGTGAAGAGCGGACTTCCCCTCCTCGTTTATGTGCTGATAAGAGTAGGGTGGATGATGCATAAGATAAGTGCTTGTTATCTTCTTGTCGACTATTTTCTCAAAAGACTTCAAAGCGAAATACGAGATCCAAAGTAGAATGAACGATTCACGATTGGCGTACGTAATCAGAACGTCATAGCTTCGGCATGAATTGAATTTGGACGTTCCACCACACAAATGGGATGCAATAATGCGCCAAGAAAGCCCTGAATATTTTCCGGATTAAGAAAATGAAATGAGAGAACGCAGTATGGGTGAGATATCGTCTATACAGCATCGAACCTTGGACCTCTGCACCAGTGCTGGAGAGCCTGAACACCTAGATAAGGCGAGGCTGAGTAATCGAAGGGTTATAAGGTCAGAAGATGCTGCAAAAAGCAGCAAGGAATTTCGGGGGATGCGCGGATTCGAACCATGGGCCTCTTGGATGGTAGTCGAGAGCCTACAGCCCGAGCCTGGCAATTATGCTTCCAGGAGATAACAGAATGGAAGGCAGGGAAATGCTATCGCTGGGCGGATTCGAACTTTAGACCTCTGGGATAGAAGTTGGGTGTCTTAGCCCCTGGGTAGCTCATTCCTAAATTGCCTTTGACCCCATCTATCTTATAAAAATAAAAATTCCGAGTGAATTTCCAGTGATTCATTTTCAAAGCGGTCAATCACGAATCAAGGACGGCCGATAAACCCCTAAGTATGTAGGCCACCGCATGTCTGCTTCGGAAACACTTCCTCTACACACTGATTCACGCCAACGCGCCAATTGACATAGACCCAACTATGCCTCCTATAAAGGTGCACCACAGTGCAAATGCGACGGGGCAGTACAGGTGATACATAAGACCTGTACCGTAAAAAAGCGAGAAAATTATGATTGAATAACGTTTTAACGAGATTATTGCGAATGACGACAGTTGCCTACATATACGTACCTGGGCGCATATAATAATAGGCAGGTGGGTGACAACTGTTTTTTAATGGGTTATGATGGGTTTTTGTATATAGTTTTGTTTTGTTGTTCACCCTGCGCTTTTGTCGGCAGAATGTTGCCGCCGACAAACGACAACTAAACTTTCCTCGTTCCAAGGTTAAGGTTAGACCTTATTCTGGATATAGGGTGTGCGCCCGCTGGGTTGAGGCGAAAGAGGGGTTGAGGGGTGAGAAGTGAGGGGTTGAGGATTTTACTAAAAAAAATGCTAAAGAATAAAATTCAATGATTTCGCATCGATTGATTGCAGCCGACCGATTGAAAGTGAAAAACGAGAAAGAGAACTCTCGAGAAGAAAGAGAGAATTTTTTGTTATTATTATTATTATTGAGGAATGGTCGCGTGTGCAGCAGCGGTGCGCCGATGCACTTTTCTTCGGGCGCAGTATTTTCATGCTCCAGGTGATTCAATTTCTTTCTAAGATCACCTTCTTTCGTTGTTGTTGTTTTTGTTTCTCTCTTGCCGGGGTTGTCGTGTTTCTTGTTTTGCCTTAATTGAGAAATTACTTATCGCATGCCTCTCCGCTTGATCTCGACTCGAATCGGGAATTGGTTTTGGAAGCCATCATCACGTGTTTTTTTTTCTTGTGTAGAAATATACAAGTGCTCCTCTCATCGCTAGTAGGTGCGCTAGTTGTGGAAAGCGAGAAGGTGATTCTCTGTTTTTGCTTTTCTTTAGTTTTTTTTTTAAGATGCAAAAATCGCGGTGTGCATTGGAGCGCAGCAACATCCAGTCAAAATAATGAAAGATGGCTCTGGCAGAAACTCATAATTGTAAAAGTGGAAGAAATAGAAACGTTTTTTTTACTCCCACTTTTTTTTTAATATTTTGAATGGAAGTGTCTTATCGGACGCAGAGTCGACGATAGTCGACGACAGAGTTGACGATAGTCGACGACAGAGTTGACGAAAGTCGACGACAGAGTTGACGACAGAGTCGACTGAGTTGACGAAAGAGTCAGTCAACTCTCTCTCTGACTCTTTCGTCAACTCGGTCGACTCTGTCGCCGACTCTGTCCTCAGCTCGGTCGACTCTGTCGTCAACTCGGTTGACTCTGTCGTCGACTCTGCGTCCGATAAGACACTTCCATTTTAAATTGTGGATATTTTTAGTTAGAGAGTTAGAGGGTGTAGAAATCTCCATCTTCTGACTTGACTTCACCCTTCACCCCCATTTGGATTGAGTGCTTTTTGATGGACATATTCAGTTTATACTATATATAAAAGAAAAATCAATAAATTTCGATTATATTCGGATGATATCGTGTCATTGAACGAATTATATTGCCCCCGCAAAAGGAAATTAATCTAATTTTGTTCCTCTACAACATTTTATCCTTAAATATGCGGCGGGCAACAAAACAACAATCGCCGCCACAGAAAAAGGGAAACAGAAAAAAACAAAATTGGGACAGCAAAGGCAAATCGACTACAGTTCAAGCCCATTAAATAAAATTACTTTGAGTCCTTAATTATGTCCTCCATTAGTTAATTACTTGGGTGGGAAAATGTTATATAACAAATCGAATTTCGTTTTTGTTGTTTTGCTTTTGGGATAGAGTTTCCAATTAAAATAAAAGAAAAAAAAATACACAAACCCAGAATAAAACACGTTAAAAAGGGGCTGAAGAGTGATGATACCTTGTATATTTAATCTATTTCACTGTTATGGGTTTTTAGTGACGAAACGATTATATTTAGTTTTTTTAGGTAAAATCCTAAGCTCAGGTCTCACTCTTTATAAACTACCAGTCTGTCAGGTCGTTCAATTTCTAATAGTAAGCTTGGATTGAAGGATAAAAAGAAGGTAGAATAGATAACGATTGCTATTGCGTAGGTCAAGATGCATTGGAGGTGTTTAGTACTTAGTTGGGGGACCGCTTCGTCCTAAAGAGAAAACCAAGCGAGCGGCAAAAAGGCCAAAATTACACACAGTATCTCCTGAAGAAAATGCTTCCTGCAGCAAGTACAACAGCGGAAAAGGGGGATCACAGCAGTACCCAGAAAATCTGGCCACAGATCACTTGCAAGTAGCTCTGATGAACGAAAGAGCTTAGGGGGACGTATTAGTGCAGAATCGCGGAGTGGAGGTGGGAACCAAACTTTCGGAGATGGTGTTGGATCTCAGGCAAGGAAGCAACAACGCCCTGCGATATGACTCCTCGGAGGTAGAGGGTTTCAGGGTAATCGGAAGCGAAGACGAGGCCCCAAAAGTCTTCTAAGATCTGTAACGCAATGGGAAGCAAAAGACACAAGCTTATCTCCGCTGCCTGAAGTAAATTTGGACCCTGAAAGTCTTACCCAGCATCTCCAGGAACAAAATCCTCCGGTTCCTATGGATGAGACTACATAAACTAGACAGAAGCGGATCTAAGGTTGACGGGGACACACTTTCACTTTATCCTCCAGAGTGAAATTTTATTTTTGGGTCTAATACTGGACCCAAATCGAACATCGAAGAAGCCTTCTACACCTGTAAAAAGACTATTGGCAAGATTTGGAGTGTTAAGCCAATGAAGGTCTTGTACACAGACCTACAACGTCAGAAATTTTTAAAGGGGTCCAGAGGACGGCAACAATAGCGGGCAAATCGCATCAAAATCTATCCTCACGTAGTGCCCTCCAAGCTATCCTCATGTACTATCCTACGAACATAGCAATATTTAAAACCTGCTACCCGAACGTATAGTCGCTATAACCACAGACTACCTTAACCCTAGATATACCTTTATCGAAGACTTCTCCGTCAAAATACCCTCAAGAAGAGAGGAGACATCCTGAGGTAGTTCGATGCTCGATATTCACCGACGGGTCCAACACCTCAGAGGGCGTCGCGGCGGAGGTTTATCAAACAGAGCTCAATGTCCTGGCACCTTCATGTGCACGCTAGTATCTTTCAAGCCTGCCAAACAATGAATTTAGAAGTTATACAAGAATGTAGCATTGCTATTTTTGTATATACCCAAGCCTCTATTAAAGCTCTGGGGATTCAGTATTGTTGCGTGACTCTCGAGGGGTTTCTCGGCGGACATTGGAACAGAGATGAGAACGAGCAAGCTGTCCGGAGCTCAGAAACCGAGATGGTCGGCGGCCCAATAGGGTGGGGGGTAACGCAAACGTTATTTTTGGTTGCCACCTGCTACTAGCCAGGCAAAAGTGAAGATCACCTGCACATTTCCAGGGCGACATGGCCATCTTACAGCAAAGAAAAAACCAATGGGTCTCCTAAACTAGAGCTGAGCCGGAATTACACGAGGCAGTACATTTTCCCCTAGGTAAAGTGACTGAGGCCTCAAGTTTTTGAAATGTACCGGTACAAAAATAATGTACTACTACAATTGGTAGGAGCGCGCGAGGTGTGA
This sequence comes from Thereva unica, assembly GCA_949987705.1. Taxonomy (NCBI): domain Eukaryota; kingdom Metazoa; phylum Arthropoda; class Insecta; order Diptera; family Therevidae; genus Thereva; species Thereva unica. The sequence continues at coordinate 4,342,037 of OX465286.1, forward strand.
TTGTAAATATAAGTAAGTAGGGGAGAGGAGAGGCATGGGCTTTACATCTTTTTGAGGCAGTAAAATTCCTTGCCACCAATTTGTGAGTGAGGCGAAGTACGTACAAATATACATTGTGGAGGTATAGCTTTCTTACCTACTCGAACACTATGACCTAAACAGACCCCGACGAAATGTTGCAGACTTACGACAGCAATCATCACCGTACGTACACTGGACATTAGTAGACCACGCTGCCAAGCTGTGCATCTCTTACAACGTCTGTTGCCGTAGGTGCGGGAAATCGAACGATAGCGAAACACCTCGCTCAACTTCCTGTGTAAATGCTGTAACGTTCTAGAAGGCTTAAAAGAGATTTCTCCAGATAATCTCCATAGGATGGCTGCAGACGTCCACCACTTTTGGACATACAGAGTAACCCAACCTTAAGTACATGAATTTGTGGCATTGAAATGGGCAAAGCGCTAAGTGGATCTCCGATCGAACTGTAGACAGGCCTACACCTAACCTAACTTAAAGGGTGTCTACTTTGTTTTGAAAATATGCCAAGGGCAGGTTTACCAACTTCATACACTCGAACAGACTTTTTTTAGTATTCCAGTATTTCTGAAACTTAACTTTTATATTTCGTTTACAATCCTCATAAAGTGAAAGGCTGTTTTGTGGAAGAAAAACATTTTCTCTGGTAATTAGTTACACCTTTTTCTTGTCCAAATCACTCGTAGGTGCATATTGATGCACACCTAAGTATGTGAAGTACCTATGCATGAACCAATACTTTCCCCACCTTTGGTTGTTGGTAATTGGGGCTTAAACTATTAAGAATGATGGACAAAAACGACGAAGATATCGTCTTCCAATTCGGTTCTGCCTCTGTCTGTTCAGAAAAGCGACATCCGATTCGTTCCTGTAAAATGCACCGCGACATGGTATATATATACCATGTCTAATTGAAAATTCTTGAAACGTAAGAAAAGGTAACACTTGTCTTCTATATATATCTTCACGGGATCAAAAGTCTCCTCATGGATTATAGATGGAGCAAAAGGCTACATATACTATAGAAGAACATGAAAGGTAGAGACGACGTCGTCATTGGACACTAACGAACTAACGTCCATCAATATAGCGAGCGCGATCTTTGCGGACGATCTTTGAAAACGTCTTTGAAAACGTTGTCGTAGTCGTTGTTATCGTTAATGTTGTTGCTGTTGTTGTTGCTGTAAGTCCATCTTCAGGTATTTTTCTACCTGTGCTAAATGAGAAGAAATTCCACTTTTCTTACGTGTGCACTTTATATAGTAGTTAGTAACTTCCAGACATGACCCTAGCTAATCCCTCTTTGATGTCTTGCTGTGAAGTAAGCGCGAATGGCAAGTTTTTCTAGTTTTTTTGTTTTTTTTTAAAGTTCTGAAACGAAACGAAATTGAATTCTTTGGAAAGTCTTCGAATTTTTTCTGTGTTTTTTTAATGGTTTTTGGTGATTGTTAAATAGTTTTGTGGCTTGAACTTTGAATTTGCTTTCTTCACTGTATTTTTTGTTTTTATCAATTCACATTTAAGTATTGATTTTCAGAGCTTGTTCTTCTTGAGTCACAATAATGTTGACTCAAAGACGACAAGATGATAATAATAGACGCATGTGAAACCGCCGTGCGATACTTGATTGTGATTATATTATTTATCGTCTGGGAAAATTATTGTTCGTTCAAGACAGGCTGCAGCCGATCGATTCATTGATTTTTTAATATCCAATTCAATGGAGAAAATGATTTGTCTGAATGAAAATGATTTATTAGCATATATGATAACAGCGGTGCCACACCATCATCACCACCAACAGCATGAAGTCATCTTTATTATAATTTACCAATGATATCATGCTATTGATTGAGCAGTATTAATTATAGTGGAAAAATAATGTTTTTTTTTGCTTTGAAAGACATCGAAGACCAATCATCTTCTAGACATCATCAAGGACAACTTCGCGTGTTTTATTTATTCAAAAGTTGGTAATTATTTTTATTGACTACTTTCGACCATGAATTTAATAATAAAAATAAATTTTTTGAATGCGAAATTGCATGTAGTGTTGGGTAGGACACGATTTTAAAATGAGTTTGTAAGAGGTGCCTCTTTTCTCTTTTGAGCCAGTACAAATGAGGCGAGGTGCTATTGTAATGCCAAAATGAAAAAAAACAATGAGGAGCTTTTTACAAGGTTAATTGTACTACTAGTCCGTCATGTCGTTCAAGTCATGGTGCTAAACCGTAATGTGCGTGAAGGGGGGGGGGGGGCTGCAGGGTGAAGGGGTGAGCCGAGTTGGCTAGTCTTGTGTTGCGGGAAAAAAGTTGCCGTGTAGGCGGTTCTTTATATCAATGGAGCATTCGCTGTAATAATAGCGATAAAACTTGCTGAGTGCAGCTACATTCTTACGGTGGTTTAAATGGTCGATGGAGGAGCAAAGAGTGCTGTCACCAATGAGTTTGATGGCGCGATTTTGCACATTGTCCAGCCAAGCCAAAATGGTTTTAGGAGCGCCCGCCCAGATATACGAGTTGTATTCAAGGCTGGGTCGAATGTAGGACTTGTAGATTGTGGCTAGAGCAGCTGGCTGAAGGAGGAACTTGCATCTGTTAAGGAATCCGAGGCATTGATACGCTTGTTTGGCGATTTGGAATATGTGACCATTCCATTGCATATCATTGGATAGAGTCATTCCCATGATGTTAAGAGATGGGTCAGGTGTTAGGTTATCCTTGTCCACTAAAATAGAGGGAAAGTCGGTACAGGTTTTGGTGGAGATAAGGCAGTAATTTGTTTTTGATGCGTTAAATTCGACCCGATTCTTGCGGCCACAGTCAAGAATGAGCTCGATGTCCGCGTTAAGAGAGCTGGACATGAGTTCGCGGTCTAAGAGACAAGGTCTGGCACTTGCTTGTCTAGCGTTGGCGTAAGAGTAACGCAGAGTACTGTCGTCGGCGAAACTGTGGAGTGGGTTGGAGGGGATTGAGAGCAGATCGTTAATAAATATTAGAAAGAGAGCAGGTGAGAGGATCGATCCTTGGGGAACGCCGGCCGAGATGGAGTGTGGGTTGGATTCGACGCCATCCAATACTACCTTGATTGAACGGCTGGAAAGAAAGCTCTCAATCCAGTTCATAAGAACTGAGTCGATACCAATAGCTTGGAGTTTAGACAGCAAAGCGGGATGTCATACTCTATAAAAAGCCTTGGAAATATCTAGAGCAACCAGACCAGATTCACCGGAACTATGGATGCTTCGGTGTAGATGCTCGGTCAAACACACAAGAAGGTCGCCAGTAGATCTTTTCGGTCTAAAGCCGTACTGCCTGTCGTGTATGATTTGGTTAGATTCTAAATATTGCATCAGCTTTCTATTAATTATTGTCTCCATGATTTTGGAGAGAACAGAAGTTATTGCTATTGGGCGGTAGTTTAAAGGGTCGCTGGCATCACCTTTTTTCGGAATGGGCTGAACATGAGCTAGTTTCCAGGAGTTTGGATAAACTCCGGAGAAATATGATAAGGCAAAAAGTTTGCGCAGAGGTTTGGCCAAAGGTGAGGCACATTTATTGAGTACCATAGGGGGAATATTATCGGGGCCAGTGGATTTGTTGACTTCAAACTCCTTGAGACATTTATACACCTCACGGGTCCTGAAGAAAATCCCGCCCATTGAATGGGCGATGCGATCGAGGACCGGTGGTGACGTATCAGATTCGGGCAGAGAAGAATTTAAGGCGAACAGAGATGCCAATAAATAGGCCTTGGATTTGCTTTCTGTTATCACCTCCTTTCCATTAATGAATGGAGGGGTTGAGGAAGAGGTAAAATTCTTCTTGATGGAAGTTATACCAAGGCCCAGAAGTTTTTGCTGCCTGCATTTGCGTTGAGAATCTTGTTTCTCAATTCGTCGTCGTGATGGTGGAATTACAGGAATTTCTTAATTTGATATACTCACGACGAAGGGACTCACTTGGGGAGTGTCTGTACGACGCTCTATAAGCGGCTTCTTTAGCTTTAATTGCGTCCATGCATTCCCCATTAAACCATCTATTCGGCCTTGGCTTTATAAATTTGGTAGAATGAGGAATGAATAAGCGCATTCCAGCCTGTATAATGCTGGTATCCCGGAAACATAGATCGCAGTCAGTGGCTTGAAAAAAGCGAATTAGCCCCAACTTAATTAATTAGAAGTAAAAAAAATGTCTCTCCAATACAAAATTTTCTTCTCTCAAAAAATGTAAGAGATATCTCTCCATTACAAAACTTCACTCTCTCGAGAAATGTAAGAAATGACTCTTCAGTACAGAACTTCACTCCCTCTAAAAAATATTGATACACGCTCATATACCAATAGGACATTATTTTTGAACTGGGACATTTAAAAAAATTGAGGCCTCGTACAATTTACCATCGTGTAAGGGACAAATGTACTGCCTCGGCTCAACTCTACTATTTTCGACCATGAATTAATAATAATAAAATTAAATTTTTTGAATCCGAAGTTGCATCACATGCACGCAACGTACGTGCATGCATGCTTACATATGCATTAGAGGAATGCACTTCTTCAATTTATGGCGAAATCTTAGTGAACCTTAATTAAATAAGCACAAGACTTGGGACGAAATTGGGTCTCTTCTTTCTTTGCAATGTTCTTCTTTAATAAACACAAAAACGTCAAATGTTTTTTTTTGTATCTTTCATTATAATTGAGAAGTTTCTGTGCAATTTTATCATTAGCATAGCTCAGGGCCTACACTCGAGTCATTAAACTATAATTTTTCTAGTGTCTTGATTTTTTAAGTGCATGCATTTAAAAAAGGAAACTAGATTTTTTCGTGCTAAATTTTTATGCAAAAACAACAAAAAAAATTGGTTCAAGAGTTTTGAGGTGTGATTTTCACTTGTTTTTGTTTTATGGAATGAGAAACTCTTGATCTAGTTCTGACCCCAAGTCGGCGCGGGGCGGGCGGGTTGACATTTGGTTGGAGAAAATCAATATTAAGATACGAACTAGCAGCTGGGGAAAATGAGTGGTCTGAGGACGAAAAAATATATTGAAAGTAGATGATTATAACGAAATTTGATTTTTTTTTTAATTTATATGGGGGAAAAGATACACAGCCTTATTCTCGTTGTCGAATGACGTGACAGGACGTGACAGATGTGTCACTTCGACCTTAAATTGTGTTCTCATTGTCAATCTGTAACGGTCGGAATTATTATTTATTTGGGTGGGGAAATTTATTTTGGAAATCACCTTGTAGGGAATGGGAAATTTATTGTAAATCACTTTGTAGGAAAAGGAAAAATTTTAAACGAGGTAGGCGAGAAAAAAAAATAATTGGATTAGTCAGGAAAAAAATTGGAAAGTCAGTTAGAAAAGTCAGTCCGGAAAGGAAAAAAAGTATATAATTTGTCCACAAAGGATTTGTAAAATTTGGAAAAAAACCATTATTAAGAAAGGCAGTTGTGTAATTTTGAATAAGGGATTTCGTTGATTGGTATACTCCGGGTAAAAGGAAGTTTTTTTTGGACGGCGATTCCTTATTATGCACATTAATTTTGGATCTGGTGCTGAGCATATGTGATTGCGGCTTATGAAGTAGAAGAGAGTATCCACGAAGCTGAAATTTTGCATGGGCGTGTTCCAGCTAGGATATCCAGAGTCTCAGAGGGTACCGTTGCAGACCTAAACTTGTGTTTGGAAGTGGAATGTTGTCCTGGTGCAAGGCGAACAACCCATGAAGATATAAATAATGTAGATCTTAGTAGCTGCCGATTATTGTGTAGTAGGAGGAGATCTGGATTAATTCTTTTCTTGTCCCTTGGGCCAATGCCCCGAAATACCGTTCATAGACGGGGAACAGTTCTGAAGAATTTTTTTTGAGACATATTAGGTGCTGGAGAAGAGCAACGGTGGCTCATTTTGGTTATTAGTGGTATCAGAGGCGTTCCAGAGGTGAAAAATGCAGTCCTTGACCGACAGCAGCTAATTACTAAAACAACGGTCGCAGCCATTTTTCAGCAAGGTTTTTCGGATGGTATTACTAGTAAGAGGTTTCTGATTATATTTTTCGTGAGTACGAACCTTATGAAATCAGTAATTATGCATTAAATATAAATAATACAAAACAAAACGCAACAAAAGAAAAACAAAAATACACAAAATAAAATAAAATATTCGTACATTCTTTAATTTAGCACTATACCATAATTTTTTTAGCGCAGTTCATATTAATTTTTTTTTAATCTTAATCGCATTATTTTGTCAGTTTGTTTGCTCATTTGGTGAAAATAGTTTTTCTTGTTATTTCCGGGACAATTGTTTCCCGTATCTTGAACACAATAATTGTGATATCATTTGTAAGAAACTAATCGTATTGGTACCAAAGCGACGCGTTTCCATATCTAGTATCGACCGGATTTATCTGGGCAGTTACTATTGTAAAATACAATTTTTTTTTTGAATTAAATACGTGGATGTATTTGTATCTGACAATGATTCGAGTTCATTGCCTTTATTATTATTGAATATTGATTTTTAACTCCTGGTGTTCTTGTATTGATGTATGTACCTGAAATAAACAAAGAATTTGTAATGGTTGTAATGATGAACGTAATGTGTTAGATTTCTTCTTTTTTGAATGGTTGGGGCGGATGGCGTTTCTTTTTCAGGAGTCTTAGGTAGTGCCTTTCCTGGTCAGCTGGTGGTTATCCATACCACGAGTTGGCACGGGACCGCACTACAGTGACACGGTTCAGGCGATGCCCGAAGGATGGAGTCGGAAGATGAGTGTTCTAGTCACAGGTAAGTGGTGAACCAACCGCGGTAAGCCCCGGCCACACACCCCACGACCCCTCCGGCGAGCTAGACAACTCCGTGTGGCCGGCGTAGGAGTTCCGGATTTTCTTTTTATTTCTTATGTATGGTGTTGGCTCCTTGGCCATGCTCTTCCGGGCTTGTGGCTAAGGGGGTAACACCTCGCATAAGTGGCGCCCACTATTTATATCGCGCCATTATGCTGTTACAAATCTAACAGACTTCTAGCGAGTAAATCGATAAATTCGTTTTAAAATTGTCGCAAGATGACGTGTGAAGTGACATTTTCCTCGATTCGTAGGCGTAGGTATCGACAGTTTCATTTCACCGCGTCCCGTTCGCAGTCACGTCACTCGCCAACCAGAATACGCGGGTGATAAATTGGAGCGAAAAAGATACTACAACTTATTCTGCGTTATATGAATATGTATATTTGAGAGGAAGGTTCTCTGAAGGATATACGGCGTTTACGTTGGGCCGGTCATATTCAAAGAATGGATGACTCAGGAATATCAAAAAAAAAAGCCAGCTGTACCTACTACCAGATGACAAAAGACCAGTTGGCTAACCATGGTCAAATTGGGAAAACAATGTTAAGGCCGATGCAGACTGCTCAATACGAGAAGCTGAAGACAAGCTGCGAAGCAGGGAGACGTCTGGAGGTAGAAGCTGATGGTGGCCAAGGCGCGAACTGGGCTGTAGAGCAATCGAAGAAGGAGATAACGTTCCGATCCGCAATCAGAGCACACGCATTGCATGTACGTCGTACGTCTTTGGGGCTCTTGTGTTGATCGAAACGTAGTCTAACATCGCCAAGTCGTCGAATATCAGTTGGAATACGATAACGCTTCTGACAGCCCGCCGATCGACCTTATCCCGACACCGGCCTCTCGTTTCTCACCACCGGAATAGTAAAGCGACATCGTTTCGCCGATTGTTGGGAGGTAACACTCTATTTTTACCGCGCTATATCCATTGGACTATTAGTTTGCCACATAACAAATGATCACGTGAAACAACGAAATTCTATTCCCGGGGAATCGGGGAGCGAGGACAAAGAACATGATGATCCGAACTAGAGATGCGCCGAATATGGGTTCGACAGAATACGAATATTCGGCGCATCTCTAGTCCGAACCATCCTTCTGGAAGAAAGCCTTCAATTGAGATCATCTGCTCTTCCGATCGTCCATAGGTGGTGTGATTGAATGATTGGTGTGATAAATCATCAAGGTGGAAAGGCTCTATATTAATTGGACACGCAGTCCATGATTGCTCGACAAAGCAACTCCGGAGATACATCCGAAAGCAGGGCTAGGTTATTTTCGACAATAATATTTGACATTATTTTTAAGTATGACCTCTATATATCTTCACACCAGCTACTGCAAAAGTTATGGAGGGTAGTTTTTGTGTATGCCACATGAATTTCAACATCATCAATTCAATTCTTTCGAAACTCAATGTTCCATCATCGACCGGCCGCGCTGTAGTTCAAAAACAATACACGAGAAGAATTTAGATTGAATTTGTTTTGGTGAACCACCAGACCAGTGTGACTAAACTTATTTTTACGACCAAAACGAAACGAACGAACAAAACACAAAAAAAATATAACGATCGAAGTTATTAGTAAAAGAAAGGCGTAAAAAAAACTCAGTCACGGTTGCCGCAATTGGTTCGTTACTTTCAGTCTATATGTATAAGGTCGCGTCACGTGATCAGTTAAATGTGCAATCTTGTGAAACTGTGCGCCAATGTGCAATAGATTTGATTTGAAATGAAACGTTAATTGCAACTTAAATGTTGTGTTTTGTTGCTGCTTTGGCCTGTGTTTTTGTTATGTTATGATTTTCATTATTATATGCTATTTTACAAGTGCCGCGACAGTAAAGCGGACGCCTATACTGTGGATCAGGTGTACGGCAAGTACATAAAGAGACATTGCACCTGACGTTTTCAATTGAAATTTATAAGTCCCCTGGTCGATCTCATGGGGGTTTTTAAGTAAAAGAAATAAATATATAACTTTTATTTTTTTTGCTGTCTCAAGTACGTGACTTGGATTCTAATATATTGAAGAGTTTATTGCACGCAGAAAAGGTAGAAAACCCCTAAACGATTGCAGTGATGATGGAAAGGTGAAAAGGGAACGCACGCAGGAGGGGGGCAGTGAAGAATTAATATATGCATTAATTAAGAGCTTTGTGGACGACATATTATCGCGCAGTCGAGATGCCAATCACTGGCATTTTACGAATAAAAATGTCTAGACGATTTTATATTTTGCAAAAGCAAAATCTCCAGATTCATGCAAGATATATGTGCATAATAAAAGTCGCCAAGTATGCCCCATTGACGACGCCGTGTGGTCGTCATCTTTAGCCAGCAGAGCCACACCAGCATACGATTATACCATGAACCCCGAGACGATCAGGTTAAGAGAGAGAGAGTTCAAGGCTTCTATAGGTCTCTATGATGGCGCCTATAAGTTCTATGAAACTCCTGTCTTATTTCGCTTGTAACAACAACAAAAAATACACCTTGGCATTCTTTTTTGTTATTGCGTTTTTTTGCTGTTGCTCAATTCTAAAGTTCTTTGCTCAACTACACAACAAAAAAAACACCGACTCACACTAAATACCTAACAGGAGAAAATACCTGTAACTGGACAGGTACGGGCGCGGTGGAGGTTCGACAAAGATTTGACTGTGCACCAATGTACTCTGTGCACACTAAGAAGGATCAATTAAAAAATTGTTGAACTCTCGTATCCGTGCGCGCTGTACATGGGTTTTATCGGTATACCTTGCCGACCGACGCGACGTTGGAATGGAGCAGCGCTTCGCATGGGTACAGCATACCTTGAAGACGTACTGTCGCGCATCACCTGTAGGCAAGGTCGATGTTACCTAGGTTTTGTGTGCTACCATCATTTCAATATTGAATCTCTCATTCGACTTCTTTATGCACACACAAACGCAAGCAGGAAGCTATAATTTCAGTAGAATGCGATAGTAAAAAGTAACTGTTAAGCACAGCGCAGCTTTTAATTAAAAAATAATTTCACCTGGCGAATATTATTTGTTGTTGTGGTTGTTGGAATTTATAATCTACTAAAATGGATATAAAGGCTCGACATCATCATAACAGTCAGGTGTGGTAAAGATGTCAATAACTTCTAACTTCCGTCTCTCTATCAATCTTCTTTTCATTTCTTCGATCGCTTTTTTACCCTCTGCGGAATAAGAACCCGAGTCCCTCAGTATGGCCCCCCTTTCTCTTACCGAAAGAAAACCCCCAAAATGACCTGACCATATCCCCATAGACCTAAGCTTCAATGCTGTACGTACGTAATAATCTACATCACAATAAATAATGACATAAAAAGTATTTCTGTAAAAAGCATTTGCAATGAGCAATGAGGAAACAAAATGAACAATGGACGCGAATGAATGGATTTGTGGTCGATTTTTTTTTATCCAAAGTGTTTCTCATTTGTTTATTCGTTATTTTTTCTGGTGGTTGTCGTTTGGTATTCCAAGCGCAGAGGGATTGAAGCTTTATTTGTTATTCAATACTTGAAATGGGGAAAAAACAGATCGTTAACTCGACCCCGAGTGTTTATTGAATGAGTCGAAAATGATGAGAATTAGTTTAGCGCTGTTTTTTGGACACAGTTTTGATGGCAGCAAGTTACTGAAACGGAAAATCGCACTAAATTCCAAATAAAATAAGCGTAAACATTACCGTAGTATATATTTCATTGCATATGCATGTTTTTTATCTGAAACTATTTACCTTTAGCGATAAGACGCTGACTCCTGTTCTGAAAGTCGAGTCGTGTGTAGTGACAAGTCGTTTGAGCAGAAGAAAGTGACTTTCGAGTCGAATTACGACTTTCAACACACAGGCTTAAACTCATCTTAGAGCTTCTACTATAGCCTCCGACTCTCATCTTAGAGCTTCTACTATAGCCGACTGGAAGGTCACTTTCTTCAACTCAAACAACTTGTCACATTACACGACTCGACTTTCAACACAGGGGCCGCTTTGTAAAATTTCCATTTTTCTAAATCGCCCTCCTTTCGGTCGTCGCAAAATATTTACGCGAAAATCATACAATCGAGGCTACAGAAACATCGAGAGCAAACGAGCCGGAAAGAACAAGCGACCACATCGAGGATGCATCGATCAATGGAATGGTCACATATTCCAAATCGCCAAAAAACCGTATCAATGCCTCGGATTCCTTAAGATATGCCAGCTCCTCCTTCTGCCAGCTGCTCTAGCCACAATCTATAAGTCGTACATTCGACCCGAGTTCAAACACTAGGTTCATCGATTCCTACTCATGCACCCTCCAGACCCCTAGCCTATCCTTTCTATCTTTCAGATCAAGCTTACTACTATACATTGCACCATGACTCGAACGACATGACGGACTAGTAGTACAAAGGGTGACTCCTAAGCTTTATCGTATCACAAAAAAACCTCGTCAACAGGTCAGAAGCATCCAACGAACTGGTGGACATAGCAGGTGGGGCAGGGACATAGACTAGGTCTACGTAGGACGTGCGAGACCTCAAACCCGGTGTCGAGTTTCCCGAGCAACTTGGGTAAGTCGAGGTATAAACTTCTGGACAGCGTTTGAGGTATAAACTTCTCCGCAGTTTGGTAAAGAACCGGCTGTATTAGCAGAGCGGACCTCTTCGAGCGATTGTCGACAGATGTCGGGAGAATAGAGTGGTATGGTTTACGGTCCGGCATATGAGGACCTAGGACGGCTGGACCTAACGAGCCATTCTGATTCCGTATCAAGATGTTCATCAAGTCTGTCGGGGCATCGGTCGGGCTAACCGATTGTGCAGCGTGAACATGCTCGACTCGTAGTCGTCGCAAGGGAGGTTATCTTGTTTGGTCTTCTGCATCTCTTTTTCTAATATAGTAGTTGGACTTTTGACCGCGCTAAATCGTTCTAGCAGGCGCGCTCTGATTGCTTGCCAAGTGGATACCCAGTATCAGTTCTCGACCACATTTCTCAACAACTCAGGATGCGAAAGTACTTCGTCGCTGGCTTTGCTTTCGGTCAGCTATAAAGGAACTCTTCGGCGCAGTTCACTCGGTTTTCCGGACAACAAAAGCTTCCAGTGCACCGACCGGGGGTTTTTGTTCAGGGTACGTCCTGGGCTGTATAGTGAGGATGAATGGACGAGCCGCGCCCTCACAATCATGAGCGATAGAAAGAGGGGGCGGCCGAAATATCGACTGCTTCATTACTGACGGATCGGGAATGTGTGCCACACTAGAGATTGGTAACTCAGATCTGAGTCAGCTCAAAGATCCGCATCTTTAAAACGAGTTAAAGAATCGGTTCGTGATTCTGAGCTGAGTCGGTTCTTAAAGAGTCACGTGTGAGCTTTTAACTCAAAATACCTCCTAAATTGAGTTGAGTTGAAAGAACCAAGTTATGCATCGGGAATCCTGAAGATTTGAGAGAAGTTTTTTTGAGATGACTATTTTGAACAGGCTCTGGGAGTCGGATCTTTTAAAAGATGCACATCTGGTGAGTCGGCTCTCGTAAAAGATACGATTTTCCCATCTCTATGTCATAGATGTGGCCTGCAAGGCGACGGCGCCGATAATAGTCAGTTAGTATTTCCCAACTGAGTGGATTTAACGTCGCCAGGAACACCAAACACTCCTACCTAGAGAACCCGTTAAAGAGGGTGATGGTAGACTAGTGATGCTATGCTCTCCACGGTAGCCGCCCAAACTGATACTCGGCAACAACAAACCTGACCTAATTACAATATGTCCATTATTCGAAATAGAAAAAGTGATAGAACCCTGCCTACGTAATATCCTTACTTGAGTCTTTTCTCACCTAACCCCCACCCCCCCTCCCCCACCACCCTCTACAACCTAACCGAACCTCTTCCAGCCAATCTTTCTTGGGTTTCTGTAGGGTTAAGAAGCTGCACCCTGCAAAGATTAGCCACTTGATCTGATACTCTCCAGTTTTTTACTTTAAAATTATTAATCAAATTATTAATTTTCTAAATGTTTAATTTTTTTTTATACAGTATTATTAATATATTTCCAATTTCATTTTTAGAGTTCATCAGACTGATACAAAAAAAAGTAAAGGAAGATACACATATTATTATTATAATTATTACTACTACACACACACAGAAGATTAAGGAAAATAAAGAAAGTATAACGCAAACCGTATCCGAAGAGCAGAGAAATATATATATGAAAATTATATATTATAAAACTTCCATCCAATAGCAAATAAAAATTTTGAAACAACAAAAAACGCAAAGAAATGAACAAAATCTCATAACAAAAAGAAAAATAAGGTAAAATACAATCTGTGAATAAATAAATATAATAAAAAGGAAAAGAAATAAAACAAGCCGAAATTTCATACCAACCATTAAAGATACTTATATACCTATAGAGATAAATATAAACAAAAAATAAACTTCCATAAATGTCTTCACAAGCAGCAGCAGAAAAAAAAGGATAAATATATAAACAAAAATATAAACAACCAGAAAATAAAATAAACAAAAAATAAAGCTATGATGCCTAAAAAATATTGAGAATTGTAACGAGAGAAATTCAGATCTGTTTTTTGTTTAAACAAATTATAATTTCCATGTGTGTGAAGATGAAAAAAGAATGTGATTCAAAATAATATATACACATAAAATAAATATTAATTATTATTATTATCACTATTATTATTAATTATACAAATTATATTCAAGAAGAATAAAGAGAGCAACACACGAAATACAAAAACAGAACTAACAAAAATTTTCAAAAGTAACAAAAAAAAAGGAGGAAATCAAATTTAGTCATATTTTACTCGTTCCTTTGAAACGCTTTTAATAATAACAAAAAAACGAAAAAAAAATAAAGTCGAAAAGTAAAACAACAAAAAATATATATGAATAAAAAAAAGAAGAAAAATTATTAATAATAATAAACAAAATATAGAATTTCTTATTTTTATGTGTGAGTGTATATTTTTATATGTATTGTATTATATATATATACCGATAGGATATTTAAAAAAAAAGAACAACAAACCACAACTTTTTTAAACTATATTGTTAAATAAAAAAATAATCAAAAAAAAACAAAACAAACACGTAAAATGCTCACAGTCATAATTGAGAGATATTATTAACAAGAGGATATAAAATTGAAGAAGATAAAATCAAAAAAAAAACAAAACCGATCAACGATAATCTTTAATAATATATATATGTATGTGTATATCTACGGGGAAACACCTAAAAGATTAATATATAAAGAATAGAAAATTAGAAATTTGATAAGCAACATAAAAGGAGTCTTAAAACGGAAATTTGTTATGATAAAAAATCAAATCTACACTTAAGCATTGAATATCGTTCTGAATAAAAGAGGTAAATCTATATAGTTTTTATATTAGGGGTCGTCCATAAGTTACGTGAGGCGTTTAGGGGGGGGGCGGGAGGGCCGAATCTCATCAAATCTCACGTAGGAGAGAGGGGGGTCTCAGGAAATATCACGTAATTACTATTTTTTAGACAGTGGCCTTTCAGACCCAAAGTCTAGTAATAACAAGTCTTTCATCTTCATACAAAAATTTCCGACCGTTGATTGTGTGCGTGCATATATGAACATCACTGCTGAGCAAAACTCAACGCATACTTTGTGAACTCGGCCAGACAAAGCCAGATTCTCTCTTTATGGTAAAGTATACAGAACAGAAAAGGAAAGAAAATTGAATCAGCTGTTTTCTTTCATAAATCAAAACAAACGAGCAAATATGCACCAATACATCCCCATATAAACTCATAAAATTTTCCGACTTATGGTTGTATTCCAGCGCGTATAAAAATGTTGCATTCTCTCTCTGATAGCCTGATATCGTCATTTGAAAAACTTGTGCATGCAGCTGTTCGCCTTTCACTCATTAACCATATGAAGATGAAAGACTTGTTAATTTCTAGACTTTGTTCAGACCTCTAACTCAGGGATGATACTTCAGGTATCCGCCCGACAGGCCGTGGCATGCAGGTGAAGCCATGATTCCCTACAGACACATATATAGCTTCCCAGCAGGAAATTTGGGAGACCTCCTTAAAGGATGATAAAAGAAGCCATACCAATTAGGTTCTTAGTCATTGATTAGTAGAGTTTACACCGTGACTGCCTTTATGCTTCATTAGGTGATAAGTTCGTTTTCTGCTTGTTTACTATTTCGTACTGGAGACTACTCGGACTTCTGCTTTATTCGGGATTGCTTCATTTTGGATCTATCCGCAGCGCAAAGTGCATTGAAAAAAGTAACTACTTGCATCCTCCCAGAAATAATTGATAGTTAAAAAGGAGATTTCATACCACCTTGGAACTCAAGACGGGAGTACGGACGGGAGTCAAGTTTTACGGGAGTACTCCAACTCAACTCTACTGGGAATACTATAGGAGTACTCTATTTAGGCTTTTTTGGAGGTCAGAAGGAGCTCTTCCAATGACATGCTAATATTAAAATCATCATGGCAAAGGGAGACATTTCGGAGGTATTAATACCTCTCCTAAGAGACATCCAACATTACTCGAGCAGGGTCTTTTTCCTGTTGGGTTAGCATAGCAGGTTATTAATTTAAGTGCAAACGGCCTCAACGAAAACTTCAAGGCGACTCTCTAATTTCAGGCCGTGAACACCGCCTCACATCACCCACGTGAATGTGGATATGGTTTTGCCTTCCGTTCCGAGTGGATATGGCGTGTGAATTCTTGCCGTAATAAATTCACGGCTTGAGAGTGAATAGAAGTTCAGATCTTCAGGCACGAACTGACGATAAATGCGATTTTTGTCAGCTTTCTTGGACTGAAGGCCTCAAACAGTGTTGCGCGACATGTGTGTAAATTGAGGCCTTAAGATATGGCTAAAATTTTTACGCGGTTCTCCAGAAAGTAGTATAGTAGCTCCTCGATTGTTTAGCCTCGCGCGACTCGGCGAATGCTGCAAAGTACAAGCTAAGTAATACTGGCCCGCGAAAAGACACTTAGAATATAAAACTACAAGAAGGCACATGTCGAATTTTATCTCAAATAAAATCTTGCTCACCCCCACCCTCTTCCTAATTAACCCAATTTAACAGTCGGCTGAGACCCAGAGTTCACTACAGTTACGTATACGGATTTTATACACGAGGGCATTTTCTGCAGTTATATATTCTAAGAAAAGCCCCGACTTGCTGTGTTTACGCATTTTTAGTGTAAATACTAGAAATTTTTAAAACTTGACAAATCTCACGTGAGATTCTGGGGGGGAGGGGGTCGAGATAAATCTCACAAAATCTCCCCGGGGAAGGGGGTTCGAAAAATCTCAAAAATCACCTCACGTAATTTATGGACGTCCCCCCCTTATATTTCCCCAAAAATTTTAATCAAACTTCTTTCATTACAGCCTATGGATTCACAAATGAAGCCAACTAAAGCTACTACTAATCAGGACAATGTACAAATTCTAAAAAAACAAATAAAACAATCAAAGGTGCCGAGTATAAATAATAACGTAAGAAGAGGGCAATTGTCGATCAGTAATATAATCCCAGGATAAAGATTAATATCCAAAAAAAAACGGAAACATTACAAAGAAATCGAAAAACAACTTACATCAACCTATATACATATATATAATATATTTAAAAAAAACAAAAATAAATATGGCTTCACTACAACAAAATCGCATTGTACGATTCCTTATGGTGATAACGGCTGTTATATTAACAATATTTATTTACGCTTCATATTACTCAAATCCGGCCATGACAATTCCAACCAGAATGCATGCGAGTGGATTAATAACATCACAGGATATTGACCAGCAACAGCAGCAGGATATGCTAGATGATGCTGGAAAGGATCCGAACTTAATCCTAGTTGTAGATAAGCAAAATAGCGAAAGATTGCAAATTAATTATGGTAAATACACATCCTCTAATCGTATATGTATATATTATTTTCTTCTATAATTTAATATTACTTTTTTTTCAGTTTCTGAACAAGACAGTAATTCATCATATGCTCAACAGTATTCAGATGTTGCTTCACCATATTTACCATCTGTATCTGTTTTACATACAAAAAATGGTGAAATTAAAAATGTAACTGCATCTTCAACAACAAGTGAGTTATTATGATAGAATCGTCTCTTCCTGTTTTTTAGCTAGTAGAAATCATTTCACAATATTTTCATCTGTCCTAAATATATTTGAAACTCTCATCCCTTTTTACCCAAAAAGCATACAAAGTAAATTTTTTAAACGGCCCCAAATCATAATTGTGCACGATTGTTAAAAGTTCAAAGACACGTGTCATAACCCTCTCTGCTCTTTGTGTGCAGGTGTACACTAGATCTTCAGCAGCTCTTAAACAAAATTGAAAATTTTGAAAAATTCGAACCCAAAAAATTGATTAAAAAAAGTTAAAACGCCCTGGAGCTAGTCAAGACCCTCCTGAGGATGCATGTATGCCATAGAGCCGCTAAAAGGTGGAAATCAGAGCTCTCTGATTGCATCCACCAACGATGCCCACTAGATCTTAACCAGCACTTGAAGAAAATTTAGAATTTTGAAAAATTCGAACCCAAAAAAAAGTAATTAAACAAAATTTAAAGCACCCTGGAGCTAAGATGCATCCATATCCAAGAGCCCAAGTGGAAATGAGCTCTTTGTGTGCATCCACAAACACGAAGTATGTACTAGATCTTCACTTAATTAATATAATAAAGGAACATCCCCTAATTAGCACGATAAAAAATGAAAATGCAACACAGGTAACAGTGTGCATTGCCCCGGCAACATCCAGACGCCGTAAACACTAAAATACCTAAAATCGTCTAATTTGTAAAATAATGAAAAAAAACAGTTCCACCTTGCCTCCTATTATTTTCAAAAATTATTAAAAAACCACAAAAAATTCACAAAAAACCCAAAACCCCACAAAACTGGGAAAAAGAAAGTTGCAGCCAAACAAACTATAGTAGATTTTGTACCTGAACACCTGAATATGGGATTGATTATTTTAAAAAACTATGAGGAAAAGCCTTAATTTAAAAAAATGGAATCTCTTCTAAGTTTACGGCCGCCGCAGCCGCCGATATCGTCACTAGATTCATGCGAAATTAATAATAAAATATGTCACCGCCGCCGCGATTCCACATTCAATTAGCGCACCTTGCAGCCAAACTATAATAGTTTTTCTACCTGAACACTACTTTTGACAAAGAAAATTAAAATAAAAATAGAACTTGAAAAATGATAAGGAGCAGCAGCCACTATCATCTCTAGATTTATGCGTGCACATTGAACAAGAATTTTCCACCGCCGTGATTCCACATTAAATTAGCACCTACGATCACTAGAGTTTTCCGACAGGTGTAATCTGAAAAGAAAAATTATTTTAATGATTATTCCGCGGAAAACCCCATTAAATAATATAATTAATAATGGTTTTTAAAAGGAAAAAATTAATTTAGAATTGTATTAATACTATTAAATGCCACGCGGAGCAGCAACGCGTCTACTTCCACTGAAATCTGCAAGAATTCTGATAAATTAACTGGATTTTTGCAAAGTCCAGTTTTAGACAATTTCTGTCTCATATTTTGGGGAATAGAACATGTCTATGCCCTATTGTATTATTTGATATCACCCTTCCACCTTCGATAATTTCTCTCTCACTCTCATGTTAATAGTATTATATTTAATATGGCGTGATTTCCTTTTTCCTTCTCATTATTAACATTCCTCTTTACTAGCTGAATTATTTTTATGTTTCCTATTCCCTTTCTATTACCCCTATTTCTCTTCTCTTTATTAGCTGATTTATTTTTGTTTCCTATTCCCTTGATTATTATGTTTCCCATTCTCTCCCTATCCTTATTACCCCTCCCTTACTTCCTGCTAGCAAAAAGGTGCTGGTGTCAGTGCGGGGGGGCCAGAATCTGCCCCGCACACACACAGGGGACGACCCACCAGCTTCCCTCTCTACCACTAGAGACGGGAATGTCCCGAAGGGATAGGAAAGAAAATCACTAATAAAGTGCACAATTTCCAAAAGTGATCTTGCGAATTATGTTATTAAAGGGAAGAAGTGATGAAAGCACGATCAAATTGGGGAGCTTGCAAATCAACTTACGATCAACTGCTAATTCCCTATGCATTGGATCGAAGTTCAAACATTTGCGAACTTTCATATTAACCCACAAAAGCTGGTGGCCGATCGTCAAGACTACAGTCCTTGTATACAAAATTCCTAAGTTCGAGTGTCGGTGTCGCCACTCATTTTAATTTGGATTTTTTTTTTGTTAAATTTAAGACATTTTAACATTATTAAATCGGAATCGATTTAAATTAATTGTTTACAATAAAAAAAAACCCTAATCTTGAAATACCAGTAGTAGTCTTGTGATAAGGAGCCGCGTCGGCCGTCCTGGGGCCCTCTAATGTTGCACAGCATCCTCGTGAGTGCTGCGCTGATAGTGGAGGTTTGGCGCCCGCCAAGTGCACCCTATCCGGTCAATCATTACTCCCAAATATCTAAGGGCGGATGGCCTGGGGTGGTAGCACATAAGTTGTTTAAATGACCCTCTTCATACAAAAAAATTCAAATACTACAAACATTTTTGAATGAAGATCGTCGATCAAAACAACTTACGCCTTACGTGCTACCTTCCCTGGTCATCTACCTTCATCGCTATGGTCTCCACCTTTCTTCGCTTGTTGATTAGCACTTGTTCCCGTTTAGATAACATTAGAGAAGCCCTCTCAAGCCACATCTTTATCTCCCATATCGCTGCGATCGTAATTATATCGCCTCGAGTCGCCCTCCAACGAATACTTGCAATGTGCAAGGATAAAAGTGGGCACTTATTAAGTTCTAAGGACGAAGTTTCGAGGAACTACTATTAATGAACCTAGAGCAGGGGCGCATTGGTATTCGAAATAATACAGAACATGAATGCGGACGATGAGAATGAGAGCACAACAGCCCCTACAATGGAAAAAGTACGCCAAGCATTATGAGCATTAAAAAATCATAAGGCATCAAGGTCTGACAGCATACCTGCAGAACAGAGGAAACTATCCAAAAACTACATGTAGTACCTAACAGTGGAAATTTGTAGAAGGAAAGAAATGCCTGATGAGGAGTCAAACGAGGGCATATGTGTCCCTTACACAAAAAAAGATTCAAAGGGTAGAGTCAGAATTGATGGTGAATTATTGCCACCCCTCACACCAAATAAACACCTACAATATAGAAGCAGTAGATGAGTTTGTATACCTAGGCACGATTATAACGTAAGGTACTAAGAAACTGGAAAAGACGGGAAGCAAAGGCCCAGTAATAGACTGTGGAGCTCCTGACAATGATGAATTGTTCATTAACATTAGCCAGTTGTTAAATAAATAATGCATAACATTTACAAACCCTCAGACCATACAACAGTTGAACACTTTCCAAAAAATATTAGGCACTTAAAAAAGGTACCCTCTTGCGATCAAACGACTCCCTTCACCCAAGGTCATGCTGAGGGTTGTAGCCGCATATATTTTACATATTTTGCACTTATTGGCTGGCGCAAGTCAATTGGCGTAAACCTTAAGGGGTTTACCCTTACCCCAAATATATAATATAGATAAAAAAAATTCAAAAATTTAAAACTTAAAAACCACCTGCCATGTCGAAAATTTCCAATCAGAATCTTGCACAATTTTGTTTTATAAAATACACGTTAATAAACACCGTAACACTTCTAAATTAATTAATAAATCGATTAATCACTTATTAATGACTAATTAATTTCAATTCTTACACTATTATATTTGTTTTAAATAGGATAAAATTTAAATTTTTCCAACACGATCCTCGCACCTTTCGCCACTTTAAATTCCATCTGTCAAAGAAAAATTCTGCAAAGAGTCTGCGCATTAGTGGGATGCGATTTTATAAGGCACATACTTTCCAACTTTCTGATCTAGATGGCGCCTTGTTATATGATAGTTTTAAAAGTTTATTTTATTGATTATTATTAATTTAATCAATAAAATTATGGTGAAATTATGTTTTTTAGTTATTAAAAATATTGTACAACATATAAAAAATCAGTTTTCGATAATAGTATGCGTAATAATAGTAATTTAGAAAAAACGTAAAAATCAACCGAAAAAATGAGTTTTTATCGTTGCGATTCTTCTGCATTTTTTTGAGATTTGAAGAATTGAAATTTTTAGTTTTTTGATTATATCTTTAATTTAATTAGTTAATTTAGCTTATTTCGGGTTTATTTTAGTGAATTTATGTATTTTATAAATTTTGGTAGTATTTTTTTGGTTTTAGCGATATTATGTTGCTTAAAAACTTAAAACAAGCTCAGTAGCGAACAAGAAACCCTGGTCATCGCTATTGCGGCGCTCAAGGAAGACGTGGAAGAGACGCAGGCTCATCC
Source organism: Thereva unica (assembly GCA_949987705.1). Lineage (NCBI taxonomy): Eukaryota > Metazoa > Arthropoda > Insecta > Diptera > Therevidae > Thereva > Thereva unica. Next base: position 4,363,417 of record OX465286.1, read on the forward strand.
TCCTCCAGGCAAAGCCTCCTCCACAAGTGGTAATTGAGGGAGCAGTGTCCGGTAATCAAGCCAACAAGCTCAAATTTTGAGATCTTGAAGGGTATGCAGTCCAGAATCTCTTCTATAATCTTGATTATTGCAGAATGTTCTCGCCCAAGACCAGCGCCCAGATGAACAATGGCTTTCAGCCACAGTATCGTGGATTTCTGCACCTCAAATACTGGCGTGGAAGGTCTTGAAGAAACACTATTTTTAAAGCCACAGGTTTATACAGTTCCATTTGAAGGACTATAGCTCAACCTGCGGTTTCAACAGCAATGAAAAACGAATGCCCTGGCTAAACAAGGATCTGGCATTATATTAATCGGTCCGAAACCGTCTATTGGGGCATCCACTACTTTGGTGAAGAGCTCTAAGCGGTTCCTTCTTCTGACATCGCTTAACGCGACCAACGAATTTTTGGGGCGCAGTAGAAAGGATGCAGCACTCTTGTTGGCTTAATTACAGGAAAGTGCGACATTAACTGCCGATTATGGATGATTGAAAAGTTGGAGGACCTCCCCTGCAAGCTTTGCCTTAAGAAGAATGAGTCTTCCCTTCATTTTCCCTGAGAATGCCCCGCGATAGCGAAGAGCTTAACGAAACCCTGTTTGCAGGGTGTATTTTCACCGGGCGCAATTTCAAAACAAAAGTGTAAAAGATCACCAGACTGCCGAACCTGTTCAAGCGATCTGACCTACAAATATTAGGTATAATAGTGTTGATGGCAGGACAGACTATCTAGATAAGAAAAATGGAATGACCAAGGACCATGCCACATTAACAAGCCTCAAAGTATATTACACACATATTAACAACTCCGAAGGTCTTTTGAGATACCCCAAAAAAAATTCCCAATCAGGATTCCTCCACTCGGTTATCGCGCATACGGTTTATAAAATTAAAACTTACCCAAAAACCATGCAGAAAAAAATTAATAAAATTGATAAGAAAGTTCATTTTTAAATTATACTAACAAAAGAATGAAAAGTAATGATTTGAGATCGGTTTTTTGTTGTGTTTGGTTAAAGGCGACGGCGAAAAAAAAATTAATAATTAGAGATTTTGAATATTTGGTAATCTTTTTTTTATTATTATATGTTTTTGAGTGTTTTTTTTGTTTGCATCTATATTGAGGTTTCGAAACCGTGTCAAATTCATGTCATAGAACACAATCGGTTATCAATACTTTTTTTTCGCGCTCATCATGTATAATTGTGTATTTATAAATATAGAATTGTATAGAGAATAATGTTAGGAGGCTGAAAAACTGCATATATTTGAAGAATTTTAATCTGCGTTTAATATACTAGCATAAACCACTTTTGGGTAGTATTTTTTTTTTTGGAATAGCGCCTGTAGATGATTTTGATACCAGTGGATTAAGTAACTCTAAGGTTAATTAAGCGAAAACCCGCAAATATTTTTTTGAAGTAGAAGACTCGAGCAAAAAGGTTAAGTCGCGCTTAGTTCTACATACTCCAGCGAAAATCGGTACTTGCTATCTTGTTTAAAAGAACGAGGGGTGTTCGATAATGTAGGGCTCTTCCTTGCGAATATGCATAATAGCCCTGCTCATAGTGATTATAGCCCCAATAAGACTACCCACAAGGCCAGTTGGATATTTCTGAACCCATGCAACAGGGTGATAAATGCGACCCCAGTGAAGGGAATTTTCGAGATTCCTGAGGGTAGTTTGAGCTGGCAAACCGTGGTGGAGTACCATGAGATCACTCCTTCATTAGAAGAAAATCTCCTTAAAAGCTCACGTGCGGAAACCTGCGGAAACCTTGCCATCTTCTTCTCCATCAGAGAGGCGAACCGAAAAAACATCCGCTATAAGAAGACGGGTGGTGCAATGCGAAAACGTTTTAGACGATTTTTGGAAGCTGGCTACTCCCGGCTCTACGTGGCCCTTGAACAGAAGAGGTATACCAATATCCGTAAAAAGAAAAGGGTTAGATCCAGGCCACAACCCGGCAAAAAGATTTAAGCTTCAACACACACGGTTTGAAAAGCCTTCAGAAAAAAAGTCCGATGCAGAACGGTTCTAAAGGAGATCTTCTGTCAGAAAGTGTCAGAATGGGCATGCTTGCGGAAAAATTATAATTGCCGTGCAAGGTAGTTCTCTGGAGGCAATAGCCGAGACAGGGCTCAGAATAGCCGAGCTTCCTAGGGCTTGCTGCGCGCCCGGAGTAGCTGGCCATGACCTGCAGGGACTTGATCACAACCACATGACTGATGCTATGGGATAATAAGAAGCTTGTCCAGATAAACCATCACACTAAGGCTGACTTGGCAGTTCTCGAAAAAAGGTTTATCTTGGACAACTGGAATTTATGTGATGAGAAAGCGTAGACCAAAGGGCGCCGAAAGACAATCTCGCTCTACCCTGAACAATGGCTAGGGCCGCCGCTGTATAGATTGACCGTACAAAGCCATCCAGACAAATCACTATTTATTATCACGGCTTTGAAAAAAAGTGCCTGATCTTTGAAGAAAATGTTCTTCGAAGAAAATGATCTTGGCCTTGGCTTTGGAGAAAAATATTCGAGACTCATACCACACACAGAAAGTATTTTATTAATATTCAGGGGCTCACTGTTTTCATCCATCAACGAAATATATGAGTACGTTACGGACGCGAAATTTATCCATTTTTTTACGTTTAAATAGTTAAAGCATTACACTATCCCATTTACATAAACCGATATCTAAATATGTATCCAAAAATAATTATATGGTTGTCATTCAGACAAGATCTTCGAAAATATATTAACAAATCTCAAAACTAACTTTCATCTAGTGCCCCCCCCCCCCCCCGTCCGCCGTAATGCACACTTTCAAATTTATTCTCTTCGGTTTTATAATAATTTCAAATGTTATCGTAATTTTTATTCATAGTTTGTTGCTTAAATTATGAGCTGGCATTGATATGCACAATGAATTTAGTACTTGCTTAAAAAATATTAGAAAACAAATCAAAGAAAAGAACCCTCGAACCCTCGATATTAGTAAAGAGCATAAACAAATTACCTGGAAAATTTACTTTAATTAACACGACTAAAAATGCAGCAGGGTGCCAGTGTGCATTACCGACAATATCAGACACTAAAACACCTAAAATCGTGCCATTTATAATTATAACATAATAAAAAAAGCAATTGCCTCCTATTATTTTCAAAAATGAAAGATAATTGCAAGGACGAGCAGAAAATATCGCATATTGATTACATTGTAAAATAATGAGGAACACGTGTATCAAAACTAGAACTTTCGGCCGCAGCTGCTACCACCACTAGAGGCATGCGAAATGAAAAGCAAAAAAAATTTTTTTTTGTTCCACCGCGATTCCAAATTAATTTAGCGCACTGCGCAATATGCTAAGTGCATTTTTCAGAAGTTTAATAATGCGAAATAATGAAAACTATTACACCTTTCCCTCTATTATTTTCAAGAATGGATAAAAAACAATTAGCACAGCAAAAGTTGGAAAAACAAGGCTACAGCCAGTGGGTGGTTGTTATACCTCGACACCTGAACACCTTGACAAAATTAACTAAAGAAATTGATAACTAATTGGAAGACCGAGTTGAGAATTTGGCGATGACTATTGTAAAATAATGATTGTGAAATAATTATTGAAATAAAATCTTGCAGCAAACCTTGAACTGCCCTTGAATTGCCTGCCATCCACCCTTAATATCAGACAGCAGCCACTATCACTAGATTTATTTGTAAAGGGAAAAAATAATTTCCACCATGAAAAACATAAAATTATAAATTACACGCAATTGCACTTTTTTTAGAAGTAAAATATTGCGAAATTATGAAAAGAATTCCACCTTCACCTTGCCTTCTATTAGTTTCTAGAATGAATATTAAAAAAATCACACCAAAACTGGGAAGAACAAAGGGTTTATACCTTTCACATGACAAATTAAATAATATGAAAACTAATTGAAGTTTAAAATAAGGTAAAATAATGGAAAATGATTATTATAAAATAAAATAATTATGAAGAATATCGTGCCTTGAACTGAAGGGCCCACGCCGCCGCTTAATGATGTCAACCAAGCAGCAGCCACGATCACCACGTTTTATGCAATTAAGGGCAGCCACTGTCACCTGGAAATTGAACAAAAAAAATTTTTTTAATTTTTACACCGTGAAAAATATTAATAATAGTAATTGCAACAATAAAATGCGTTTTAAAGGGAAAATTATTTTAGAGAACGCAGCACCGACGTGACCACGTTCACTGAAATCTGCAAGATCAATGAGAAATTAACTGGCTTTTTCCGAAGTCCAGTACAATTTCTCTCATATTTTGGGGAATAGAACATGTCTATGCCCTATTATATTATTTGATATCACCCTTCCTCTCTCACTCTCATGTTAATAGTATTATATTTAATATGGCGTGATTTCCTTTTTCCTTCTCATTATTAATATTCCCTTTCTATTACCCCTATTGCTCTTCTCTTTATTAGCTGATTTATTTTTGTTTCCTATTCCCTTGATTATTATGTTTCCCATTCTCTCCCTATCCTTATTACCCCTCCCTTACTTCCTGCTAGCAAAAAGGTGCTGGTGTCAGTGCGGGGGGGCCAGAATCTGCCCCGCACACACACAGGGGACGACCCACCAGCTTCCCTCTCTACCACTAGAGACGGGAATGTCCCGAAGGGATATGTTTGAAATGCTATTATATAGTACACAATCTCCAAAAAAGTGATCTTGTGAATTATATTCGAAGAGAAAAATTTATATGGGAGCACGATCAAATTGGAGCTGGGAAAGGAAGCTCCAATACTGCGAACCCCTCACAGTATGCAAGCGATCGTGTACGCATTTTCGCATTTCCTTGGTGGTGGGTGGATCTCGGTGTAAAATTTAAGACTTTCTTTATCGATGGAAATTAATTAATTAAAATAAAAAAACTCTTTAAATATCTCAAGTTTCAAGTTTAAATATCTCAAGGGAAAAACGCGAAAAGAAATGTGGAAAAACCACAAGAGAAAGTGGAAGACTTTCTGTCAATTTGACATGCATTTGAAAGGAGCAAAATCTGTGAAGGCTTATGCTGTTGTAAGGTTTATTTTTATCCAGAGACAAATTTATTGCGATCGCCCGCGCGGAAGTTTTCTATGCAGGAGCTGCTGGGTGGCGGCTTCTTGTGTGCAATTTTAATTTAATTAATTTCGTAATAGTCGTGTATCAACTGAAAATCATAAAAAAAAATCCTACGAAGAATATTTGGATCTTGGCACTTAAAAATTGATTACACAAGAAATACGTAATAACATTAACGTAAAAGGAACATTGCGAGTATTTAAGTATTAAACTAAGATCTAGGTCTATAGTGTTCAGGAGGACAGCAGGGAAGTTAGTTTTTTTTTCTCATAGTGTTAATTGTGGGAGAAGGCTGTGTAGGTATTGAAGGTAATTCAGCACCTGTTAACGAGCTCTAGCATATTCAGTGCGATGCGGGTACTCTTTAAGTAGTTTGAAATGCCTTGTTTGTCGAGTATCGTTAAATTTGATGGTCTCCGACACAGGAACTGCACCTTGCGGTTATTGTTCAGGACATCCAGGGTAAAACAAGATATGAGCAAGTTCCCTATAAAGGATAGGCAAGAGATCAAGGATTTTGAGCCTGTCCGTATAGTGCGAGGAAGATTGTGAAAATCCAAAGGATTATAGAGGCTCCTAAGCGGCAAAAGAATGAACTTATTTTGGACAGATTCTATTCGGTTTACACTAATTTGAAATATGGAATCCTAGATCTGGCAGGCATATTCAACAGGCATATTCAAGAATAGGACGAAGTGCACGGCCCCACACCCGCCGTGCACAGTGACAGTCTCCATATTTCTAAACCATACTGTCTCCTATAACTCCTCCGTCGCGCCATCCTCATTTATTAGACCTTATAGAGAGATCAAACATATTTCATTAATAATAGTCTTCAATTTTCCCGGGCAATGATTACTCGATCGATTTTGTACCGATTGATCTGGTCGGTGGATTTTTCGATCGATCGTTTACCTGTTGAATTCGTCGATTTTTCGATTGTCGATTTTCCGATCTCCTACGGCTAATTTCTTTCCATGTTCCAGAAGTAGTAGCAAAAACCTATTAAGAAGGTTTTGCGAAAAAAATAATTTATGTTTTTGGCGGTACCAGTAGAAAGAGCGAAACTTTTGGAGATTTTTTATTGAGTGTCGATTAGATTGTCAAAAGAAGTTCGTGTCGATTCTGAAATAGCACACATGTCTCGAACATTGATCGATACGATCTGATTGGAAGGGAAGACCTTTTGATGAACAAAGAGCATGAAACAAAACATGAAGAAATTGTAGTAGGGTGGCAGTGCTGTCCTAAAGAATGGACGGAATTCCGTTGAATGGGGGTGATACGTATCAGTTTCGAGTAAAGATGGATTTGAGACGAACATAGATGCCAATAAATCGGCTATGGATTTGGTTTTTGTTATCACCTCCTCCCCATTAATGAATGTAGGATTTGTGGCAGAGGTAGAGGATTTTATTTCTGAACTGGTCGTCAATGCTTTAACCTTCCTGATGATGGAAGAGTTTCTCGATTCGATATTTGCTCACGCCGAAGTGGCTCGTTTGGGGAACATGTGTACGCTCTTATAGACGGTTATAGACCTTTAATTGTGTTCATTAAATTATATATTGGCCTAGGCTTTATACATTTGATAGAATGAGCAAGCACCATTCCTGCCCGTATATGAATTTGCAATCTAGTGTTTGTTTTCCTAGAATATGGATCGAATTGAAATGACTGTTTCAAATCATCACATACCCTTCATTTATGTATTTTCCTAATTAACAAACTGAATTTAATTTTATAATATCAAAATTTTGTCCTTTCCAGGCACAACAAAAAATTCGTCAGTTAAATCAGCAGCACCTAAGTCAAAATCAGCAACCCCAAGACCATCAGTGATACCGCCAATAAGATCATCATTATCATCATCATCGTCATCATTGAACAAGGTTCAGAAGCAGCAGCAGCCGCCATCAAAAAGTCCATTAGATCCGTCAAAGGGCATTCCAACGACCAGTATTTATGAGTTTGGTCATCAAGATACAAATCCACAACTATGCCCAGATGAGGGCGAATCCGTAAGACTGTTAATAGTTATAACATCAGCGCCAGCACACCGGGAGGCCCGTTTAGCGATACGCCAGACATGGGGCCACTATGGGGCTAGACGTGATGTAGCAATAGCATTCATATTAGGTAGAACCACAAATCAGCCAATCGAGGATTCGCTCTCGGCTGAGAATTATATGTACGGTGATTTAATACGTGGCAACTTCATAGATAGTTACAATAATTTAACACTTAAGACCATCTCAGTACTGGAATGGGTCGACAAGAATTGCCCCAGAGCAACATATGTACTTAAAACTGACGACGATATGTTCATAAATGTACCTAAATTATTAAGTTTTATCGAGAAGCATCACAACGACAAGCGAACAATATACGGCAGATTAGCGAAAAAATGGAAGCCAATAAGGAACAAGAAGTCGAAATATTACGTTTCGCCAGGGCAGTTTTCGGCAACAATATTCCCGCAGTTCACGACGGGCCCAGCGTATCTGATGAGCGGCGACATTATACATGATCTGTATATAAAGTCGCTGGAGCAGACCTACCTGAAGCTGGAGGACGTCTATACGACCGGAATTGTAGCTCAAATATTAAATATAAAGCGTGTACACGTGAACGAGTTTCTCAATCGACGAATCGCCTTCAATCCATGCAATATACGAAAGGCAATCAGTGTACATATGGTGAAGAGCAATGAGCAGTTCGATCTATGGAAAAAGTTATTAGATACTACGACTAAGTGTAAATAACATTGTGCTATGTATAAATTAAGGACCAAAAACTGTTTTTAGATAATTTATTTTAAACTTTAACAAAATGGAAAAAACAAAGAAAATTCAAACAAAAATCAAACAAAAAAATGAGAAATAAACAAAAATGCTTAGGAAAAAATAGAGCAGGATATCAACAGGATATAGCCACGCAGAACACAACTACAACAACAAAATCAATAATAGTGACAACTTCCAACCACCCACAATCTTCCCCCATCCCTCTGCCCCTTTTATATGTATGTAAAAAAATTATTATTATTAAAAAAAATGAAAAAAAAACGTTGTTAATATTTAAGAATGTGAAAGGAAAAAATTGATTACTATTAAAAAAAAACAAGGGATATTTGAAAAACGTGCGATCAAATGAAATAGAGAAGTCAAGAACAAACACACGCGAACTAAAAGGATTTCATGAATGTGGTAGTTACATGGATTTTACGTTTTAAGTTTCAGTTTTTATTTTTGCCAACAAGAAATATTTAAGAGGAAAGTTTTTGTTTATTTTATTTTTTTTTTATTTATAACGAAATAAATGATAAAAAGTTGATACAAAAAAAATCGCGATTGTTTTCTTTCTTAATAGCTCAAGAAGGAGTGCGGGAGTTGCGAAGAATTTCGCAAAGTCATCGGCGTCTTAGACGAAAACGTCGAGAACAGGAAGATCCCAGTGGGTGCAAGTTGCCATGGAGGTATTGAAGGATATCCCATGAACCTTGTGGGCGGATGGTATCAAGGAGGTGTTATACAAAACTGCGATAGGTAGAGTCGGGGAGGCTAACCCCGGGGTGCCCGACTCAAAGCAGTAGAGGCATCTGACATTCCGTCACGTCCGAGGGCCAGAGCATGGTTCCCAGTTGCTACATCGGAACCGGTAGAAATCCTCACGATGCTAAAAACCTTGAGGCTTGAAGGAATACTTCTCAGACCACAGGTTTATAGAGTACCAACTGCGACTCTAGCTCAACGAGTAAGGCCAATCGAAATATATCTGCTGAGACAGACCATACTAACCTCGGAACTCTCTGACGCCCAGCCACGCCCCTTTACAAAGGGCAAATCTACTGCTACTGCTCTTCACTCATTGGTTTCAACCATTGAAAAATCCCTTGAGGTCAAGGATTAGTAGCATTTCTTGCCATAGAGGGGGCATTTAACAACATACTCCCGCACAACATTACCCAGGCCTTGGCAGAACATATAGGCACTCCGCAAGGAGGAGTACTTTCCCCGCTCCTATGGGTTTAACTATGAACCAACTATTGCGACGCATGGGGGCAGAGGGGCAGCACTTCCTGGCATACGCGGATGACGTTGTTATCATCGTAAGTGTTCTGTGATCTCATGGAGGTGGCATTACAAACCCTTTTAAGATGGACTGCCACCCAAGGACTCAGTGTTAATTCAGTAAAAACTTAACTGGTCCTCTTCACCAAACTATATCGATATGACTTCCTTTTCATTGGCTTAAGCTACTCACATGATCAGAAACTGCTGCAGCTGCATTTTCTTCTCCTTTCCAAAGTGTTATATCCGAAAATTTCGATTTGATAAACGGGTGGCAGCACAGAAGTCCAATTCCAATGGAAAACTCGAAAGAGATGACTTGAAACGACCTGCCGAGGAGGAATAAAACTTATATATATATATTTTATTGTTTAATAGAGATACTTACTTATTCAGCTGAAATCCATTCTCCATTAGTTTTCCTCAGTTTTCCCATAAGCCAAGTGACAACTATGATCACTATATTTTTTGTATTCTTGATAGTTGATTGAAAATTGTTTATGTTATTAATATATTGTTGAGTGCAGGTTTTGCTTGAGAGTCTGTTATTTCGTGTCACACTTGGCTTAGGGCTGGTTGCTGTATGTTTGCTATGGTCCCTTTCTTTTTCTATTAAAATCGTGTGTTTATTTCCCAAACTCGACTCAAACTACACGAACAACACTCCCGTACAGGAAGGAGTATCCCGGTACCGTACACGACGGTCTAATACGAAATTTAGCGTTTTCTATAAGCCAATCGAAAAGTTTCAAACCCGAAACAAACTTTGGTCAATTGTAGATTGTTGATTGAAGATTGTTGATTGAAGATTGTTGATTGTAGACTGTTGATTGTAGATTCTTGAATGATGGGGGGTTATTGGACGGGAAAGGAAGTAGCTTGAAGTAAATCTGTAAGCGATATCATGACAAAAGCAAAAAATATAATATATAAAAAAATCGAATGTCTAATCGGGTCGCTATGTTTTGCCACTTTAATTTCTTCATTTTGTTGATGCTTTTACTTTTTTCCGTTTTTTTTTCTTTAATTGCTTTAATAATGATGCCGTTTTTTACTATATTTTTGATTTATAGTTTATTTAATAAAAATAATGTTAAGTAGTTAAAATAATTTGAGGTAAAGATGCAAAAAGGGTGGGGTAGACTCAGAAATCGTAGAAATCCAATCTAAAAACAAAGAGGAAGGGTTATGGATCTATAATTAAACTAAAAAAAAATAAACTAAGCCCTAGGTAGTAAGAGAAGACACAACAAGATGAGCCAATATTGTTCAAGGGAGGGTCTGAGTGTGCCATAAGCAGAATAAAACAATTCGCTTTAAACTGCTTAATATTGGCCAATGTTTGCTTGAGTCACTTAAAAACTAAGGCGGGATCCCAATGCATCCGCTTCGCTCCGATCCGCGCTAAGATGTCAAAGTTAAAATTCAAGGTTCACACTTCAATGACAGTTCGGAAAGATGGTTGCAATGGTACGGATACGGATCGGAACGAAGCAGATGCATTGGGATACCGGCTTCAGAGCTAATCTACCTAAAATGTGGTGTGATAATTCTAATTAATGTTTCGTTGTTATTTATTTTCCCTATTTTTTCGTTCTTAATTCTCTTTCAGTCGATGACTATAGCTATTTTCCAATTATTTCCATTTTAGTTAGTACACAGCTGCTTGATTCTCTAGTTCATTTCTTTTTCTTCCACTGATCCTCCATCACTTTCATTTTCTTAAGTTATAAGTCTAATACCTAATGTCAAAGGGCGATAATAGCAAGAAAATACAACTACGCGTAGCTCCACAATTCGTTTCGCTAGGCATTCGAAGCAAGCGCCGCTTCAGGCTACACCCTCAATGTGGCCGAAAGTCCATAAGCGGACACTGCCTGGACCCATTCAATACCTTATGGAAATATTGAATGTGCGGTTCGTCCCATGATCGGGGAAGAATAGCATCGGTTCATTGAAAGTGTTGCCTGTAGCAAATTAGTTTGAACAGACAAATTTCCATGTAAAATAAACCTACTTAAATATCTAGAAGATCACCCAGTGACATCCTAACAAGATTGACACTTCATAAAGACGACCCTTCGCTAGTTTGATTTCCCCGTTTCTGTGCCAGCTCACAGTTGGCTAGCCCACAACCCTACCACAGTTGCCTGTGTCCCCACAAATTTGATCTGTTAGTGCGAGGTAGACGATATGTCAGCATCAATCTTATCTACACTAATAAGCCTTGCATAGGAAAAGGTATCCGCTCCCGAAGGGGACTCCGATCCTATGACTTCACTTCGTCCCCTAGCACTCACAGTTGCTTGCAAGTTGCGAACCAGGCTGAACTCCACTAAGCTCGACCCCTCACAAACGAGTCAAAGCCCCGGGACAATGAAACGATGGTGTGACCATCCAGTATCAGGCAGGTAAGTGACACCCGAATATCGCGCCACTCGATAAACAGATGGCAGCTTCCATACCCACTAAAGAGATTGCTAAAAATCGGGGGAGACCCGTGACTTGAGCCGCCTGGCAACTGCAACAAGTAACTGTCCGCTAATGTTGGCCAAAGCTACTACTACCCTGGAAGAAATGTTTATATAGCTTATTTGCTAAAAAAGATAAGTCCTGAATCTAAGCTAAACTATTATATGATGGAAAAAACTTAAATCTATTCTCGCGATCTAAATGTCTATAATAAATATATGGGTGTAGAAATAATGGTACTCACCGCCTTTCCCAAATCCAATACCCCTGTTGAAGACCTACACTTAAACACAAACACTATCACTTTTTCACTACACAACACAAGGTGGTTATCTGTAAAAAAAAGAAAGAAAAAACAGTCAGTTATTTGAGAATCTCAATCAGTTTGTAGAAGGTGTCAAACTATAAAAAAGAGGGTACTTACCACCAAAATATTTTTCGCAAAATTTGCTTTAAAATTCCAGATGCTCCAAAGGTCCTCCTCTTCACGATGTTGAAAGCTGCTGACCGGTCTAGCTGCAGTGTGGATTTCCAAAGGGCTTCACACAGAATGGTAGTTTAATCTACTGCAAATACATAAAAACATTGTTTAATATTTCTCCACTTTCAATCGCGATATGGTTAAAGATATAAATATATAAGTAAAATTGTAATCAAAGGTATCATATGCTAACAGTATCAACCTGCCACCCTCTACCCTACATCCAGCAAAGAAACTTACCGTACGGTATGCTTGTCTTATCAGTCCAATGACGATTGACGAGGCGATTTGCTTGCTTGCCTTATCAGATGCTGATGGAAATTCCTCCAGAATCACATTGCCTTTGCAATTATTGTCTTATCCAGCGAGAATATACATATTTCCTGTAAGAAAGTAAATTTTTTCAATACTTTTTAAAAAATTAAGCACTGCTGCTAATGGCGTCACTTGACAGGAACCCATTAATTTTAAAAATTGAAATAAAACTAACACGAAAAATATGAAATCTTCTACATATAATTAAAATAATAAATTACCGGTTAAATATTTTATTAGAAAACTTTAAAATAATTTAAGAAATAACATGAAAAACTACTCACCATTAAAATTAATTTTATTTTACACTCAAAATGGCGTCACATTTGCATAGTATAGTAGAATTTTATTTTTATTGTTTCACATTATTTAAACCACCGTTCACTTTAATTTTTCTACCTAATTCTATAAAAAAATTATTATTTCATTGATATTCACTATTAATTTGAGCTAACTCACACTTTTTATTAATTAAAACAGCCGTTGAATTTTACTTCAAGACAAATCAGTTCAACATGATTATTTTTTCCTGTCCTTGTTCAAAAAATGACAGTTCGTTCAGTAACGAGTTTTTTCGTTATTTTCGGCATTATCGTTAAAAAATTTGTGGGCAGCACCTGTAATAGAAACTATTAAATAAATTTAATTGAAATAATGTTTTTTTATAATGTGGCGAAGGGTATTTAATTATTCTAGTTTTAGTGAAAATTTGAGGATTTTTAAAATAAACTCAAAAAGTATTATTTCTTGGGTACCGGATGTATTGTATACATGAACATTTAAGATTTGACATATAGAGGAAACAGATCTCCAAAGCTGGGGGTAATAGTGCCACCTGTACCCACCAACGGGAAGCAAATTAACAGACGGCGGAAAGAAATCGAGGAAAAACTCGTAAAAGTATGCAATTTTTCACGGGTGATAATTTTTAAAGTTTATTTTATTTAATTTTAATTAAATTAAACAATAAAGAATTGTGAAATGATGTTTTTAAGTAATTAAAAATATAATAGAATATATAAAAAATACATATTTAATAATAATAGGCTTAATAGCCATTATTGATGATAATGCAAAAACGGCCTAAAAACTGAGTTTGTATCAGTACGATTCTTGCGCATTTTTTTGAGATTTGAGGAATTGAAAATTTTCATTTTTTTGGAATTTCTTTAATTTAAGTAGTTAATTTAACTTATTTAAGGTTTATTTAAGTCAATTTATGTATTTTATATAATTTAGTAGCATTTTCTTGCTCTGGGTACATGCTTTTTTGCTTAAAACTGAATTTAAACAGCCACACAGGATTTCAAAATTTTTTTCCACCAAAAATACCTTAATATAATAATAATTAATTTTGGGGGAGTGATGCCTAGTTGTAAAGGAACCTCCCAGGGAGTCTGTGAATCAATCCCACCCCGGGCTGACGTGTATTTCCCGCGGTACTGGGCATTTTGCAGCCCTCCTTCGGGAAATCACAAAAGAGGTGATAACTCCCGAACCCCTTGGAATTTCTTGGTAAACTCAACTGCTCTGGATTCAGGGGAGCGAGCCCTTTCCAACGAGGCCCCATTCATCCAAATCGGAGCACTATAGCAAAAGTGCGAAAAATCGGGCCGAAATATTCCTTTACATTTTTCCGGATTGGAGAAATTTCTGGGGCGGCCCTTTTTGGAGTGGGAAATTGTTAGGAGCCCTGTGAATTCAATTCCACCCTGGGCTGACCAGTATTTCCCGAGATAATGGTCATTCTGCAGCCCTCCTTGGGGAAATCACAAAAGAGGGGATAACACCCGAACCCCTCGGTATTTTTTGGTAGACTCAACTGGTCTGGATTCAACAGCAGGAAAACGCTGGAATATCCGGAAAAGCTGGACATTTCTGGATTCAGGAGAGCGAGCCCTTTCCAACAAGGTGCTACTCATCAAGATTGGAGCAGGATTTCGGCAAAAGCGCTCGAAAAGTCAACAGGGAGAAAGCGCTGGAATATCCGGAGAAAGTGGACATTTCTGGATTCAGGGGGGCGAGCCCTTTCCAACAAGGTGCTACTCATCAAGATCGGAGCAGGATTTCGGCAAAAGGGCTCGAAAAGTCAACAGGGAGAAAGCGCTGGAATATCCGGAAAAGCTGGACATTTCTGGATTCAGGAGGGCGAGCCCTTTCCAACAAGGTGCTACTCATCAAGATCGGAGCAGGATTTCGGCAAAAGGGCTCGAAAAGTCAACAGGGAGAAAGCGCTGGAATATCCGGAGAAAGTGGACATTTCTGGATTCAGGAGGGCGAGCCCTTTCCAACAAGGTGCTACTCATCAAGATTGGAGCAGGATTTCGGCAAAAGGGCTCGAAAAGTCAACAGGGAGAAAGCGCTGGAATATCCGGAGAAAGTGGACATTTCTGGATTCAAGAGGGCGAGCCCTTTCCAACAAGGTGCTACTCATCAAGATCCGAGCAGGATTTCGGCAAAAGGGCTCGAAAAGTCAACAGGGAGAAAGCGCTGGAATATCCGGAGAAAGTGGACATTTCTGGATTCAGGAGGTGGAGCCCTTTCCAACAAGGTGCTACTCATCAAGATCGGAGCAGGATTTCGGCAAAAGGGCTCGAAAAGTCAACAGGGAGAAAGCGCTGGAATATCCGGAGAAAGTGGACATTTCTGGATTCAGGAGGGCGAGCCCTTTCCAACAAGGTGCTACTCATCAAGATCGGAGCAGGATTTCGGCAAAAGGGCTCGAAAAGTCAACAGGGAGAAAGCGCTTTAATATCCGGAGAAAGTGGACATTTCTGGATTCAGGAGGGCGAGCCCTTTCCAACGAGGTGCTACTCATCAAGATCGGAGCAGGATTTCGGCAAAAGGGCTCGAAAAGTCAACAGGGAGAAAGCGCTGGAATATCCGGAGAAAGTGGACATTTCTGGATTCAGGAGGGCGAGCCCTTTCCAACAAGGTGCTACTCATCAAGATTGGAGCAGGATTTCGGCAAAAGGGTTCGAAAAGTCAACAGGGAGAAAGCGCTTTAATATCCGGAGAAAGTGGACATTTCTGGATTCAGGAGGGCGAGCCCTTTCCAACAAGGTGCTACTCATCAAGATCGGAGCAGGATTTCGGCAAAAGGGCTCGAAAAGTCAACAGGGAGAAAGCGCTGGAATATCCGGAGAAAGTGGACATTTCTGGATTCAGGAGGGCGAGCCCTTTCCAACAAGGTGCTACTCATCAAGATCGGAGCAGGATTTCGGCAAAAGGGCTGGAAAAGTCAACAAGGAGAAAGCGCTGGAATATCCAGAGAAAGTGGACATTTCTGGATTCAGGAGGGCGAGCCCTTTCCAACAAGGTGCTACTCATCAAGATCGGAGCAGGATTTCGGCAAAAGGGCTCGAAAAGTCAACAGGGAGAAAGCGCTGGAATATCCGGAGAAAGTGGACATTTCTGGATTCAGGAGGGCGAGCCCTTTCCAACAAGGTGCTATTCATCAAGATCGGAGCAGGATTTCGGCAAAAGGGCTCGAAAAGTCAACAGGGAGAAAGCGCTGGAATATCCGGAGAAAGTGGACATTTCTGGATTCAGGAGGGCGAGCCCTTTCCAACAAGGTGCTACTCATCAAGATCGGAGCAGGATTTCGGCAAAAGGGCTCGAAAAGTCAACAGGGAGAAAGCGCTTTAATATCCGGAGAAAGTGGACATTTCTGGATTCAGGAGGGCGAGCCCTTTCCAACAAGGTGCTACTCATCAAGATCGGAGCAGGATTTCGGCAAAAGGGCTGGAAAAGTCAACAGGGAGAAAGCTCTGGAATATCCAGAGAAAGTGGACATTTCTGGATTCAGGAGGGCGAGCCCTTTCCAACAAGGTGCTACTCATCATGATCGGAGCAGGATTTCGGCAAAAGGGCTCGAAAAGTCAACAGGGAGAAAGCGCTGGAATATCCGGAGAAAGTGGACATTTCTGGATTCAGGAGGGCGAGCCCTTTCCAACAAGGTGCTACTCATCAAGATCGGAGCAGGATTTCGGCAAAAGGGCTCGAAAAGTCAACAGGGAGAAAGCGCTGGAATATCCGGAGAAAGTGGACATTTCTGGATTCAGGAGGGCGAGCCCTTTCCAACAAGGTGCTACTCATCAAGATCGGAGCAGGATTTCGGCAAAAGGGCTCGAAAAGTCAACAGGGAGAAAGCGCTGGAATATCCGGAGAAAGTGGACATTTCTGGATTCAGGAGGGCGAGCCCTTTCCAACAAGGTGCTACTCATCAAGATCGGAGCAGGATTTCGGCAAAAGGGCTCGAAAAGTCAACAGGGAGAAAGCGCTGGAATATCCGGAGAAAGTGGACATTTCTGGATTCAGGAGGGCGAGCCCTTTCCAACAAGGTGCTACTCATCAAGATCGGAGCAGGATTTCGGCAAAAGGGCTCGAAAAGTCAACAGGGAGAAAGCGCTGGAATATCCGGAGAAAGTGGACATTTCTGGATTCAGGAGGGCGAGCCCTTTCCAACAAGGTGCTACTCATCAAGATCGGAGCAGGATTTCGGCAAAAGGGCTCGAAAAGTCAACAGGGAGAAAGCGCTGGAATATCCGGAGAAAGTGGACATTTCTGGATTCAGGAGGGCGAGCCCTTTCCAACAAGGTGCTACTCATCAAGATCGGAGCAGGATTTCGGCAAAAGGGCTCGAAAAGTCAACAGGGAGAAAGCGCTGGAATATCCGGAGAAAGTGGACATTTCTGGATTCAGGAGGGCGAGCCCTTTCCAACAAGGTGCTACTCATCAAGATCGGAGCAGGATTTCGGCAAAAGGGCTGGAAAAGTCAACAAGGAGAAAGCGCTGGAATATCCAGAGAAAGTGGACATTTCTGGATTCAGGAGGGCGAGCCCTTTCCAACAAGGTGCTACTCATCAAGATCGGAGCAGGATTTCGGCAAAAGGGCTCGAAAAGTCAACATGGAGAAAGCGCTGGAATATCCGGAGAAAGTGGACATTTCTGGATTCAGGAGGGCGAGCCCTTTCCAACAAGGTGCTACTCATCAAGATCGGAGCAGGATTTCGGCAAAAGGGCTCGAAAAGTCAACAGGGAGAAAGCGCTGGAATATCCGGAGAAAGTGGACATTTCTGGATTCAGGAGGGCGAGCCCTTTCCAACAAGGTGCTACTCATCAAGATCGGAGCCAGGATTTCGGCAAAAGGGCTCGAAAAGTGAACAGGGAGAAAGCGCTGAAATATCCGGAGAAAGTGGACATTTCTGGATTCAGGAGGGCGAGCCCTTTCCAACAAGGTGCTACTCATCAAGATCGGAGCAGGATTTCGGCAAAAGGGCTCGAAAAGTCAACAGGGAGAAAGCGCTGGAATATCCGGAGAAAGTGGACATTTCTGGATTCAGGAGGGCGAGCCCTTTCCAACAAGGTGCTACTCATCAAGATCGGAGCAGGATTTCGGCAAAAGGGCTCGAAAAGTCAACAGGGAGAAAGCGCTGGAATATCCGGAGAAAGTGGACATTTCTGGATTCAGGAGGGCGAGCCCTTTCCAACAAGGTGCTACTCATCAAGATCGGAGCAGGATTTCGGCAAAAGGGCTCGAAAAGTCAACAGGGAGAAAGCGCTGGAATATCCGGAGAAAGTGGACATTTCTGGATTCAGGAGGGCGAGCCCTTTCCAACAAGGTGCTACTCATCAAGATCGGAGCAGGATTTCGGCAAAAGGGCTCGAAAAGTCAACAGGGAGAAAGCGCTGGAATATCCGGAGAAAGTGGACATTTCTGGATTCAGGAGGGCGAGCCCTTTCCAACAAGGTGCTACTCATCAAGATCGGAGCAGGATTTCGGCAAAAGGGCTCGAAAAGTCAACAGGGAGAAAGCGCTGGAATATCCGGAGAAAGTGGACATTTCTGGATTCAGGAGGGCGAGCCCTTTCCAACAAGGTGCTACTCATCAAGATTGGAGCAGGATTTCGGCAAAAGGGCTCGAAAAGTCAACAGGGAGAAAGCGCTTTAATATACGGAGAAAGTGGACATTTCTGGATTCAGGAGGGCGAGCCCTTTCCAACAAGGTGCTACTCATCAAGATCGGAGCAGGATTTCGGCAAAAGGGCTGGAAAAGTCAACAGGGAGAAAGCGCTGGAATATCCAGAGAAAGTGGACATTTCTGGATTCAGGAGGGCAAGCCCTTTCCAACAAGGTGCCACCCATCAAGATTGGAGCACGATTTCATCAAAAGGGCTCGAAAAGTCAACAGGGAGAAAGCGCTGGAATATCCGGAGAAAGTGGACATTTGGGCTAGCCCCGATTTTTCGCACTTTTGCTATAGAGCTCCGATTTGGATGAATGGGGTCTCTTTGGAAAGGGCTCGCTCCCCTGAATCCAGAGCAGTTGAATTTGCCAAAAAATACCGAGGGGTTCGGGAGTTATCCCCTCTTTTATGATTTTCCCAAGGGGGGCTTCAGAATGCCCTATTATCTCGGAAAATACTGGTCAGCCCGAGGTGAAATTGAATTTTTAGACTTCCTGGAAGGTGCCTTTCCAATGAGGCATCGACCGCCAAAACTTATTAATAGACATTATAGTATTTTTTAGTAAATATATTTATAAATCCTGTTGTTTGGCTGTTCATATTCAGTTTAAAGCAAATCAACATATCCCCAAAACAAAAACATACTATCAAATTTTTTAAATTACACAAATTCACTTAAATAAACCCTAAATACGTTAAATTAACTACTTAAATTAAAGAAATAAACTAAAAACTAAAAAATTGCATTTCTTTAAATCTCAAAAAATGCACAAGAATCATACTGATAAAAACTCAGTTTTTGGCCGTTTTTGCGTTATCATCAATAATCGTTATTAAACATATTAATATTAAATACTTATTATTGGTATGCTCTACAGTAATTTTAATTACTAAAAAACATAATTTACCCATAGTTTTATTGATTAATTTATTAAATATCAATAAAATAAAATTTTGTAATTATCAAATAACACTATGTATAGCATAGTAAAAATTGCATAGTTTTAGGAGTAACCGCGCGGGTCCTGTTATGATATGTAAGGAATTGGAATTTTTTTGAAATTTCAAGAATTTAAAATTTTAATTTGTTTTTGTATTTCTTTAATTTAAGTAATTAATTTGACATATTTAGGTGAATTTATGTAATTTATAAAATTAGGCAGTATTATTTTGACGGTTATTATCGAACGTGAAAAAATATACCCAAAATGGAATGAAACACAGTATTTCAACGTGTTTCATATTTAAAAATAATAAAAAAACATACATACAGTCATATGCAGGGAATAGACTAGGAACAAATGAAAATGAATTTTGGAACAAATAAAACTTGTAATAAAGGAAAGAAAAGAGATAGATATACATATATGTGTAGATGGCTATATATAATATAAAATGGATGCCGCCATATATCGCGTTTAAAGGCGGAATGAAATGTTTTAATTTCAGTTTAAATTCTGAAGTGATGGTGGCGAAACGGTCGAGCTCGTGTGTTCTTGTCTGTTTTGTGTCGGACTCCGATTAAGCTAAAAAGAAAAAGATTTTTTTTGTTTTAGACATCGCCCCTTTTTTATGAAAGGCTAAATTAAGTTAAATGTAAAAAAAATCGCTAAGTGAATTCAGGATAGGCATGAATAGGGGGGTTGATTGATAATAAATAATATAAATATATTTGAATGGTGCGCTATTATTATTATTATTTATCGCCTTTGTAGCGGATCCATATACACACAACATGAACGATAAATAATAAAAAAATGTAGGTAGAGATGTGTTAAAATACGATATAGAAGGATTTGTCGCGTATGGGTGTGTGTGTATATGCCTTCTCAAGTAGCTTTTGGAATTGGAAATGGAACAGTCACACAAAAGGTTGATTATATTCATGACAGAAAAGTGTTAATTTTAATTAAATAAAATAATTAGTAAAATATTACTTTTGGTAATTATTATCGTTATTTTATAAATTTTTATTTAATTTAAGTTTTTTTAGTTAAAAAAAAATGTGAGAAGCAAAGGGAAAAGATATATTTATATATATATACATCTACGTTAATGGGTTCCCCAAAAATTTTTTGTGTGTGCGTTCCGCTGTGTCTTATGTTTCGGTTTCTTCTTTCTGCCAATGTACTGTTAGATTAGATCGCTTTATAAATGGCTGAGGGCTGAGCATGTGGGCCAATAAAACGTGTACTGAGCAAGAAATTATTGAATTTCCAGTGGTTACTTTTCTCTATAAATAAATAATAACTGAAACCGTTCTCTAAGTTTTCATTAAGCAAACAAACAATGATTGTTTTTTAAAAATTACGAAAAAAGCAAAAAGGAAATTGCACCGAGGATATTTCTTCATTAAAAAAAATATATGTGCACACATATATATATAAATCGGGAGCATAAACTTTGTGTTTTAAAAAGAAGAAAATAAGCTATCTACTTGTGTGTGAGTGTGTGCATATGGCATGTACTTTGTGATCATGGAGTGTAAAATGGAAAAGGTTTTTTCTTAGCTTTATTGTTGCAACGGTGAGTCGCCTTTACTTTAAATGTTATAAATAATCTTTTATTACTCATATCTGTGCTATCTTCATTTATGTTTTGCAATAAAACCAGCAAATCAATCTCGAAAAAAACAAATTTTTCCATGCACGAAATTCTATTTAGGGGCGAATTCGAAATTTTTTTTTCATATGTTTGAAATCTTCTTCTTACCTGGAAATTCTCATGAATGCAAAAACCCCCCGTGAGAGTTTATAAAAAATTGACATTAGCAGACAGAAGAAATTTGTTCATTTTGTTGTGTTAATAACAAAAAATCCTGCTTCAGGGCTCGTTTAATATATTTAAATATAAAAAAACCAGAAAATAAACTCAAAACCATACATTCTCAGTGAATATTTTTGTGAAATCCTAGTAGGTTATTGCATTTTTTTTGTTAATTTTATTGATAACATTCCGGACGATTCGATAATGTAATTTTATCCTCATCAACAAAGAAAAGAATTTATCCACTAAGTTATTATTCATCTCTGACTAAAGGAGTTTCACTTGAAAATCAATGTCGCATTGTCATATTTAGTCACACTTTTTTTGCTCATAGTTTTATGACCTCAGTTCCAAGAGTTCAAGCATTTTCCTTCGTAAAGTCACCCTTTGTTTTGAGTTGCTGTATGAGGGATTAATGCAACTTTTTTTTTTGGTGGTGGCTTTTAATATATATATATATATATAGATAATATGAATATATACACAAAAAATGTTTTATCCATTCATGAATTGCGGGGGGGGGGGAGGTTTTTTTATTATAAATATTTAGTGGATAAGTATAATCTAGATAATCTTAGGTTATTCCATCAAATCACGAAAAAGCAATGTTCTTTTTTTTTCCTTAACCCGTACAGCTAATTTATATATAAAAAATAAATCCCTAAAATACCCCAAGACTGTGAAAAAATTGCATATATCTTGGAGTGAGCAATGAACATTTATGATAAACCCTTCAATTGTGTAATTCCTTCATTAACCGAGATAAGATATAAAAAAAACTCATGTAATATAAACTTTTTAACTTAGTTACTTTCCGTGCTTCCCGGTTCCATTACTTTGTTTGTTTTTAACGAGAGAGTTGTGAGAATCTTATATCGTTGACCGATAGGTGTGACCGCCTATAAGGTTCATTTCTAAAACAAAAGACATCACTGGAGGACCGCATCCAGATAATAATGCCAGATTCCCCTTGACTAAATTCATCAACCTTTCTTCTGCATGACGTTTTAGTCCAGACTAGTATTTTTTTTAGATAATGGCTCCAAAAGTACCGTGGCCGCGTCACACCAGTTCCACTTTGGCCCTCTCCAGATTAATTGATTCAAAAAAGCCTCATGAGTATGGTAGGAAGGCTAAGGTCCATCACCAGAGCCTCCATATCAGAATAGAGCAATATACAACTGCGTGTTCCCGGTGCCCAAAGGGCAGTGCAAAACTTACCCACTGCCATATAGCCCTCGACACGATAACTTTACATCTTGGCCTGGAAGGTCTTATTCCCATCCATTGCGGCCATTGCTGTGCTAGACACCATATTGACAGCATCCCTTGTTGATCTAGCCTTCCTGAATCCGAATTGCCTCTCTACTATTTATTTAGGTTATTATCGCTTTGGCTTATCGTTTTGGTGCCATAACCTCTACCTAAAGTTAGGTGGTTGTTTAATCAATTGTGGAGTATTTAAAAAGTCATCCGATGGAGTTTAGGAAGATCAGTGCTCTGACCTCTCGAGTCTTTCAGAGTGTAAGTGCGTAGTGTGCGCTGTTTGACTATGGATACAGCCAGGAGTTTTACAGGAAGTAAACAAGTGTTTCCCTCGTATTCTACGCAGCTAAGGTAACAGACGTTGTGCGGATACCAATTGAGCCAATGGGTCCCGTTGTGATGATTGCCGGAATTCTATCAATATCTCCTCGGGGTCTATTTAGGAGGCTCATTGTCCTGTCTTTGTTGTAAGTGGACCAACTAGTTCCAGAGATAATGCAACTCTCCTGAAGGTTAATGTAGGAAGACCCGGGTAGCTAGTCCAAAATGTTACTATGCCCGTAGGGTTTTGAAGCTCAACCGCAAGATTCCCTCAATCTGCACGCGAATCGATGTATGATATGGGGACAGATGCAAAATATGTGAGGCATGTTCTCATGGCTCCTGTTGCCCCAATCGTCGTTGTCCTCTGAACCTTTCCCAATTTGATAACATCGATTCTGCTCAGCACTGGCCACTTAGCGAGCCTTACGTGAAGATGTACGAACCACGGCTGTGTGCATCGACAGGACCATACCATCTGTGGAAAGAGACTCTCGCCTACCGAACGTCTTTTTGCAAGCAATGCAGGCTTTGTTTACCGTTTCCCCTATGTTCGACTTCCAGTTGAGCTTTGTTGAGTTTAGGCTAGACCTAGAAATGTTACCCTGGAAGATAGAGGGCATGTTGAAATCAGTTTTTGCCAGCTCAAGCATCCTTGCCTGACTTCGCTTATCGTGGTTGGAAGTATTCCTGATACCATTATCACTAACTCGTCTGCGTATGCTACTACCTTAGCTCCACTTCTGTCTAGCTTTTGTAGTATGCCGTTCCATGCATTCCGCCGCATGGTCCTTTGCCTGTCTTCCCTATTTACAGTAGTTTCAGGGATCACCCTATGTCCTACCAGTCCGGCATGTTGTTCGTCACGTCTTGATGTCATGTCTGGTATTTAGCTTGGCTCGAGGAATAGAACTTGTTATGAGGAGCCAAGAGGATGTCGTAAGAGGTGGTACTGGATCCTGCCTTTCCACTCTTAGATGTTGTAGGAGTTTCGAAATACTGACTGAGTGTCTGAGTATGCATCGTACGCGATAGGGCTGGACTGAGTCATGGTAATGTGTCGACAATCTTGCATCAAGTAATCTGTACAAGGGACGTTCATGATGGGGGGAGCGATTTTGTTATACTTTTGGATGATATTTTCTATTAGGTGCTACGGAGAAGGTGAGGTTTACATTAAACCATGCTATGTTATAATAAGCTCAAGAAATGCTCTCAAAGTCATATAAACTGTGCTTCCTCCGTCATAAACAAATAGGGTGCTTTGATCTATCCACTAGCTTGTAATAATTAAGCATTCTTCTTAAACTTCTATTGACTATTTATAAATTAGTATTTTTTGGGTCTATATTTTCAGATAATGGACCGATATTAAGCATGTTATGAAAAAAAGGGAAATACAGACAAAAACTATTGCATGACCGAGCGATAAGCGATTCAGAAGAAGAAAACAACATAAAACCTGAAGCAATTTCAGTTTTAAAACAAAAATATATAAAACTTGCTGTGATATTCAGGGATATAGCTGAAGAGAAATATAAAAATTACTTTTAGAAATTAAAACATATAAATGAACACAAGAAAACAAAATAAACACAACAAAAAAGAACGCCTGTTGAGGAAAATTAAATACTTTTTGCTTAAATAAAAATAATACGAATTTTCCTTACAAAAAAAAACATATAACGCAAAAACAAAAGTAATGGCTGCTGCACAGATAGAATTTCTAGCTTCCAACCGGCGGCAATGAGCTATAGTAATATTAGCTCGAATTTTTTACCACATCAGCATCATAAAACAAATTTAGATGGAAGTTACCAAGTGACGACTACAGATAAAAATATTAATCAAAGGCAATTTGAGCAGGAGCAAAGAAGAAGTAGCCAAGCCGTTTATTTTGGCCATCGTCAAGATCCGCAACAGCAGGCGCCGCCGCAACAACAGCAGCAGCAGATTCAACAGCAGCAGCAGCAACACCAATCGAATGATAGTCGCAGTAGCAATAAGTCATATAAAAATTTATTGAGTTTTAATATTTTAAGTGGTATATGTGGCCGACGATCATTTAGTAATCTTAGAAAATATAACACATCGGGAAGTTCAGCTGAAACAACACCAACATCATCATCGCGCTCATCGATATCGCTAACGTCTCTAGCAACAACGCAACAAAATTTTGATCTCATTGATAGCTATTACAATAACTCAAATAGCATATCTAGCGATAATAGCAGTTGCAGTGAACTATACGATAAAGCATTTAAGAGGCTCGATAGAAACTATTTTTACAATCATACAACAACAGCATCCTTATTCGATGTTTCCTTTAATGTTGCCAATAGCTTACAAAATAAAGAGCAGCAACAAGACTCGACACAATTCCCATACGCTAAACTATTGGATAAAAATTCTAAACTTCATTCGATATCATCATCGCGGCTTTTATTGTTTAAAAAATACTCTTCCAGTGATAAATCTATACAGCTGCCAACATCAACATTATCTCTATCTTCTTTGTCAGACCAGCCTCATTTTTCTCTGCAGCATTCCGGTTTTTATCATCCAACAACTGGTCGAATATCTGAAACAGATTCATCTGAACGTTCTATATCGCCAGCTGTTTCATTATCATCGCCAACACCTGGTCAACAGAAGTTGCATAGCGAAGAAGATATATCAGTTAATTATAACAACGAAAAACAGCAGGATACATCATCTCCACCATACAGAAATTTTCTTGATGATCCCCCCAACCATCGATCTACAACAGCTAAGTCAAGAAGGCATTTACAATACGATAGATTTCAGTCCATTGATGATCCTACAGAATTTAATACTCATAATAAGCCAACAAATGCTGGTGGTATCGCATCTAGTGTTAGCACGAATTTTGACGAAATGTTGAGATCTCATTCGGGGATTGCCAGCAATGTGAAAAGTGTAACTAATTTAAAATCATCAACAATTGCTGATAAAAACACAATTCTGCCCAACCAGCTGTCAATTGATATAAATTTAATTGAACAGAACGTCGTAGGAGCAAACAAGAATCAGTTGCGACAGAATTGTTGCCCAGCTAGTGTTGAACAGTTCTTGTCATCATCAACATCCTCAATAACTGGGCAGAAGCAGCACCAAACATTGACCGCTTTACTGCCACATATAATAAATAATAATAGTAGCGGTAGGAATTGTAACAATAGTAGTAATAATCAGTTAGTTAGTAGTAGTAAAATGGTCGGTAGCACACAGCACCAACAGCATAATAATGGTGAACTATCATCTGTAGCAAATGGTGGCACAAATAATGGCAGCACCCAATATACTGGAAGTCATCATCATCATTCATCGAATGCTGTACAGAATGTTACAAGTGCCGCAGCAGCTGCTGCTAGCTTAATGGCAGCTACTGCAATGACGTCGTCACAATTAAATCAGGGATCTACAGGTGAGTTTGTTAATTATCATTTATATATATCCTGACCAAAAACACTAGACTCACGCACGGCGAATGTTAAATTTATCGGTCCCGGTAGCCTAGTGATAAGACGTGCAGTTGCAACAGCAAAGGACATGGCTTCGAGGAGTCGCACTCAGTGCCAGATTCTCTTTTGTTGTGTAGTTATCACTCCTTTTAAAGTGCAATTAGCTTTTTTCTCCTTTATTTCAAGGCAATGTGAGGAAACTAGCTACTCTTTTCGATTACCGAAGTCAGTCCTCGTTCGCGATAGCATTGCATGTGGAGGGTTCTTGTCTGTATTATCCTTCGCAGTCAGTGCAGCTCTATGATATAACCGTCAGCAGAGGAGATTGCCCCTGATATCGCTGTGATCCGATACCCATTGATGAGTGAGCCTGTATCTCCTAGGCATGTCAGGGTTGGCGGTTGGCGGAGTCTATTGCTGTGCCCATACGTCTTCTCCACCCAGGAGCCAACTTCCTGTAGTCTCAGAGCAGTTCGGTATGCATACTACCTGATGTATAGATGAGGTGGCAGCATAAAGAATTCCGTGTATTGCTCCAGGGGGCTTTTATACAAACCCCTGCTGCTTCTAGATCTAAGCGAGAAAAGCTCTTTCTGGGGTTTGTTGTAAGTAGCCTGAAGAAGCAGGTGACTCAATGCTGGCGTTATCCATTTCTGGGTGAAAAAGTAGCAGAACCATCTTGTCATGATTGACACTGGTTGTCTTCGAAAATACATTATTATATTTTCAGTGAGTCTAACTTATCAGGTCAGGTTCTGTGCGCACATATTTTTCGAAACATTGTAAGTGGCTGAAGGTAAACAAAAACTTCCAATTAATTTCAGTAGCATCAGCAACTGCTCAAGGTGGGAGCGTGGGAACATCATCATCAATTGCTCAATCAGGTACTCCATCAAGTACATCATCATCGACAGCAACGACGACCGTCTCAAACAGCCTGGTCCGGGCAGACGGTAGTAGCTACACTTTCCATGAGCAAATCATAATGTCGGGACAGCAGAAGTGTGCTCTTAGTGAAAAGCCGAAACCATTAGTGGTATCACCCCAGCAAGTCATGGTTCTTTATATGCACAAACTAACCCCATACGAACGGAATGAAATATTAACGTATCCCCAAATATATTTTATAGGGGCGAATGCCAAAAAACGTCCGGGCATATTTGGTCCAAATAATTCAGATTATGACAACGAACAAGGTTCCTATATTCATATACCCCATGACCATGTCGCCTACAGATATGAAGTATTAAAAATAATTGGCAAAGGTAGCTTTGGACAAGTAGTTAAAGCCTACGATCATAAGACTCACGAGCATGTTGCCCTAAAAATGGTACGTAACGAAAAGAGATTTCATCGTCAAGCACAGGAAGAGATTCGGATATTGCATCATCTTCGGAAGCAGGATAAGTACAATACCATGAATATAATTCACATGTACGATTACTTCACATTTCGAAACCATATGTGCATTACTTTCGAACTTCTCAATATTAACTTGTATGAACTGATTAAAAAGAACGGATTCAATGGATTCAGCCTGCAGCTGGTGCGGAAGTTTGCTCATTCACTGCTGCAGTGCCTGGATGCTTTGTATAGAAATAAAATAATTCATTGTGATATGAAACCCGAGAATGTCTTGCTGAAGCAACAGGGACGTTCGGGTATAAAGGTGATGTTTCATTTATTGTGAATAGTATCTTAATAATAATTTATATTATTGATAAATTTTATAGGTTATAGACTTCGGGTCGTCATGCTACGAGCATCAGCGCGTCTATACATATATACAATCGCGTTTTTATCGTGCTCCTGAAGTAATCCTAGGTGCTAAGTATGGTATGGCCATTGATATGTGGTCATTGGGATGTATACTAGCTGAATTGTTATCTGGCCATGCATTATTTCCGGGCGAAGATGAGGCTGATCAACTGGCATGTATAATTGAAGTATTGGGAATGCCACCGAAAAATGTTTTAGCGAATTCTAAAAGAGCAAAGATATTTTTTAACGCTAAGGGCTATCCAAGATATTGTGTAGCAACAACACTAGATGATGGTAAAATAGTACTTAGCGGGGGTCAATCTCGTAGGGGTAAGCCACGAGGTACTCCTGGCTCTAAGAATCTCGTTAAAGCATTGGACGGTTGTAAAGATCCATTATTTTTAAATTTCGTCCGTGGATGTCTAGAATGGGATCCAGAGAAGCGTATGACCCCAGCTCAAGCACTTAAGCATCCATGGCTGAGACGAAGGCTGCCAAGACCACCAAATTCTGAGCAGTCAACAATTAGTGATGTTGATAGCCATGGTAATGCAACTGCAACTACTAGCACAGAATCTTCTAATTCTATAACTTCAAGCGCCGTAAATGAAAGATGGTCTGCAAATAACGCTTCTATATCTTCACTAACAACGAAAGCGCCTTCTGGGTCCACAGCGATAATGGCAACTGGTACCAGTTCAACCGCTATTGGGCATACACTACCAAATGTAACGAACAGCAATTGTCATAGTCACCATAATAGCACATCATCTCGCAGCAGCTCTAGTAAAACAACATACAGCAGTAGTCAGTATAATATTTGCTTAAATAATGGCTGTATGGTATCAGCGGCAACTAGCGGTAGCGGGACTGGCGGCGGTCAGCCAACAAGTACACCTAGCAAGCTACAATCATCAATAACAAATACCCAACAACAACAGACACAGTCGCAACGCCATCATCATCATCATCACCATCATCATCATCATCAGTCGTCGTTAACAGGTAATTCTGGTAGCAACGGCAGTAGTAATAATCTAAATTTCAGTAATGTAAGTAGTTGTAATCAAGTTGGTCTAACCGGTGCAATACCGTCAGGCAGCAGCAGCAACAGTAATGGCTGTTGCAATAGTAGTTCTAGTAATTTAAGCAGCAGCAATTTAGATATTGTAGGTCATTCTTCATCTGCTAAAAGTCAAACACTTACATGTGTTAAGTATTATTCAAAAGGCACTGATAATCAACCTAAGTATACTACTCATAGCTTTCACACTGCCTCTGGCTCGGATACGACGACTGCCCCCCGCGAAGAGCATTTCCTAAAAACTAAGCAGACGTAGCTAATCATGTCGAGGTGCTTCTCCCTCTGTAGCTCACAGTTGTTCCGTTAGCAAAGCGATTTAGTACTTTCAATTATATTTTTTAATTTTTAAAAATTAATTTAATTATTGTTATTATTTCTGTCTTTTTTTTTAATTCAATTTCGTTTTGTGACATTAGAAATAAAATGGGAATAATCAATGTTTGTATCAATGTTTATATATATGTATTTGCTACTGCCTCATGTGTCAACAGGAAAATGTTTTTTTTTATGAAACAATGTTGTAAGGTGCTTTAATGGAAATTATTAATTATTTAATGAACATTTTTCTTTTTGGTTTTTATTCTCTTAATTTTTATTTTGTATATATATAATTCGAAAACGGGGTAAAACATTTAAAAAATTATGTATATGTATGTATGTGAAATATTGAGAGACAAGAGCGCCACAAATAGTCCTTAGCGTAAAATTTTATCGTTTTTTTTTTAATTTCCAGACTTTGGCTAGACTAGAATAGATTTATAGCAGGACAAATGGAAATTGGGTTTCCAGGATAAATTAAAACAAAACAAAAATTATTAAGAGAGGAAATAACAAACGATGGAAAATCTAAAACGTGCCATTTTTAAAAATATATCTCTTTGTGTATAATATTATCTGAATAAATAAGGAAATTATCTATATAACTTCGAAATAATTACGAAAAAGAAATTGATTATGAATTTTTATATTATAAAATGAAAGAAAACTAAAAAAAATATTATTCTATATAAAAGCATAAATCCTCGAGCCAAAGCACAATATCTTTCTACAGAATTACAAGACAATCAACTTGGAAATATTAATTTTCTCTCTAATGTTATATATTTTATTTTCTAACTACATAATTCGTCTTGACACATTGTTAATCGGCACTTTTACACGTAGAAACTACATATATCATGTCAAATGGAAATCAATCTTTGGAATTTTTAATATATAGGCTTTAAATTCAGATTGACAGAAAGTGTGCAAGTAACATTTCAACATAAAAACTAGTCAAAAATCTGCTATTCATTTTGTTGTTGTTTAAGATTTACTAGAGTGTACCCTATAGAGGGTCTCCGGCTCTGCAACCACATAGACTAGGAATCTTTGATATATTAACAACTTTATAAGCCCTTAAAAACTTTCTCTCTCTGATCGTCAATCCCAGGATGGTAGGCCATAGCAGCAGAGATGTCGTCTTCGTTTAATAGTAGTTATAAAAGTCGTCAAACGTTAAGAAGGGAATGGTTCTAATTTCAAAGAAAAACACTAGCTAAACAATTAAAGTTCTTGTATTGATATAATTTTACTTTAAGTCTTTAGCTTGCAATACTAGGATAAAAAGCCCAAGTGATTGGTGGGCATCTATAATTCAGAGAAAATATAACTCCAAAGGGCTACAACTATGATTTATAAGGTTCCTTCACTTGTACTAAGATAAGAATTGTTCCAAGAGACAAATTTTAGTAATTTTGATAGCAAATAATTGGAATTATCAAGAATATGGATTTAAAGTCACAATTCCAAAATCAAGGGACCATGTCAACAAAGATGAACTATAGGTAAGATACATGCGATATTTTGTAATTAGTCGAGCACTCTCGATACTTCAGTTTCCTTGGAATATTACCCCGGCCCCTGTGCTGAAAGTCGAGTCATGTGTCGTGACAAGTCGTTTGAGCTGAAGAAAGTGACATTCCAGTCGAAATGCGGCTTTCAGCGTAGGGGCCTAGACTCAACTTAGCACTTCTACTCCAAGCCCTGTGCTGAAAGTTGTCTTTTGTCGTGCCGAAACGTGACTTTCTTCAACTTAAACGACTTGTCACGAATCACGACTCGATTTTCAGCACAGGGGCCCCCATTTCTAATTGGCCCAGCTAGCGTAATATCTTTACTACGGGCGTCCCTTAAGAACTCCTTGTACTCGAGTTCAAATTTATCTAGATCCAAAGAGGATTCATCTTCAGAATCGTCAGTGCTGCTAACTGATATAGATATACGGGGCAGTGTAGGTTATGCGATTTCTTTTAAGTTGAGACTTTATTAATATTCACTTTTCTTCTTTTTTTTTAAGTGAGAATTTTTATCTTTCTACTTGTGAGTGTGTGTGGCAGCTCTAGACTGGCTTAGGTTCAATTTCCTTTTCTTCAATAGGCTGTAGATTTTCTTTTTGTTGAAGGGGCATCCTTCTTTGTGTAGTTTTCCCCGTCTCATTATTTCTACCATCCCCTTTTCTCTGAGCCAAAACGGGCACCATCTTCTTAAAGGCACCAAGACCGCCCTTGCAGTTAGCACATTTTGCCACTTTATTGCAGTCTTGCTCTCCAGCCATAAATCCTCTATTTTGAAACTTTCGTGCAACAGAGAAAAAAGCATACAAATTGCTGCGCGATAAAAGAGCTTCAAAGTGCACTTTCACTTTGCTTTTGGGATGTAAATGCAGCTTAAGAGTCACCTCTCTCAAAGTAAATTTATTCCCATGCTCAAGGTCTAGGGGGACTTCGTACTTAGTAACTGTTAATATAATGAAATCATAAACTGTGATGTAAAATGGATCACATTCGACTATCAGAAGCCTAAAAGACAATGGCTAAGGATTGCGAGTCGCAGCAAGCATGCGGGAAGTCAAGGTGATGCAGTTTGTGTGGTGGTTAGACTGGAAGAAGAACGTCTATGATCAGAAGATTGATTCTCAACTCTACTGTGCTACTACGAGATAAATTGTGCCAAGAAATTAATTGAACGAAAACGATACGAATTGAATAATATCGAAGGTGTTGTCTTCCATCACGCCAAAACCCGACCGTACTTGTTTGATGATCCGCCCAAAAAGGAGAGTTTGGTTGGAAAGTTTTGATTTCTTCACCGTATGATCCCAGATATATGGCAGGATCAGCCAGGAGCATCTGATCAATAGCCCCTGTGCTTCAAGTCGAGTCGTGTGACGTGAGTAGTCGTTTGAGTCGAAGAAATTTACGTTTCAGTGGAATTACTACTTTCTGCACAGCGACCTAAACTCAGAGCACTTCCACTCCCTGACCCCTGTGCTGAAAGTCGTAGTTCGATTGAAACGTCACTTTCTTCAACTCAAATGACTTGTGACGTCACACGACTCGAGTTTCAGCACAGGGTTCTCAATAATCAATGGTATATACTATATACATGTCGGATTTAAACTCATTTTGGTTTTATCGCTGCAGCATAGCTGATGCAGACACAATAGCTGGCCCGGTCTACTTTTGGTCGCTGCTCATACCTACGCCCCCCCCCCCTCTGCATCCACAACCTTGGCTTGCCATATTATATTACAATAAATTTGGTCTTAAGAAAAAGTTGCCGCACCCCGAAATCTGCCTTTTTTATTTTATTTTAGAGCTCAGAGGAAAGCCCCTCTCCTAATTTTTATCATGTAGTATATATTGTCGTCGTATCAGCGACATCCGAATGCAAAACATCTAGAATTATAGATGCACCAACAAATATAGCTTTTTTCATTCTATAAAAATATTTTCACAACTTCATTGCTTGAACTGCTTTCTTTTAAAATTATTAAATCGTACTTTATATTATATTAGTATAGCTAATTTCAATGATATTCATGTACATATAATAAAATAATTGAATATTGTTAATCTGAAAGCGATTATTTCATATTTCAGTAGGCGCTCATTGCTCCTAAAAAAGGGGGGCTACTTACACTCTAGCGATAAGGATACAAAACGGATAATGCTGAATAAATCATAAACTATATACCTACTATTTCAATGCATTTTACTTTGTTTTTTTTTTAATGTGATTACGGTTTTCGCCATTTTGTTTATTTCTATAATAGATTTTCGTGATATAACTTTAAAAAAAAACAAATTCGAAATAATCAATGCGCGTTCTCTTAGGTAGAGTTGATCACACACATAAAAAAATTAAACCTTTTCCACTATATTATAATGTCATAGAAAAATTACGAATTAACAATAGAATATTTTAAGTTTAACACATAACAGCGGTTTGTATACAATGTACATAGATATATTATTGTAAATGTGCTTAATTAATTCAGAAACAGGAAAAAATCGAATTTTATGTTTTTATTATAATAGAGAAAAAGTAGAAACACTTTAATGGATACACGGTAATTTTCTAATAATTGTAGTTTAACATCATTACCTATTTTTACTAAGAAACAATTTCTTTTGTGTAAAATATTTTAAATTATTCCAATGAATATGTAATATGAAAGTAAAATTGTGGATTTTGTTTTTAAATAATATAATATTTTATTATGTCTGCTCGGTTTTAGCGCGGACATGTAACATATGCGACTACTTTCATGTTAATAATGTTATTTAACACTCAGCCTACTTGTATATTATGTATATGTACGTGGTCTGGTTCTGTAATATTCCGTACACGTCTATTTCCCTATTTCTTCAAAGTCTTCCAGACTGTCTATTCCTCCAGTACTCATGACTGTATTTTTAAGGTGGGTCGTTGATGTCCAGCATATCTTATCCACAGGACTTGTCTGGCGTAGTCCAGCTGTGACGATTCAAGCCTGATCAAGCGCTTTCATCGTGTTGTAATGAGCTCTCGGAGTACCATATCAAACAAGATAGTGATCCGAGTCGAAGTTGACACCTCGGTATGTTCGTACCGCCATCACAGACCCGAAAGGTGACAGCGGTCTATCAACACATGGTCTGGCCCCTGTGCTTGAAGTCGAGTCGTCACGACACGACAAGTCGTTTGAGTTAGAAAATTGAGTTTTCAGTTGAATCACGACTTTCAGTACAGGCGCCTAAACTCAGCGTAGCATTTCTAATCTAGATCGCTGTGCTGAAAGTCGTAATTCGACTGAAACGTCACTTTCTTGAACTCAAACGACTTGTCACGAAACACGACTCGACTTTCAGCACAGGGGCCATGGTCTATTTGGTTGCGTGTAGCTCCATCCGGAGATACCCAGGTGGCTTCATGGATATCTTTACGCGTAAATTTAGTATACTTGCAACGATCAATGTCTTGCTTGCTACTATCTGTATTGTATATGGTTATGAGTGTTCTCATGCAAGCTTTGGATGCTGACATATTGCCTGGCTACTTTGGCGTTCAGATCTCCTAATATGATTCATTCTTTTGCTGACCTACCCGAGCACGTATAAACAGCTTCCCCTATGTCAACCATTTTTGTACATGATACTATTTTAATGCTTATTACCTAAACTAATATTTAAAGAGCAGAATCAACACACACACACGCTCCGTTACCGCCGAAGTCGAATAACAAAAGTGTCATATTTTGTCTCAAGACGAATTGTAGATCTTAAGAAAGCGCGCGCTTGTGTCTACAATGAGCCCTTTCTAATCCTGAAAACTTTGTTTTTGTTGCATATAAAAAATGAGACAGAATCAAACCGGGGGCTTTTCATAATTGCATGGTTGCTTGCCTGATTAAAAGCATATTTACAAAGGGAGCAACTGTCGGGTAAATCCGTTGCGCAACCTAGAAACTTTGCGTAATAGTTCAGGAAATATACGAAATAAAACATGAACCACACACGCAATAAAACTAAAAATAAGCTTGTAGCTGAATTCTGCAGTGTTTCGCGGCAGTCTTGCGTTTTAGGAAATTTCCCTTTTTGCAAGTTAATTGATTAAACACTTCAGCTCCTACCCGAAATTTGAAACTTTGCGACCTAGTAGTCGGTAGGTCCTGATACCATTTCCTGTGATAGAGAGCGCAGTATATTACTGCATACTTATATTATTATCGGTCTTCTCGACCCAGTAAACCCGCTTCACGCAGCCGGAGGGTGGTACAGGCGGCCTGCTGCCGTATATATGTACTACAAGGTCAACCGCTGCATCTGAGCTTGTAGATGCTAACTCACTCTCAACCTCGATGACTGGTAGGTAGGTCATCCAAGCGCTCACTGAGCTCTTCATCGGAGTTAGCTTCTTCGTTAGATGAAGCCGTTTTGAAAACCTTGACCCATGTCTGCCTTGGTCCAAAATGGAGTTTATAGTTAGCTCTTTCGTTTGGGTTCCTCGGTGTTGGGCACCTTCCAGTAGTCCATAGAGATGTCCCTGTTGTGGCGCCAAAGATAGAGCCTGTTTAGACGGTTCGCTCCCAGGAGCGTTCCTCACGAACTTTGTAGATGAGGGGAGAAGTGAGGTGGTACCTCTTATCATCCTCACTTCCCCCTTTACCCACAAAGTTCGTGAGGAACGCTCCTGGAAGCGAACCGTCTAAACAGGCCCATACTCGAGCAATTTTTCTGGCTCTGATTCCATTTTTGGGAGCCAGATCCTCGCATTTGGTCCGTGCGTCGCTTAGACGAGCAACGCATTATACCACGAATCCCATGATCTTCTCTGACATTTTGGCTTCGATGTCGGTCCAGAGAATCGATTAGTTCCACTAGAAGGTGTTCCTTCACTACTACTCGGCTCATTGGCTTGTTGAGCCTGATTGTTGGGCTCCTGAAGTAGAAGTTTCTTCAACTATCGTTAGTCTTGAGAGATTTTCGAGAGCTGTCGATTATACCAGTTGGAGCCAGCTGAGATTTAGCCGAGGAGGAAGGATTCGTAGTCCTTGTACGTTGCTGTGTCGGGTAGTCTGTGCATCTATCTGTTTGTGTTGGTTTATTTTCATTATTATTTTTGTTTTTTTTGGTTCATGTTGGTTCATGTTGTTCCCATGAGTAAAGCCGGAAATGAAGTCTGCCTTGGCAGAGCTGCATACCATAGTAAGGCACTTGTACATTGCTTTTTTAAATAAATAAATAATTTTGATCGATTTGCGCCAACCATGCAATTATGAAAAGGGCCCTGATATGAGCTGCATAATCTGTAGTTAAACTAGGATAGTTTCACATTCTTTAAAATATAGTTAAAAGTTAGTTAAAAAAATTGCTCCACCATCTGGGAACTGGTAGCAATTATAAACTAACGAAATCGTGTAACACAGCAATAAACATTTCTTTTTAAGCCAAATTGTATTAAATTATAAAGCATACAATATTATACTTGATTTAGAACAAACAATAAAAACACTTCAATTAGCCATATATAAATAAAAATAGTTAGGTAGTGTGTGGGGTGGGGGTCGCGAGGGGATTATAGATGTTGTGCTTTTGGTGGATTTAAAAAAAACACATTTCCAATTAATAATCATATAATTAAAAATAGTCTATTAAAAATTTATTGGTCTACGCTTAAACGCCTCAAACATAAAAAAACAAAAACATAATTTATGCAAATTAATAATTAAGAAGAAAAGCAATAAATCAATTAATTAATTTTATATAAATAAAAAAGAAATTAGCTAATTATATATTATATACTGCCAAAAACACCACAAAAAGAAATTACGTAAGAAAGTAAAACAAAAGAGAATATACAGAATATATATATATACATACATACGCGCAATGTACATCGAAGAAATTTATTTAATTGTTGAATGAGAATCGAAGTAGTTGTTAAGTAAATTAATTAATTAATTAAAAAGCAAATCAGAGATTAAATATTAAATCAATTAATTTTCACAAATTTATAATATGTATAGTTAAAAAGTAACAATTGTGTATAGATTAACCGCAATTCGTTTAAAAACAAAATATATATATTGTAAAAATGATAAATTTCGTGTGTAAATTTAAAAAACAAAAAATGGAATTGAATTTTTTTTAAATAACAAAAAGTAAAAATAATTTTATTAAACAAAACATTCCAATGTTAAATAATACGACAAGTCGAATGCAACAAAAAATGTCCTTAAATTATAATTCTGTATTATATTTTCTTTTAAATGTCCTTTTTGTGTTACGTAAACAAAATGTCTTGATAATATAAAAATTCTTAATCAATTCTGGATTGCAATTATATATATATACATTATATATTGTGTATATGGACGTGAATGTATATTTTTAAATAATTTCTTTAGATATATTTTTTTTTAGATTTTTTGAACTCGACCGCATTTATGCGCTATCGAAGCTTCAACTCCGCCATTTGCTGTGTTATTTTTTACCAAATTTCGGGATTTTTATCATCAAATCCTGAGTGTCATTTTTTTTCCTGGATGATTTCTCAATGTTTAACTGGTAATATATCAAATATAGCACCAGTGTTTCTGGTAAAGCAGACATCGAGCTCATTTGCAGCATCAATAATCTTCATTAAGTTTTAGATCACCATACGAAAGTCCCTAATGTTGCGCTATCTCCTTGACATCTCCTTGACCGTCGAAGTCGATTCACGTCAAGGTAATTCGGACCATTACTTAATAAGCGCCAACTTCTCATATTAAATGCAAATCTAAACCATTCCAGTTAATACTGCAATTACAACTGGCTGCAGTTTATT
Source organism: Thereva unica (assembly GCA_949987705.1). Lineage (NCBI taxonomy): Eukaryota > Metazoa > Arthropoda > Insecta > Diptera > Therevidae > Thereva > Thereva unica. The sequence continues at coordinate 4,401,209 of OX465286.1, forward strand.
TTTTTGAATCGTTCTATGAGAGTACATCAGAGTAAAGAATCCATGTAAATCAATCCATAAGAAAAGTCAAATCTTCTTTACGCTCGTTTAATCCCTCATGGGACATAGGGCGGAAACAGTTGCCCTCGAGCGGACTCTGACCCCTGTGCTGGAAGCCGAGTCGTCACGATACAACAAATCGTGTGAGATGAAAAAAGTGACGTTCCAGTCAAATCACGACTTTCAGTACAGCGGCCTAAACTTAACTTAGAATTTCCATTCTAGACCTCTGTGCTGAAAGTCGCAATTCGAATGAAATGTCACTTTTTTCGACCCACATGACTTGTCACGAAACAAGATTCGACTTTCAGCACAGAGGTCTCTGTTTTGCGCGACAGCTCTCAGCTTCGACTAGGATCTCTCAGTTGTTGCGGCTTCTGCTAGTATGGTTCTCCTCCACACGTTGTTCTAGATCTTCCGACTCGACGGGATCCTTGCGGATTCCAGTCACGGGCCTGTTTGGCTAGATTTTCGTTTTCGCGCGTCGCAAGGTGTGGCTAACCCAATTCCATGTCCTTCGCCTGATTTGGTCGTCTATCCTTTCTTGGCCGGCACGGCGCCATAGTTCTTCGTTTGAAATTCTATCTTGCCAGCGGATTTTTAGGATGCGACGCAGGCATCTGTTGATGAAGACTTGTAGGCCCCCTGTGATCTGAGTTGATCTCCATATGCGTAAAGTCAAATCATCATTGGATAATAAGATAAGATAAACTCCTTAATGCGATAGCGCTTCTACTTATTGTCGATGTGCACAAGAAGGGCCACTGCCTCTTCCTTTATCTACATAGGGGGTGTTAACATACAGAAAATCAAAGACCTACTTGTTAGCATCTCCATGTCCACTCAGGAACTGTGTGGGATAGTTACTCACTTCCCCATGTTCCATTATAACCCACTTCTCCACATTTGGTATGAGTCTATGGGTCTATCGATCCACCTCCTCTACCATCAGCCTTATTCTCGTTGTGGAGTGACGTGACAGATGTCTCACTTCGACCTTAAAATGGTATTCTCATTGTCAAAGTAACAGATTTCTGGCAAGCAAATCGACTAAGTTCGTATTTTATTGTCGCAAGGTGGCGTGTGAAGTGACATTTTCCTCGATACGTGTGTGTAGGCAGTCGACAGTTTCATTCCACCGCGTCCCTCGTAGTCACGTCACTCGCCAACAAGAATATCATCTCCATATTGCGATGGACTGACTGCGTACCAGAGTCCGTCACACTTCTTTGGACTCTCCTCTTGCATATTTCGAGATGTAGAATATCAATTAGGATCATTCTAACCATCACGCATCACGCTGCTTCGTCAGACGTAGTACGGTATGCACAGCGTGCCTGAAGGGCACTTAACCGATACGCAGAGTTTATTTTCCTCCTATTGCCAGTTCTGTCCAATGTCGCTGCATACAATAAGATCGAACTAGCCATTCTTGTGATGAGCAGGCGTTGGCTTAACCTGGAGCCCTCGGTATTAGACAACATCTTCGCGAGAGTGCTACGTTCGAAAATAAAATCACGGTTAGGGATTAATTTCGTTAATGTATACACAGCCTTGAAATTCATGTTTACGCATGGCTTACGTAGTTGACATGATATCCGGTTGTATAAAAGGGTGTTTTCTGAGATTAGTACAACCACAAAAAACTTCTTAATATTAAATAATTTCTCGCACATACATACAAACATATACATATGTAGGTAACAAACAAATTCGTTAAAAATCCGACGGCGGCAGCACTTTTAACAAAAATCACAAACAAAAATAATGGCCCCTGTGCTGAAAGTCGTGTTTTCTGTCATATGAAGTGAAGCTAGTCGAGTGGTGTGCTGATAGTCAATTCTTGCCACGTCTGTGTCGTTTAAAATCGAAATGACAGCATGACAGTCGTGTTTATTGTAGTTTTATTTCAACTTTTAGTCGACGTGTTGTGATCTAGTGAGAAAGATCAGCTGCACTGATATTCATAATTTGATTGAAACGTCGCTTTTTACGTCTCAAACGACTTGTCATGCCACATGACTTTCCGCATACCAACTAAAATACGAGTCGACACCGACATCTACAGGTGACTGTCACACGACTCGACTTCCAGCACAGGGGCCAATAAAAAAAATAGAGAAAAAAAATAAAACGAATAGCAACAAATCGATTTTCAATTAATAACAAATTAACAAGCAAAAACATTTTCTTTGTTTATTATATTTTATTCATCTTGATTACATGTATATGCCAAATATCGCGATTAGTTAATGTCAAAAGAAAATTGTGTTTTAAACTTAATATTATCTTTTTATTAAAGAAGAAGAAGAATGGCCATAAGATTAAAAATAATAATAATAACTAAGCGACAAAACAAAAAACAAAAAAATATGTATGTTAATGTGTATATGTAATAAAAAAAACTAAATTTATCTTCTTTTTTTATTTAAAAAACAAAAAAAAAACAATGTTTCTTTAGTAGCTGTTTTATTTGGTTTTTTTATATTATGTATACATAAGTACAACATATATAAGTATAATGTAATAAATAAATAAATATATATACGAATATATATATATGAAATGCAATATGGTCTCATATTTTATTGTAAATATGTAATTATAGTTTTAACTTACCAAAAAAAAAAAACAAAAATATATAAAAAAACGGAGGTTAAAATTTAGGTATTTAAAAATCAATAAATAAATAAATTAAATTTTTAAGCAGTTAAGCAAAAAAACAAAACAAAATTCGAGCATATAAATATAATTAAAAAACAAAAAAAAAAACACGAAAACAATGTCTGAGTATATAAATTGAAAAGTTGATTAATTAAATAAATAAATAAATTAACAAAAAAAGTAAAGCTCTAAAAATAAATGAATAATAAATAAAAATAATTTAACTAAAAACAAAAATTATAAATGCATTAAAAAAAAATAAACCTACACAAACAAAACAAAATAAACCACAATCAGGTTGATTAAATATAGCTTTTAAGATTCTAGGCGATGCTCTCTTTATTTAATTATTATAAATTAAAAAACACAAAGTTAAACACAAAAGCAACAAAGTAAAGGGATTTATTAAAACAAACAAAAAAATAGAAAAATTAAACATAAAAAAATACCACAAACACAATTGTTTTTTGTCATAAAAATATATATTTAAAAAAAGTGCATTAGAAGAGAAGAGATAAGATAAATAAATGAAATAAGAAATCAAAACGTGGATAAAAACAAAAGCTAAATATTATTTACACCTGACTTTTTATTTTCAACCCTTTAAGCATCTTATTTTAAATTGAAATATATTTAACGATCTGTGAATATCGTTAATGTGTGATTATTGTAAAAATTATTATGTTAAATTGTAAAAGAAAATATATTAATAATTTATAGACTTGAGTAATAGGAAAAGTGCAGACATTCTCTCTGAGTAAATAATCTTGACGGGAGTACTTATTCTAGCTGAGAAACTTCTGTAATATAGGTTATTGTAAATGTCCACAAATTAAGGGGGGGAGAAAGGAACAACTGCGTTCAAGTTCGACTCTTCCTGACCATCGGACTGCCCTGGTCCATTCATGGGTTTCCGTTTTGGTGATTTCACCTTCCTGTAGTTCTTCTAATACCTGTCCATAAAAAAGGCTGTAAAAACGAAATATCTAATTATAGCCCAATTGCGAAGTTATCGTCTATACCAAAACTCTTGGAATCTATTATTTATTCTGCTATCGCCCCTATCTGCAAGAGACTTATCTCAACAAACCAACATGATTTTCTTGCAGCCCGTTCCACTACTACTAATTTACTGGAGTTCTCTTCAAACACAGTTAGAGGCTTTGTCACTGACTGTGTCTACACAGACTTCAGTAAAGCTTTCGACAAGCTCTCCCACTCTATTATAGTTCTTAAACTAAAGAAATTAGGCTTTCCGCATGCCCTTGTGGTATGGAACCTACCAGGTTCTATTCCGCGGAGTCAAATCTAAGAACATCTGGAGTCCCGCAAGGTAGTCATCTTGGCCCTCTCCTTTTTATTTTATCAATTGACGATATTTTTACCCAGCTAAGGAACTGTAAAATCCTTATTTACGCTGATGACATCAAACTGTATCGCCACATATAAGGAGTATAGAGGATTGCAAACTTCTGCAAGCAGATCTAAACACCGACCCCTGTGCTGAATGTCGAGTCGTGAATCGTGACAAGTTTTTTGAGTTGAAGAAAGTGACGTTTTAATCGAATTACGACTTTCAGCATAGTGGCCTAGAGTGGAAGTGCTAAGTGCGAGTTTAGCCCCCTATGCTGAAAGTCGCAATTCGTCTGAAACGCCACTTTCGTCAACTCAAAAAACTTGTCACGAATCACGACTCGACATTCAGCACAGGGACCACCTTCTATTCTTGGTGTTCCAACAACAACCTTGTGCTTAATATTAGCAAATGCGAGATCATGACTTTGGTGTTATGACGTGGTGTTATAACTTATGACTATACTTTCCTTGACAACAAGGTCTTCCGTACTGAATCTGTAATCGATCTAGGGGTTAGGTTAGAAAGTAAGTTGGATTTCTCCACCCACATCAATTATATCTCCTCCAAGGGCAATTCAGTCCTGGGATTTATAAAAAGATGGTCCAAGGAATTCAACAACCCCCGCATCACTAAACACCTGTACGTATCTTTGGTTAGGCCTTTGCTTGCCGACTACGCTTCCCAGGTATAGTCTCCTTACTAGTCCTCACATGTTAGTAGAATCGAATCGGTTCAAAGGGAGTTCGTCCGGCTTGCACTGAGCCACCTCCCGTGGGATGACCCACTTGCTCTTCCACCTTATGAGAACAGACTTAAATTGCTCAACTTAAGCTCTCTCCATAAGCACCGTGAGGTCGCTGACGTTATATTCGTTCATCGACTGATGAATGACAAGGTGGACTCTGGTTTCTTAAGGCAGTAAAGATTAAAGAAAACTTCCTTCGTGTTCTTTGCGATGATTCGATGACCTATCGGTCCTTGGTAAGTACCGTGCTAACAAACCCCCCGGTAACGCGGTTCTAATTTCATACTCTCGCCGGTTGCTGGTGCCATGTTTTCGATCACTACCAGATCTTCTTCACTATAAGTCCGCGGCTTCTTATGTTGCCCATCTTTCCATTTGTGTTGTTGTTCTTTTATTTTTTCCTTCGTCTTTTCTTCATTTTTACTTCTTCTATTGTTTCCTCTTCCATTTCGGTATGCAGATATTCAGCCTTATTCTCGTTGTCGAGTGACGTGACAGATGTGTCACTTCGACTTTAAATTGGTTTCTCATTGCAAATCTAACAAACTTCTGGCGAGAAAATCGACAAAATTCGTATTACATGGTCGCAAAGTGGCGCTTGAAGTGACATTTTCCTCGATACTTGTGTAGGTATCAACAATTTCATTCCACCGCGTCCTTGATAGTCACGTCACTCGCCAACGAGAATATCACCTATTATAATAAATAGCTCTCGGTGATATATCCCGCAAAGAGAAGTCAAACACGATGTCTTATGGGCTGAATTTAGTACATAGTAGCGTTCTTTTGCGCGTTTGTGGTCCACTGGAGGTTACCATAGGTGTTGATCCCAAGTGTCTGACTTCTCCACGGTGTAGTGCTCAAAAGAAAAAGAGAATAAAACGAGAAGACAAACGAAATCATAGATTGTATAAAAAAAATTATTATTCATTTCAATTTTTGTAAATTATATTCTCAATTTTTGTTTATATATTATTTGCAAGTTTTTCAAAAAAACACACAAAAATTATTAAATTGAGTTTTAAAGAAATATGGAAAAAAAATAAAAGGAACACAAAAAACGATATTAACGAAAATCTCTCGATTTTTCCTGTCTCTGTTTCATATTGCACACATGTAGAAAAACATTAACACTATATTATAGTCGGAAAGTCCCGACTCCTGAAGATCCTATATTATCGGGAAGAAGAAAACGAAACCTATTGTAACTAACATTAGAGATAGAGGGCGGCAATATGACTGAACTAAAGTGTGACCTAACCCAGCGGGAAATTATTCAAGCCATCTACGATGATAAGGTGATAACAGACAGCCGATTTATTAACATCTCTGTTTGCCGCAAATTCTTCTTTTCCCGAAACTGATATGCTACCCCCGGCTCCCGAGCACAACACTCATTTAATTGGACAGGGTTTTCATCAGAACTCCCGAGGTGTACAAGTGCCTCAAGGAGCTCGATGCCAACAAATCCACTGGACCCGATAATATACCTCCTATCATCTTAAAACAATGCGCCTTACCTTTGGCTAAACCTACTTTTTGCCCTATTATACTGCTCCTGGGTTTACCCAGACTCTTGGAAACTTGAAGAAAAAAGGTGACTCAAGCCTTCCGTCCAATTACCGCCCAATAGCAATTACTTCTGGTCTCTCCAAAACCACGGACACGATAATCAACAAAGAACTTATGCGATATCTAGAATCGAACCTCTTTTTCTTCTTTGATCCGTTAGCTGGCGGTCTGGGGGGGACGTCCTTGCAACAGATACGCTGCTGTCGGTGCCGCTTTGAAAAATGCGGTTTCTTGCCTAGTTTCTTCGGTTTTTCGGATTGATCGATTCTGGTCAATTCGGCAGGTGGACCACCCTCCTCCTTTCACACCCTGGGCTTGGGACCAGGCGACGGCGGAGTTAGAATCGAACCTACTCATAAACGACAGACAGTATGGCTTCCGACAAAAAAGATCAAATGGCGATCTTTTAGTTTGTCTTACAAACCACAGCCGAAGTCTGCATAGATCTGGTGATCCTAGTCTGGTTGCTCTGGATATCTCCAAGACTTTCGATAGAGTTTGGCACTCAGTCCTGTTAGCTAAACTCAAAGCTATTGGAATGGACTCACTTCTACAGAAGTGGTTTGAGAATTTCCTTTCCGGCCGTTCAATCAAGGTAGGATATTGGATGGCGTCAAATCCGCATACCAGGGGCCAGGGTCACCGGCCCTATTTCTTACCTTTATAAATGACCTACTTTCAATCCCCTCCAGCCCACTTCTCAGCTTCGCTGATGACGGTTTCCTGCATTAGTCTTACAGCTTCGATACAAGACAGACGCATGCCAGAACCATAGTAAGGTTTTTGAATTCGCTTCGTGTCGTTTTCAGTCGACGTCGAATTGCGTGAACTGGCCACAGGGCGCATCTCCTTCTATTCTTCCGGTTTGCCTTCTGTTGGGACATACCCATTTATAACTGAATAATTGAAGAATTTGTCCCTTAAACGAATCTTTCACATTCTTTCATCTATGGCTTCAAACCCTACGACAAGGTGCTTTATTCCCTGCGGAACGATGAATGCTGTACCTAATATGTGGTCTCTTTCTTTGCAGCTATAAAATATCTTATATAAGTTCTTTGGACAAAAATAGCCCCTATGGAGATCCCGGGTTACAATAGGTTTTGCCTTCTTCTTCGCGATAACATAGGGTTTTCAGCGGGCTCGACTCTTGGACTATTTTTATCATTATTTTTTCCTTATTATGCTGTCTCTACTTTAAGTTTAATAATATGAAAAAGAAAACAAAATATCATTATTTACTTACCTAAAAAAAATTAAGATAAATAAAAAACACGTAAGAAAATGATATAACTTATTTGTCTTCATATACAGCGAGATAATATTAATAATAATAATAAAAAAAATAATAATGAATAGAGGACATAGGAGAAAAAAACTTGTAGCAAAAAAACTATTCTAAGATATAAAGATAAAAGAAAAAAATCACCAATGAATTCTACATTTAATAATAATAATTATAAAAAACAAAAAAAATCCAACAATTGTAATTTGTACTTTAAAAGCTGATAAATATAGTTTAAACGAAGAAGAAAAAGACGGAAAGCAAAAAAAAAACAAGAAAAAAAACGAAATAAAAATAAATATTAATAAAAATTGAAGGCAATTTAAAAACGAACAAAACGAACAAATTATATATTCTATTTCTACAGCAGTCCAGCAGCCCCGTGTTGCATAGAAAGCAGCAAAAATTGGAAAATTTTACTTTATTTGTAGTTTCAATATTTCGTTTATATTTAACTTTATTTTTTAGTTATTTTTTTTTATCTTCCTCAATATCCAAAATGTCCACGTCCACGTCATGATAGCTGGGCAAATGCAGCTAACAGAAGGCAGCTAGTGTTTAGTACCCTCCATCAGGAAGAATTTCGCTACGATCACTCCTTTGCCCCTGTGCTGAAAGTCGAGTCGTCGCGACACGACAAGTCGCTTGAGTTGAAGAAAGTGACGTTTCAGTCGAATCAAAGTTTTCAGTATAGAGGCCTAAATTCAACTTGGCATTTTCACTCTAGGCCCCTGTGGTGAAAGTCAACTTAAACGACTTGTCGTATCGTGACGACTCGACTTTCAGCACAGGGGCCCTTAATTCATTCTTATTTGGGGCGTCTTGGCGGGCACTGCAGCTGCTGTTGCAGATACACTGCAAGCGGCATAGAAGTGTAGAAGCTGCCAAAATAGACGATATGATTCTTGAAGCTGGGAATTGTTTGTGACAACCGAATAAAATATTGCTGGTGGCTCCAAGGTCAGGTGTTCCTGGCTTTATGATGTCTCCAGCACCATTGTAGATCTCGAATTGGTACGAATATCCATTGGTATGGCACAACTTTATCCCCCATTCGTGGGGTTTATTCGACATGTATTGGCCTAAATAGTGCACAATTTGTGTCGAACATATACTCGACCATTCTTTGGTACTGAATCGAAGCGTTCATTTAAAATGTTTGGCAATTTTCCTGATACGAAAAAGGGTATCACATCCGCGCGTTCACCTTTTTTGACATATTCAGCTTCCTTAGAAAAGCATAAATACTCCATCGGTGAATTCAGTTTCTTCACTGTATACGGCAAATCAGTCTTTCCTCGAATTGACACCTCATTGACATGCAATTGCATTGACCTTTTCCCCCGGACCATAATGCTCGTGAACTCTGAGCTGACTTTTTGTCTGTCGTATCCAACGCTGAAAGAGGAAAATAAAGGCCCCTGTGCTGACAGTCGTAATTTTATTGAAACGACAATTTCTTCAACGCAAACGACTTGCCACGCCACCCGACTCTCAGCACACCAACTAAAAAAAGAGACGACAAACGACATATACATGCGACTGTCATATGACTCGACTTTCAGCACAGGGGCCAAAGAACGGCTTTCTGTGTTTTCATTTACAACCTGTTCCAGTAAAACCAACTCCTTCAAATATGTACCCATAAGGCATAAAACTTCTATCAAGTTGCGCTCTCCTACAGATATGCAATGATTCAGCTTGTTTCTGAAATATTTGGCAGCTGTCCACCACGGCTTTCCTTTGGAGTTTGTTATACGCTCTTTCCAGATCTGCTAAAAGCAATATGCTACGTTCTCTTAGTACGATGGCACAGCCCAGGCTAAGCGCAGTTTCATTCAAGAGTGACAGAATCCCCTGCCAGGTATTCAGCCGGCAGCCCTGTTTGTGAGCCTTCACTCTAGGACCCAGCCTAGTCGAGTGCTTGGGATTTTTGCTAGGACTTTGGAAGATGTGGGTAGGTAGTAAAATGTTATTTTGGGCTCTTTAGGGATGGGACGAATCTTTGCAAATTTCTAGGCCTGTCGAAATGAGCCCGAGGCCAACACCTTTATTATAAAGCCTAGTTAGCAAGTGATGGGGTATGTCTCATTGATATCGATCGCCTAGTTATTCGGCGAGAGAAAGGCAAATATTTAAGGTAACAGAAGCTATGGTTACTATGATCCAATATATGTATCCTTCTCGTGTAAAATTCTCCTGATGTTGGGTGTGTTACAAGTTTAACCACAACCTGGGGCCAGTTCACGCAATTCGACGTCGACTGAAAACGACACGTTAAATGTCGTTTTGGGTTCACGCAAGTCGACGTTTTATGTTTGTCGTTTTAAAAGTGTCGTTAATTTTCTCGACGCCAGATTTGGCGTCGAATTCATTTATTGTTGTATTAAAAACGAGTTGTGAGCCAATTAGAGCAGAGCAGAAATAATTTTACACAAAACTTGTTTACAGTTCTGAACGAGCAAAATGCAATAGAAAAAGAAAAACTATTAGTTGAAAAATAACAATTATAACTACTCCAAGAATAGTTAGATGTACAAAAATAAATTCAGAGTTGAGATTTTCCAATATTATTATGAATTTGTTTAATTAATTAATTTAATTACTCACATTATTAAAGTTTTAGTATTATTTGCAACTTGTCCCCCTTGTGGATAATGTGAAAAGTGCAGCGGTTTCATTGGATTTTGCATACCTTTAGGAGAAATTATTTTGAGAAAACGACATTCGACACGTCGACTTACGTGAACCCAAATTCAACGTCGTAGAAATTAATGTCGTTTTCATAAAGCGTCGATGTCGACGTCGAGTGTCGAATTGCGTGAACTGGCCCCAGATTTCCTCCAATTTAATTTAAGTTGTACTCCCCTTTTCCCATTATTTTGCATTTATGTTATTTAATTTTTAATTGAGTTTCCTTGTGAAAAGTAAACTTTCTGAAGTACCTAAGGAAATTTGTAAGTACCTGTTGCAGATGCTGCCATATTTTGCTGTATAGATCTCCATCTTCAGAATAAGGGCAATTAGTGTTTACTAGGTAAGGAACTTTATCTTCTCGCCGTTTTTTTTTTTTTTTTCAATCATCTATAGGTTGGCTGTGTTTAAGTATTATAAATCCTTTAGATTGTTCTAAGTTAACAGCTAGCAGGTTTTTCAAGTGCATGCGCAAAGCTTTGACGCTATTAATAAGAATGCTAGTGCAATGAAATGCCGACCACTGCTTTAGGACATTAAACGGGGTCTCGCTGCAGAATTTGGCTTCGTTCTCGATTTTACTTTTGACCGAAAACATTTACTTATAGGGTAGAATCTAGTATCGAGTACAATTCAAGCTACATTCTTGCAAGTATATCTCATTCCTGAATGCTTTACACCTTTATATGTTTGTACAAGAGTTTGGGGCCGTTTGCCTTCCAAAACCACAAATTGGAACTATTCAAAATAATTGATTTTCTTTAATATCTTAGAGTAATAAATTATAGGTGAAGCAGATATCCAAAGCACCCACCAACATCCAACAAAAGCAAACTAATGGACGACGGAAAGGAATCAAGGAATAACTAATCAACACAACAAAATGGAATAAAAAACAATAAGCTAAACATAATTAAAATGTACAATCTCATAATAATTTATTATGCGTTTGAATTTCTAATAAAACTCAGGTGAAAAGAGTGCATCTTTTATTTGTTATAAGTTATTTAAAATTAATAAAACATTGGAGAAGTTGGCGGAGGACCGGCATTCCCTTAACACCGTGAAAATCACGAATTGCATATTTTTAGGAACCAATCGCCTTAAAGGATTGTGCCCTCCCCCTGGGCGAGCCTTTTCGGGCTGGAGCTCTCCCCTAAGGATTTAACCGGTGGTTTTAGGGTCAGTCATCAGCGGAGTAGGGGGAATGACATTCAGCATAGCGTGCCACAACTATTTAGCGGGCAGTGTGACGGAATGTGAATCCAAAGCGGGTCAACCTTTAGTGTGGAGCTGCACCGCTTTTGCAATGAGCGGCCAGGCCAGGACCGGGTCCCAGTTGTAGAGCCTTTTAATGAATAATAATTTAGGGTCACAGCATAACAGGGCATCACAACAAGTATTTCTTTCCAAAGTTCCTTCTACGGTGTTTCGCCAGGTAGCATGTCAAGGAACTTGCAGCAGGATTTGTTTTCCTGCTGGTGCACCAGGGTGCGACTAAAAGCCGAACAGATTGGCGCGGAGGTCGTGGGAGACTGCCTGCGAGAGTTTCCCATACATTTAATTTCTCCGCGCTGTCACTATATTAATAAAAAATATGATATGTAATGAGTTTTGTTTATATAAAAAAAAACTTAGTTTTGAATATATATAAAATGCATTAATTATATCCTTTGTAACCTCGAATTGACACCTCTTTACACAAAAACGCCAAGGGGAGATCACCACAAAAGGGCATAATTCCCGAACCCTTGGATTCGGGATCTGGATTTGGACCTTATTCTCTGTTTAAATCATCATCACCGATTATTTGCAGAGGAGGGGTGAAAACTTTTTTTTATCATTCCAATTGAAGGCCTCAAAGAGCTCTATTTAAATATCCAGGGTACAAACATATGATATTCTAGGTATGATAACTTCGCATCTCTTTACCCATTCAACAATCTCCAATAACATGAATTTCATTCTCTTTCCAAGCGAACATTATACACATGTATTAAAAACAAACCACCAACGCTTGAGCAAATTTATAATTCCAGCATTATTTAGATTTGCTGGCTGAATCAGGGCCCAGGGGTGGTCGGCCTAAAATCTCTAAAGTCTGGAGGAAAAACTAAAATTAATTGAAGAAATTCCCGCTGGAAGCTGTAATCTCATATCATTTCAAAATCAACGCCAATATCGCAGTCGCCACTCCACCACAATCCCGGAACCACCGACATGATTAGCGGCGACCCCCGGCGATGGTGGCTGAGAGCGAAGGAGCCAACCCCGGTAAAATATAATTTTCATTTTTTTGGTTTAACTCTTCAAATAATGATCTGTAATTTCCAGTGTAATCAATTCAAGATGAGGTACACCTCTACGCAGGTATCCTGAGCATACTGCTGTCCACCCACCCCAGCCAACAACCAGCGCAAGCAAATCAAAGGACGACGCAGAGGAATTTCCAAAAAAATAAATATAAATAAATTGAAGAAATACTCGCTGGAAGCTGTGACATCATATATCGTTTCAAAATTAGCGCCAACATCGTAGTCGCCACTCCACCTACAACCCCAGCAAGCACCGACATGATTAGCGGCGACTCCCGGTGATGGTGACTGAGAGGAAAGCAACCGCCCAACCACGGTAAATTTTACTTTTCAACTTTTTTTAACTCTTCAAAATAATTAATAATCTGTAATTTCCAGTGCAATCAATTAAAGGATGCAGTAAACCTCCACGCTGGTATCCTGAGCATCACTGCTGTCCACCCACCCCAGCCAACAACCGCCACTCCACCCACAACTCCAGTAACCACCGACATGATTAGCGGCGACTCCCGAGGAAAGGAGCCACCACCTACCACGGTAAATTTTAATTTTCAATTTTTTGGTTTGACTCGTCAAAATAATTATCCTTTAATTGCCAGGTAATCAATTCAAGGATGAAGTACACCTCCAAGCAGGTATCCACGGCTGTCCACCCGCCCCAGCCAACGACCAGAGCAGGCAAATCAAAGGACGGGGAAAGGAATTTTAAAAAAGAACCCATCAACACAAAATAAATAAAAAGTGATTCAATTAAAATGTACTTATAATTTATTTTATATCATCACGAGAATTAAATTGCTTTCTTATTTGAAAAAAAAAAACATTTTTTTATTATCTCTTATTATCCCCAATCTGCAGCACCCGCCCTAGTTAATGCGAAGTCACCTAGTCGCACGCAAAAAAAATTTTCCTCTCTTTCAAAAACGTATCATAACAATTTCTTCGGCTCGCCAGGATTTGCACCAGGCCACCATAAAACCCCAGGCAGCAAGCCGACAGCCTCAATTTTTATATGAATGACGTAGATCCATTTTGACGTCATAACCCGGAGTAAATGTGCTACTGTGTGCCTCCGTCATAAACAGCATTTTTAACTATTCCCGCCTTCCTCGAATTATTTTTACTCTCATTCTAAACACCACCGACGACCCCCTTTCACACATTCTAAACACCACCGACCGACCGCGTGCGCTGGGAACATTTAATTTTGGTCGCATTTTGTACTGAAATTCAGGATTTGCACCAGGCCACCATAAACCGCAGGCAGCAATTCGATCGGGCGGCAGATCATATGACGTCACTTCCCCCTAAGAAGGAATAATATAAAAAGTATCCAATTCCTTTTCAAACTAGTTTATTCACTGTGTTTATTCCTCATTCCCATCGTATTTGATTGGCTGATCGCACTTCCCCTAAATAATACATTTATTCACAATTGCATTTGAAACTATTTCTTTCATTTTTCTCGAAATGTTTTATTTATTAAAATTTTAATTCCAACCGAAATGTTTTATTTAAAATTTAAAATCCAACCGAAAGCTCCGTCGCCCTCCCTGAAATATTTGTATTTTCTCCCAGCCAAAATTATTTCGTATTAGTACGATTTCTTGGATTTGCACCAGGGTCTCATGAACCGCAGGCAGCAATAATTTTGGCTGGGAGAAAATACAAATATTTCAGGGAGGGCGACGGGAAAAATGAAAGAAATAGTTTCAAATGCAATTGTGAATAAATGTATTATTTAGGGGAAGTGCGATCAGCCAATCAAATACGATGAATTGGAATGAGGAATAAACACAGTGAATAAACTAGTTTGAAAAGGAATTGTATACTTTTTATATTACTTCTTCTTAGGGGGAAGTGACGTCAGATGATCTGCCGCCTGATCGAATTGCTGCCTGGGGGTTATGGTGGCCTGGTGCAAATCCTGGCGAGCCGAAGAAATTGTTATGATACGTTTTTGAAAGTGAGGAAAATTTTTTTTGCGTGCGCATTAACTAGGGCAGGTGCTACAGATTGGGGTGGATGCCAAGATAATAAAAAATGTTTTTTTTTTCAACTAAGAAAGCAATTTAATTCTGGAGATGATAAAATACATTCATTATATGTAAATTTTAATCACTTTCACTTATTTTGTGTCGGTGTCGATGGTTTCTTTTGAAAATTCCTCTCCGTCGTCCTTTGATTTGCTTGCGCTGGTTGTTGGCTGGGGTGGGTGGACAGCGGTGATGCTCAGGATACCTGCGTGGAGGTGTACTTCATCTTGAATTGATTACCTGGCAATTAAAGGATAATTATTTTGAAGAGTCAAACCAAAAAATTGAAAATTAAATTTTACCGCGGCTGGTGGTTGGCTCCTTCGCTCTCAGCCACCATCACCTTACTTTTGCAACTGGCTGTGAATGGGGTTGTAAATTTTAATGTGGCCTGGGGTGTATGGTGTGCGACTAAACTGTAAATCGGCTCGAGGCCTCGCTTTCAACAGAGGTGGGCAATAATTATCTCATTTCTTTATAGATCAGCGGATGACAAAGAAAAAAATGATTTTTTTTTAAATTAAGAAAGAAACAATTTATTTATATTTCTTGAGATAAAATAAATTTCTCCGATTGTACATTTTCATCACTTTCACTTGTTTTTATTTTTGTTGATTTGATGCGCATCTCTAGCAAAGACCATTTTGCGTCTCGCTGTGGTCGGGGTGTTTTTTAAAAGATTCCTTTCCATCGTCCGTTGATTTGCTTGCACAGGTTGATGGCCGGGGTGGGTGGATGGCAGTGATGCTTGGGATAACAGCTTTGGGAATTTATTTCATCCTGGAAATTAAAGAATATTAATTATTTTGAAGTTAAAAATAATTGATCGTCTAGCCCCCGGGATAGCACGAAACTGCTGGGGCTGCGGATTCTGGACATATTCCACCGGTGATTAAATAAGGGTGCTAACTTCTGGCATGGTGGCGCGCGGCGGTGGAAATGCGATGGTAATTAATGGCAAATTGATGCACGAAGGTGTTTAACCAGGGTAGGAATCCGCAAGATGATGGAAAGGTTGTTAATTGAACATGGACGTGTGACTATAACGACGGTAATTAACTTATTTCCTTCCGATGACGATCCTTAAAATTTTTTGGTTATGTCCACAACAGGTGCTAAGGGCCCGGTCTATACACGAAATTATCCAACAGCAGACACCGCTGGCACCGTGTATGCCTTCCTGTGTTTTCAACGAAGGAATTTAAAGAATAATTTAAAGTTTTTTTGTATTTTTTATTCGAAAAATTTAGAAAAATATACTTTTCTGCCGCCGTTTTGTTTTTTTATGTTTTGACAGTTTCTCTTTGCTGAGAATTTGAAATTTTATTTGGGAAGAGAGAAGGAGAGGGAAAAAACTAGTTAGCATTAGTATGAAAAAGATAGCAAAACGATGTGTCGATTTCTCCTTCGGGACGACGGGAAATGTATTATTTAGGGGAAGTGCGATCAGCAAAGCAAATACGATTAATTGGAATGAGGGGAAAAAACACAGTGAAGAAACTAGTTTGAAAAGGAATTGTATACTTCTTATATTATTTCTTCTTAGGGGGGAGTGACGTCAGATGATCTCCTGCCGCTTGATCGAATTGCTGCCTGCGGTTCATGAGACCCTAGTGCAAATCCTGAATTTGAGTACAAAATTTAATGTTCCCAAGCGCACGCGCAGTCGGTGGTGTTTAGAATGGGAGAAAAAGCAATACGAGGAGATGAGGAAGACGGGAATAGTGGTGGTGGTCGGTGGTGTTTAGAATGAGAAAAAAAGAAATACGATGAGGAAGACGGGAATAGTTAAAAATGCTTTATGAGCGAGACACACAGTAGCACCCTTACTCCGGACTATGACGTCAAAATGGATCTACGTCATTCATATAAAAATTGAGGCTGTCGGCTTGCTGCCTGGAGTTTATGGTGGCCTGGTGCAAATCCTGAAATTTCCAAGAAATTTTATGTTACGTTTTTGAAAGTGAAAAATTTTTTTTTGTGTTTGACAAGGGTTTTGCAAGGGAAGGTGTACAGATTGGCGTGGATGACAAGAAAATAAAAAAATGTTTTTTTCAACTAAGAAAGCAATTTAATTCTCGAGATGATATAAAATAAATTATAAGTACATTTTAATTGAATCACTTTTTATTTATTTTGTGTTGATGGGTTCTTTTTTGAAAATTCCTTTCCCCGTCCTTGGATTTGCCTGCGCTGGTTGTTGGCTGGGGCGGGTGGACACGCCGTGATGCTCAGGATACCTGCTTGGAGGTGTACTTCATCCTTGAATTGATTACCTGGCAATTAAAGGATAATTATTTTGAAGAGTCAAACCAAAAAATTGAAAATTAAATTTTACCGCGGCTGGTGGTTGGCTCCTTCGCTCTCAGCCACCATCACCTTACTTTTGCAACTGGCTGTGAATGGGGTTGTAAATTTTAATGTTGCCTGGGGTGTATGGTGTGCGACTAAATTGAAAATCGGCTCGAGGCCTCGCTTTAAACAGAGGTGGGCAATAATTATCTCATTTCTTTATAAGATCAGCGGATGACGAAGAAAAAAATGATTTTTTTTTAAATTAAGAAAGAAACAATTTATTTATATTTCTTGAGATAAAATAAATTTCTCAGATTGTACATTTTCATCACTTTCACTTGTTTTTATTTTTGTTGATTTGATGCGCATCTCTAGCAAAGACCATTTTGCGTCTCGCTGTGGTCGGGGTGTTTTTTAAAAGATTCCTTTCCATCGTCCGTTGATTTGCTTGCACAGGTAGATGGCCGGGGTGGGTGGATGGCAGTGATGCTTGGGATAACAGCTTTGGGAATTTATTTCATCCTGGAAATTAAAGAATATTAATTATTTTGAAGTTAAAAATAATTGATCGTCTAGCCCCCGGGGATAGCACGAAACTGCACTGGTTGCGGATTCTGGACATATTCCACGGGTGATTAAATAAGGGTGCTTCTCTTGTGATGATGGTAAATGTCGACTAACTTCTGGCATGGTGGCGGCGGCGGTGGCAATGCGATCGTAATTAATGGCAAATTGATGCACGGTGATGTTTAACCAGGGTGTAGGAATCCGCAGGATGATGGAAAGGTTGTTTATTGAACATGGACGTGTGACTATAACCACGGTAATTAACTTATTTCCTTCCGATGACGATCCTTCAAATTTTTTGGTTATGTCCACAACAGGTAATAGTTAAAATTGGCAATAGTTTGGCAATAGTTAAAATTGCTTTATGACGGAGACACACACTAGCCCCTTACTACGGGTTATGACGTCAAAAAGACGTAGATCCATTGATCCTGTGCTCTGAGTTGAGGCTGTCGGCTTGCTGCCTGGGGTTTATGGTTGCCTGGTGCAAATCCTGAAATTCAGTATAAAATGCGACCAAAATTCAATGTTCCAAGCGCCCGCGGTCGGTGGTGTTTAGAATGGGTGAAAAGGGGTCGGTGATGTTTAGAATCAGAGAAAAAGGAATATGATGAAGACGGGAATAGTTAAACATGCTTATTTTTTTTTGGGTGGCAGTGCGATCAACTGTCGACTTGCTGGCTGCCATTTATGGTGCCCTAGTGCAAATCCTGCTGGGACCAAGAAATTTTTGTTTACATTTTCTTCTTCCTTCATTCCTTGAAACTTTAATTTAAATAAGAGAAAAAAATAGGTGTGCGATCAAGGTGTAAATTGGTTCGAGTTTTTAATTAGATCAGCGGCTGGCAAGAAAGAAAACATTTTATTTTATTCAAACTAAGAAAGCAATTTATTAAACGGAATTATGGCAATGTGCATTTTTTATTTTAATTAATAATTTTAATTTTTTTATTTTATACATAGATAGAATATATAGAATAAAAAAAACGCCATTTTGTGTATGCTTCGGATGTGCTTGCGCTGGTTGTTGGCGGGTTGGTGGATTGGATGTGGATACCTGCTTTGGAGATTTACCTCATCCTTTAATTTGTTACCCTGGAAATTAAAGAACATTATTTATTTTATTTTATTTATTAGCCAAAACAAGGCATACTTAAACTAAAATTACAATTTTATTACACACGGCAGAGAGGAAGATAGGATAGATTATGGGGAGTCGGGTGGGTGTTGGAGGAGAAGGTGGTGAACCTTGCGTTTGAGAACTCTTGGGTGTTGTATGAGTTCGGGAGTACTGACTCGGGTGGTTGTTCTTGCTATAAGCAAATTTCTATACCGTAGTGTATGCGAAGATAAGGGCTGTAAACTATTAGGGTGAGCCGAAATCCGCAAAAAATCCAAAGGGGTACGTACCCCTTTGAAAAATTTGGCCCGATTTTTCGCACTTTTGCTACAGGGCTCCGATGTGGATGAATGGGGCCTCGTTGGAAAGGGCTCGCTCCCCTGAATCCAGCGCAGTTAAGTTTACCGGGAAATTCCAAGGGGTTCGGGAGTTATCCCCTCTTTAGTGATTTCCCCAAGGGGGCTACAGAATGCCCATTATCTCGGGAAATACTGGTCAGCCCGGGGTGGAATTGAATTCGCAGATTCCCTGGGAGGTCCCCAACAATTTCCCACCTTAAAAAGGGCCGCTCCAGAAATTTCCCAAATCCGCAAAAAATCCACAACCCCAAACAACCTGCGGCATAATAAGCGGAAACCGTGACTGTAGGAAGCAAAACCATTACATTAATAAAAACAAACCACCAACGCTTGAACAAATGTAGCAATTTCAGCATTATCTAGATTTGCTGGATTAACCAAGAGTGACCGGCCTACAATCTTTAAAGCTGGCGGAACAACGAAAATAAATTGAAATTGAAGAAATACTCGCTGGAAGCTGTGACATCATATCGTTTCAAAATTAGCACCAATATCGTAGACGCTACTCCACCCACAACCCCAGCAACCACCGACATGATTAGCGGCGACCACCGGTGATGGTGGCTGAGAGGAAAGGAGCAATCCACCAACCGCGGTAAATTTTACTTTTCAACTTTTTGTTAACTCTTCAAATAAAATTAATAATCTGTAATTTCCAGTGCAATCAATTCAAGATGAAGTACACCTCCACGCAGGTATCCTGAGCATCACCGCTGTCCACCCACCCTCCCCAGCCAACAACCAGCGCAAGCAAATCAAGGGACGACGCAGAGGAATTTCCAAAAGAAAACCGTCGCCACCGAAGTGAAAGTAATTATTAAAATTTACATAAAATATATTTATCATCTCGAGAATTAAATTGCTTTCTTAGTTAAAAAAAAACATTTTTTTATTATCTCTTATTATCCCCAATCTGTAGCACCCGCCCTAGTTAATGCGAAGTCACCGCACGCAAAAAAAAATTTTCCTCTCTTTCAAAAACGTATCATAACAATTTCTTCGGCTCGCCAGGATTTGCACCAGGCCACCATAAAACCCCAGGCAGCAAGCCGACAGCCTCAATTTTTATATGAATGACGTAGATCCATTTTGACGTCATAACCCGGAGTAAATGTGCTACTGTGTGCCTCCGTCATAAACAGCATTTTTAACTATTCCCGCCTTCCTCGAATTATTTTTACTCTCATTCTAAACACCACCGACGACCCCTTTTCACACATTCTAAACACCACCGACCGACCGCGTGCGCTGGGAGCATTTAATTTTGGTCGCATTTTGTACTGAAATTCAGGATTTGCACCAGGCCACCATAAACCGCAGGCAGCAATTCGATCGGGCGGCAGATCATATGACGTCACTGCTCATCACTCCTTTTGCACAAACTTCTTCTTAATAAGGGGAAATGAGAACCTGAATTTATTAAATATTTTATGGCCCGGTTCTTATTTCCCCTTATTGAGAAGAAGTTTGTGCAAAAGGAGTGATGAGCAGTGACGTCAACTGATCCCCTGCCGCCTGATCGAATTGCTGCCTGCGGTTCATGAGACCCTGGTGCAAATCCAAGAAATCGTACTAATACGAAATAATTTTGGCTGGGTATTTCAGGGAAGGCGACGGGGCTTTCGGTTGGATTTTAAATTTTAAATAAAACATTTCGGTTGGAATTAAAATTTTAATAAATAAAACATTTCGAGGAAAATGAAAGAAATAGTTTCAAATGCAATTGTGAATAAATGTATTATTTAGGGGAAGTGCGATCAGCCAATCAAATACGATGGGAATGAGGAATAAACACAGTGAATAAACTAGTTTGAAAAGGAATTGGATACTTTTTATATTATTCCTTCTTAGGGGGAAGTGACGTCATATGATCTGCCGCCCGATCGAATTGCTGCCTGCGGTTCATGAGACCCTGGTGCAAATCCAAGAAATCGTACTAATACGAAATAATTTTGGCTGGGTTGAAAATACAAATATTTCAGGGAAGGCGACGGGGCTTTCGGTTGGATTTTAAATTTTAAATAAAACATTTCGGTTGGAATTAAAATTTTAATAAATAAAACATTTCGAGGAAAATGAAAGAAATAGTTTCAAATGCAATTGTGAATAAATGTATTATTTAGGGGAAGTGCGATCAGCCAATCAAATACGATGGGAATGAGGAATAAACACAGTGAATAAACTAGTTTGAAAAGGAATTGGATACTTTTTATATTATTCCTTCTTAGGGGGAAGTGACGTCATATGATCTGCCGCCCGATCGAATTGCTGCCTGCGGTTTATGGTGGCCTGGTGCAAATCCTGAATTTCAGTACAAAATGCGACCAAAATTAAATGTTCCCAGCGCACGCGGTCGGTCGGTGGTGTTTAGAATGTGTGAAAAGGGGTCGTCGGTGGTGTTTAGAATGAGAGTAAAAATAATTCGAGGAAGGCGGGAATAGTTAAAAATGCTGTATGACGGAGGCACACAGTAGCACATTTACTCCGGGTTATGACGTCAAAATGGATCTACGTCATTCATATAAAAATTGAGGCTATCGGCTTGCTGCCTGGGGTTTTATGGTGGCCTGGTGCAAATCCTGGCGAGCCGAAGAAATTGTTATGATACGTTTTTGAAAGAGAGGAAAATTTTTTTTTGCGTGCGGTGACTTCGCATTAACTAGGGCGGGTGCTACAGATTGGGGATAATAAGAGATAATAAAAAAATGTTTTTTTTTAACTAAGAAAGCAATTTAATTCTCGAGATGATAAATATATTTTATGTAAATTTTAATAATTACTTTCACTTCGGTGGCGACGGTTTTCTTTTGGAAATTCCTCTGCGTCGTCCCTTGATTTGCTTGCGCTGGTTGTTGGCTGGGGAGGGTGGGTGGACAGCGGTGATGCTCAGGATACCTGCGTGGAGGTGTACTTCATCTTAATTGATTACACTGGAAATTACAGATCATTATTTGAAGAGTTATTTTGAATAGTTAAACCAAAAAATTGAAAATTATATTTTACCGTGGTTGCTGGATTGCTCCTTTCCTCTCAGTCACCATCACCGGTGGTCGCCGCTAATCATGTCGGTGGTTCCGGGATTGTGGGTGGAGTGGCGACTACGATATTGGCGTTGATTTTGAAATGATATGAAATGCAGCTTCCAGCGATTTATTTTTTCCTCCAGATTTTAACGATTTTAGGCCGGCCACCCCTGGTTCAGCCATAAAATCTAAATAATGCTGGAATTATAAATTTGCTCAAGCGTTGGTGGCTTGTTTTCAATACATATGTATAATGTTTGTTTGGAAAGAGAATGAAATTCATGTATTGTAGATTGCTAGAATTTTGGGTAGGGTGGCGATTGAATGGGTAAAGAGATAAGAATCCTAGGAGGACATGATTTGGGGGGCTGTAAAAGAAATATAAATAAACTAGCTACAATAAAAACAAACATTATTATTAATAGAAGCTACAATATTTATTTTTCATTTTATTGTTTTCTGTTTTTATTACTAATAAAAAGTAAAAATAAAAAAAAATGCAACAAAAAGAAACAACAATAAAACACATCATTTTCATGTAGTATTATTATTACAATTAACAGTGAGAGCTCCTCCTTTTACATATACAATGAAGGAAGAAAATGCAGTTTTTTGTTATTTTCCTTTAATAAAAATTAATAGAGTCAAACTTTATAATAATAATAATAAAAATTATAATAAAATCTTCAAATTAAAAAATATAGTAATATTCCCAGAAAGAAGAAAAATATATATTATGTATATATGTATGTAATATATACATATATAACAACGAAAGAAATAAACAAATAACTTTCTTCCACAATTTCTTTCTTTTTCGATAAACTGACATTTATTTATAATAATTGCAATACGAGTTGTGTTGCTCTGTTTTATTTTTTTATGTTTTAGTGCTCAAATTGGTTTTTTTTTTGTTTTTTTATATTTATGTATTTTTTTTAACCTTTATTACTAATTATGTTTCGGGTTTTTTTCTTTCCTTTTACAATATCTCTTTTTTTTTTACATATACATCATCATAACAAGAAATATAATATTGAAACAAAAAAAATATTGATCTTATCTATACACACACCTGGTTTCTTTTCTAACCATTAGTTTTTCCACTTAATTTTGTTTGTTTATTTATTATTAATAACGTCTTTTTTGTGTTTTGTTAATGAATAATGAATATTTTATTTGTTTTATTAGTGATGGTTTTTGTTTAACAACATTTTTGTTTTTCGTTATTAATTTTCTCAAACATATATAAGTTCATAATTTAAAAATCATAATATTTTTAAATGTTTTTTTTTTATATATATTTGGAAAAATTTTATTTTTCAAATTTACTAAAATAAATGGATTCTTGTGTCTAACTCCTTTTTATTTATTGTATATATATATATATATATAATGTATATAGTGCGACTCGAAACAATTGCCCTAGAATGGTGGTCTGTGTAGCTTTTTAATTGAGAATAGAAAATCTATGTAGATTCGTCCAGTTGGGCATTGTAGTTACTTGAGATAAAACGATTTGGAGGAAACGTAAAAGATCCAACAACAGTTGGCTTTAACATAGAGAGTGGCAGGCTGTTATTTTAGGAACTGTGATAGTTGGGGTAGATGTATTGATATGAGAAACTGGCTAGGCCCTGTGCTCCGAGTTGCTAAGGAGATGATCAACTTTGACGAAGTATCGTGTCAGATTAGAGGTAATAAATAGATCCACAGAGAGATTAGTTCCTTGAGCTGCAACTGCAGAGACCCTGGGCAAGATAATTAACAAAATTTGATGTAAATTATTGAGATTTGCAAAGAGCCCGAGAGCTTCTTTGCCCCAGAAACACTGGGGTGCCATTTAAGAGTAATGTACACATTGTGAACTGTTGAAATCACCCCGGCGCAACAACAATGATTTAACTCTCCGTATTGAGAAGATCCCCATTCGGAAATACTTCGATGCTAGTAGTAGGAACTTCATTACTACATATTACGCTTTCTTGAAAACAAAATGAATTCCGCCGGGGCGACGCCAAACCAGTCGCCCAAAAGCCTGGACCGAATATGGACTAATACCGTAACCGTAAATGTACATAACCTAAAGTACGAACGTCTTTCCATGCAGTATTTACTCTGGGTTTACTGGGATGCCCGGGGTAAAATCGCCAATGGAAATCGGGGGGTTGAGTAAAGTTTCGTTAAATCCAAGTAAACTCAACGAAGCTAGTCCGGTTAAACTGGGTTTTGCAGACGTATGAGTTAATCTAAATCAGTTGAAATAACATCATTAATATCGGATTTGTTTTTACAGAGAAAGGAATGAACCATTACTGATTATTATTATTAGAGATATGAATACCGAATCATATATATAGGCAACAAACCTAAATAGTGATTACCCGTAAAAGTAGGAGTAGTCACACGGAAAAGCAACGTTAAATAAGGTCAAATAAGGTCTTCGAAACGAGACAGTCAGACAAAGATGCGATCAGCAGACACTGATCGAAGAAGAAATGCAAAAGCGTCGACTGCGGTGGTTTGGACATGTTTGTCGAATGGATGATGACCGCTTGCCATGTAAACTTCTCTGGCGAGACCGTTCCGCAGGCTGGAGAATCCAGCGATCGGCACCGAAGAAAGCCTGGCTAAAGAATGTGTCGAGAGTGACCTAAAGAATCAACGGATACCGAGGCTCGAGACGTCGCCAAAAATCGGCAAGAGTGAAAACGAATCGTGAATAGAGTTCGAGATCCAGCGACACTGAAAGCAGCGTATCCGTTGCGCGGAAGACCCACTCGGACCGCCAGCTAACAGATCAAAGAAGAAGAAGATTCAGGTTAAAGGCTGTGACGCCGACAGTACTATATAGATTGCAAGATGATACTTGAAGAGTCCGTCCCGGTACACTAGGTGTAGACCAAATCTAAACGGATTTTGTTAATACCCTATAAATGAAGTCTCATGCAGAAATGTAATCCTGAAAGATACATTATAAAGTGTATCGGAGCTGATAAGGTAGTAAATTTCTATAAAATATTTCACACCATTGACACAATTGTTTTTGTCACAATAATATATACATATACATATAGCGTAATTTTGCCATTTTCATTTTTTTTGTATGTTGTTTTCGTGTACATAGAAGTATTAATAAATTTTTCTTAAGTATGAATTGTAAATGTTTTTTTTTTTTTGGTAAGGTATGTGTATTTTTATTTTTAATTAAATTTAATATTTATACACATACTCTCAGAAAAAAAAACGAAAACTGCAAATGATCCGGTTTTTAACACTTCAGATTTATTTTGTTTTTGGTTATTCAGTTTAAAATAGGTGTTTTTATTTTATCATTTAACTTTAAGATTTTCTTCATTTAAAAAAAAAAAGTATGTATAAATACTTAAAGTAAGACTGAAATGTTGAAACCATATCATTTTTTTATTCATAAATGTTTTTCTTTTAAAAATATTTTTGTCTTATAAGTTTATTTTTGTTTTGTTTTAATTTTTTTTTTGCTTCCTTAAAAACTACATAATTTTTATATTATGTATTATTCTTTCTACTATAGTATTTTTTTCGTTTTTATTTTTTTTATATATATATATATATATTTTTATTTTACATATATTTTTTAGAAGTACATGTATATAGGCATATATTATTTATATATTTATAAGATTTGGGTGCACTACTCCTCGTCGTGATATTGTTGTATTTTTCAGTGTTTTTTAAGATACTCTGTTTCATTTCTTCGCGAGAGAGAATGCAGTGTTTTTTGTTTTTTGTTATTAGTTTCTTTTTAAATATTGTCAATGTTTTTTTTTTTAAATTTATTTTATTTCTATTATTTTTCATTTTTTTTTTGTAAAACATATTTTTTTTTATAATATTCGGAAATGAAATATGTTTTTTTATTTTTGTTTTTTATTTTAAATAAATAAAAAATTAAAGTTCGTTTTATTTTTGTCGCGTTATTTCTGTTGTATTACTTTAAAGGGGGACAAAAACGCAACCGGTTAAAATAAAATAAAATAATTTAATCTGTTTTCCAGATTAATAATACTTATATACGCATTTTTTCCATTTTTTTTTGTTTTTTTTTTTGTAATTTACACCGATTTTTATATAAACAAACAAAATTATTAATAATATAATAATTATACACAAATTTTTGAAAAGAAAACAAAAAAAAACAAACATTAAACATTTAAAAACTTTCTTTGGTTCATAAATTCAAATTAATAATTATACAAATAAGAAAAATTAAAAAAAAAAAACAAACAAGAATTATTAATATTGAGAGATTTTCGTTTTTTTTTAAATGTTTATATTGTTTTTGTGGAGATTCGTACTAACACAACAACAAAAAAATACTGAAGGAGAATTAATATAAAAAAAAACAGAGAAAACTAAAAAATGGCCCCTGTGCTGAAAGTCGAGTCGTGATTCGTGACAAGATTTTTGAGTTGAAGAAATTGACGTTTTAGTCGAATTGCGACTTTAGACTTCAAGTCTAGGGCACTATTCTGAAAATCGTAATCCGATTGAAACGTCACTTTCTTCAACTCAAAAAGTTTGTCACGAATCACGACTCGACTTTCAGCACAGGGGCCAAAGTTTTTTTTTTTATAATATAAGTAAAATAAAAAATAAAACAAAAACCGAGGAAGGAAAACTCCTTAAAATGAAGTTTAATGAGATTACACAAAATTTTTACAATTTATTTGTTTTGCTTCATTCTTCGTTTAAAAATATTTTGTTTTATTTTTTTTTTGTGCGGAAAATATACTTTAGTTAAACAAATGTAACTACTTTTATTAAAACAAAAAAACAATTCCCAGCTACACACAAACAAACAGGGCTAAGGAAGAATGGTTAAAACAAACAAAAAATATTTAAAAATTAAAATCGTAAATTCAAAATTTTCACGCAATGTACATGTGTGTGTATGTGTGTATATATAATAACACTTAATTAAACAATTATATTTTTATTTATAATTTTGCAAATAAAACGTAATGGAATCACCATTTTTTTTTGTTTTTCTATCTTTCCAAAATATTAACAAAACAGTAACATTGAGAGTTTTTGGTGTTATTATTATTATTACTTTTCGAAACTACTTTCTATTTTGCGATTTAATAATTATAATATTAATAAAAACAAAAAATTGATTAAAATTGCTGATTAAAAATTTCCATGTTTTTTCATTTTGTTTTTTAAAATTTCTGTTCTGTGTGTTTTTATTTTTTTGCGTTTTCTTTATAGTTTTAATGTAGTTTAATTAATAGTTTTTATCTAGTAAGTTATATAAAAGCAAGAGATTCTTCGAGATTCTTCATTTTTGTATTTTTTTTCTATTTTATTTTTATTTATATGTGTGGGGAGATTCCTTATTATTTTTGTTTATTCCAAGTTTCTTCTTTTCCTTATTCCTTTTTGTTTTTTAAATTTCCCGCCATTATTGTTATTCTTCTTTCTTCTTCATATTTTAACTTTAATTTATCTGCTTTTCTTGTTGTCTTGATGAATTTTCTTAATTTCGCATATATGGATAATCAATTTCACGTAATGGAACAAATGTTTCCTTAATGGATTGTGGGGATGTCCATCTAAGGATATAATGTGGCCCGCCTGCCTTATCGTTGGTACCTTTAAAGATAAATGAGAAAAAGAAATTTTTAGTTTTTTTTTTTAATTTACATTGAAGAGAAAAGATTAAATCAGGCAGTGTTAAAGATTGAGTTTGTAAGGGATCGGATGAGCCTAAGAACTAGGTCATATTACCTTGAAACTAGGTGAGGGTCGTAAAAATCATGTAATTAGCCCTCATATTCCCTACCGACTATCTACACCTTGCCGTGGCGGTGGGGCTTGCGTGCCTCGAGGTGGCAATAGGCTAAGTCGGGAGTGGTAAAAGCTGGAGCACTAGCAAGCCACCGGTAGAAACACATGTCGAACAAGCTAATTCCGAAGAGGCCAAACAAAGCTACGTACAACCTCCTCCACCTTCTTCCTGGAGCTGCCTTGAGAAAGGGAAAAAACCTTCTTCCTTTTTCCCCTTTCCATACTTCAAGGACAAGGTGTTTACCGTGCAGATAGCTGCGTGGCTAGTGGTTAAAGGGTGGGATCTTTATGGACCAAACAAAAACAAAATGAAAAATCGCTTGCCTCTAGTGCGGAGGCGGCCGTCAGTTGTGTAGCTATTACCAGCCATAGTACACCTGCACAAATACCACCTTCAACTTCGTCAGAGGAAAAGTTACTCGCATCCAGCTTAGAGACGGTAATTGCGAAGACCACCAATTCGGTGAGTGTGAGTCATTGTACACCCGTTTTGGACAAACCAAATCCTAGAAAGCACAGGTCAGATGGTATGCGCAAGCAGAGCCAGTATCGGAGGGCCCTTTTCATTCTTGACAACATTGCTACGAATGTAAAGGCCGCTACTGTGCGTGAACGAAATCAGTCTGACAAAACTAAGTCCCCGTCGATTGTTGAAAATTACAACAAACGGCTTGGCTGGCACTAAACCAAGCCAACCATCCATCCATCCAATGGCGCTACATCCCAAATCGAGCCTTGGCCTCCTCTAGGGCATTTCTCCAAGTTTGACGGTCCCTTGCAGCATGTCTCCAGTTCCGGATGTTGAGCATTGCCTCTGCGTCAGCCGTCACAGAGTCTATCCATCTCCTCCTGGGTCTACCTACTGGCCTACTTCCCGAAATTTCTGAGGCTATAAGCCGTTTTCGGATACGACTGTCCTCCATCCTTATTACGTGGCCGGCTAGTCTCAGTCTGTTGATTTTTATTAAAGTTGAGAGTTGTGGGTCGTCAAAAATTTCATACAACTCGTTGTTGTATCTCCTTCGCCATATTCCATCCTCTCACGTTGGGCCTATTATGCATCTGAGGACTTTCCTCCCAAACCTGAAGCCAACCATTCCCTGGCCCAAAATCGAAATGGCATCGTCAAGCCCTTTAAGGTCACCGAAAAAAAAACCAAATTCTTTAGACCGGCTTGGAAGAGATCTTGTCAATCCAGTTGCTATTATTTCGATGTAGCTTTGACCTGGCCCAAAGGGGTTGGAGAAATGCTAGGATTTTCTTGATTTCCAGAATCGGGAAGATCACGTATACAGTAGCAAAATCCTCTCGACGCACCAGCCCTTCCGCCTTTCTTCTAAATAGGACGGAAAAGATTTTAGAGAAGCATATTACAGATGGTGCTACAGCGAAATCACTCTAACTGCTGGAGGAGATATCGAAAGGTCCGCAATAACAATACTGCTCTTTTGTGTAGGCATCGAGGTGCATTTGGCAACGTTACTTTTCACGCGACCGGAGTAACGAAAAAAGACATTAACCATGCCCCTCCCAACCCCCTTTAAAGCGAAATGGATCACGTCGATTCTCAACAGCACATTGATAACCAGTCGGAGGCATCCTATTACTTCTCCTATGGTCCTAATCGGGTAAACGCAATGGATACTTCTGATGATCCTCTACGGTAACATTTATTGGGTGTGACAACGAGGAAGACCCGACCTCCGCTAGAAGGATGGCGTAAGCCAGAACGCCCCGAGCCGATCAGAAAAATCAGTTTGATCGACTGCCAACTGCAGATTGACTGCTCGCGTTTAAGTAAGTTTCAAGCTTACATGGAAATGCACTAATAGATAAGCATATATCAGAAACGTGGTATTAATATACTACAAAAACATATTTTCAAAAATAATGATCTTACCAGACCAACGTCCACCACCAAATGGTTGTTGTCCAACAACTGATCCAGTTGATTTATCATTAATATAAAAGTTGCCAGCAGACATTTTAAGTTCCTCCAGTGCTTCGCGCAAGAATGCCCTGAAACAAATAAAAACAAACGTGATTATAAATATGTAGGATAAGTGATAAACGAATGGACGACTTACTCATCTTGAGCGAAAACGGCGCCAGTTAATGCGAACTTAGTTGATGTATTGACTAGCTCAATTGTTTTCTTAACATCACTATCTTTGTATACATAGATTGATAATACTGGTCCAAAGATTTCTTCCCTCATTATTTTATCAAGTGGATCCTTTGAGACGACAATTGTTGGATCAATGAAATAGCCTTTCGCATCTGAATATGTTCCGCCGCCGATTATTTCTAGATTTTTACTATTTTTGGCATGATCGATGTATGATGTTATCCTAGCGAATGCCTTGTCATCAATTACAGCCGATGTGAATGTTGTAACATCAGTTACATCACCAATTTTCAATTGATTGCGCTTCTCAATTAGGCCAGGTTTAATCTGAAAGAAAATTTGATTTTGTTTATTAAAATTATTTATTACTTTGTTGTTGTTTTTGTTTACCTTAGGCCATAATGATTCAGGAACATACATTCTTGAGCATGCTGAACACTTTTGCCCAGAATACTCAAATGCTGATCTTATTGATGCATTGACAACACTTTCAGCATCAGCTGATGGATGTATAAAATGATAATTTTTACCGCCACATTCACCAATCAATCGTGGGAAGTTGACATATTTTTCTAAATTTTCACCAACTTGACGCCATAATCGACTGAATGTACTGTATAAAAGAGAAATAAATAGAAATAGAAAGGGTTGAGATACAGAGGTGGGTGAGATTGGATTAGGGTGGTGAGTTGGTGGTAGTGGGATAAAAGTAATTCATATTAGAATTAATTTCAATTAATAAATTATATCTCTAATTGATTTACGGAACAGAGCCAGTGAAATTGATGCCGGCTAAATGTTGTGATGATGTTATTGTATCACCAAAAACTGGTCCATCTGCTGGTATAAAGTTAACAACACCCGCTGGTACGCCAGCTTCACGCATTATTTTGAATATTGTCCAATTTGATAGTACTGCTGTATCAGAGGGCTTCCACAACACTGAATTACCCTATTTTGATGGAGAGATGGAACAGATTAAAAAACAGCTTATATATTATATATATTTACGTACCATTAAAGCTGGGGTATATGATAAATTGCCACCAATTGCAGTAAAATTAAATGGACTAACCGCAGCAATGAAACCATCAATTCCACGATAGCGCATCGAATTCTTTGTAACTTTAATCTGTTCGCTAATTGGCTGGTATTTTGTGCATTCTTTTAAAAAGTATGCATTCATTCTGCAATGAAGTATAGTATAAAAAAATACAATTTTTATTTAATAAAATATATACCGTATGAAATCAATCAATTCGGCAGCTGAATCAATTTCGGCTTGTATCACAGTTTTAGCTTGGCCCAGCATTGTTGCTGCATTCAAATCGTGACGGTATTCGCCAGCCATTAAATCGGCAGCCCGATCCCATATTCGTAATCGTTCACTAATCGATGTTCTATCCCATTTCTTTTGTGTATCAACAGCTGTTTCAATTGCTTTCTTAATTAATTTTGAATCAGCATAATAGAATTTCGCTATTTTGTGCGAATGATTATGTGGCATTACTTGATGACGAACATCATTTGTTCGATATTCCTTATCGCCGATAACAATTGGTACATCTTCAATTTTCGATGCGACACGCTGTAATGCATCCTGGATACCTTTTAATTCCTTTGATCCCTTTGCATAATCAAGTACTGGCTCATTTTTTATACCAAAATCATTTAATGATAAATCGGGAACAACTGAACTAATACATCGTTCACCATACCTGAAACAAAATTAAATATATAGAAATGTGTGTTATTGTATAGATTTAAAAGAGTTATTCAGAAGATGCGCCGGGGTGGTTTAGGTGGGATTTTGTGGAGGATTTTGTTGCAGGTTCCAGTCCTTAGACAGACAGAGGTGGGGTTTCCTGGTATATCTAGTCTACCTAGTCTCTCTGCTCTGCCTAACCTATTTGATCAGCCTGGTTTATCTGGTATGTAGGGCTCACCATGAAAATCTTACCCAACAGGTTCTTGTCACCGATAGAACTCATACCCAAACCCGCAACCGATGACCTCACTGTGCTCGTGAGTCCATAGCTATACTACTAAGAAATGATTTCATATGTCTTTACCACCACCGCTACTTCTTTACTGATGGCTCTAAGCTCGAGGGTCGAATGGGAGCAGGAGTATTTTCCCCAGAACTTGTGATTGAAGTCTCTTTCCGACTACCCGATCACTGCAGTGTATAACAAGTGGGGGTTCTACCCATACAACAGGCTGTTCTGCAAATCAACCAGCAAGGCGATAGGAACCGGACTGTCTACATCTTCTCAGATAGTCAGGCGGCTCTGAAAACCCTACGCTCCTGCACAAACAGCTCTAGAACTACCTCTGAGTGTCGCAGATCTCTTAACGAGATGGCTCAACAGTTCAGAACCCTCCTCGTATGGGTGCCCGGTCACCGAAATGTAGAGGGAAATTGTAAAGCTGACGAACTGGATAGGAAAGGCACGACCGCTACTCTCCTTCCAGAAAAAGAAAGAGTTGGTATGCCTTGGGCCACCTTTAAACTCCGATGCAAGCAACACACAATGCAACAAGCGAAAAAGCATTGAAGGGATCTTAATAAATGCACTTTGGCCAAATTAACCTGACCCTCTTATGATCTCAGGCGGACCACCTCACTACTGAGCATCGGGAGACAAGACCTCTCAGTTATAGTGGGAGTGCTGACCGGACACTGTCTGATAGGGACGTATGCGACCCGCTTAGGTCTTGAGACCTACGATTTCTGCAGAAGCTGTAAGAATCTGGACGATCCGGAAAGTGTACTACATCTCCTCTGTCACTGCCCGGCCCTAAGCAGAATAAGGTTAACCACATTTAGCGAACCCTTTCTAAGCACCCTTACGGAAATCTCGAAGATTGGGATCCCGCAACTTAGAAGATTCGAGATGGTTTTAGCGAAGAAACGACATTTTAACATCAGGTTAAATGTGGGATCACTATGGCATCACAATGGGCCTATCCTTCTGGCCTAAGTGTATGGGCTTAAACCAACAGCCATATCTAACCTAACCTAACATACCACCATTAAGATAACACAAGATCTTGAATCCTGGTTAAAAGGCGCATTAAAGCCTACCTCTGCTCTACACTTCAGTTCAACAGACTTTTAACTGTAAATAGATTGGAGTGTAACTCCGCATTCGTCGGGTCCCAAGCCCAGGGTGTGAAAGGAGGAGGGTGGTCAATCTGCCGAATTGACCAGAGTGTGCTGGAGTGTGGACGATTGAGTTGAGACTTACCACGCACACGCACACACTTGTGATTGCGTTGTGCTTTTCGAATACAACGGGTACTAATCTAACCCAAGCACACTCGGCCATATACGTTTCAGCCAATTCAATTCTGGCCCAATATATACCACCGTGCTTGAAAGGGCCTATAGGTTCTATACCCATACCATCCCCTTGGTCTCCAGTCCAGGGGCAATTTTCTTAAAATTTTTTGTTAATTAAACAAGAAAATAACTTGAAATAAAATAAATCTCTGTTGTTAATCAATCATCATTGATGCGGTTTCTTGGCAAGGAAACAAAACGTTTTTATTATTCAACAAAACGCACGTGTGTGATGATCATTATCGCAACAAAAACAAGACACAAAATATTCCCACATTTTCCCTTTTATTTTTGGTCGTGTGTCATTTATTTACAAAAACATTTACTATAATTAAATAATAAAAAAAAATAAAAATAAAATATCCCACAGAGAAAATGACAACAACAAAAAAATCGAAAATAAAAATCTGTTCCATTCCTGGGATTATGTCACACACACGCATACACACATACAGGCGCGAAAAGAAAATTTCCTCCTTAAAGATATTTCTGCTCTTATCGATTACAAAATTTCCCCGCACTTTCTCTTTCTGTGGTAACTAAAGATAGTACAACAAAAAAAAAATAAAAATTGCAAAAGAAACCGAGGAAAACACCCACCCACCCATTTTCTTGTCTGTGCGCGCCGCCCTCAGGGAAATGCTACTTGTCGTCCCGCTCAACACTTGTAGGCGGCTTGTAGTAAAAGTTTCCGAATTAGAATTGAAAAAAATTAAAAAAATACAACAACAAATATTTATGTAACATTATTGCGGGTGGGTGTAGGGGTTGTAAAATTTATTTAAGGTAAAAACGTGACGAACGTAACAAGCCTTACATAACCACCCCCGAATTTGGTTTCCGTAGGAGATCCAAAGAGCGCTTTTTTTATTTTTGTCTCCTTTGATGTGTGTTCTCAATGAAAATCAATTTTCTTCACATTTATATAAAGTCAGGTGGTTATTGTTAATATATATAAACATTTTCAACATAAAAAAACACACCTAAATGCGATTTATATGACAAAAGGGAAACCATTGGTCAGGCGAGAGTTGGTCTGCTTTGGGTTAAAAATAAAAACTCCCCCGCACCACGAATTATTCCGTAACTATTGTTTTCAAGTTTTTTTTTAAATATTTGATAAAACTTTTTTGTGTTTATTTGAAAATTAAATTTAGGTCTTTTAGGTCATTTTGAGATATATTTTATTTTAACGTGCCTTGACCATCGATGCCTTCTGCTCTGTCTATCAGACACCGTATAGCCCAATCGGTGTAAAGAAACTGCTGTTTGCGTATCTAAATGGTTTAAGCGGTTCTAAGTGGTTTTTTGGGGTGCTGAAGGGATGCAATGACGACGACCTCGAGTCCACCACGCTGGTTCACCCTGGCCAATGCGTTCTCGAACGTAGCAGACAGCCGTCCTCCCAAAAATGTGTTCCTCTTCCTGCTTCTGAATCCCTGCTGCTCATCCTTTTGGGTCGGATCTAGGTGTAATACCTCAGTCGTGAACGGCGTGCTCCGGATGCATGCGATCTCCGGTTCTAGGTAGCCTTACCCGGGTACTGCGGATTTCTGTTTGGGTGGACCTAGTTTTTCTGCTACTCGTGGGAGTAATCCCAACCCTAAATGAAAGCCGGAAGGGACCACAAATCCTGCTGTAAAAAGGACTACGTCTCCCCCGAGCCGATCCAAACCAAGTGGATTCGCAAACTCCACATCTCCCAAGCAACCAGTAGCAAGCTTGGGCAAAGCAAGTCATCCCAAACTTTACGCTAGAGCGGTTTAGAGGTGCACCGGCCTCTAAACGCCAATGATCTGTACAGGATCCAAGCACCCACAGTCTCGTCCTGGACGAGAATGACGAAAATGGAAAGATCTCCCAACACCAATGGCGGTGGGTGCAAGTCGCCCCGCTAAAGTGGCTACGGAGGTGCTGAGGGATAACCCGGGACCTCCCCCTTCATAAAGTTAACAGCCTGCGACAGTACAAGATCCACGGAGCTGTACAAAGCTGCGGAGGCTAGAACCGGGGAAGCAATTGATGCCAGTGTGGTACCATCACGTCCAGAGGGCCAGAGCATGATTTCCAGTGGCAGAAACCACTCTCCTCGGAACCTGAGGAGATCCCCACTATGCTCGAAGCCTTCAACCCTCACATTAAAATCGATAACTGGAAGGTTTTCAAAACGGAGCAGACTAACAGGACCACTATGCAATCTATTCTGCTCCTATACGAAGAATGTCTGAACCAGCCGGTAAAGAAAAAATACGCCGTGAACTACGGCTTCCAACAGGTCCAACTGAAGATCTATAAAACAGACATGGAAGCCGTAGTGAACCAAGTGGCCTGCACCAAGGCCTCACATGCGAAGAAGCCGAAAACAGACTCCAAGCTGCGCAGAGCCATCGGTAACATGTACAAGAAGCATCAGCTCCTCAGCTCGGACATCGACGAAGACATCGAAGCGATGAAGAAGCGGAGGGAATAGAAATGCAAGTAATTCAGATATTCCTGCACCATTGTAAAGCAGCGTCCGCTGGCATCGGGCGAAGTCGATTTTGGCCTAGTCCAAGAGCCATGAATCGCTGGTGACAGAATCTGTGGCTTAAGAACGCCTAAATTGAATCTCTTTTATAGCAAAGTTAAGATCCAGAACAGGAATTCTGGAAAAAAATAATATAAGCACCTTTCTTCTCCCTCAATTTAGTGACGAAGACCTTACTGTGGTCGACTTTGAGTTAAAAAGAAGAAACTCAGGATGACCTCTTTCTATCTAGCCCACGACGATGAGGGCCCTCTACCTCCTATGGCTTTTCAGGACCTGATAAGATACACCGATTCTACCACGGTCCTGGTTATGGGGGGTGATGCAAATATACCATACATCATACACCAAGCTGGCTATTTGTAACGAAGGTAATGATCCTACCTTTGTTACCAAAAACAGAGAAGAAGCGCTGGCCATCACCCTGGTCTAAGACAGCAACTCCGACCGCATAGTAGGCTGGAAGGAACACTCCTTCTCAGACTATAAATTTATAGAGCTCCAACTACAAAACTCTAGCCGAACCACCCCTCCTAAAGTCAAAAAACTCAAAAAAATTTGGGATACTATTCTAGACTAATAGCAAAGGTCTTGCCCCTAGGCCACTCTGTATTCCTGGTAACCGGGAGCAACTCGACAGCATTGTAGAGATTTTCACAGAACAATGCACAAAGAAAGAAATGCAGAAAGAAATTGGGAGAAAAAAATGCCTTTGGGGGTTTTAGTTTGTATTATGTCTTATTATGCATTATGCTTTATGTATTATGTGATTGTTATTCCTTATTTAATTGCAACCATCAACTAATAGATGTTTAATAACGATAAAGATAATAATAATAACAATTACTCACCTTTGAATGGCAGCGGGCGTAATAGCATTCCTGGCCAAAGCGAACATTTTGTTTTTATATTTTTAAATATATTATTTATTATCGATTAGTGGATAAATTATTATTAATGTTTTTTTTTGTAATTAGAAGAAGAAGTTCTAGACGGGTGTGGAGTTGTAAGGTTGATGAGATTCGAAAAATAAAACTTCTTGTTATTTTTTGGTCGTTGCTTTTATTTATCTGTAAGAGAAAAATGTGAAAGAAATATTAATGTTAACATGAACGTGTGTAAAACAAAAGGTTAAAAATTTCAAAATAAGAAGATTGGAGACGAAAGAAAAAGCGGACACGACAAAGGACACTATATATTATAAGATTGAACACGCATATGACACGACCCAATGTCCAATGACATCAGGATGGTGGTAGGAGACGTCGAAATTGGAAGAGAGAACTGGCACAGATCGGCAATTGGAAAGGAAAGTCTCCACAGAACATCAAACGATAACGGGTAGCGTCTTATCGATTTTGCAATGAGCAGAAATATGATCGTCAGTTCAACATATTTCCCAAAGAAACGACATTCACAAATACGAGAATACAAGGAGAATTGACGGAGACCTTCTCAGTCAAGCAAGGCAGAATGTATTGGGGCCCTTGCGCCTGGGAGCCAAAAATCAGGGTTGGCACTCATGCTATTTAATCTCTATGCCTAACAGAAGTAACTCGCAAAGTAAACATTGATGCGAATGCGAGCCTGCCTAACAAATTAAAACAGTAGGCAGGTTATGCAGTGGTAGAATCGGTGTACCTTGCCTTACCAGATCATTGTCATATACCTAAGACTTACGAGTTACAGGAACTGTCGAAGGATAATACTCCTCTTAATTGAATTCACGTCAATTAATTGAATTTTAAGTTTATTTTTATTTCCTGCGCTTTATTTATTTGAAATTGTAATAACAATTCTTACACAAACACATTTTATGGTAATAATAGGGGGTAATATAAGGGTAATATAAGGGTAATAAAAGGGCAAGAACAAAACATCACAAAACATAAATTTTTTTATGTAAATTAAAGGAAACCCAGACTACGACAATGTCTCCAGACACATCTCATCTGATTCTTCGGAACGATCTGAAGAAAAATAAAAATACTATACTATACACGATTTTTTTTATTAATGATTAGATCAAATAGGGTATAAATGAAGCATGAAACAAGCTAAAAATTATAATGTATCGTTGTAGATTCTAAAAAATATTAAGTATAAAAATGGGCTATGTTGTAACAAACTAATGGGGCGAGGGGCAGCTGAAAAAAAAACTAGCAAATACATAGAAAAAGGCATAATTTCAAAGAGGTCACAAACAGTCTCTTACAAGGACTGTAGTGTGTAGCGCCCCCTTTTAAACCCTTTTTATTACAAAATTCACTTTATTTATTAGTTTATTTATTATATTATAGAGAAATTATTTATTTATTTAATTAGTTTTTTGTTTCAAAACTTCCCCGAGTATTAGGAGCTGTGTGTTTATACATATGTATTATCTCCCGGTGTAAAATAATTAATATTTTTCCTAATTGGTATAAAATAATAAAATAATATGGAAATATAATATGGAAATCACGAGGGTGCAAACGAGGAGATTTTTTCTTGTTTTTTTTTTTTATATATATTTTTAAATTTCAATCGATAACTAAAAAAAAAATATTTAAAAAGGGCGACAATAAAAATTTTTTACTAATTAAAATTTTTAACACGAAAGATATAAAAATAAAAAACAAATTTAGTAGCACAACAATAAAAAAACAAACTTTGATATAATAAATCACAGAATATGAAACAATTAATGAGAAAAAAACAATTTCAACAATTATTAACTATTTAACTCCGTTGGTAAATGTCTCCTGATTTTTATTTTTCATTATTTATTATATTTTTGGATTTAATTTAGAAATGACACCGACACCGACAAATGAGTTTATTGTGCTTTCTTGTGTTATATATACCTAGCAAACTTATAAATTAATAATAATAATAATAATAAAACAAATTTAGGAAAGAAAAGAAAGAAATCCCCTCACCGGTTACGCAACTTCACACTCTTGCTCTGACACGGCGGTAACGACTACTACGGGCCAACAAAAAAATAAGAAGAAAAAACGGTGGCAACGACAACGATACCGACAGAAAAACGTTTTTTTTTTTGGTTTTATTTTTATATTTATTAAATATTCGTTCTACCTTTTCAGATTTTTTTTAGATAAAATAGCATAAGACAATTAAAAATGCAGTTCAACAGTTTTTCTCTACAATCTTACTACTACAGGTTCCGTTTTATACTTGTTTATTTTATTTTTTTTTATTTGCATTTATTAATTTAGTTTTTAATTTTTTCTACTCTTAAAATTTATAACAAATAAAAAAAACAGTACAAAAAACACACAACCAACCAACAACACTAAAAGAAGTAGATATATATAGTAGATTGTAGAAAACTCTGAATGTTACTAAAGGAAAAATTAGGCCGCCATTAACAAATGCCCGACCAGACCCAAATGGTGCTGTAGAGAACCGATTCGTTTGGATATACCCCGACAAAAATTAGTATTGGAGCAGCAGCAGAAACAACAACAACACCAGCAAAAACGTGTAGAGGCTTTCGTAATACGTCTTTTTTCTGTGGTGTCCACACGCTATATATATACACACACTGTTCAGGAATAGAATCTATGGCCAAAAAAAAAATAAAAGAAAAATCATAATAATAGCTTCTATGGAAATCTCGCATAGAAATGTTGGTCGGATGTGTTTCGTTTGGTTTTTTTTTTGTTTTTTAGTTATTATTATTTTTTAGCTGTGGCTCGACAATGCGTGTTTTATTTATCTAATAAGAAAATTTCCTTAACAAAAAAAAAATACTACATAATCACCACCACACCATCTTTTTCTTGTTGCCGTGTCTTACTCGTATTTTTATTATTTTTTATTTTTTTTTTGTTCTACGTTAATGCAAATCAACAACCACCTAACAAAAACGTCACACACCGCTCACAAAAATACCGGATTCTTCCGCGCGTTCATCAAAAAAAAAAAAATATTATATTAAAAACGAATTCTGCATCCATCATTCATTACAAAACAATTTTTTCTTTCTACAGAAAAACAAGAAAAAAAAATAACTAGCAAATTATTTTGCACACCTTTTTCAAAAGGAACTGCAATATTCTCTGATATCACACAAGTTATACTCGGAAATATGTAGATACAACAGAATTGAATAAATGCAAAGAACGGATTTGTTTTTTTTAATTGTTTTTAATTATTATTAAATAGTATTTTTTAATTATTTTTATTTAATTTTTTTTTTATTAAATTACATTTAAATATTTGAGAATCACCACTCGGCCCCGCTATTGCATACAATATATTCCCATCCTCTACCGTTGTGGCATGTTCTTGCGCAAGCTGCAAACTGAAACACCTGAGCTGCAAAAATTTCTCTCTTGGTAGCGGCATGGCACATACTATATGTACTATATGTATATCTTCGCAACAATGCGGTGAGATGTGATTATATAAAAGGAATTGATCTCGTATTTAAACGAGAAAGCGAGATAGAGGGAAAAGAAGAAGAAGAGCCAGAAAAAAGGGTTGGCTTCTAGTTAAGAAATATATCCGGCATGTGTTGTTCCAATAGAAAAACAAAAGCTCTCCAGTAACAACAATTCTTTGATCTCTATACTATACTCCATACTATGTGAGTGTTACCGCAAATATTTATCGTAGTATATAATCTACTACTTTTTTTCTAGAGAGTGTCTTAAATCCCAAAAATTCTACACATAATATCTATGTATGTAGCAACAAGTAAATGCATATCAAGGATAAATCAAATTTCATAAGCAATTGCAACCAAGAACGCCTTAAGCTTTTACTTTCTGTGGCATACTGCACTGTAGATGAGTTGAAAAAATGTATTTTATAGTTTTTGGTTATTACTTTACATTATTTCATTTTTTTTTTAATTTTTTTAATAAAAGCTTTTTTTTAATTATTTTTTTTATTTTCTACTTATTAATCTATAGTAAATGCCATTATCCCCCAGTAAAACGTCTATTTCCGAGTTCTAAAACGTGTGCTTTAGAAATATATGTATCTACATAAAAGGCAATCCGCTATTTTGAATTTGGAATGATGTCACACAGCTACACACATGTCGAGGGGGTTGTAAAGAAAAAGGGTAATCCGTCCGTAATCCGATTT
This sequence comes from Thereva unica, assembly GCA_949987705.1. Classification (NCBI taxonomy): domain Eukaryota; kingdom Metazoa; phylum Arthropoda; class Insecta; order Diptera; family Therevidae; genus Thereva; species Thereva unica. Next base: position 4,442,216 of record OX465286.1, read on the forward strand.
AAAATAATGTCACACTCCCAATGATTTATTCTATTGGTCCATACCCTTTCATTTGATACCCATATCGAGGGTTATGTAACGAGAAAGCTAATCCGCCATTTTGATTCAGCCGCCATTTTGAGACCCGTTCATTTGATACCCATATTGAGGGTGATGTAACGAGAAAGCTAATCCGCCATTTTGATTCAGCCGCCATTTTGAAACCCGTTCATTTGATACCCATATCGCGGGTGATGTAACGAGAAAGCTAATCCGCCATTTTGATTCAGCCGCCATTTTGAAACCCGTTCATTTGATACCCATATCGAGGGTGATGTAACGAGAAAGCTAATCCGCCATTTTGATTCAGCCGCCATTTTGAACTTGCAATGACCTCACCCTCCCTCCATACCCGTTCATTTGATACCCATATCGCGGGTGATGTAACGAGAAAGCTAATCCGCCATTTTGAACTTGCAATGACCTCACCCTCCCTCCATCCATACTCATCCATTTGATACCCATATATCGAAGGTAATGTAACGAAAAGGGTAATCCGCCATTTTGTGTCAGTCGCTATTTTGAATTTGCAATAACGTCGCACAGCTTACTGTACTACTGGATGACAGCAAAGTGTGCAATCCTCCACAAAAGTCCATCTAATTACTGGCTTATGCAGATGACGCTACTACTGCACTATGGATGGCACTGCTTTTTCCACCGTGTGCAGTCCACCCTGAAGTTAAATTCACTCAATCATCACCTAAGTGCCGGGTTAATTCATCCATCTACTTTCGCCGCCGCGCTATGGCCTCCAACTTTTTCCACTTGCTGCATAGAACTATACTTCCGTTTTGTGCTCAGCCTACCATTAAGGCTAGGACACACATATCTGTACCGTGTCCGTAACGTACTTTTCCACAGATTGAGCACACCGTGTTTCGAAGATTGAGAAATCTTGCCAAACACTGCGAATCGGTCGCACGCCAGCATTTTTAGAGTATTATCGCGGTAGCAAATACATGACCATGACATAGTAATGCAATAGTAGTAAATATACTACATTTTTAGTAGAACGGTAACACTGGCTAGCTTCACCTTCATATCGTATATATCCAATAAAAAAAAAGCTAGAACCATTCTCAATGTAATATGTAGTTACTAGCCGAATACTATGGACGTATTAAAGAGAGAAAGAAATATGCACTATCTCTCTCTAACTAAATATAGTTAAAAATACACAGATGGAGACGGATTCAAGCTGTATCAAAACTTTCCGAAGCTTTTTACCCAGAACAATATTCCTTGTCACTTAGGACGCGTATATTTGTGAGGGAGGGGGATTGAAACGCTACCCTGATTGATTCTTTACAACTTCTTCCCTCTCTACATATTGTGTATGTTATTACCAAACTATTTAGCACACTATCTAAAGTTTTCGATATATACATTCTGTTAGTATAGCGGCAGGATAAAAGTAAAGCTACCATTGGCTTTGTCGTAATAGAAATAGGGCGCTTGCACCTAGGCTATTGATCGTCCTTGTAAAAAGATTTGACCTATGTCATTAATTGAAAAAAAAAAAAAAATTAAACAATTAGTCTATGTAATATTTAGCTTTCTTGTACATAGAGTCGCACAGCTGTAATTCGACCAGCAGCGCTCTAAATTTTATAATCGGTAAAAAGAAGAACTACTGTCATCAAAATTAAGACCGGTTAGTAGAAACACGATTTCATCCCCTATGTGGAAATAATCAATAAGTTTTTGCTCTTCCCAAGAGGGGGAGGGGGTAGGGGGTAAATAAAAATCGCACCCTTCTCTACGAGGAACACATTGAAACATTTGGACGTGATGTAAAACCAAATAAAAAGTCCTATTGCCCAGTGAGTAGAAAATGTGTAAGTTCCCCTTTTATACAAATACACATATACGGAAGGGTATTCTATTAGGGGATAGGTCTGCTGATGGGTGATGAAGTAGAATTGTAGGGTTGAGATAGCAGCAGGGCTTGAATGGACATAAAAACTTGAAAACTGGCTGTGATAAGGTTGTTTTATGTAGTTAAAGCTTTTTTCCCTTTTTTTGTTGAGCTTTTGCTTATTACCCTATTATTACCCTTTTATTATCTAATAGGGTAATAAAATAAAATATAAAAAAACGCAAATGGGCTCAATGAAAACCACATCTCCATGCTGATTTTCTGAAATGCCGGCCCACTGCTACTGCTTTTGTGCCTCTTCGTTGTAATGAGTGTAATCTTATGCTAGTCTTCTGGGGCCATTGGTATGTGATGATATGCAAGCACCAAATCATGTCCTTTTCCAAAACCCTATCATAAAAAATTCTAAACTTAACTTTTCTCTAAAAAAATACGTTCGTTCTCGTCTGTCCCAATTATTAAAGTGAATTTTTGTTTGTTCTTTACAACCTTCGTCTGTGTTTTTGTGGAAATCAATAATCGTTATCATTAATAATCAAGAAAACAATTATCACAGTACCTGCGGACAGGTAAGACAAGTCAGAGCCGTAAATACTCCCAGACACAACAACAACAACAAAGCTCAGGGTGTTAATATTTTTCTGATAATTTTTATTGCTTTTTCCGTGTTCGCATCACGAGGGAATTTCCTGTTTAAGAAATATATCTCTCCTTTTCTGCTGGGGGGAATTTCCAGTCAAGCCCAAAAACGCTTTTTTATCTAATCTCACACCATTAGGCCTCCCCTTGCCGCGATACCACTATACCAATTTTACCTGTGTTTTTATCCCAGGTAGAAACAAAACCGGATTTTTATCTTTTTTGGCTGATAATAAAAACTTTTTGTTAGTTAAGTGATGGTAGGAGGTATCTAAAAAATTTCCCTTGGATTTCAGTGCTGGGAGACAAGTGGGGACGGGCTCGGCCGTTTTTTGTGTGGGACGCTGTTGTTTTTTATTCTGTGGTGGTTTGGTCTGTCTATGGAAGGATAGTTTAACGAAATTAGTAGCGCAAAAATCGGTATATCGGCTGGGAGGGACTTATCGTATATCCAAAAATGCAGTAACAGAAGAGTTTGAAACACGACAAAGTCTTATGGCCTCGACAAATACGTACTTATGCCGAAAATTTATCATGCAAATAAAAGTCGAGTCGACCCAACACAACAAGTCGTTTGAGTTGAATAAAATGACGTTTCAGTCGAATCACGACTTTAGGGCCCAATGAACGCCGCCGTACCGCCGTGTTCGCCTTGACAGATCAAATGAACTATGCGTTTCCTTATGGCAGTGCGCCCAATGAAATAGGGGAGCACGGCGAACGTAGCTTCGATTTGGGAAATTTTCATATCCAAGTTTGCCGAGTTCGCCGCGCCTGTTGCGATATGTCAAGGCGAGCGTAGTAGGCCCCGATGTTCATTGGGCCCGCACCTTTACAATACAAGGGCCTAAACTAAGCTTAGCCTTTCCACTCGAAGCCCCTGTGCCGAAAGTCGTGGTTCGTCATGAAACGTGACTTTCTTCAACTCAAACGTGCCGACTCGACTTTCAGAACAGGAGCCTCTATTTTATCAAAAAGGGGATTTTCTGTTCCCTCAAGGAAATTTATCATCAATATCTATCAGCACTAAAAATTAAGATAAAACGCTTATGGTATGGTATAGTGAGTTAAGTGTGATGGCTGAACCTGGGCTCTGCTACAAACTGAGAGTCCAGCAGGAGCGCCAGTCGGTATCGAATATTGGTGTGTATCTAAATGACGCATCGCTCGCCGCAGTAACGTGGAGCATGTCTCACCGCGATTCCGTTTTAGCAAAATAATAATAAATAAATAAATATATTAAAATGTCTTATTAAAAAATCAGTATTTTGTTATTGCTAAAACAATATTTATCATAGTATCAAAATAATTCTCCGTTGCTGTTTTTTCTGTTATCCAAAACTACGAAAAGTGTGAAATGAATTTAATAAGAATAAAAACAAGTAAAAGAAATTCCATTGAGAAATGCACACAATGCAAAAATATAGTTAGATATTAACGAAAAAAGGAAATAACATGATAATAATTGTGGGGGAGGGGATGAGATATTAAACTCGTTGGTAAAATGTAGGTAAATTTGTTTTTTTATTTATATATCGTTGTTTGTTGCTGTTTTTGTTGCTAGAGTGGGGTGTGTTGTTGTGATAATAAAAATTAATAAGGAAACGAGATGAGACAGAGAACATACAAGAACAAAAAGAAAAAACAAAGAAAAGCGAACGTGCAATTGACAGGGACTAAGTGCGCTAATTACCTATAGGTGATGGAAGGTATTTCGGCTTTTGTTCTGTGGGGGCAGGAGAAATACACTTTTCATTTTGCTTAAATTTATTTTCATACTTTTTTTTATAGTTTAGTTGTTTTCTTTTATTAAATTTTATTTGCAAGTTTTTCTTTGGTTGAGAATGTGTACAATTTCTTAAGACTTATTATAGCCGTATTCTAAAAGCAGTCACAAGTCACAACGCAGTCACAAATGTGTGGTGAGAGGCAATTTGTGGTATTCTAATTTTGCATTGAGTAGTTAAGACAATCCCCAAACGAGTGCTTAGAATGCATATACATCAAAACAGCTGATAGTCAAATACGAATCACAATCACGACTTTTGCATGCTTCTCTGTTTGATGTTTTATGCTCTTATATTATTGACAGCATCCGTTTTTGATCTATTAGCCTTCCTGAAACTGAGCTGTCTACCTGAAAAACAGAATTCGCCTCGGCACTTGGGAGTAGTATGGTCTGTTGTATATCACCCTTTCGAAAAGCTTGCCCATAGTGTTGCCGAGTCCCCGGGTAGCATAAGGTTTTGGCGCTTCCATTGCCCAGCGAACACTCCTTCCCTCAGGCATGCTGTGAATACTCGGGCGAAACCACCTGGTGCCAAACCGCTCAGCCTAAAAATATGAGTTATAGAAGTGGAGTGCAATTGGTCGAAGCGAGGTATGAGGTAGCGGTACTTTTGGACCCAGTACCTCACAAAAAAACCATATGGCGAACACTACACAGTGTGTGCATCGCGTGTACATTATGCGTTGGCCCCTCGGATAGCAAAAAGGTCTATAGTTGAAGAAGACCAGATCTGAGTGGGGCTGAGAATACAGAGACCTAACATGCAGAGCCGGTATTCTGTCTTCTGTCCTACCTTGTCGAAATTATACTTTACCCCACTTGGCCAGTCACTGTATCATCCCACCAACAGCCTTAGGCTTTAAAAGCGACTTTCCTTCTTAAAACAAAAGGACTCATTAGTTCCCTTTGGCCTGTCTAAGATTTGCGACAGATTCGCAATAACCTACTAGCCTTCAGTCCCTTAACCTAGTCCTGGGGTGTTTCAATCGACCTCTCCATACAAAAATCGTGAATACCACTTACGTGCTATCGCCCCTGTATCAGGAACTTGGACGATGCACCTTTAAATCCCATAGAAGCTTTACGTATAATAAAAAGCTCCAGTTAATAGTTTTAACCTTGAAGCAATTGACTCTTTAGTGCTGTTTCTTTCTGTAAGCGATCGATAAAGTGTGTCTTGTTATGGTTACTCGTGTAATTGCCTCATTGAATATAATGGCGAAAGAGAGAAGAAATACATATAAAGTGTGATTGGCTCTTTCTAAAATTGATTGACATCGGTGTCCGTTGCAGAATTAATTATGAAACTTAAATAAATAAAAAAAGAAAAATCAACACCGGTGCCCGCTCTAGGAAATATATACATCATGTGACCTTCTTCGTATATAAGTTCTTGAAAAAAAATATTTCTTTTAGTTTCTTTTTCTTTGTTTGTGCTTTCTTGATTTTTTACCACCAAATAACAACAACAACAACGACAAATTCCAAGAATTAGCATAAATTTTTTTGCATAATCATCTTTATCTCTGATATATCTGCGAAGAAAAGCAAAGCAAAATACGCAGAAATTTTGCTATCATAAAAACGTGCCACATTTTATCTCTCGAAAAACGCCATTCGATATATTCGTCATAGGAGTTACAATAACAGAAAGCATCTAGAAACGATTCATTCAATTTTTGTTTTGTTTTTGGTTCAAGTACAAAACAAATTAACAAGTAACTTGAAGTAATATATTATTACAAGAACAACAACAACAAGACGTCTCAAAAGAAACGCGACAGCAAAACAAACTTGCTAACCTTGACTTGAAACCGCTTTTCTGCCGCTCTTTCTCGGGATAAATGCGCTTTCCTTTCTCGGGCTATACTTATATTTTTTTTTTTTCAATTTGTTACATTAGCGTTAATTGAGTTTTGTGTTGAACATTGAACGTGTGCGGCAGAGGTTGGCGGTTATAGCTGGAAGGGGAGGGCTTTTAACTGGGGGGCTACGAGGAAAATGAAAAATTATTTCTGTTGCTACACACTCTAATTTTCATTGCTATAAAACACAAGTATGCACAAGAGACCAAGCAAAAAAAAACTGCTGCAACAAAAATGCATTTTTCAAGCCTTGTTACACAACCGATGTGATGCGGCGTCGAGAAAGATACGCTCTCACACTTTTTGTAGACTTTAAAAAATTCTATAGGACTTGAAGAAAATTAGGCAGTATCTTTGTGCTACTAACTAGCATACTCAATAGACTGGTCATTGTTAGATTTCGTAGGTCAAGCAGCATTGGATGTCGTTAGTACTTAGTTGGGGGACCGCTTGCTTTGGTAAAACGACACATTCTCCAAACGTCCATGCCAATACGGGTGCATTTTTTATATTTTCATAGTGTGTGCTGCCTGGCTATGGCTAAAGCTGGACATTTACACAGGAAATGAACGAATTTTTCACATTGGTACATCTCAACGCATCTGCTATATATGCTAACAGACGTTATGCATGACAGCCAGGTTTTTTTCAAGGGAGTGGTGCGAATCTTACTTCGGTCTACCAGCAAGAATGTCTGTGCAACAAACTGAGACTAATGCTTGACACGTTTACGACTGAAGATACCGCTGGGAGGGGGGACGTATCAAGGCGATAATATCAGGCTTTTGCTGACTAAACTCACCAAACCATTTGCACGACGTTTTAGTCCAGGTAGGTGCGAGTCGTAAAGGCATATTACTTCGGCCTTGCGCATCAGTATACCAGCGCCCGAGTACAGTGGGGCTTGCGGATCAGAGCGACCTACCATTGTCTATGCTTTCTTTGTAGGATAAGTGACTTAAATGAAGCTAGCTCACGTTATGGTGCATGGAGTACCGTCCGCGCTAGGGGAAGACCCGGCCTAAGTAAAACTTTAGTATTCTATTATAAACCGGTGAGGGGCTGCCCAATTCGTTATATAAGTGCATCGGAAGGTGGGTAGCACAATACTGAGAAGCTCATGGTTCTGCGAGTCTCTAGCTCAGTCTAATAAAAGAACCACGTCTCATTTTTAATGCCTAGGACGGAGCCTTGAGGGACTCTGTGCAAGTTATCCTGTACTCCCTCGTCTGACTTGCAGTGTAGTGTCCCCTACCTACAAGGAATTTTATCACAATGCGCACTAGATACTTTGATATATCCAGCTTTATTATTTATTTTTTCGTCAAGGATTATCAATGTGCAACTCTTATTCACACCTTGCTAAGCTCTAGTCACCACATTTTGACAGCATCCGTTGTCGAATCTAGCCTTTCTGAAGCTGAATTGCCGTTGTTCCGACAAGCCGCCTTCCCTTTCTGTTGCGTCCTTGGAGGAACCTAAAAAAATGAAAATAAAATTAATCAAAAACAGTAAACCCACACCTTAAAAATACCTTCCTTGGGAACACCATCGGAGTAATCTGTTGTATGTACATATATCACCCGTTCGAAAAGCTTGTACATGGCGTTTTGTAAGGATATTGAGGCTGCATTACATTTGTTGTAACTTTTAATTTATCTTGAATTTGTATTTTTAAATTTAACCTTTCAATTTTCCCCGTTTTTTATTTCAGATTGGCTGTGATATATGCGTTGCATTTTAAAAACAAAAAGAAAAATAAATAAAAGAATATAATAAAAATAATAACAAGCAAAATATAAAAAAATTTATAAAAATAAAATCCGCGCTTTTGTTGTATTTTTTTTTGTTATTTGCGTTTGCTTTTGCAAAAATTAATTAAAAAATTAAAAAATGAATCGTGGTTGTGCTTTTAATCATTTTTTATGCTTTAGAGTAAAAAACAAAAAACAAACAAATATTTAAATAATTAAAAAAAAAAGAGTATAAATAATTTGTGATAATAATAATTAAACAACAACAAAATTTTGAAAATGTAAAAAAAAACTTGTGAAATTAAATATATATAAAAAAAAATAAAACAAAAAAATAATTTTTGTTTAATAACGCAAACACCTATTCTAAGCACTCTGCCTATGTTTATACTGCCGTTCCATCCGAGTATGTGTTATTTTTTGTTTTGTTAACACACAATAAAACATAATAATAATAATAATAAAAAGAAACGAATTAAATATAAAAAATAAATTACATAAAAATATAATAAAGAAAACACTGAACAAAAAAAATATAATGGAGCAGAATATAAATCAATTTGAGGAGAGCGGAAAAAACGATGTATTATTAAATTCGTTTTTAATAAATAAGAAGAAGCATCGTGTCCTATTGCATTATGATAAATTAGTATGGGAAAAGGAGAACTCAAAAGGGAGTAAGTATTTTTAATTTTATTTTTATTATAAGTTGGGGTTTTACTCGAGGGGTCATAAAAGGGTAATAAAAAAAGGTATAAAGCTTGGGAGGGTGTCTTTGCAGGAACTGTGCGACGTATTAGGTCTTATTAAAACCTTCGATATTTATCTCGTCCATAAAACTACTTAACATGTTGGGATTTTGCTCAGGGGGTAATAAAAGAGTAATAAAACAAGGTATAAATCTTGCAGACACTGCGCGACGTGTTAGGTTTTATTAAACAATTTCGAGATTCACCTCGTCCTTTAATCTACCCATGAAGCAGAGGTTATTCTGAAGAGGGTAATAAAAGGGTAATATAACATGATATAAGCCATGTTTTATTACCCTTTTCTCACCTATAGTATGCACCATGTTTTGTAGAACTTTAGAAACTGGAAAAACTGTAATAAACTCGGAAAATAAATAATATCAGAAAGAAATTTGGATGGGTAAAAAGATATTGGAAGATTATAAGGCCTTTGTTCATTGATCTAAACTATCTTATAAAATTTAATAATGTTATTAATATTTTTCTTCTAATGTTATTTCTATATTTCACAGATAAAACAACACTACCGATCCAAGATATAATTTCAGTGCGTGTTTCACGACGTAGAAAACTATCAAATACTCATCGATCATTTACAAATCTTCATAATCCTAGCGCACCAACATCCGATAATAATATTGATGAATCATCATCAAAGGAGACGCAATTCATAAATGTACATTATGCAAAACGTTTAGAAAATTCACGTTCTGAATATAATCGATTTCGTAAATCAACAATAACCATGTACAATTCAGATCATCGCACAATAAAGCTATGGTCTGATAAGCTAACAACAATACTAGATAAAGAATGTCGTCCAAAGCGTATGCTAATGTTTGTCAATCCATATGGTGGTAGGAAGCAAGCATTAACTGTTTATGAAAAGCATGCAAAGCCATTGCTACAGCTGGCAAATATCGATGTTAGTTGTGTTATATCACAGAGAGCAAATCAAATACGTGATATGATAATGACACAGCCGCTAGATCAATATGATGCTGTATGCTGTGTTGGCGGTGATGGGACATTTGCTGAGGTATTTAATGGACTGATATTTCGTACTATTAAGGATATGGGAATGGATCCATTACGGCCAGAATTTATACCAAAACCAAAGCTACCAATTGGTGTTATACCAGCTGGTAGTACAGATACTGTATCGTACTGCCTGCACGGTACAACAGATGTTCGGACAGCTGTTATACATGTAATACTTGGCCAGACTAGAGGACTAGATTTATCTAGCGTATGCAATAGCAATGGACTAGTAAGATTATATGCTAGCGTTATGTCATATGGATATTTAGGTGATGTAGCATATGAAAGTGAGAAATTTCGATGGATGGGACCGAAACGATATGATTATTCAGGTAAATTAAAAGTGAAAATTTCAATAATCCAATCAATAATAATCTTAATTTAATATTCTAGGATTTAAGAAGATCATTGCCAATAATGGTTATGAAGGTGAAATTGTATTTCTAAGATCACCAGAAACTAAGGATGATCCGGCCAATAGTGATAATGATATGAAATGCCTTGTCGATTGCTCACGTTGCCTAAAATATAAAGAAACGACAACGCAACGCTCCGATTTAGATAGTAATAATATTGATTATATACTAATGACAACTGCTTATCAAGCTGAAGAGGTTAAACCGAATAGTAATTGGAAAAATGTTAAGGGGAAATTTTTTATGATTAGCGGCGCTAATGTATCATGCTCATGCTCACGCAGCCCAAATGGTTTTTCACCATTTTGTCATTTAGGTGATGGCTATATTGATATTATATTAGTACGGCATACGACATTCTTTAATAATATCAGACTGTTGCTCACATTAATAAATCGTAATAGCAATATTGTAAGTTTGCCATGTCACACATTTATTTTTATATTTAATAATTAAATTAAATATTAATTTTAATTAAAGAGAAATCTTCCGTTTGTTGAGCTACATCGAACGAAAAAGTTTTACTTTAAGGCACATAAGCCACCAGCTGATAGTAATGCTATAAATGGATCTTGCCAGCCAATTAGCGTGCCTGAGCCAAAGACAAGTCAATGGAATTGTGATGGAGAAGTTATACATGACTCAGATGTACTAATTAGGTATTTATTTTATTATTATAGTAATTATTGTAAAGCTTAGACCTCACCCTATTAGTGACAAATGTCGAATTGCCAGTTTCCATATTGTAGACGGCACAAGGCGAATTAAGTGTAAAGTGCGCTAGCTTAAAGCCTAGAATCACAATTCCACAATTTTCTACTAAAAACGGTACTCCTCTCTACTACTATCTATCTGTCACTCTCTGCTACTACTTCCTCTCAACTACTACTCCCTACTTCCTCTCAACTACTGCTCCCTTCTTTGCTTTCTCCTTCTTTCTTCGATCCCTTAGCTGGCAGTCCAAGCGGGTTCTTCGGTTTCCCGATTCTGGTCAATTCGGCAGGTCGACTACCCTCCTCTTTTCAAACCCCGGACTTGGGACCAGGCGACGGTAGAGTTACTACTTCTCCCTACTTCCTCTCTACTACTCCCAACTTAACACCTCATGTAAAGTTAACATCCTCGAGGTGGTGGAGGTAGGATGCGGTAAATCTTATATCGCGTAAACCTTAGATCTCAGATGGCGTTTCTCAGACTAACCTCTTTGTTGTACTGGCCAAAGTTCCATGAGGCCGTTACTATCATTTCTTGACCCGCTTCAGAATCCGGCTAAGATAAAAGTCACTAACTATGGACAATCGTTTCTTCGTAAGCCTACCCTCAGGGAATTTAACGGGCACCCCACTGCTATGACCACTTTCCACCCATTTTGCCTCTCCAGGCGGAAATTAAGAAATGCGCATACGCTAAGGCAGGTAGCAGGTATAAGAAAACCCTTCGTTTTAAAATATATCAGAGTTACCCCGTTTATGACTAGGTTGAAAAGTTGAGTCGAGGTTGAGTTGAAATTTCGACCACCGTATATGATGTCGAGTTGAGTTCACTGTGGGTTGAAATAGAGTTGAACTGATATCAAAACATACCCTCAAACTTTTGGTTGAAATTCTAATTTATATATACGTAAAAATTCAAAACGAAATAACATTTTGTTCCTGTACGAGAAAACACACCGAACACAAAACTAACGCCGAAAGCGGGGTTCGCGGTTGGCAAACAAACAAAACAAATGTCACTTCAACCCAACTTCAACTCAACCCGCGTATATGAAGCGAGATATCAACTCGATCCAGGTAGGAGAGCTGAGTTGGGTTGAGTGGACCCAGTTTCAACTCGACATCCGTTTATGACTGGGTTGAACTCAGGTTCAATCTGGGTTGAACCTAGTCATAAACGGGGTAAGTCATGCTAAAGCAAGACATGCCAAATTTGACCTTTTTTGTTCTATGTACCCCCGAAACGCATTCTCTCGTGAATAACAATAACATTTAATTTTTTTTTAGCTCACACTGTCAGCTAATCGATGTTTTTATGAGAGGACCTCATCCTATATCGGATATTCATAATACCACAACATGCGGCGGTTTGTGCAAATAAGTTTTTTTTTTCTTTTTTTGTTAAACTAGAACAAAATAGAGGATTGGGGCGTTTAAAAGAAACAAAACTAAAGTAATAATTTACACTAAAAGAAACAAAAAAAAAAATACCTTCGAGTACAGAAATGGGGGGGATTTCTTATGTTAAAATTTAAGGTTGTACAAATTTTTATTAGAATGGTTTCATGCATTCAGATTGTGCAAGAACAATCAATCATTAAATTCCTCAACTATCGAAACTAGAAAGCTACTCTTTAAGTATTTTCATTTTTTTTGCGATTTTTAAGTTTAAGGATTTCCCATTTGCAATTATGTTAATTTTATTTCCGAGATTACACATTCCTAAATTTATTATTATTATTTTTAGGCGAAAAGAACATTATTATTATTTGCATTCCATACAGTTTGGATTTTATTTCTTTTTTTTTTATTCTAAAATAAATAATTGCGCTTAAAAACCCTAATATTAATATATAAAATAATAATGATAAAAAATGGTGATGATGTTTATAAATATAGAAAAAAGGTGCTGTTTAGAAATATGTGTAAATTAATTGTATTTATTAAGAAAAAATATTCAGAGCTGTTAGTGAGAGAAACTAGGTAAAAACAATGAACAAAAAAACACGAAAAATAAAAATAAAAACCAAAAAAAACACAAATTCACAAAAAATGATGAAAATTACTCAAAAATTAATTATAATTAAAATATAAATGTTTAAATGGGTAAAAAACACAACTTTCATGGACTAAATGTTATTATAAATCAGCAAAAAACAAAAACATATACTAATATTAATGATAATAGTAAAAATAAATCACAACATACTGCAGTTATCTCTATGATGTGGAATGTATTAAGAATATTATATTTTTTTATTGTAATTTCCCCCCTTTCACTACTTACAAACATTTCTCTATCTTCCCGATACCCTCCACAAACTTTTTCCCAAAAAAAAATAAAAAAAAACAAAAAGGAGAAAAATGAAATATGATTCCATGTAATAAAATAATGCTTTTTTCTGTTTTAATTTAGTTTGACCTTGGCTTACATCATCCTAATATCTCGAACAGCCGTAGTCGATAAAAGGATTTTAAGAAATAAGATGGCAACCCTGGAATTTTTTGTGTATGCATCTATGCCAATCTCCGGCGTATTGTAAGCCCAATTGTTCAAGTCCGTCAGAGAACGTCATCTCTGAATATGGTGGACGGTGCACTACGTGGAGTTCTTTCCAGTCCTGCACCTTCAGGATTGTGATTCTTGCGCGACTCGGCGGGACCTGGGTTGGGCCGATGTCGCTCCGGGTATGCTGAAGTCTGTATAGCCTTCGTCGTGAACTGAACTAGTCTTCCATATCGCGTTGTCACTTCTTTCTTAACTGGCTAGTCTTTCCCTTGGTTCTGCTCTGGATGTCTCGATTCTGACCTGATCGGTGGGTCCTCGGCTATCGTAAACGCTGACTTGAGTCGGTCTAATGGAATGCTGATCCGTCTTCCTTTTGCTTCCAATTGAAAATACTTGTCCTTGCGCCGGACCATCCTATAGGGTCCGTCGAATGGTGGCTGCAGAGAGGGTCGCACCACGTCATTCCTCACGAATACGTACGTAGATTTGTGCAACTCTCCCGGAACGAAAACGGGGGTGTCTACGGGGTGGTCGGTTAAACGCTGTGCGTTGTTCGGCGAAGTTCCTTACGAAATCAGACTGGACCCATCGCTTTGCTGGTAATTCTCCTGGAAGGCCGTCGATGCAAGTCCTCTTGACGGGGGTAATGGGCCGATAATGTCTATATTGATATGACAAATTGCTCGGTTTGCGGCACGTACCTTACCGTAAAACAATGCAATTCGCGTATTACAGTGTCCATAACTCCGCTCCGTCGTCGTCTGGCCCCAAGCCCAGCGTGTGATAGCAGGAGGGTGGTCGACCTGCCGAATTGATCGGGAAACCGAAGAAACCGCATGGATATACAAACTAACTATTCACGAAATAATGCTTTTGTAGCCCGGGGCAGCTGGTGCGACAGCGCTAGGGACCATGGATGCTGGTGAGAAGTGGGTTGCTGGCCGAAGACCCAAATTAGTCACACCGAAAATGGAATTTATGAACAGGACATCACGTCGGCCAAAAGGAAGTCACAGCAATGGAATTATCGAAATACAAAATATCAGTTGCTGCGCTATCGGTACTACGACTTACCGGATCCGGGATATTGACGAAAGTCCCGCCAACAACCGACGAAACGATGACGCTTTACTATATTCCGGTGGTGAGAAACACGAAAGGTGGACGTCGGTTTTATGGTCGATCGACATCCCCAGCAGCGTTATCGCATTCCTACCGATATCCGAGCGTTTGGCAGTTACAACCATCGGTGAAATGATCAAGACCCATATCGTATCCTTTATGCGCCAACCGAGACCAGCCCGGGCGCGAACAAGAACGATTTTTTTCGATCAGCTTCAACAGACGCTGAATACAATGCCTCGAACCGAATTAATCATACTCACGGGGGACTTTAATGCACAGTCAGGTGCAGATCGAACGGGCTGGGAAGGAACGATAGGTGTATTCGTACACGGAATAATTAACGATAACGGCTTACGTCTCGTTTCATTCGCAGCGCCAAACAATTTGATCGTTGGCAACAGCATCTTCCGCCATCAAACTCAAACACCAACTCACCTGACGAAATCCATCTGGCAACGACTCGACGATGTAAGACTACGTTTTGATCAACGCAAGATTCCGATCGACGCTCAAAGCTCAAAGACTTAGGCCCGATGCATGGGCCCGATCGCGGATCGGACCATTATCTTGTTCGAGCGAAATTACAATGACCGAAGGAAACGGCCCGCCACCAACTAAGAAGAATTGGGCGTGCCGACCCGACCGTCGGGCGAGAGTGTCAAATGGCAAATCGTGTATGAAGTTCGAGACCCAGCGGCACCGACAGCAGCGTATCCATTGCTGGGGAGTCCCGCTCGGACCGCCAGCTAACAGATCATAGAAGAAGAAGAAGCGAGTTATCAGAAATTATTATTTAACATACACACCTACTTTTTTCATATATATATATTTTTTTATTTGCTCCACAAAAACTCCAAATTGTATATGAAGAAAAATACTTCATAAAAAATTATTTCTTTTCTTCTCTCTATTTTTCTTAAATGCGATCACACGTTTCACGTTCCTTTTTCGTAAAAAGGTTATACATATTTTTTTTGTTACAGATAACACGTTCAATCTAATCACTACTTTCTTGTTGTTTTAACGTGTATATGATGAAAAGGGGTTAGAAATGAAAATGGAAAAAGTACAATCCTAATGGTATGATAGATAATATATGCCTTTTGAATTCGAGAAGAAATTTCAACAAGTTTTTTAGTTTTGTAAAAATTTAAGAATTTTGAGAGTTTTTTTAACATAAATTCATTGAGAGAGGTGCGTTTTTTATCTGATCTCCAGCATGACTCCAGAACAGAACAGATTAAAAAACCCAGGTGAGATCCAAATTTTGTTTTTATAATTGAGTAAAATTCTTTGTAATAAATAAAAAATTGTTGAAATTTTTCACGAAATTCAATTATGTCTTTTCTACAAATATAATTTAAGAATCGAATTCAATGGAAAAAAACGAAAATAAAATGTGCTAATGTACGTGATGAAAAAAGATCACGCTTTACTACACTAAGTCTAAAAATCACTTCTCATTGAAACGTAATAATCTAGTGAGCATTGTTGTAATGCATGGTATCTGCTTCTGCTGATGCATTAGTGGGCAATCGGGCGTATTCGATTCGAAATCTAGAGCTACTCGCTGACAAACAAAAGTCAACAAGGTCAAAATATCATACTTCTTCCCGTGTGCATTCAATTCATGGCACAACGACTGCATAAACCATGATCCCTTCGTTGTATTACGCCACGAGTAAAATCCTGAAATGGTAGGAAATCTAGTTTAGTGTAGATAACTGATAACAAACCAAAAAAACAAAAACAAAAAGAACAATATGAATTACTGTACCTGGAATTGTTGAATATGCAATCAGAAAATCAGCATGAATTGGTATTTTATAGCTCATTGTTGATTCACCATCGGTTTCCGTTTTAGACAGCATAACGCCACCATCTAAGCGATCACCTTGACATGCTTGTATAAAGAATAGTTTTGGCTTTCCAGCTAATGTTGGGCAGTTATTCGCAGTGAAATAGTGCCAAATAGAATCTAATTTATATTGAACATCTTTGGCATAGATATATCCGAGTTCACCATGTGATAAAATACTGATTAATACACAATCGTTATCTGTGTGATCCATACGCGATACTGTTAGAGAAAAATAATATTTTGTTTAGTATATAACTAGGCTAGGCTTTATATATAACTTACAAGCAGTGTTCTTTTTTAAAGAACTTGATATAATTCTTCTCTATACACAAAATCCCTACGGACATAGCAATATCTTAAATTTGCTACCCGAGCGTACGATCACCATATCCAAAGACTATATTCCCTCCTTCAGGAAGGATTTCTCCCATCGAAATACCCTCAAAAGATAACAGGAGCAACGGAAACGCCCTGAAGAAGTTGGATCTACTGATATTCACAAAGACGTTTAAAACTTCAGCGGGCGTCGGAACAGGGATCTGCCTAGAGACCATACTAAAGCTGGGTCTACACGCTGCTATGACCACCCTCCAACGTTGGGAGCTTGATGGTAGGACGTATCGTGTGGCCGATCCTCGAACTACGAGTGTCCAATGTCAAGCGTCCAATGTTCGTAAGACTTAGGACTTCAGATCTCATCCAACTGGTTCTATACAGTCAAAGGACACATGGATATCCTGAACAAACATTTCCTTTTGCCGCGTATCCCAATAATATGGTTGGTTGGTGAACTGCGGTTCCAAAGGAAATTCAGGGCGATTATCCCGGATCGTTCTGAGTGGAAGGAGCTTATTCTGCCTGGGGGTCCAAAACATCTCCGTTTACCGACGGGTTAATAATGGAACATGGTGCGGGGGCTGGTGTCACAGGACCCAACACCAAAGTCTCGATTACCAATGGGTGAGTGGTCTTCTGTTTTCTAGAATGAAATACTTGCCACTGCGACCTGCGCTAGGCTCAACCTTGAGAAAGGTTTGAAAGGCGCCAATATTAAAATCGTTTCTGTCAGCCAAGCTGCCACCAAGGCACTCTCAACGTGGAAATTTTCTTCCAAAATAGTTACAGGGTGTTTTGACGTACTCGTACTCGCCTGACTAGAAGAATTGAGGTCTCGCAGGCAAGAAGAAAGATCTTATAAGACCCTTTGCCTCAAGGGACACTATCACTTTAAACAAAGCGGACCTAAGGCTGCTGGTGGGTTATCTGCCTGGCCATGTAGGACTGCGGTATCACCTCCACAAACTAGGGTTGTTTCAAGAGACAGAATGACCCTGCATGGAAGACGAGACATAATATTTGTGAATTTCCTGCTCTGATCTGGCTTAGAAGAAGAACGTCTATCAGAGAGCTTATGAGCCCTGCTAAATTCCGGTCTTCGTCAATTAAAAGCCCTTGGCTGGAATCCTCAAGGAACCCGACAAGTCGGAAGACCTAGAATAACGTGGAGGAGAACCTTATAAGCCGAGGACATAACAGCCAGGAGTTAAGGACACATATCCTCTCGCTGCTGGAGTGATGCTGATTTTACCATTTCCTCGTAAATAAAACAGTTCATTGTCCTTGCACCTTACGGAGCGGAGCGGCGATCCTGAAGACATGCCAGACAATAAACTTCGAACATATACCAGGATGTATAGCATTAGAATTTCCATAGATAGCCACAGGTATTTGTAAGAGCTATAGATTCAGTGATGATTTACTGCGAGCTATAATGGAACGATCCAGAGCTGAGCTTAGTACCCTCGATAGAAAGCGCCCATAAAACGTGACTATCCAGTGGAGTTATGGGAAAATAGATGGGAACGAGAAAGCAGAGTACAGAGCCAAGCAGGGAGCCTATATTATCTCCCAATGTAGATCTGTATTATCTCTAAAACGACAAAGAAGGAAGAACAGACCTCGAAGAGGACATTGGCCCCATAGGGGAGCATGCTTATAAGCAATTTTCCTACCCTGATAATACTCTGCACCAACAGTATGCAAATGCAGAACATTCAACGATTAATATCAATGGCCACAACACGCCGGTTATAAGGAAAAATGTGACCTTTCACAGCTGCTATAACAAACTATAATCGCTTTTCTCCATAACAAAACAAATCCACAAGGATAACTACAAACAAAGAATCTAAATTTATATACAAGTGTAGTCTAGATTTGGAGAACAGCTTTGTCCTTTAATTAAAAGGTATTAACCAAACATAGAGCAGCTTGCTGACACTGATTGCTATATTTATAGTAAAAAAAGGCATTCCCCAAACTCTTCTCACGATCCAAAATAACTAATTAATTCAACATGGATTTTTTTCATGAATTTTTCATGTTCTAGACCAATTAATAATAACCTAGAAATGGTAGTAGCGTTTTTTTGTATTTGTTTTGTGTTTCGCCGTGGACCTTCAACAAAGCTCCATCCCCACAGCTGTGTAGAAATTTGTAAAAGAGCATGAAGGTCATTTGCAGGCCACGCTGGTGCACCCCCCATGAGAAAAACGCGAAAATGCAATTAATGCTTTTCTTCTCTATCGGCGAAATTGTGCGATGATACGCCTGAAGGTCATCACCTAGTGCATGGTGGTGTGGAGCTGCTTTCGTGATGGAAAAATGCATTTTAATCAATAAATGGAGTTTTGTATGACCATATTTAAACGCTAATCGGAATTTCCACATTTAAGTTAAGCACTTGGGTAAAATGAAGCGATAATCACGAAATTAATTGGAAAGAGCCAGCTACGAAAGTTGGGCCAGGGGGGCCCGGGGGAGACAAGATTTCCCCGATTGTAAACAGGATTTTTAACCTCACCAAATATGTTGAGAGGGTTTAAAACAAGTGGACATTAATAATTATAGCCTTACTTACCTTCATCTATATAGAATTGAATCTCCTTTAATCTCAGATCCTTATGGACAATCACTTCGAAGTCCAACGTCTTCAGCGAATGGCACAGATTCTCACAGTCAACATTTGTCCCGGCTCTGGATTTCAGGGACGGGATATCGAAATTTTCATGATTAAATATCAAAGCGATTCCGCGGCTTTTATGCTTCATGTTATATTCGGATGCATACCTTTCGACTGGCATTCGTGCGACCGTTTTATTATTGCCATAGCCCCTGTTATTTGAAAGAGAAATTAAGCAAACAAAATTTTTTGGTTTTTTTTGTTGATTTGAAAATTTGAAAACAAAGAAAGCATCACACAAACAAAAACTTTTCGTTTACCCGCCAGTGCCGAAGGCATCACCAACATCGTTAGAATTTACTTCACTCATTTTATTTTATATTACATTAATGGAGGATAATGAATGGACAAAACTTTATCAAATCACACTGTTTTTAAATGCAAAAAAACTCTTAAAGTGCACTTTTCTTTACTTTATCAAGTGCGGAGCACCACTTGCATTGAAGCCTCTAGACAACTATAACAAACGACCAAACTATGGCGGCTCAAGTGACAGGTGCCTCGGTTATAAGGAGATTTTCTGAGTGGGATTGGGAAAACACACGCGATTAAAACCCAAATTCAGGGCTATTTTGCTTATAGATGGCGCAAGTAGTATTTACTAAAACGAAATATTTATTTAACATTTTTTGACCTATTACCTATTTATATAAAATTTAAAAAAATACCTAAAATATATTTCATTAAAATAGTGCACTTTATTTAATTGAAAACTAGAATTTAGTACACTTAAGCCTATGCACATAAATGCAGGTTGATTTGGGATGTAAACTCCGCTAACAGTTGTAAAAAGCTTCGTGCTTTCGCCGACGAAACTTTGCGCTTGTATAGACGTTTTCAAACCTCGTGACATCCCGCGCATCTTCCCCAGCTAAGCTCTTAAAAATGTTAAAAAGTTCAGACAAAAGCTTCACTTAACTCCTCCTATCAAATCACTTGCTGCCATGTAATCAGTCGCGACTGCGTATTGCTAAAGGGAGGTGTATTTTTCTGGGACTTCGAT
Source organism: Thereva unica (assembly GCA_949987705.1). NCBI lineage: Eukaryota > Metazoa > Arthropoda > Insecta > Diptera > Therevidae > Thereva > Thereva unica. The sequence continues at coordinate 4,462,623 of OX465286.1, forward strand.
GATTATTTAAAAAAATTACAAATTATGACTGAAAAACACCTGTTTTTATATATTTTTTTTATTTTAAGGTTTTTATATTTTACACAAATGCCACAGAAATAATTTGTAGTAATTTCTACTAAAAAATACGATATTTGTGTTTTTATCACTTTGATTACTAGATTTTTGACATTTTCCGCCAGTCGCAAGCGCGCTTCTGCCTGGGGAGGTTGTGTTGCTTGCGGCTGCGGAGAACTCTTAATTTATGAATGAAAATGCTCATATCTTTAAAAGATTTTTTTCCAGCAATTCTTTTAATTTATTTTAAATTTAGGGATGGGAAATATTTAGCATAATTATAGTAAAATTATGCTTATTACGATGGATAAACTGCCTTTGTTGAGCAGGAGTTTTACATGTATTTCAAAGCTCTGCTCAATACATATAAAGATTACTTAACTTTATTCATCCGGCATGCGCACATCCCTTCCCAAATTATTTTGTTGAGTTTTTTCTGCGTTTGTTGCCTTTTTAAGTTAAAAGAGGGGAAATGATAGAACAAATTTTATGAAATTGGGCAACGAGGTGCGCAGAACCCTTCAAATTATTTGTGTCACGGAGTTTGAAAACTTCTATACATGGCCACTTTGTGTTCTGTACGAAAACTTCGCCTAAAGGGGGAGTTTACATCTCGAACACAAAGTGGAAGAACAAAGTGGCCCTGTACAAAATATAAGCGTAAAGTTTCATTGCTCAAAACATTTTACAACAGTCAAATGTAAAATTTTAAACACGGTCGGAGAGGGAACAATTTAATGCGCTGCATACAGCCTTTTAAATAGTTATATTAAATTAATAATGTGTAGTAAAATAGAGATCAGAAACTGCCTTTTGTACCACCACTAGGCCGTAATAACAAAAATTCCAATACAGTCAGAATCAAAATCATACCACCAGATTACAGTCAGAATCAAAATTACGAAGGTATCTCTATATACTACCAGATGTCGCTAAATAATTATTCTATGCAAAAATCATACAAGCTTCTCATAGATGGTATTGCCAGTCTTATTCAAGTCATACACCAATTTTTTAGACTACCAGATGGCATTAACGAGTCATCATAGACAACAACTGGAACTTGTCTAGAGTAATAATAAAGGTTCATTTATGTAATGAAGAGAATGGATGTGAACTTGGATGTAATAAGTTATGTTTATTAGATATAGATATTCGTTTTTGGTTGTTTCAAGGCAAATTTAGTAGAGGGCACCACATATACAATGATTTGTAGCGGCTAACTAGAAAAGATTTACACATAAGGACACTGGAGAACTGCTGCAAAGAACTTGGAGAAAGGCCATAGAGAAGGCTAAGGCCCAATTGTTCTTGTAACGCCATTGGATCATTTGTGCATTTATTAATTAAATATGTTACAGGCTATCCCCCTATTTCGCCGAAAACTGACTGACCTCGACTAGACTTGCCTTAACTCGATAACTCGGACTTTTTAGGGTAGCCGTTTTAGAGGCTGGCCATTGTCAAACAAATTTATGGAGAAGTTGAATAATATATCATAAAACCTTCTCAAAAGTTAAGAGAATACAAAATAATTTCAGCATTAAATAAATCGGCGACCACAATACGCTTGGTTACTTAATTCGGTCATAAGACTACAGAAAGTCACCAAGAAGTGGTATGCCAACCTAAGACCTTAATCCACCGGCCAAAACATCCTAGAAACATTTACCAAAAGGAAGAAAGAGATAGGGAGAGTGAAAATGAGAAAGAGAGGGCGAGTGAAAATGAGAAATGACAAAGAGAGTGAAAATGAGATAGAGAGAACGAGTGAAATTGAGAGAGAGAGAGCGAGTGAAAGTGAGAGCCCGAGACATATCCCTCTCTATCTTTTCCCCTCTCTTACCCAAAGCCAAAGAGGGAGAGTGAGAGCCAGAGCTACAGCGAGAGCCAAACACAAAAAGACGGCCGAGTGAAAGTGGGAGAGAGTGAGTGAAAGTGAGAGTGAGTGCAAGTGAGAGAGAGAGAGTGAGTGCAAGTGAGAGAGAGAGTGAGTGCAAGTGAGAGAGAGAGAGTGAGTGCAAGTGAGAGAGAGAGAGTGAGTGCAAGTGAGAGAGAGAGAGTGAGTGCAAGTGAGAGAGAGAGAGAGTGAGTGCAAGTGAGAGAGAGAGTGAGTGCAAGTGAGAGAGAAAGAGTGAGTGCAAGTGAGAGAGAGTGAGTGAAAGTAAGAGAGAGCAAGTGAGGGAAAGTGAGAGAAAGCAAGTGAGGGAAAGTGAGAGAAAGCAAGTGAGTGAAAGTGAGAGAGCAAGTGAGTGAACGTGAGAGAACAAGTGAGTGAAAGTGCGAGAGAGAGCCAAAGAGGGAGAACAACAGCCAAAGAAAAGGAGCAAGACACCAACCAACGAAATGCTCTCACCATTTCTTATAGAGCTCGACACATATTTAATAATTTTTGGCCAGTATTCTATATCTAGCATTTTTGTCGGTAGTCGTGGTGTTCACTCACTGAGGCGGGCTTCCTGGTGGCTTGGATAGGGGTTTTTTGGGGGATTTGGTCTCTGCCTCTCTCACTAGCTGAATGTTGTTTCTCCTAGGGCAGTCCTACACAAGTGGGGACGATGGACCAATAGAGATGGGCCTGGCTTCTCTGCAGGAAGGTAGGTCGGGCTGGGATAGCTCAGTCTGCTCAACCAAGTTACTCTTGTTGAAACCGCAAGAAGGCCGTTCACGATCAAAATATAACGAAATATATAGTGCTGGGGTTTGGCCACCTACTCCAAGCTAGTTTTCTCTGTGCTGCCTCGCAAAATTGTCAGCCAGATAACAATTGATGCTAGGACATTGTTTAACTTGATAACCGGACACTTCGGCTATCCATATGGATAATCGAAAGGATACAGCTCTTCCTTTCGCATTATGTTACACAGACAAGAAATTACATCTTTTGCTTACAGCGGTGGTACTGTTTTGTTTTTGGAAGTGAAACAATTTTTGAAAATTTATTTTTTTGAAATTAATTTTCTTCTCTTTATATTTGGGAGTAATATTTCTATTTCTTATAAAGTTACAATAGTTATAGAAACGTATCACATTGACAATTTCAAAAATTGATTTAAATTTACACATATTCAATTTCCTTTAAAAAATACACGACAAGTTCGCCATTTACTGTATTTTTTTATATATTTTCTGTTTGTTTTGCTTTTGGGAGTTTTTGTAAAATATGATTTTGCATTATCTTTAAATATGGTTAATATTCATTATTAATGTATTCTTCTTTATTTTTTTTTGTTTTTATTTAAGCAGAAAAAATGAAAATTTTTTTTCATAACATTTAACGATTTTTTTTGAGTATTTTTATATAAAAAGAATTTTTTATTTTTCCAAAACATTTATGTTTGGTTTTGTTTTTTTTTTGTTAATAGTGGGGAATAAATTCAAATGAAATAAAACAAAAACAAAAAAAAACTTAAATATAACAAAAATAAAGAAGATTTATTTAGCATTTTTTTAAAAGAACTTTTGGACCCTGACCATACACCCACCCTCAACGCTCAGTCAACAACCATTCAAGTAGAAGTACCATAGAACATACTGTGTATGCAGAATGGCAGACACAGCACCGCCTTTTCCGTTATCACGTCCGGCAAATATTAAAAAACATTACGTTGGAAATGTATTTTTTGTGTGCGCCTTCACGGACGAAGGGGGTACTGAGAACTGTACGTTGCCTTACTGTATCGAATGTGCTAGAAAATTTGGCGCCTTTCCCAAAATTTATGTTTCCATAAAAAATTACATCGCACCGATATTTTATTTTTTCACTGATGCTGCACTGAAGTAGTCGTCACGTTACGGATGTGTGAATCGACCTTCATGCATACCAAATTAAAGCTACTGGGATTACCAGCTGGAAGAGAAAGAGAGAACCGAGACCATTGGAAGATTGCCGAAGTCCTCGCTAAATACATACGTAAAAAAATACATACGCAGTTATAGCAGCAGCAGCAGGGAAAACTCACTACTGCGTACAACCAGGGATACCGATGCATCGAAATAGCACAGGCCAATACAATTGGTATATACTTATGGTAATAAGCAACTGATCAGGCTTTGAGCTGTTTTGACCAAAGCACCAAAGTGCAAGCAATTAGGGGCTAGCCCAGGATGCAAACTCACTGAGGAGTATTATGCCTCCGGTGACACTTAGACAAAAAAAAAGTCAAACAAAGACTGTCAGCCGGCGACAGAACCAGAATACCTTAGATGCAAAAGGAGCTGTACCGTCCGCTAGGTGAAGATCTGCCCTAAGCGTAACTTTTTGGTACGATATCGTTAACCGGTTAAGCCGGCGGGATGCCTTATTAGGGCTACCCTATACGCGAGACGATGAAGGTCATCCACTGCAACCTTAAACAATCCGAAGAAGCACAAAGAGATTGGGAAAAAGCAGAGAAATGCCACATAGGAGTATGAGCTCTGCTGAGATCCAGAGAGAGAAGTAATATTTCCTAGATGGTAGAGGGAGGATTGGTTGTAATGGGTCAGAACATGACCCGAGCATTCAAGTAGCCCTTGCTTGAAGAACGAGCCTACATGTTACCCTCACGGCACACATCCTGCTGCTCGTGGTGTCGCTCCATTGCGTAGGCAGGCAGGATAAGGGGTCATCAAGCAGCCTTTTACCTGCCCATGGATTAGACTGAATACGCCGCGTGGATCTAGAGGGGATGTACTTGATAAAATCTGAAAATCACCCAAAAAATAGTGGCTGAAGGGATTTATGAATAGTACTATTAAGTGAAAATACTACCAAAGATGGACTCTCGGGATAGCAGGGGAGAGGTTGGTCTATCTCTGCCTATTGGAACAATTCAAGACTCCAGCTGGCTTGATTTTTTTTACTATTTGCCATTCGAAAATAGACTAGACACTCACTAATCTGTTTTTAGTATTTCGAAGAGGTTGAAGAAGCTGTGAGACGGGATACCCTGGCCCCTGTGCTGAAAGTCGAGTAGTCACGACACGACAAGTCGTTTGAGTTAAAAAAAAGTGACTTTTCAGTCGGATATCGTCCTTCGGCACATGGAACCAGAGTGGAAATGCCAAGCTAACTTTAGAACCCTGTACTAAAAGTCGTGATTCGACTAAAAAGTCACTTACTTCAACTCAAATGATTTGTCGTGTCGTGACGACTCGACTTTCAGCACAGGGCCCCCTGTATATGTGCTTGTGTGGGGGTTTCTTTTTAAACTAATTAATAATATTTTATAAATAATACGATAATATACATATACAAATTAACAATTTGATCAATTAGTAAAAATAATAATAATAATAATAAACAAGGAAAAGGTAATGTGTTTTTGAATTTGTTTTGTTTAAATGTATTTACAATCTTTGATGAAATATATATAATTATTAATATAAGCGATTTTGTTTGTTTGTTTATTTTAAATATTTTAATAGTATTATCTAAATAATATTTAAAAAGAATTTTTCTTCCTCATATGTGTGTTTTTTGTTTTGTTTTTTTTATATGTTCGTTATTATCGAAATTACATTAATTAATTTTGTTTTTATATATACATACACAACGAAAATAAAATAAAAATGAACAAACAAACATTAGTTTTGTTTTTGAAGGATTTTATAATTTAATATAATATTTTTAATAAAGACGAAAGCAAATTTGTTTTATTGCAATATTTTTTTGTTACACAAATGCTGTAAAGTTGTTAATCTATATAATAATAATAATAGTGGTAAAGTTTGGCGTTTTTTGTTTGTTCAAATGTTTTTTTTTATTAACGCAATTCTTAATATGGGTTTGTTTTGTTTTTACTATTTTATTACAATAATATATTATAAAAAAAATTTACATATTGAAAGGAAAAATAGTTTCCCTCGTTTCATTTTTTTTTAATAATATGTATTAAACAAAATTTAAACAAAAGAGTGTAATTTTACTATCAACAAGCGGGCAGCGGAATACAAGGAAGTAAACTCCTTCAATAAATTAAAAAAAAATAAAAGAAAAAGGCTTTAAACCCTTCTCCGATATATGTAAAACAGAAGGACAGTGCAAGGGACGCCCAGCGGAGTAACTCCAGAACCATGGTCTCTCGTGTATGACTGGCCACAGACTCAAAAAGAAAGCAGCGAAGACGTACAAAAGAATATGTGCAAAGCGTACTGATCCTGGAAGAAGTACAAAGTGCCATTTCGCGGATCCTTAATAAACCAACAAATCTCTAGCTATTGATATTAATATCCCAGCAGAGAGACGAACATGCAATGGCTGGATGAATCAACGAAATGAATCGATATCAAATCAAGATAATAGGACTTAGCGAGACCAGATGGCACGATGCGGGGGAACATATCTGCCCAAACGGTGAATCCTTCTTATATTCTGGCAGAAATGAAACTGATAGCTGTAGGAGTAGCGTTGGCTTAATACTCACCAAAGAAGCCAGCTCCAGTCTCATTAGTTCACCAGTTTCTGAGAGGATAATCACCATGCGCCTGCGCACCAGACTAAGAAGTACTATGCTAGTCCAATGCTATGATCCAACTGAAGACGCAGAAGATAACATCAAAGACGAGTTCTATATGCGACTGAATGAAGCGTTTCGGTCTATTCCAAGGGGAGACGTCATTGTTTTGAAGGGTGGCAAACCCACAGATTTGCCCAAATAACACCGGCCTTGCGCACAATTGGAAATCAAGGCATAAGCCAATCTACCGCGAAACCAGATAGATCACGGGGCCATCAGCCGCAGATGGAGAACTTTTCTAGACGTCAGGAGCTTTAGAGGAGCCCACACTGGAAGTGACCACCATTTGGTAGTCGCAACTATTTGCCTAAATATCGCCGCGATCAGAAACCATAAACTGAAAACGGTTTAACGTAGACCTTCTGCGGGCAAACCGTTTCAAAACGACACAAATATCGAAGATCTGTGGAAAGGGCGCTATCATAACAGCAGCGGAAACAAGTATCGGTTATATCTAAAGAAACCGGCAACACTGGATCCCGGACACAACCTAGCAAAACATGAGCTCTACAACGAACTTAAAAACGTCAATAGCTTGAACGGGATGTACTCCCAACCACACCGGAAGGTAAAGAGAAGTATTCGGTGAGATAAAAGGCAGCGATAAACGAGCTCGTAGAAAAGCCATGGGCGAAGTTCTGCGCACAGGACGCCAAATACCATCGACATATCAAAAACTACGGTGGACGCCGTTTTTCCCGCTCAACATCGATTTTTAAAAAAAATTGCAACACAACTCTTCTTCTTTTACTTGTTTGATCCGTTAACTGGCGGTCTAAGCAGGACGTCGAAAACGCTGCTGTCGTTTCGATTCTTGACGAGCTTTGGCGACGTCTCGATCCTTTAATTGATAATCGCCCTCGATATTCTTTAGCCAGAGGCCAGTTCACGCAATTCGACGTCGACTGAAAACGACACGAAGCGCGTTCAAAAAACTTACTATGGTTAACCAGGGGACTTTTTGAACGTCAAAAAGTTATGGAAGTGATTACATTGTAGTTAACCACGGTGTTTTTGAACGACAAAAGTTTACCATAGTTAACCATAGTAAGGTTTTTGAATTCGCTTCGTGTCGTTTTCAGTCGACGTCGAATTGCGTGAACTGGAACCAGGTTTCCTCGGTGCCGATGACTAGAATTCTCCAATCTGCCGGACGGTCTCATCAGAAAAGTTTACGTGGCAAGCGGTTATCATATATTCGACAAACATGTCCAAACCACCGTAGTCGACTTTAATTATATATATATATACATAAAAGAATAAAAAATTATTTTGTTTTAAACAAAAACAAAAAAAAATAAAGTAAATAAATAACGTATCAACTATATATATATATAATTTGAAGCGATTCTAATATACACAGAAAATAGTAATCTTTACACAATTTGTTTTTTTTTTAAATGATATATAGATATAATAATAAAACATAAGAATAGTTAAAAACGCGTTGATATTGTTTGTTTGTTTTTTTTTGCACACAACAAAAAGCCACACTTCCTCGCTATTTTGAGAATAAATTAAAAAAAAAAGATATAAATTATACACAAAAAAAAAATTGTAAAATTAATATGGAAAGAATTAAACACAAAATTAATATGAGGGGAGGAGAAAATATTAAAAAAGATAATACAAGAATAATAATAATATTAATCATAACAAAAAAAAGAAAAGGAAATTAATAATTATTTTATAGAAATATGTATGTATCTACACCTCTCTCCAAAATTCCCCCGATCATACAACAAAAATATACATATCTATGTATATATGGATGTGTACATGCATATATAGGTATATAATGTAATATGGAAATATTTTGGCAACATTTGGACTAAAACGTTCAATTTTTTTTTATCTTGTATCCATGCATATATGTAATTTTTATTTTTATTTATATATTTATATATTTTAAAGTTAAAAAAGAAAAATTTTGAAAATTTAATAATATAATCTATAAACAAAAAAAAACGTGTTTTTAATGTATTGATTTTTTTTTTGTTTTTTTTTTTTTATTTATATATTTTATATGTATTTTGTTTTAAAATTAAATTTAGAATTATTTCCTAAGGAATGTGTGTTAATTGTGCGATTATATTTTTAATCAATTTAATTTTGCAAAATTATACTCTGTCTGTCTATGGATTTTTGTTTGTTTTTGTTTTTTATTAATTTTTTTGTTTATCACAATGTAAGAACGATAATTTAAAAATAATAATTAATAAATAAAGAGAAGATTTTTTGTTTTTGTTTTTTTTAAACAATAAAAGCTTTGCTATATTATATATAAAACGAGGAGGGAAACTAATTTCATGATAATAATAATAATAATAATGATAATAAAGAAAAATATATAATAATTATCAATCGATTTACAAATATTCTCTTGAATTGAATTTTTTATAACAACAAATATCTACACACTGTCCCCAATTATTATTACATAATAATTTTCATTATCTTTTTTTTTGATTTTTATTTAATTGATGCTTCCTAAGAAGATTTTTATTATTATTAATAATTATATAAAAGATACCGCGCGCAAACTATCTCTCGATCCTGTATACACAGAGCACTTAAACCATTCTTTTTTTTTTGTTTTTTCTAATCCGTTTTTTTTGTGTTTATTATTTTTATTTATTTTGTGTAATTACATTCAAATTTTATATTTTAATTAATGTTTATTTTATTTATTTTTTAATATTTATTTTTGTTTTTAAAAAGCAAGTTGTTTTATTTTTTTTTTTGTTTTACACACGTACATATTTTTAGAGTAGTTTTTTAACTATAGGCACGGTCGTATATACAGGTCTGACAACTCGTTGCCCAAACCCGTGACTGATACGCGTATCCCTATTGGAGCTTCTTGATTTAGACTGCAGATGGCGTGTTTGTCGGCAAGGAATTTTCAATATGATATGAAGTACGGTCAAGAAGTATTTCGGTACTCTTGCGCCACCAGTGGCCCATTCAAAAACTATTTCGACGTTTAACGATAACGATCACACTTCACTCTATGGAATAGTGTATACGACCGTGACTTATAGGTATGTAAAAAATACGACTACAACGAAGACAAATACCCTCTGTTTGTTTTGTTTCTTTCAATCTTTCTCTGTGTGTTTTTTTAAATAATATATATGTATATTTAACGCGATTTTTAATATTTTTTTATGGAAGGGTCTTATCGAACGCAGAGTCGACGACAGAGTTGACGAAAGTCGACGACAGAGTTGACGAGAGTCGACCGAGTTGACGACAGAGTATCGCAAAAATGTCCATAACTACCGAGGAAGTAGAGATCGCGAAAACACACTCTGTCGTCAACTCGGTCGACTCTAGTCAACTCTGTCGACTCTCGTCAACTCTGTCGACTCTCGTCAACTCTGCGTCCGATAAGACACTTCCTTTTTTTATATATAAATAAAATCGACAACAACAAAAAAAAATATAGTAATTAGTTTTTAATTAATTACTCTTTTAACTTAACTTTTAACAAAACAAAATAACGAAACAAAAATTACACGAAGTTTGTAAAACGAATTACTACATCTGAAACAAAACATTTCTTGTAAGTTTTTTTTTTTAATTTTTGCGTTGTGGGGGACATGTTGGACGAGGAGGAAGATTGGCTGATTTACTAAGTTATATATTTGTTTCATTTCTTTTGTTACTAGGAGATTTAATATAGTATATTTTTTTTTGTTAATTAATTTTGTTTTTATTTTATTTAGAAAGTCACCCGAATGCGCTACTTATATACTTGATCAATATTCATGATTTTGTTTTTTATCACTTTCCTTTCTTTTTTTTTAATTATGTTTTTCCATCGAAAATATGTGTGTGCGCTCTGCTCTGTTTTCTCTCTAAAAAGTGCTACTATGACCCTCTATCTGCTATCATATTTAATTTCGTTGACAATCTTTTATTTTTATTCGCTTTGTTAAATTTTATATATATATATAATCATTTCCTATTTATTTTTTATTATTATTATGATTATTATTATTATTATGCTTGACATTTGTAGTTTTTTTATTATTGCTGCTGCTGCTACTATTACTAGTACTATTGTTGCTACTGCTACAAAAATTGCGTGCTATTTTCGAAACTGTATCATTGCTAGCATTTGGAATATCTATAATATTATTATCCTTTTCTTTTTTATTATTATATATTATAATATTACGCTGTACTTCACAACCGGTGTTGTTGCTGCTGCTGCCACTACTACTATTACTACTACTGCTGCTACTACAATCACCACCGCCACCACATCCAGCACCGTTACCACCGCGATTTACTGATGATGCTGATTGATGAATTGCTTTATTATTATCATCAATATCCTTGCTAATAGTAGATGATAGTAAATTATCCTTAATACTAGAAGCAGTAGCATTAGCTACATTAGTTAAATTGCATGTTGTTGTTGATAATGTTTCATGCATAATTTTATCATTGCTATTATCAAATTGTGATGTTGCTGCTATTATTGTACTACTACTAGTATTTATAGAGCTGTTATCATTTGAACAATTTGTTGGTGAATCCTTTTCTTCGGCAATACGCGGCAATAGTTCACCAGGCGGCTGTAGCGATAATGTTAATGCACTAGTTATTGTTTGATTTTGATTATCTTGTATAATAGTATCATTTGGCAAATTAAAATGTTCAACATATTTCTCTAATGAGCTATTAGCCGCTGGTGGCGGTGGAATTGTATTTGTTGCTGATGCTGTTACAACTGTAATACTAGATGTTTGTGTTGGTACAGCTGATACTGATGATGATCTCCAAACACCAGATACTGGACGTTGATTCTTAATTGGTGGCGGACAACAAAGCGGTGATATTAATGTACATTTACTTTCAGCGCTGCGCGGATGTAAACGGTCTGGTGATAATGCCCGTCGTAGTAGCGGTGAGCTTGGCTCAGCACTTTTTGGTCTAGCAAAACCTTTTTTTGGTATTGCACCGCCAGAATTACCGCTTGGCAATGCCCCAGGACTATATGATTGTGTTGTGTTTGATGATCCGGGCTGATGACCAACTGGAAATGCTAGTGGCGATGGTGAACGGGTCGGTGATGCCGGTAGCGGTGATGGTGATGGTGTTCTAGCTAATGGTGATAATGGAATGTGACCAACTGATTTTCGACGATTTGGTACAGCTGTTGTACCAGTATGTATAGCTTTATTATTACCACAGCCAGTTGTATGCAATTTGTGCTTTAATCCATGTAATGTTGATGGTCGCTGATATAATTGATTACTGCCAGTTCCGGTTGGTGTATTTGGTGCTGATGATGATGGTGAGCTAGATTGTGAAGAATTTGATGCCGATGGATGACAGAATGAATCCAATGGGGATAAACTCATTCGGTTAATTGGTGGTGTTGCTAATGTTGATTCAGCGGATCTAGTAAATGATTGCAAGGATCTTGACGGTGTAACCATTGTTGGTGATGATATCCCAGCTGCGATCTACAAACAAAATATAAAAATAGATTTAATAATACCCTTTTTTATGTGAAAGACTAGAGGCTCAGGGAAGGCCCCTTTGTACGGTCGACAATCTATTTTTCCGTATAGAGTGCAATGTCGAACAGCAAGCTCTAGTCGGAAGATAGTGAAGAAAGAGAGAAGTGAAGGAAGGAACAGGAACAACCAAGCAGTGATATTTTATTCCGCCTACTCCCAACCATTAACTATCTGACGTCGGGGGCAACTAGAAACAACTCGCTGGAGTGTTACGCCTCCTGAAACGAGTTGAATCTCACCAACCAACCGATGACCTGCGCTTGGTGGGGCGGGGAAGGGCAAGTGAAAGCTATGACAGGAGGAATCAGGAATGTGAACAGGGAAGAAGAGAGACGCAAAGTTATGTAGTTGCGGACAGTGGGAAAGGCGAAAGACCGTGATGCTACCGGGATTCGAACCCGGAACCTCTGAGATGGTAGCCAGGCGCCTTACTTCCTAGACTACCGAGGCCTAAATTAAAATCAAACAAAAAAAAAATGTTTTCATATAAAATAAGGCGCACCTTATTATATACTATATATCTATATTTACCTGCTGAATTTCAGCTGATGCCCTCTTACTACTAATCCGTCTAAACAATGATGTCTTACGCTTCTTATCATTATCTTTCTTCTGTTTACGTTGCCTATTAACACCCTTCTTTGCCAATTTACTTTGCCATAATTCTCTTTTTCGACCGCCACTTTGTATGCTAGTATGCTCTAGCGGTGTTGCACGCAATGTAACATGTTCACCACCACTTAATAATAGCTGCAGCACCTGTGTATGATATAAACCTTGTACAGCTTCACCATTAACATGCGTTATTAAGTCAGCCGGACGTAAGCCAGCCTCAAATGCTGGGCTGCCTTCATCAACAGCCATAACAAGATGATGCATTGTATAAAAATCTGTATCACCATAATAAACACGTATTGTATGTACGGTAAAGCCAAATCCGCGCGGACCGCGCCTTATTATAATTGGTGGCTTTAGATTAGTAACCAATGGTGATAGTTCGCGGCATGGTGATGTATCACGTGAACTAGCTGTACTTGAGCCGCCACCACCTCCAGGTGATTGGACACCTCCGACTAGTGGTGTACAATTAACAGATGCTTGTCCTGTTTTTTTATAATAATAATTCAATTAAAACATATTTTAAAAAAATATATATAAAATAATATTTACCAGTTGATATCATTAAAGACAATCCCAGTGCTGATGCACTTTTAACAACAGATCTCGATCGATGTTTTGCAGTTCCACTAGCACTAGCATCAACGCCGCTGCCGCCGCCCGCAACTGCACCGCTACAAACAACCGCAGATAGATCCCTTTCCCTAGCATTCTCGGATGATGACGTACCGCTATGTTCATCTTCTATAGAAATAGAGAATCGCGGAAGCATCTCACGACCATGAGTTGTCTTACGCTTACGTTGTATTTGTGGTGAAACATCATCGCTATCTGTCTGTGATGATTCTGGTGTGCTAAATGTTTTGCGGGAGGCTATCGAGGATATTTGGTGGGTATCAATTAATTTACGATTTTCTGGAGTATTTGGTGTTGAAAATGCATGTTGTCTGGTTATAACTGGATGGAATGGCGGTGGCTGACATGGTATTAGTGCTGTTGTTAGAGATGGCGGAGCTGTTGTTGCTGTTGTTGTTGATGATGATGATGATAATGGTAATGATGATTGAACAATTGATGATGTCATTGGTGCTGTCTGTATTAATGATGATGATGTTGTTGTTGTTATAAGATTAGTAGTGGACGGTTGTGCTAAGGATGAGGGACCAGGTAAGGAATGTTGCTTCCAGTATTGATGGATTGTTTTAATCTCCTCACGATCTGGTGTATTTAATAAATCTGGCAGATAATCAGCATCGGGTGTTGATGGTAATTTCATAGTACGAGTAGATGCCTATATTTTTTATTAGAAAATAAAAATGTGTGTTTTTATTCAATTTTAAAATATTTTATTAATAGTGTTGTTGTGTCTCCTCCGAATGAGGCACAACTACTAAAACTTTATTTATACATGATGTTTTAAAAGTCTCTTCGTATTTTATGAAATTCAAAATGGCAGGATGCCTCGAAGTCCGATTTTTGAAATCAAAATGGCTGCCGAATTTGTGGTCAAAACTTATAAATTCAAAATGGCGGCGACAAGATGGCCAATTGTTTGTAAGTCAAACATAAACAAAGGGTTTAAAAATAAAAATTGGCCGTAAAATTGGAAATTTTTCCACTTTTAAAATACGAAGAAACATTTTCGATCCTTTTTTTCACCGTTATTTAAAAAATAGATAGGGTTATAGGTTTGAAATAATTTGTAAAAACTCACATCAATTTTCCTTAACTCTGGTGTTGTTAGCATTTTACTAAATTCCAAGCTGCTATTATCATCGCTAGTATTGTTCGATGCCAAACGTGACCAAGAATAATGCTGTTTACGATATTGTGGCGAATATGAACTAAATGATCCAAATACTGGTGTATCATCTGTATCATCAGTATCATCCCCAGCTAGATCATGATTATATCGATCTAAACGTGCTGTAATACAAAAAAAAAACAAAAAAGAAAAATGTTTTAGTTTGAAATAGAAATAATAAAGGAAGAACTTACTATCAAAATAGCTAGTATCATCTTCATTAGATAATTGCGGTACAAATTCAGCTTTCTGTCGCAACAATGAATTCCAATCTAATCCATTAAAATATACATGCTCCTTAACCTCATGTGCCCCGCCAGTACCCAAACGATCACGCGGATTTTGATGTAGCAGCTGTGTTATAAGATCTTTTGCTTCTGGCTGTACAGTCCAATCATCATTATCTGGCCATTCAATATCATCATTAACCGTATGTGCAAATAGTTCTTCTGGCGTTTCACCAAAGAATGGCACACAACCAATTAGGAATTCATACAATATTATGCCCATTGACCACCAATCAACTGGCTTGCCATATCCCTGACGTAATATAACTTCTGGTGCTATATATTCTGGTGTACCATAAACTTGCTTATCGGAAAATTGCCTTGTTTCGCTATCAATATAACCTTCATATAGATTTGTTGCTAGCGACATTAAGCCCATTTTTGATAGACCAAAATCAGTTAATTTAATATGACCCAATGCTGTTATAAGGAGATTATCTGGCTTTAGGTCACGATGTACAATACCATAACTATGTAAATATTCTACAGCTAATACTGTTTCGGCAAAATAGAATCTAGCCATATCAGACGGTAATGGGCCAATACTTTTTAATAATGTTGCACAATCACCACCCTCGACGTATTCCATAACTAAGCATAGATGCTTTTTCGTTTCAAAACTGCAATACATGCTAACAACAAATGGATTATCGGCAAAGCTTAATATATCACGTTCGGCAAATACTTGTTCGACTTGATTGCGTAAGATTAGATTATTCTTATTGATTTTCTTCATTGCAAAACGTTGTCTAGTTTGCTTATGCTTAACCAAGTAAACAGCACCATATGCACCATTCGATATCAGCTTAACAATATCAAAATCATGTTCACTTGGTATTTGCTGGATTGGCTGCTGTTGCAGCTGCTGCTGGCACTTTTCAATGATGCTAGCCGATGTATTAATAGTGCCAGCTTGTCCAACAGCTACATTCGATGATGATGGTGGCATATTGGCTGTTTCGTTGTTATTTGACGACGATAATGGCAATATTGATGCGGATGATGTAGATGCTATTTTATCACAATTAGTTGTTGCTAATGGTAAATTATTATTTGACCCCGTTGATGGTATTGATGTATTTGAATTTGTCTGCGAAATGCCACTTTCACAATTGTCAGATTGATTTTGTTCAACTGATCCGGTACGATATGTATCCCAAACATTATTTGTCTCCTGTAATTCCTGCTGTAGTTCGGCAATTGGATCACGATTTAAGCCAAGCTTATGGATAATATATTGCGGTATATCAGCCTTAATACCTTGCAATGATTTTGCCTGCCCTTCGGCGGCCTCAAGTAAATGATAAAATTCTTCTGGATCAAATTCAAGACATTCAAGCAATCTAGCTGGACGTGATATTATCAATAGCAGCTTCTTAATCACACCAGTCAGTTCGGCAGCTGCTTCTGGTGATTTCTCTTTTGTTTCAAATAATAAACGTTCTAGATTTTCGCTCATTTCATAAAAGTAACGACTTGTTATCAATTTAGCATGGGATTTATGCAGACAATCACGGGCCATCTCGAGCACCTGATGATGTACGAATCTAACGATCGGCTGTGAGTCGCGAAAATTACCGCATGCAGCATTCTTGTTTTCATTGATGAAATGCTTTAGTCTTTCTTCCATTTGTTGTGTTGCTTTTGGGAAACGCTCTTTATATAAAGTATTCATAACGGCAATTTCGTTATCAATAATTGGCGAACGACTGGGGCTTGATAAGCTGCGCGATCTTGGACGGTGGAATGGTGAACGTCGACCTGATGAACTACCAGAATCTTCTTTATTTTGAACAACATTTGAATTTTGTGGACTAGATTGATTCGGTGGGGCTTCTGGCTTAGTAGATATAGACTGTTGCTGCTGGTGCGGTGGCTGCTTTTGTGGCTGATGTTGGTGCTGTTGTTGTTGCTGCTGCTGTGGCTGAATAGCTTGTGATTGCTGCTGTAGAGGCGGAGTATGATGATGATGATGATGATGTTGCTGCGGCTGCTGCTGATGATGATGATGATGGTGATGATGATGATGGTGTGCTGCTGGCGCTCCTCCACTAACAACAGCAATTGCTGCTGATTTACTACTAGTAATTGGAGGATGACATTGCTTGGGGCAGTGTTGGGATTGCGGTGGATGTTGCTGCTGCTGCTGCTGATGTTGCGGCTGTTGTTGTTGCTGTTGAATATGATGTGAACATTGACTTTCAGTGCATTGATTAATATCATTTGAAAAATGATGGGTTAACATTCGCAATTCATCGCTTGTTGGTATATGCGGCAGCTGATGCAGTCGCTCCTGGCTCGAACACTGTGACTAAATATTGTGAAAACAATTACTGCTTACTAATTTGAACAATCAATACACTATAAATATTTTAAAAACAAGGAAACAGAATTTTTTTTAATTTTATTTACACCAACAATAAAAATAATAATAAAAGAAGCCAGGCGGAAGAGAACAGCTTTATCGTAAGTTTGTGGCCCCTGTGCTGCAAATCGGGCCGTGTGACGTGACAAGTCGTTTTTTTGAATTCAAAAAAGTGACGTTTTAGTCCAATCACGATTTTCGAGTGGAACCATTCAAGTATCACGTTGGGCTGCGGATGGTAGGCGGTTGTCCGGATTCGATGAGTACTGAGTAATTTGACAACTTCATTGAAAAGTTTCGTTTCGAACAGCGTACCTTGATCGGTTGTGATTTTAAGTGGTACGCCAAATTGACAAATTCAGAGACGAATCTTTTTGCTACTGGTGAAGCAGAGATATCCCGAATTGGGTTTATGCTTCAGGCAATCGCATGAATCTTTCGACTATAGTTAAGATATAAGAGAATCCACGAAATGGGTTGTAGTGGTATGGGTCCCACTGTATCTATATGGATATGGTAAAATCTGTGACTTGAAAGCTTCCAATGGTAACTGGTATGTCGTGAAACTTTGAACTTTTTGGAAACCTAGGCATGATCGAGACCACTCGTTGTAATCTTGATTAATCGATTTGTCTTTTGGCACGAATACTAAGATAAGAGAGACTATGTTCGGAGTTGAAAGCTAGTCTACGTAAGGAAGTGGGTATATAAGGCCTTGGAATGCCTGTACTAGTTTCACGCCACACGACGGCTTGGCCGACTATTCTTACGTGTTTTACGACGTGCCTTAAGACTAGGCGCGCCTGGAAAGTTGGCAATTTGAGTGAGCACATTATTCTCCGTAAGAGAAACAGCCGTGGTGCATGGTGAAGAAGGAAGCTGCTCTCATAACGAGTCAAGTCGGACGTTAACGAACTGGACGTCATCAGCTAACATGTGGAAGATGTTGCCAGAGAAAGAGTTAAGACGATCCAGTTAGATGGCGAGGGTAGGAGTGTTCAAGATCTCTTCAGGTTAAGCACACGAGTTTCGAAGATTGAAGAGTCGTGCACAAGAATATGCAACAAAAAAAAATACAATCGATACACACAACATTTATAAGAAAATTGTAAAGGATGTTTTGCGAAAGATACCTTTGAACTTACCGACATATTGGAACTTCCTGGAGTAGTTCCGTAGCCAGATGATGGTAATGATGCTACAGACCATCTACGACCATCACCGCGACAGCTAGATAAACGTTTTAACGGCACAAATGGAAAATGCATCATGCTTGGTGAATTTATTCTGGGGCTATCAATTGGACTAGCTGATATTGGTGAATGAGATCTTGGTGATGTATTTGTAACCCCAGTAACAAGACTTAATCGATGATGTGCTACACCGCATCCACCACCGGTCCGTGCAGCTATTGCATAGCTTTTTCTTTGTGCTATTGAATGATCCTTAATACTTGCTGATAATGATGGTGCGGATTTTCCTAACGCTGAATTTCTAACTCGTATTAAGTTAGATACTTCTGTAAACAAAAACAAAAAATTGAATGAATATACAATGTTACTTTTGGAATAATATTTTATTTGTAAATATAGTTACCACTCCCCGTTGATCGTAACGAATGCGAATGCTGATAAGATGGCTTACGTGGTAATGGATTAAAATCTCTTCCTGGTAACGATATTAAGCTACCAGATAATCCGCCAGATGATGGTGATTTAGTTGCATTACGTGCTACAATATCTTTTGGTGATGATGTTGCCATTACTGATGTTGCTGTACCAATAGCAGCAGACATTGCTGATGATGCACCAATGCGGGATGGTGGAGGTGTTGGCGTTTCTTGATCGGAATCATCAAACACTAATACCCTGGCCGAATGAACAGATTGTGGACGAATACGTGTAAATGATGAATGGCTAAGCTGACGGCTTGGTACTGGACTATTTGATGCTGACTTGCTGCTGCCATGATTTGATGACGATGATGATTCTCCCCCGCTCATTTTTGAAGATTTTCTTTTGTTTCTTGTTGTTGTTTTATTATGATAATATTTTACCTTTTTTATTTGTCTTTTATGAAATATTGTGTATTTTTTGTTTATGCAATTTTAACTACTCTTTTTTCTACTTTATATATATATAATAGAAATATTATATTCTTTTTATCCAGATGTAGAGGTTTTGTTGTTGTTGTTGTAGTAAGAAATCTTCTTTATAAATGGACACACTATATTATATATTCTCATTGATTAACGTGCTGCTTTTCATTTCGTTGAAAATGTCTAAGGTTTGATCTTAGATTTTCACATTTTATATAATGGAAAGTATTATTGATGCCAGTTTCCTCAATATGTGGCGCCATTATTGTTAAATGTGTTTCTTTTTTTTTGTTGGGCTTGTGTTGTGTGTTTTATTTATTTTTTTAATATTAAATATTATTTACACTTACAATTTATTTTTATTATTTACAAACAATGATTTCCATTAAGGAACTTTTATATATTTTTTGTTTTTTTTTTTTTGTTACAGGTGGTCTTCTCTCCTTCACTTACGACGCACTTCACGTAAGGATTCTATTCGGAATAACTAAAAGTAAAAAAAAAAGGTAGTTTTTTTATAAATATGCTATTAGAAAGGATTAGACCTTAGTACTAGTAGGGGTTGACTCTCTAAAGGTGAAATACCTAGAGCAACGCAACGCCCAAGGGAGTTACGAAGGATCGATTCAAGGGAGTTACGAAGGATATCACCGATAAGCAACAATCTTAAATAAGGTGCGCGATGTAGGTTGTCAGCGAGCATACTGGCAACAAATTCCAGTGTCAGAAGTCCCTTGAGGAATCGAACCACCCTGAGGCTAGGTCAGATAGTGATCACCATTATCGGCGAAAGCGATCCAGATGCCTGATAAATTGAGGAAAATTGAGGTCAGGCTCTACAAAATGGCCCCATATCTAGATTCGTGGAAGCATCGCCAGGCACTAAACTCAAGGTCGTTATGAGGGAGGAGATTCCGAGTCGTCGACCAAGAGCGCGTTCCTGGATCCCAGCGGAACCAGCCGAGCCTCAAGCTAACACAGGAACGGATGTAGCTGATCCTAAGGTACCTGAGGATACTCTCAGCTGCTACCCCCGGGTTCAAAAGACCCTGTTCTCTTATTCGAAGAGCATATCAAAATCTCAGTCGTTCCCTCGCCGTCAACGACGGAGGACGAACTGGGGGACTTTGCCAAACTTCATTCGGTGGAAGATGATAATATAACTCTCACACCGGAGGAGTACGAGGCTGATATAACAGTGATCGAGATTGATCCCGGTACTCGCACAATTACGATGTTGAGAATAGAGAAGAATAATCTCTCCCCGCAGCAAGCAGCAAGGCTGCATCCGCCAGTCTCTGCTTACGCCTATCGAAGGCTGACTTATATGTCGTCCTGATACAGGAGCCTTGGATTGGTATACGGAATCAGGACTCCGAAAAGCAGGTTGCTGTATCCTAAAGCAGGTAAGCCCAAAACCTGTTTAATTTTTAATAATGACCCTATTGCTTTTAGGTTGTCTAAATATACCAATCATCCAACTTCTCCAAGCATCGTACGATGGCTCAACCAGCAGCGTTCGTATTCGAAGCGACTTATCCGAGGATTTCCCGATTCAAACAGGTATCCCACAAGGAGACGTCGATTCGCCACTTCTCTTCAACGTTGTGATCGACGCGATTAAGCGTGAAGCATTCGATACGAAAATGAATGAGGAAAACACCAAAGTGTTCACCACGGACGGATCGAAAGCCAGTGTTCACTTCGATGGAACCCAAATCGAACATGTTCCGGTGTTCAAATATTTAGGATCAATTGGTTGAGAAAAAGAAAGTGACATCGACGACCGACGTTCACCGCCGCATCGGACAGGCAACAGCAACATTCGCCTCGCTCAAGTGGTGAATATGGAAACGAACAATTGAACCCCATGTTTCAGGAAGGGCACTTACGCCCGAGATCCGGTCTACTGGCATGGGTCGAGCAGCTAGCCTACCTGCCTCCCCACTCTCTTTCGCATTGTCAAGTCCGGCGCTCGACGCCTGATTTTCGAGCGAAAGAGAGTGGGCAGACAGGTAGGCTAGCCACTCGACCCATGCCAGTAGACCGGACCTCGGGCGTAAATGCCCTTCTTATTACCCTTTACCGAACGTTGATCCTTCCGATTCTTCTTTATGGATCAAAAACGTGGACAATGCTCAAGCCGGACGTTAACAAGTTCGAGGTTTTCCAAATGCAATGATTGAGGCAGATTCTCGGTGTCTCCCTCCGCGTTCGGCTTCGAAAAGAGACAATTAGACAAAGATGCGATCAAAAGACACTGATCGAAGAAGAAATACAAAAACGTCGACTACGGTGGTTTGGACATGTTTGCCGAATTGCTGATAACCGCTTGCCACGTAAACTTCTCTGGCGAGACGGTTCGGAAGACTGGAGCATTCAGCGATCGTCACCGAAAAAACACTGCTTAAATATACTCCTCCGTTGTTGGCCCTAGAGGACAATCCACATGAGACAGTGAGGCTACTAGCCGCCTCATTGAGGCCCAACTGTACCCTCTCTATTTCTGAAGTTGTGTCGTTGATTTTTGTAAGTGTACACGTCTCTTAATGCGTGTTTCGTTCTTAAATTGAAATGAGAATTGATGAATTTGTGAATTGTAAAATCTTCAAAAATAACAAAAGCCAATTTACATAAATATTGACAAGTTTTTGTATTTTGCTTCAAAAATAACTCCACTCTCGTTTTCAAGGTCTTTTTTCCTGCATTTTTGTGTCCCGCTCTACTCTATTTTTTTGTTGCGATATAAGAGCGCGTGGTGGCAGGAGCGGGAGGGGGCTGGGGTGGGGGCTACAAACCAAAAAGAATTGTGTCAAAAAAAAATTTTTGTTTTCGTATTTGATTTTAGCATTTTAATTATTTTTTTTGTTGTGACATAATCACAGAATCAGCTAGAACCGATAGAGAGCTAAATTAAGATCTGGTGTAGATAGAGAGAAGTTATCATCATTTTAAGTCTTAGCGGTTTTGAAAAAAAAACCTTACGTAGATGTACATATATGAATCGGTTGACACATGAAACGAGACACAATAATTTACACACGCCATATAGACACAATTTTATAGGTTTACCCCCTCTCTCTCCCCGGTATGGCGCGCGTTCCACCTCTCCTTCTCTCTATATATAATTGAATAAAGCGACGCGCGCACCTTACATATTTTCTACCTTGGAGGTAAACACACAGTGTGTGGTGACTTTCAATGGCACAAAACTTTCGCTTACTAAATATAGACAGACTATCCCCCAAGTGAAGTTTTTTATTTTATTTATATTTGTTTGCAAATTTTATTAATATATTTATGTGTGTGCGTTTTGTTGGCGATTATTTTTGGCTTATATTCATATATAAATAAATAAACCAGCCAGCAGCACCCGTATTCTAACACAGCGTATTGTTTGTCGTCAATGCTGTGTCCAGATGTTGACCTGTTTTTAAACTTACTTTTAATATTATCACCTGTTCACGTTTTTTTTAATAATGCATTTCGAGAGAGAGAGATATATAGAGAGATAAGAAATTTGCACGCAGTTTTAATATTGGCGCGATAATCTCTTTTAATAAAATGTTTTTATTGTTATTATATTGTTTCATGAGATAGATATATTTGTATAAGGGTAATATAGGGTAACTAGAACGTCAGGTTGACATGTGATTACCCCGAACACTGTGCACCCTAAAAAATTCTATCCATCCACCCAATTGCAGCTTCAGCCCGAATCGAGCCGCCTTGGCCTCGTTCTAGGGCATATTTCTCTCCAAGTTTGACGGGATTTCTTGCAGCATTCCTTCTGTTCTGGAGAATATCAGTCTAGAATGGACCTATGACTGTATCCAGCATCCAGGGGATAAGTGGTCTGTGGAGGATTGACCCTGAAAAGTTTTCGTTGAGATGCCCTCAAGGTTTCCTCATGGTTAGAGGTGTAGTATAAGCCATCTTTAGTTGTTTTTTTTGTAAAAAGGTCCACTCCATTAAACGAATCTTCGAAGAGAATCTTTTATGACCTTTTTATTACCTTTAATTACTCTTTTATTACCTGTAGTAATATAACTATGTTTTCTAAGAATTTTTCGAGATTATCCGTCACGTAACGCGATCCCTTAACTGGTGTGACAGCCAGCAGACAAAATTTTAGCCTGTGATTGCTAGAAGGGCCCTTGGTATAAGCAGGATGGCCTTGGATTTGGGTGGCGGTAGAAAAGATGCTTTTTGGGTTAATGTCAGGACACTTGTTGGGCCTTGATTATCGGATACTGCACACGAATTTCGAAAATTGAGAAAAAGAGAGAGAGCGAGACAAACGAAACACCTCTAACAGGTGGTATTGCAGTTCATGTTGGAAGCATTACAGATGGTGTAGGTAGGAGTGTTAAAAATCTCCTCAGGTTGAGCATACGAATTTCGGAGATTGGGGGAGAGAAAACGAAGCACCTCTAACTGGTGGTATTGCACTCCATGTGGAAGTAGTATAGATGGCGAAGGTAGGAGTGTTTAAGATCTCCTCAGGTTGGGCACACAAGTTTTGGAGATTGAGGGGGAGAGAGAGACAAACGAGGCACCTCTAACTGGAAATGTTGCCTTTGAATGCCAGGGAACTTTTTAAGTGCAAAACAACTCAAACTACCATTTAAGGAAGTTTAGAAGATTAGACTTTAGTTTCCTGTCAGATGAATCTTATGACCTTTATATATAAGAACATGATTAATATTAAAGCAAAAATTCATAACAGATTCCTTTCTTTATTGTTTCATGAAAAATTTTGCGCGTAAACATATGAGTAATCCTTTTGAGTAAGTAGTCCTCTTTGAGTAGAGGAATGTCCACAATAAAGCCCAGAGTATAACATCTCAAGTAATTAACACTCTGAATCATCTTCTGCTACTCAGAGTCTATATAGTTGCACAATCCTAGTGAGTCACAATCCTCATGCTACCCACTCGTCCACCGTGTCTCCCCCCCCCCCCCGCCCAACCAATCCGCCGTCACCAAAAACTCCTCCTTTATTCCTTCGTGACAAGAGTCATACTATGGTCCGTCGTCTATTTCGGCTCGACAGCCAAATTAGACGTGGATGAAGTCATCGTGCGCAACAAAAGCAATTTATTTCGCCACAGACGGGGCTGGGTAAGAGAAGACTGAAGCTGAGGAGGGCACACGTATGTATGTATATAGTATATTAAAAATGTGCGTAAGCTTGTTTTTTTAAGAAACCGAATTCCTTTTGTTGTTGTCTCTTTATATAAATATATCACATTCACCCCGCACGCCCCTAACCAAAACCACTTTTCTTTTTTTTGCACCCAGAGTCTCACAACAACAGAGAGCAGGAGAGAAATGCCAAGAATTTTAATGGTTTTATGGTAAAAAAAAAATATTGGAAAGTTTACAAATTGTATTCTTAAATAATCTCGACTGAAGTTCAAGTAAGTAAAGAGTAAAATGCTTCCCAAGGACTACTTTTGACATTGAAGGACGAGCTCAATTTCAAAGGGGGAAAATTGATTTATCCCTTAGTGTACTTTACACACGTCTACATGTATAAATTTTTTCCGTTTTTTTGTTATTTGTGTGGCCACCAAAAAGGACGAACAGCAGTGTAGTGTGATGGCGGAAGTTGGGGGTTTTGTGAAGGCACAAAAAGGTGCTTAAAATATTGGGGCAGGGTCTAGATCATGGAAGTGACACTGACAATAAATAAAAAAATGATTTTTATTCATGCAGGAAAAAATTAAAAACATAGAAAGGGGATTTTTCACCCAGTTTCCATAGGCCTACATTCTTTTTTTTAGCTTCGATATAACATAGTCAAGGATTAAAAGAGTTTATCCACGTGATTGTTTCTTTCTCTCTCTTACCCTCTTTATTTGATTGATTGAACGAGGAGAAGGAAATCGTTGTTGACAGCGCAGAATACACACCCATATTTCCTTTTTTTGTACACTCTTACAACATGTTTATTACCTGAAGGTAATAAAAGGGTCATAAAGGGGTAATAAAAAAAACATCATAAAATCATCCCCTTGAGTATTTTTTTAGGTTTAAGACTAGCGTTTTATGTAAACCTAACAAGTACAATGACTTTGTACTGTACACTAGAACGGGTCCAAATCAAATCCGAGGGGGAGGGGGTATAAAGTCTGGAGTTCTCTCTCTAGCCCCTGTGTGCTAAAGAAAGTCGTAATTCGACTGAAATGTCACTTAAACGACTTGTCACGTCACACGACTCGACTTTTAGCACAGGGGCGGCCTATATTTTTTGTTAATCGATAATTCACTAAAACATAGAAACATATATTTTTGTGTTTACGTTTAAAAGAATTGAATGACTGCAAAAAAAAAATTGTTTTTTGATATCAAGCCAGCGAAAATGTTTTCGAGTGTGATGAGAGAGTCATAATAAATTTTTGGTGTTTTGTATATATTTAAAAAAAAAAACAAAAATCCGGAATATAAAAAAGACACAGATGACACATAAAAAAAAGAAAAAAATATAAACAATAATAACACGAAAATAACAAAGAAAAAAACAACTTTCTCAAGAAGATAATTCCGGGATATGTGATTTTTTTCTGTAAGATAAATAATAGGAATAAAAGAAAACGGCGAAAAGATATAATTTTACGTACAGAACATATTAATAAATATAAATAAATTTAGGAAGAAGCATTTGTATAATGGAAGCGATCAAGATGATGACTCAGAGGGGAGCTCCTATTGTAAGTACATGGTTTAGGGGAGCGGTATGACAGATATTAACAAACCAACAAAATTTATATATGATGGTCCGTGAGGGCGATGGTGTACCTCAAAGCCAGAGATTTTCGAAATTCAAAACTGGCCGCTGGTCGTTTGAGAACTAGAGCAGTACAGAGAGGGAAGAACGCATCAGACTCATACCTCTTCACAATAATAAAGCAATATGTAATAAAGAAGTAATGAAGAAGTAGCGGAGGAAGAACAATTCCGGAGACTGTACAACGATCAAATCTACGAGCGCTGTCGAGACATAGGAGTTGTGAAGAAAATAAAGCTCGGTGCGGTTCGATTGGCAAGGTATCTAGCTCGTTTATATCGATGTAGATGAACCTAGCTCGGAAAGTTCTCTGCGGTAAGATCTGTTCTGCTGGAAGGATGGCGTAGACCAAGAGGCAGAAAGCTTAAGGATACGTCAAACTAGATGATATCGGCTCAGAATTGGTACTGGTTGAGAGAAATATTGCTAGGACCTGCCCGAGTAAAAATAACACTCTTCTATCCTGCACACGAACGGCGTGAAAACCCATGCATGACACCCGGAAATACCCTGTAACTATTCTTGAGAGTCGAGAGTGCCTTGATGGCAGTTTGGCTGTCAGACAAGATTTTAATGTTGACGCGCCTTTCAAACCTATCTCAAGGTTGAGCCTAGCGCCGATTTCAATGGAGGTGGAGGGTTCAGGTTTGGAGAAGGGGCTCAGGGAGCATCGGAAATGCTTGAGATCGTTCAGATCAACCAAAGGTAACACGAGAAATCTTTAATAGCTGTTGCAAACAAAGCCCTCCAAAGATTGCCTAAAATTGTAGAAGAAGGCCATTGCCTCAGCCAAGAAAGATACCTGGCGGGGTATTGCCAATCTATAGAAGGTCTAGCCGACTGCCAGATTATGCAATATCCTGTCCAAAGACACCCCAGTCCAAGCGAATCGCAGGCCGAGTCTATCGAGCTTTTAATGAACACACCCCTTCCCAGTTGCAAGGAGGAAAGCAAGGTCGAAGCATCAGGGAACAGGCAGAGACACTTCTGAGACCAGCTTTCCGCTATTATTACAAAGGAAAAGATCCTCTGGACGATTAATAGCTTCTCCCCCTTCCAAGGGCCCGGCCCGAATGGCATATTATCAGTCATGATATAGAAACTACCTAAAGTAGTTGTACCATGGCTGCTGGTCATGTTCAAGCTAGGCTCAGCTATGTCCCCATGATTTGGAGAAGGTACTGGATCGATTCGAGATGCTCTCATAGGCCTGAACGTAAAAGCAAGCCTCAGGCAATGGCTAGCATCTATGCTGCGCTCGAGATAAAACAGAAAATTTCCACCTTCAATTTTGCCAGGTTGGAGAGGCATACTCTCACCTTATTCTCGATATTGAGATTTCTGGGCCTAATTCTGGATTCTAAGTTCAACTGGAACAGTCGAACATCAACGAAAGGCTAAAGAAAGCCCTTATATCCTTCTGGGGATGATCACAGCTGTGGTATGCCCAGTTCTGACGTATGGGTCGCTGGTATGGTGGCCAGCGCTGAGCAGGACCTATAACGTCATAAAGTTGGAAAGGGTCCAGCGAACTGCAGCAGTAGCGGCAGGACAGGGGCCATGAGAACATGCCTCACGAAAGCTCTCGACGTTCTTTTGCACCTACTCTCCCCGCCGATATTCACATCAAACATCTAGTGTCATGTCCTCAGACTGAAGGTCTGGAATACGGGGATTGGAGACCTTAAAACCCTACGGACATAGCAATGTTTTGAATTTGCTACCTGAGGGTGTGGTCGCTACAACCACAAACTACCGTTCCCTTAGATTAACATTTAGGAAGAACTTTTCCGTCGAACTAACTTCTCAAGAAGAGAGTGGAGAGGGCAGGGGTTTATCTAGAGGCGACTAACAGCTCACTGTTCTGACAAATCCCGGTGTACGCTGGTGTCTTTCAAGCTGAAGTGCTGGCGAGCCTGAAGGCCGGCCATACAATGAACTTAGATCCTACATAAGGATGTAGTATTGGAATTTTGATAGGCAGCCTCTATAAAAGCTTCGGCTTCAGTAATTATGCGCTCGGAGTTAGTGGAGCGATGTAGCCGAGTTAGATAGGCTAGGTAGAAAGCACAGCGAGACTCTAGCCTGAGAAAGCCCACTACCTAGCCAAGCAGGAAGTCTTTCTCCGGGACTAGGAGACCGAGTAAGTAGGTAAATGGTAGGGCGACTTGGCCTTATAAGAAAAAACAATGAGCCTCTTAAGCAGATCCCGACGAGATATTTCAGAATCACGGCTCACAAGAGACCACATGCTGCCAATTTGCCCCCGTTCAACGTCCTGTGTTGTAGCTGCGGGGAGACGAACGAGAGAAATACTTGTTCACTTACTGTGTAACTGCCCGACTTTAGTTAAAGCCAGGCAGCGCACTCTAGGGGCAGTTACGGTTTTGAAAGACTTAAAACAAGATCTGGACTGGAGATCGGATCGCTGTTAAGCTTCCTAAATCCTACATAATGGCTTTAGGCATACGTCACACCCGACCAAACAACCATTCCACAAGTTGTGACAACAAAAAGGCGCGTCAAGTGCTACATTTGGGACTCCGATCGGACTGGTGGGGCAGCCCTTCACCTACCTAATCTACCTTGCTTAAGAAACTATAGGACTATAATCAGCGGCCTTTATATGGAAATTTGCATTAGGTAATGCGATAACATTTTTGCTTGTTTTTCTACTGTACAAAGCGCGGAAAGTTGAGAATGTTGCATTGAGTCAAGGACAATAACAGGGTGTATGGTGGAGCTATTGATAATGATGATATACTTAAAAGATAATCAGTTTATTTGTTGTACTATATGCTATGGAGCCCGGGAGCGACCGGGCAACTCTTTTAGAGCAATTTTATAATATAAATGGGCGCTGAATGGAATATTACTACGCCGGGGGCCCGCCTTGGGTTTCCTTTACAGAATCTTTAATAGCAGGAAATCATGCTGTATGTAACCTCCTCCTCTAAATGGGAGAAAATTAAGAAAATAAAAAAAGAAACACAAAATATGCTAACTACACAAGAAAGAATTTTTTTTTTTATTTTTTAAATAAAGTGCTTTGATGTGATCAATGGATATAAATTTGTTTTCTTGTTAGATATATATGCACATAGAAAAGTGTAGTAGGTTCATGAGGGACAAACAAGACTATTCTCGCATGTAGATTTTATTACTCCCAAGGATTTTTTCGGTGTGTACATATGATGTATAACTATAATTCTTAAAGTGAAAGAACTAAAAAAAACATAAAAACAATTTTTAATGGTTAAATTAAAAATGATTTAAAGGAATTATAATTAATATTTTTTCACTGATGGTGTGTGGGCTGTTACCTTTGACATTGTTTTCCCCATCATTTTTTTTTTTTGATGTTCGCTCTGCCTCTCTTATTTTTTTTAGCAATATGTTTGCCTTTTTTTATATCTTAAATATTTCTCGTTCTTCATTTTTTGTTTGTATATATCTTTCTGCTTTTGGATATATTAATAATACCAAGTATTTTAATAAATTAACAAAAAACTAAAACGGGCCCGAAAATAAATGGAAAAAACAAACACCAAAAATTATTCTGTCACTACGATTTTTTTTGTCAGCAAGAGACACACGGCCACCACCTCCTGTTGTGTCAAAACTTCTCTCGTCAAACTTTTTTTTTATTTATTCCTTTTTAGCAGCGAAATTTTTCACTTTATTTATTTCATTCATATTTAATATAATTTTATTTATTTTTAATATCGGAGGAAAAATAGAAAAGAAAATAACAAAAATAGCACGAGAACGAAAAAATCACCATAAAAAATTTTTTCACACTTTTTTTACGGATTTATATAAATGGATTATATCTATATATTTTTGTAATTAAATACTAATTATTTATAATTGATTTATTTCACCGAAAAAAAATTTAATTAAAAAACACACGACGAACGGAAAAAAAACTCTCTTTTGTTGTTTTTTTTATCTAAATTTCCCTTTTGACTGGAAGGCGAGCCATGGTGCACTGAAAAAAAGTTTTTTTCAAACTTTTTTCTTCTCTTCTTCTTTTTTTTTATTTTATAATCGAATGAAATTTATTCCGTAAGGCAGCAGCACCATCTCTCACCATAATAATCATCATCAGCAGGGAAATATCCTCCCATGACGGAATGGAAGGACATTTTTATTTTTATGGTTGAGATTTAATTCCACTCCCAATTTTTAATTTAATTAAATTTATTTTAATTATAAAATTTCATTATTTTTACTCTCTACGTAAAACGGTAATGTTTTTTATATAAAACGACCGAGTTTTCGCACCATCCCCGTCGTGTATGTGTCGTAACCTATGGTGGTAACCAATGAACTGCCTTATTGAGTAGCGACGAACTGTCATCATCATAGACAGAGGGAAATATCAGATCCAAACAAAACAAGATTTTTTTTTAAATGTAAACATGTATATAAGCATATGATGGCGCGTATGTATATAGAAAAAAGATCATTTCTTTTTTGCAGTATGATTCATACACACTACACCATGGATCTATCAAACTTCAAAAATCCAGAAACAAATGACACCTACACATGCCCCATCTATTGGGAAAATGGGAAAGTAAATTTTTTGAAATTTAAAAATTTCTAATAATTAATCTTTATTATTTTTTATAGAAAGTAATTGTTAAAATATTCAAAATCAGAAAACAAATTAAAAAAGAAAGTAAAAGAAACACGCATAACGCAGCTTGGAAACGTCAGATGCAGATGAAAGTAGTAAATTGTTATGAGTCATATACCGTCATTTCGTCAAGTTACCATCGTAATGACGGTATAGTCTATAGTGTGTCAAGGGTATAAAATATGGTACAACAAGGAAACAAAACAGCGCCATCTCTTAAAAATATTTTTCGTATTCACGGCTACACCCTATGTAATGTTTAATTTATCTAATAGATGTCCTAGTTTTATAATTAATAGATGTCCTAGTTTTATAATTAATAGATGTCCTAGCGATTAAAAGTAATCATAATTAATGCTCAAATGAAACATTAAGAATTATTTTCATTCAATCATTTATTCTTGTTTATGAGGCCGCTATTGCGGGGGCATTTACCTAGTTTATAGCAGAAAAATTAAATCGATTTAACTCAAAGTTACATCCAAATTTCGAATTAGCGTATAAACGGGTATTAAATACTTTCTTATAACTATGGCTTACGGAGACACACTTGTGGTATAGTAATTACAATATGAGCAATATTGCAATATACTTCAGGTGTGTCTCTATATACTGAGAAAAAATCTCGGTATACACTCAGTATACTCAACATTGAAACTCAATATCCCAATTGAGAAAAACTTCGTGGTATAGCTCAGTATACCCTAGATTTAAACCGAAGAATAGTCTGGGCATAACCCAAAATGATAATTTCGAACAGAATTTTAATTCTTCAATTTTCTATTTCACTTTTATTTTTAATATAAATTAATAATAAGTTCACAATAATTCTATTCATATTTAACTTCAATTTAACTGCAGCACAATAATTTTTTTCGATTTGCAAATCTGACAGATAAATGACAACCAAATAACTCAGTATACTAATGCAAGTGTGTCTTCACATTTTTATATTGCAATATGGCAATATTGCAATATCCCGATCTCAATTGCTATACCACAAGTCTGTCTCCGGTATTAAGCCGAAATATTTCGGTTTAAGCCATAATTCGAATTACCTCGTTTATAGGGTAAAAAATTTGGGATGATCCATAATTCGAATTATTTTTGGAGTAGCTATAAACTAGGTAATTGACTCCATTTTATTTGGTCTCCGGTCGTTAAAAACCGTTAAGGATTTTAGTAAAGCGTAAAATTGATTTAGGATATTCCTGGGAACAGGGAAGTCGCGATATGGAGGACGGTATAGCCTCGTTGGAGGAGGCTTAAACTGCTTCTCGGTATAGCTTTGTTGGAGGAGACTCAAACTCCTTCTCGGTTTAGCCTCATAATGCGTCTTTTGGAGCATAATTGGCATTAGATTGCCCATGCCAGGAGACTTGTACGGGGAGAAACTATGCACCGCCCATCGCACCAAGGACGTAGCCAGGATTTTGCTTCGGGAGGGGTTTTTGTAGGTTAGGTTGAAATGGCACGCTATTGGGCCCATTGTGATGCCATTAGCCATTCTAGTGTTGGAACAAAGTGCAGGCCATTTCAAGCCATTTGGAGCTTTTGATAAAGCGACAGAGTTCAGGGACCCCAGTATTTTGCAGCTCGCTCAATGCATCAAGGAAGGGTGAGCCAAGGAAGGTCCCTCTTTCCTTGCGAGGGCGGGACATGTACAGAGAAGATGTGAGACAGTTTCTTCCTCTTCTTCATTACCACAACATCAGCATAAGTCGTTGTGGGAAAGTCTTAATCTTTCGGCGTGCCGGCCAAAGGGGCAGTGACCGATCAGAGCATTTACTACATTGGTTATCTCCTTTATGTTTAACAAAACTAGAAATTTTGAACGCTTTGCGTCCAAAGTTGGCCAGATTGCATGAAGAGTGCGGAACACCGTTGCTGTGGTCCATCTCAACCCATCTCGAGCTAAGCTGATTTTCCTCCAAGCTAGTTTGTAGGTCATTCCTATCCGGGTTAAGTGGGGTGTCCTTTCCACTTCGGTTCCCTGTCTAGCAAGCTCATCTGCCCTACGGTTCCCCTAATCCTATTATGTCTAGGAATTCAACAAAGTTTAATATGAAACTGAATGGCAATCTCACACAGTTGTGAGGATGTTGTGACAGCAGAATGGGTTTTTGTAAGAATCATAATAATGATCTGTGTAAATGAGACCTCCCCTTCCCCCTATACTTTTTTACTTTTTTTACACATAGTCATCTAGATATTTTTCGTTTCTTCGGAAATGCAAATTACACACCAATAAACATTGCGCACATATGAAGACATTCGCTTATGTATTTTCAAATTTCCGCTTCGAAATGTACGAAAAATGCTACTGCGCATGGAAAATAGCCTTTTGAAAAACCTCACCTCGTTTGGTTCGCGCTATACATAGCTGTCGCCAAACGTATTTCAAAGAAGAAAAAATGCGATTTGAATGGTGTTCTGCCTATCTCAAATTTAGTATACAATTGAAGAAAAACTATTTATTATTATTTAATTTTTCATGCTATCTGCGATGTCTTTTTTCATTCGGGGGGGGTTTGAACCCCCAAAACCCCTCCCCTGGCTACGTCCTTGCATCGCACCTTTCAAATGGTGACAGCTTGGCAGGTCTCCTCTCATAACAGTGTTGCAGGCTCTGGGCCTCTCTCGGCAGCGACTTATTGGCAGCCGGGAAAATGGGTTTTTAAGGAGAAGTTCCAGGGCTTGACCTGAGGACTCTGTCCATGTCCTTTGATATAGGATAGATGGTTGACAGGATTGCTTGGAGAGAAATTTGCTGAGCCTGGCCGACTCTCTAGTGCTACTCTTCTTACACAGCCTTAGACAGTCCTTGTAGAGTTTTCCAATATTTGTGTCTATAGTAGATATTGAAAATCTCCCTGGTTAGGAGGTGTTCTAAGCTCTGATAATTCTTCAGTCCACCACGGTGGAAAAGTTTCTTACTCATATTTAACTGGGCATGGTGCCCCTGACGGGGGATAGGATATGTAATGAGAGTGCCTGAAAAATGGCCCCCAAAAATCCTGTTCCTCCATACTCCAAAGGGAAGAAGGTTACAAGGAGGATCTAGGAAGAAAGACTTATGCACAATTGAGATTACCAACTGGACGAGAGAGATGCAGGACCGAGAGTGCTGGAAAAAAAGGAGGAGGCTTCCATTTTTGGAAGCCAAATAATCGCTCCCGCTGGAATGAGGTCGTAGGAGTCGCTTGGACGAGCAACGCACTTTTCCAGGAACTCCTTCAAGAAGTAATCCCCACACTTGATCATTTGGAACCCTGGGAGTCTGCCGGTACTAGCATTGGCATCGGTTAGTGCCACTAGAAGGTGGTCCTTCACTACTTGGCTCATTAACCTCTTATCCGCCTGATTGCTTGGCTTTTGTAGTAGACGCTTCTTCGACTATGGTAGGTCTTCAAAACGTTTCCCTTTTTAGGGCATTATTTGGAGGCGCGCTGAGCTATCTTCCCGCGATTTCCCCATTTTTGTGCCGGAGGTTATCGCTATTGCTGCTGTCCTTGCTTTTTGGAGGACTTTCCACTCATC
This sequence comes from Thereva unica, assembly GCA_949987705.1. Classification (NCBI taxonomy): domain Eukaryota; kingdom Metazoa; phylum Arthropoda; class Insecta; order Diptera; family Therevidae; genus Thereva; species Thereva unica. The sequence goes on from OX465286.1 coordinate 4,496,870, forward strand.
AACAACTGCTTTGAATTTTACTTTGTTGGTATTGTCCCTCTCCAAGATGGTACCGGCAACCTCATTCTCGGATGGAGCTACTGGAAACCATCGGACGTGATGGGATATGACTAGCATTTACTGCTTTGGGCGGGACGACGGGGTAAGCTTCGCCGACTCTAGCTACCGCTGCTTTGTGCAGTTTTGCGGATCTTGTGTTGCCGCAGGCCGTTCGCTTTATACTCACCCGTCATCACGGCATGCATGAGAGGGGAGGTCCCGGATTATCTCTCAGGACTTTAGCAACTTTAGCGAGTGCCTCTTGCACCCACCGCCATTGATGATTTTCCCATTTTCGTCCAGAACCGCGGTTATTTTGCGATCCTTCGCTACTTCTGCGAACGATATCGCTTTGGTTCCGTGCGTCTTGGACTTTTTTGGAACTTAACTATGAGTGCTTGGTTCGTCCACAGATCGTAGCCATTTAGAGGTTGGTGTGCAGCTGGAGTAAAGTTTGAAATGGCCTGCTTTGCCCAAGCAATGTCATCCTGGATTTTGGCAAAGCTCTCCTTCAGTCTAGTCTTTGTAAGTCCTTGGCCCTTCCACAAACCATTCGCAGGTTAGGTCATCTGGATCTGTTCGGGGATATCCCCATAGCTGGAATGAGAGAACCAACCACCACACGGGTATTAAGTAGTAAATTCTTACCTTCTTACCAATGCTTTTCCAAGGATTAAAGCCAGTAAAAGAAAACGTGTCATTATATAGCATGACAGATGGATAATCTCACCTTGAGACCTTTTAAAAGTTTAATCTGCTAATTACGCACATTTCTGATGTTTCCATTGGGGCGGGCCTGTAAGTGGGCTAAAGTAGTGCGATGGTGGGGTGGAGTGGGACCCGGGCAGTCAAGGGTAAGTGTGCGATAAATATGGGGCGAACGAAAAGCTCTTCTCCCTCCCATTTTTTTATATATATATGGCGTATATTTTCATGACCGGCAGCACCAGCAGCCAGAACACAGCTCACACATAATTTTTATTGATTTTTTTTTATGTAAAATAAAATAGACATCGCTTGACCCGAAGTAGTATACGACTATGTCCGATATTTTTTTTTTTTTTGACGAGGAAAGAGATATAGAGAGTCAGTCAGACTGCGAGAAATAGCATGAGCAAAGAGAGATCAAGAATGAAGTAGAGAAAATAGGAGGTTTGGTGAGGGGAACCCCCCAAATCTCATACTAACGAAAGTACAGCTCCAAGGCTATATTTTGTGAGCGCACGGCGAATTGCCCGAAGGGGTGGTGGGGCGGGGGGGGGGGGTGTAGGGAGAAGCATTAAATCAAATCTCGCATACAATTAAAGAGCGTGTTTCTGTTTCTGACACACATATATATATATATAATGTCGGGTATACGTCTCTCTACTGTGGACACCTCTATAAGATGTACATACACGCTCTCCTAGAAATAACGACGTACAGAGGATACAATCGCATAGGTATATAGATATAAAATGGATCTCGAGCTTGACCCTACATTTCTATAGCAGTATTGGGGTGGCCCGTCCAGATGGCGAGCTATACGTCTAGATTTCTACGGATTGTGCAACTGTAAAAGCCTTCGGGCATCCAAAATATACAAGGATTGACCAATATTAGTGTGTGAGATTATAGTTGGGGATAAATCCCGCTCTCGCTCTCTCTCGTCTTCAGCAAGTTTTATAAATGTCCATCGTAACCAGATACAAGACTCTAGCATATATGTATATGCGCATTCAATATATAAGAGGCCAACAGCTGGCCTAATTAGTACATAGTACGTTGATGTATTCACTTGCTACTATATACTATATACAACGCAAAAGCCTACTGGTATATTAGATTTCAGTGGTGTTTTATTGCACGTGGGATTTTTATAGTTACCCAGCGGGAATAACCGAACTGATTCGATTTGAATGAGTTCGGAATACATTCCAAAGAAATTAGTTTGCACTTGAGAGGTATAAAGAAACCTTTTTACCCTTTTTCTTGAAGTGCCTTTTATTTTATTGCCCCTTTTGTATTCTATTTTTAGCTAATGAAAAGGTTTATGACGTGTTTTGAAAATCAGAATACAATATTTTCAAACTAATTCAGAATACGATACTTTGAACTAATTCAGAATTAATCACTTTGTAATGCAGAGGGAATTAATTTATTCCACCCTATGCAATCGCCGTGTAAAAGTAATTCATTCGTTTCATACAAAATAATACAAATTGAATTAGTCGGTTTGTTCGAGAACTAGTTCTAAATTAATTCTGAATTATTTCTTTTTCCCGCTGGGTACCTGTGTTTTCTATATGTGCTTCACCTGGGCTCTGATAGTGTTTTGATGATTTCAGCACAAAACTTTTCAATCAGATGTGCTGCAGTGCTTTTGGTGTTAGTTATATAGATTTATATACGTATGTATACAAGTTTACCTGTTCAAAGCTGATAACACAATCTCATACCTGCATACATACATATATAATTATATACAACACAATTAAAGCTTAGTGAAAATATACCTGAGTATTAAAGATGCTTCGGAAATGCTTTTCTTAATTTTGCGAGGGAGTTATTTATTTTTAACTTATTTCTTTCTTTTCGCCGTCGACGTTCTTTTTTTATTACGGATCTTTTAGCACGTGGTCACAGAACAGAGGCGAATTAAGGTGCGTCAGATGTTTGAGATATTTTGAAGATTTAATAAGAGGTTTAAATATAGATAGGAGAATGAATCTATCGTTACAGTAAACTTAATCCTCGTACTTTAAAATCAGTCACAAGTCACAACGCAATCACAGATGTGTGATGAGTCATGAGTGTGTCAACTTGAAGGCCCTATACTTAATGATATTTGAAATGAAAGGTTACGTAGAAGCGAAGTAGAAGACATGCAACTCTTGTATCAACATTAATATATAAAACAAAATAAGAAGAAGAAAAGAGCTATGAACTGTGACTTATGTGACTGGTCACAATTTTAAAATAGAGTAGGGGATGATTATAGAAAATGATGAGGGGAAACCGAGGAGACACTCAAAATCCACACCCTCACTGCATACGTTTATTGTGTGACTCTAATCTAGTAAGAGGGGGTATATGTTAGTGTCACGCTCCAGGACTAAATCGCTTCAAACAATTGTTTAGGACTTTTAGGCCAAACCTTTAACGATCCTCAATTTCATCGCTTTTCAACCTAAGGGGCGTTCAAGTATTACGTAACGCAATTTTTGAAAATTTTTTACCCTCCCCTTCCCCCCTGTAACGCATCGTAACGTTCTACAACCTCCCTCCCCCCCAAATTACGTTACGCATTACTTGAACGCTCCCCGAGGGTTAGGACGTCAGCGTAATGCGGTTATGTGATAGCCAAGTGGCTATCAAGATACCAAGCGGGTGGTGTAAGGACCCAGCTAGGCGAAATTTCTCAATGGGAGCTCTACAGTCTGGCGTCATCAGTAAGACTCTCAAAAACGGGATCCCTCAAAGGTGCTCACCAGAGCCGGAATAGTTTAACCATCTAGCTACCTAACTTCTACCCTCCTAGCATTTTGTTTACCTGTCTTTGCTTCTGTGGGCTTCTTAATGCTTAAGCTAAGGTTCAAAGTAATGATTAAGGAATCAGGCAAGAATTTTAAGGAGCCTTAAAGTAATGATTAAGGAATTAAGCACGATTTTCAAGGAATTTAAAGGAATTTTATAGAGTTAGTAATGATTCAGGAATTAAGCAAGAATTTCAAGGAATTTTAAGGAGTTTCAAAGTAATGATTAAGGAATCAAGCAAGAATTTTAGGGAGCTTCAAAGTAATGATTAAGGAATTAAGCACGATTTTCAAAAAATTTAAAGGAATTTTATAGAGTTAGTAATGATTCAGGAATTAAGCAAGAATTTCAAGGAATTTTAAGGAGTTTCAAAGTAATGATTAAGGAATCAAGCAAGAATTTTAGGGAGCTTCAAAGTAATGATTAAGGAATTAAGCACGATTTTCAAGAAATTTAAAGGAATTTTAAGGAGATAGTAATGATTCAGGAATTAAGCGAGAATTTCAAGGAATTTTACGGAGCTTAAAAGTAATGATTAAGGAATCAAGCAAGAATTTTAGGGAGCTTCAAAGTAATGATTAAGGCGCTAAGCAAGATTTTCAAGGAATTTGTAGAAATTAAAAAAAAATTATAGAAAAATTACAGGAATTTATGAGAACTTCAAGGAAGTTCTTAAAAAACTTAAAAAATCCTTGGGGGAGTTTTTATGATGAATTCAAACAAAAATTTCAAGAATTCCAAGGCAATTTAAGGAAGCTAAAGGAATTTACCAAGAATTTCAATTATATTTTTTTGACAAATTGCAGCTTAAAAGAATTTTTCGAGAATTTTTGAGGAATTGTTAAAGATTTTTTTCAGGAATTTGAAAGAATTTCTAGGAATTTATTGAGAATTTATATAGGAATTTGTAAGAGTTTATGGGAATTTCAAAAGAAGTTGTTTTTTTTGTTTTGAGAAAATTTTGGAGAAGTTTCTCTAGAATTTTAAAGAAGGCTAAAGGTAATTGAAAAGGTAAGGAAATTTGCAGGATTCTGGTGCGAGTTTCTCGATATCAGAGTAGAGTCCAGCTTTAGATTTCTTGTATTGTTGTTATTTTTGGTGCTCGCTTACGAGAGTGGCTTTGTGTGGTGGTGGTGATTTTTGTATTGCTCAAGAATTTTTTTCTTCTATTTTTTTTTTGTTTCTTTCCTTTTTTTGATTTTGTTTATCACAGAATCTCTCCGTGGACAATTCATGCGGACGGGAGTAAGGTACTTTTCTCGATTTTTGTTAGGTCATGCATGCAGAGGAATTCTTGTCGTGCTGAGGGCTTTTATTTCTCATTTTTGTTTCCTCCTTTTCCATTTTTGCATCAGTTCGTTGATTCCGTTCTTTTTTCTTTCGTTTTTTTTTGCTTTTAATCTCTTTTGGGTTGTCCTTAATCTTGTACACGGAGTCTTCAGATAAGCTGTCGGCCTTCCACTCTCCCTCTTTCTCTCCATGAAGGGGGATGGTTTAAATGGATTTAGGGCTTTCGGGTGGTGTGCACAGTGATATAAGGGGGCTGACATGGCCTTCTCTCTAATGGATGTGTAGGATGAACATTCACCAGAACCTGGATATAATGGGGCGAAGTTTTTTAGTAGGAAAGGGTCGATTTGCCAGCTCAAATGCCTGATAGCCATACTTCTAGCTCTCGCCCTGTCATTTCGTACCCGCATACCAGCCCTGCCCTTGCTTCCTCCCAACCTAGCCCCATAACCCATCTGCTCTGGTCCCGTGCGCTTTTCTATCCATCGAGAAACGGGAGCCCTGGCTGTGTTTTTGGGAGGCATCACACACAATATAAATGTCGCCATCATCAGGGCACAGCCAGCGGAATCCAGCTTCAGGTCGTCGGTGTCGTTGGCATAGTAGCAAATTACGAAACGAACGTCATGTAGAAAGCTGTAGGCTAAGATTTGTGTACACTGATAGCAGACATGAGCCCGGGCTATGCCCGTCCGTCCGGCAGGAAGGTAATGGCTGTATATTCTGCTCTTTTGCCTTGTAGTTTTATTTATATAAGCATACAAGTATATAAGCGCATATATTTTGGTTTTGTTTTATTTTTATTTTATTGTTTTGCTGGTATATGCCATTCCCGCGAGGTTGCTCCAACATTCGTGAATGGGTGTCACGAAATGAAGAATATGTCTACCCAGTTCTGGGGGGCACACCAAGCAATCAGCAACAGCCAAAGCATAACATACAGAACCGCAGAGGAATTATTTTATTTTTTATTTTTTTTTTTTTTGGTGTGATGAGCTATGCGAGGGGTTTAGCGGTAGTACATCACCCACTGAGAGGTACCAAACGGAAACCATGATAAAAAAATCAAAAAAAAGTAGAGCTACAAAAAAGAAACAACCGGAGAGAGAGGAAGTCTGATCGATAGACCGGAGCACGTAATGGAATTGTTTTTTCTTCTCTACTATAGTCCACTTTGCTCAACATTTTTTTTATTCGTTTGAAAATTGTTTTTTTGGGGGGTTATAGGGGCTCTAATGCATATAGGCATATCTCCTCAACGGGCCACAATCCATCAGGAAAACAATGCATCTGGGGGCGCATGGTAGAAAAATGCAATGTTTAAAATATAAGGTTAAAGGAGGTTTCTATGTAGAATGGTGTGTCTGTGTGTGTGGTCTTCGGCAAGGATTTCAGTTTTAGGAGACTCAATCTCCTCCTCGGAGTAATGACGGAAACGTCCTCAACAGGAAAACTGCGATGGAGGAGGAGACTCAATCTCCTCCTCGGAATAATGGCGGAAACGCCCTCAACAGGGAAACCGTGATGGAGGAGACTTAATCTCCTCCGCGTAGTAATGACGGAAACGTCCTCAACAGGAAAACTGCGATGGAGGAGGAGACTCAATCTCCTCCTCGGAATAATGGCGGAAAGCCCTCAACAGGGAAACCGTGATGGAGGAGACTTAATCTCCTCCGCGTAGTAATGACGGAAACGTCCTCAACAGGAAAACTGCGATGGAGGAGGAGACTCAATCTCCTCCTCGGAATAATGGCGGAAACGCCCTCAACAGGGAAACCGTGATGGAGGAGACTTAATCTCCTCCTCGGAGTAATGACGGAAACGTCCTCAACAGGAAAACTGCGATGGAGGAGGAGACACAATCTTCTCCTCGGAATAATGGCGGAAACGCCCTCAACAGGGAAACCGTGATGGAGGAGACTTAATCTCCTCCTCGGAGTAATGACGGAAACGTCCTAAACAGGAAAACTGCGATGGAGGAGGAGACACAATCTTCTCCTCGGAATAATGGCAGAAACGCCATGAACAGGGAAACCGCGATGGAGGAGACTCAATCTCCTCCTCGGAATAATGACAGGAGGATTGGTAAAATATCTCCTCCAAGTCCCTTTTGACGGAGAGCCAAAAAGGAAAGAGGCTGGGCTACAAATCTGAACTTTATATATCTTTCATGCCCAACCTCCACACTCCCTCATAACCAATATCTTCACTATTGGCCCTTGGCTTTCTCCATTCGTTGGTTAGAACAGCTTCAATTTTGTGATCGACAAGCATCAGACCAGCACTTTTAGGCCACGCTTTAATCTCCCCCAGATCGCTTCGTTCGCGTACAATTCGATCTCATCGTGGCGTCGTCCAACGACCTCGGGTCAAGCTGTAGGGTCATCCGTGAACTCCCGATGGCAACTGCTCCATTCGGGAGGCGTAGATTCAACACATCATTATACAGGGTGTATCAGTGAAAATGTCGAAACGCCTGGCTGTGGATAGGTCTTGGATAGACGAACAAAAATTGTACGGGTGTTGGGGAGGAAATCGTAACGGTTTGGCCGCTAGGGCGTTTTGAAATTTCTTTTGGTAGAGGTTTACATATTACCCTGTATTTTTGAAACCCTATTAGATATTTTCATGAATAAGGCAGAAATCTACGCAGAATACTCCCACCTATCTAAAACTGTAAAAGTCAAGTTTCAACTCACCAACTTCCAGAGTTACGATGGATGATGTTTTGTTCCTCTCTCTGCACACCTTCGGCCTATCTCTTCTGCAAAATACGGGGGCGCAGCAGCCTGAAAGAGGGAAATTATGAATTAAAGTCTTAGTCTATTTCGATGAAAAAAATAAATTAAATGGCTGTCACAAAAATATACTCTTTCTATTTCCTGTCAAAGGATTGGAGTTATTTCTAGGACATTTATGGCTGTTGTATAATCATTTCTAAAACTGTACAGCTATATATATAAAAATGCCCACATTCCATCTTCATCGAGGTTCTGCTGTTCATCAGTCTCAAGATAGTGGAATACTTGGCGGAGAGATGAGACTATTTGTAAATTGCGAACGACTTTCCGAAAGGATCTGCCTCTTAACAGAAAAGGCACAGTCACAGCAGCTTTATATGGTGAAAACATCTGCGGGCATCTCCTCCAGCTCCTCTGCTCACGTTGCTTTTGTATAGAGTATGGATATATGCATATGTATATGCTTAAATGGTAATATTCTGCTTCTGATGGCCACCCACTGTGAGAGCCTGCCACAGTCCTGGCTACAGAGATCATCCCTTTGCTAGAGCTAAAAGGGGTTATACTACACGTTTGGCTAGCTTTGCTCTATACATATGGTTGTAAAACGTGAATGATGGGTGAAATCATGGATTTCGCATCCGGATGCGAGGTGAAGGGTGTTGGGGGGAGCAGGCGGGCGAACGGGGAAGGGAGAGGGAGATGGTTGGATGGAACTACATGAAACAAGCGTGTGTATACTGATTACGCAGTTGTTTATAATCTAAACTTTTGTGCCTGGCTCCATGCCACTATGGTTCCGTAATATGCATGGCTGGTCAGGTTTGCAAAATCACTCAACCATTGAAGCGAACAAAACGTTGCGGCATCCGTCGAGCATGAAATGTGTGTACGAAAATTTATACATGCCATGTACAGGAGTGAACACGAGGGATGAATGAATGAATGAATAAATACCAAGAGTGGTGTGTATCCTTTATCAAGCTCGCAATTGCAGCTCATACTGGTGGGTCCACCCCCCTCACCCCCAACCCGCCTTTCTTCCACATATGGCCTCGTTATCCACCTGCCCAACCTAGCGTTCTACAGTGTCGGGTCCTAGCCCTTCGTCCCCTTCACCACTGTATCCAACAACAAAAACAGTAACAACAATAAAAGCACACTAAAAAATCCAATCCCCACTCCGATTGACCCCCCCAAAGCCCCTACGTAGCTCTGCTCCAACGTTCTCTCTGCATCATCATCCTCTGTACTGTGACTAGTAGTGGAAAATGCAATTTAGTTTTCTGGGTACATACAAGGTTTTTAACGATACGAGGATGAATAAGGATTGCAGGCAAGTGTCACACCATCCAGTGGAAGGGGGGGGGGGGCTAGCACGAGGATTTAAGTGCATAAGGCCGGAAAGGGGAGCACAGAACGAAGTACGCGCGTATACGATTGGGAATTTTTGATCCTATTTACAAGGCACTTTTCATTTTTGAACGGATTTTGGTCAGGTTAATGGATTTAACTGGCAGAAGGACACGCAAAAACAAAGCCAATTATATTAATATATACACACACACCCACTACTCATATAGACGAGATTTACCTAAGAAATTTCGATATTTTCAGGTACAAATTCATTAAGAATTTTTAGCTTTAGGCGAAGGTTGTTTGTTCTTCTGTTCTTGTATGTTAATTAAATTTTTTGTTCAGCATTGAACGGATGTACCTTTGATGGAAATGCTATGTACACATACATATCCTCACTAAAGGATACTCTGTTTGCTTTTGACGTAATTAAGAAATCTAATTTTTTGTTTTTTTTTTTTGCTTTATACAAATATACCGAATATTAATTACGAGAGAGGATCGATGGCTTCTCTTTACTTTTTTAAAATGTCATTTCAATTAGGACAAAAAAGAGCAGTTACTAGGAGTCATAAGGAAAGCTGCCATAGCCTAAACAACGCGCTAGCAAAGGCAATGGTAGTATAGGTTGGTCAGTCTCAGCACAAGTATACTGGATGTAAGAAGTAAGATGAGAGGAGCATGCATGTGGGCTCGACCCACGACCCAGTCAATCTCGCTATCTCGAGATCAATGGTAGTAGGTTAAACAATGATCTCTGCGCTTATGAATAGTTAAAGAAGACACTATTTATAGTCGTCGATATGATTCGTGAACCGTGATCGCAACTAATGATGAGCAAAAATGGTGTTGTTTTTGCAGTATTGTCACATTCTCTGACTCACAAGGAAGCGACATACCCCGTCTGGGCTAGTCGATTACTACTCGTACCAGGTGCTTTGGTTGCGTCTAGTTTAATCAACGCTTCTCTTATTTTACTCTCCATATCGTCGAGTTGCAAGCATTGACTATCCTTCATAGCGATTCTCTGTTTATGACGTTTCTGTCATTTTTCCGAGGAGGTGATTGAGTCTCCTTAATCCCGACTTCCCTGTTTATGACTTTTCTGGAATTTTCCCTAGGAGGAGATCGAGTCTCCTCCATCGCAATTTCCTGTTTATGAAGTTTCTGCCATTTTTCTGAGGAGGAGATTGAGTCTCCTACATCGCGATTTTTGCCTTCTTCTATTTATTTAAATTCCGCGTATTGCTTAAGCTTCTACATATCTTCTGACCTATAAACGGATCTGGTCCAGAATGTACTCCGATGTTTAAGAGCCCTGGCCCGAATGCTGCTGTCTAAACTTAACGTTTAAGTTGGAGGCCATTTTAAACAAAATAAATGTCACCATTCCAGTCTAGAGTTGGTGCTGTTTGTAAGATTCCATATTATAGAAAATGTTAAAAACGAAAACCTAGATTTTATTTTATTTGAAAAATTATATTTGATTTAATTTAAATCTCCTGTTTTTACTTTCATTTGCTTCGAAGAGATTTAAATCCGGTTAAGGAGGAAAAGAGAAGACACACCGACACCTAAATTATATATATATGTTTATAAGTGTATATAGTAATATATGTGACGAAGTCAGGGACATTTTCACATGATGATAAATGAGTGGAGACCTCGAAATCTCCATCCAAGCATGAAATTTCCGCGATTATCTCTCAGGCAACTACAAACTACCTCTTCTTTTCGTGTCGTCCCCCAGCCCTTTTACTTTCGGTATATATTGCGTTGTTGTATTATACGTGTTAAAGGGTATTTCAATCCCCCCCGTTGATGGCAGCGGATCAGGAGCGCGGCACCCCAGTAGCAGCAATTAGTACTTAAGTAAAATGCAGTAAAGTCTCCCACCTAGTTAAGGCACGTTTAATATATTTAATAATAAAAAATTAACCATAAACCCCGAGGCGATGATGATGAGATCATAGCATTTTTTTTATTAGTATTTCGACACGGATGACGCATTTTATCGGCTTCGCCGGTAACTGTTGATTGGCCAACATTTCGCGACAACACGGCGGAGCGGCGGAGCGGCGGCGTCCGATGGGTTCACATTTTATGCAGATTGGCTTTCAGGTCAACCTTCGTGTTGTGTATGCGGTTAAGTAAAAGGAAAACCAAAAACTTTTATAAAACCCCAAAAACCAAAAGGTAAGAAAAAAATTTCTCTTTTATTGGTGTCACTTTGACCTCGCCTGGTTTTGACGCGCCGCGGGTTACAGCATATCACCGATACGACATTCACACCGCGCGCCGCCAGGTGATGCGCTTCTTCTGTTGCTCTTCTGTTTGGTGCTGGCGGATGATAATGGCGCTCGGTCCCAGCCCAAATAAAACATATATATATACATATATTTTCTTAATAAACTACACAAGAAAATATATAGATATATTTTCGTTATAACTTCCGTGAGATCAAAAGAAATCGATTGGTCACAGCCTGAGCATGTTGCGAAATTTTACGGCTTTTGGGTTTCCTTTGAATTTGGTTTTGGTCTTGGGTAACATGATCCATTTGCAATGTCCAATTTAACGCCAATCCGTCAAGCAGCAGCTGTATGCTATTCCCGCTACAGTTTCCCCCATTGGACTTTTATTGTCAGTTCATTTTATATTTAGTAAAAGCCCTTTCTGTGCCGCCATGTTCAGTGTATGCTTATTGAGAGATCGTAAAAGCCAAATATTTTTATTCGCGAAAACAATTGCTGCATGAATGCTTCGACATATGTTCGACTTGCGCCTTAACAAATTGCATTTTACTGCCCGGGGAACATCTAAGATACACTTCAACGCACTTTACAAACTCAATTTGGACGATAGGAAATATAAAAACAATTAAAATAGGCAACAATAAAATTTACAAAAGCAAAGATTACAATTGTTCTTGGAAATAAATTCCAAGTACCAATTTCTTTTGCTGCAACCGAACACAGGAACTAATTAGTCTTGGTATTTACATGGAAAAATTTGCTTGCATCCAGCCTGTGTGTGGCGAGCACCAGCCGCAGTGCGTAGCAACTTAGCACAACAACGACCGGAAGAACTAACTCGCCTCTAGTCGATAATACAGACGACCATAAATTCGGTGAATTTTGAAGCCATTGCGCAGAACCGTTTTGAATCAACCGCGGGCAAATTGAACCCCAAGACAGCGGAAGTCAGTTGGACTCATATATTCTTAGCAACATCGCAACATGAATTAGAAGACCGGTATATTCTGTATTAAGCCAAGGCTGATATAATTCCTGCAGGATCTCGAAGCTTTCAAGGCTCTAAGGTTGAGTAACGCTTACTGATTTTCACTTCGAGTAAGATCGAATGGGCCATTGGCAACTACAATTAGACTTTCAGATTAAAAAAAACAAAAACTTGGCCGGGTTTTACGAGAGGGGTAATAAAGAGGTAATAAAAGAGTAATAAAAGGGAAATAAAAAATATCTTCAAAAATCCAATTAATAAGACGAAAAGAAAATCCTTTTATATTTTTCGCTTACTGAACACACTTCTATATATTTAATAAGCTTTCCTAAAACCCATATTCTCTTTCTCCTCGATCTTCAAATTTTGTGACAGCACATTGCCAATCTCATCTTTAAATACAACGAAAATAAAAATAAAAAAAAACAGTCAAACAAAAAGCTCTTTGAAGAAATAATACAAGTGTGTGCATGCAGAACGAGAAAATGGTCCTTTTTTTATTGTGTTCCTATCTTTCTTATAGAATTTCGAAGAGAAAATCTCTTCTTTAAGCTTAAGATGCGCTCCACCATTAGAGATAGTGTATTACTTCAGCTCCATAGAGACTCTAACAGTACATTTCCTCTATCACCCCCCCCCTTTCCCGACCCAAAAAAACGAAGACGTTCTATATATCCTGTTACTGTGCGAATTCTGGAATATCTGTTGTCTTGTAAGCTTCATTCCTGTTTGGTTTTGTTGTTGTTGGTATTGTGTTATTGCTTAGTGGTGAAGCGCTATACTATCTGTACTGCTACTGTTGCTTAAAAAGGAATACACTCTGAGGAAGGAGCTTGAGAAAAAAAAACAAAAAAACGAAAACGTATCCCCCAAAAAAATAAGGAAAAAAATGGATTTTATTTCTTCCTTTCGCTCTATTTTCCCCGTACACAAGTGCCACACCACGCCGTCTGGATTTCTTATCGCGAAGGATCAGTCATCTGAAAGCTTCAGAAAGGATGAGACATATTTAACGAAATTTAAAAAACGTTTTTCTATAATATCCTTTTTTCTTTTCTACGAAAAAGTTTGATTTAACGATATATAACTGTAAAACAACAAACCTATTTCTAGCCTATTCATGACGGATTAATAATATACCACCACCAACAATATGTGTTATAAGAAAAGCATTAAAATCTAAAAAATAAAATTTTATTTTGTTCTATAGAAACGTGTAAGGACTCTATGAAAATTCCCACCCACACCCACACACACATCTATTATCAAAGTTTTTTTTTCTTTTCCTTTTCTTATTTAAAAAAAATTATCTAAAAAGGGAAATAACAGAAACCATTAGGTTAAAGCCTTAATCCTTACCCCAACCATCATCCCACCAGAGTTACCCACAAAAATAGTTCTCGCCCCCTATACTCACCAAATTCACCTTCTCACCACCCCTCTCTCTCTTTTTCTATCTCTCGCTCACTACAACCACCCCCTACATTCAACAACAAAAATCCCAGAAATAATTCTACAATTCTTAAAAACAAAATATCCTTCACTGCTTCAAAAAAAAAAACGGAGCGCAAGGATAATAAATATGCCTATAGAGAAAATACCTGGTAATTGCCACTCTCTTATAATCTGCGCATGCGTCTCTCTTGTATTTTTTTCACATCTGACTGTATTTCAACCTATGTTAACTTGCATGATTCAAAGCTGTATTAGTTATCATCCTATTCCACATTTTCATGAATATCCTTGCACATTTTTTCCTTGCACACATACATATAATATAAATACGCACTAACTAACACATTCTCTGTCCCTTTCTCTCTATCTTTCCCTCAATGAATTTCTTTTTTTTAATTTTGGCCAAGATGCAGCAGCAGCATCCTTTATACTTTTATAATTTTATAGTGGTATGTAGTTGTCCGTGTGAATACATAATGGTGGTTGGGGGGGGGGGGGGGGTGGGTGTTGTGAAACGAAAATATGAACGATTTGTAATTACGTTTCTGATTTTATTTAGTACAAAAGAATCACTATAAAAAGAATAATATAAACTGACTAATAATTTGTTTTTCACCCTTTTCTTCTTGTTATTTGTTTGGGGTAATGGGACCCGGGGGGGATGGGGGTATGGCTTTAAAAGTACCACTTACTTGGCCTATTTTATACAACACATCTCGATTGTAGCGGCTGTAACAAATTCAATGATCCCCCCCATAAAGGAGAGGTAATAATGGGGTAATAAAAAAGTATTAAAAGGGTAATAAAAAGGTATAAAAAGGGTAATAAAAAGAGTATCATAAAAATCCAATTGAAGTAGGCTATCTAATTGTTGCGAAATAATTAACTGGTCAAAATTTTTTTAATAAATGATGTGCAGAAGATTGTACACGAAAACAACTTTTAAAGAAACTGTAGAGAATTAAAAAGATATAGACGGGGTAGGGTTTGAAACGAATTTCGTGACGCGAAAACGAAAATCTAGCCAACAGGCCAGGCCCTTGACTGGAATCCGCAAGGTTCCCGTCGAGTAGGAAGACCTAGAACAACGTGGAGGAGAGCCCTACTAGAGGAAGCCGCAACAACTGGGAGATCCTGGTCGGAGCTAAGAGCTGTCGCGCAAAACAGAGTCCGCTGGAAGTTGCCCTCCGCCCTATGTTTCCGCCCTATGTCCCATGAGGGATTAAAGGAGTTTAAAGAAGAAGAAGGAGTTTGAAACGAAACGGGCAAAATCCACCAGATGGGGTCCTCTTCTGACTTCTCCAAACCTTCATAAGTAAGTAATTCAGAATGCAGTGTCCGCCCCCCGCAGCGCTGGCCTAAGCCGCTTTTTCAGGATGGAGAGAGATTGTGTTTCGGCGCCCTTTGATCGGCAGCCTTAGCGTGATGGATGTTTGGCCAGCAGCACCAGCCTCTCTGGAGGCAATGTGGTTGTTTGTACCAAATGGTGGAGCATTACGGCATTGTGAGGTTGAGATGGTGGAGAAGGCCACCTCCTCGTTAGATGAAGCTCCCTGCCACTAGCCAACAAAATTCTGTGGTCGCCACCTCGCCATTCGAGCAACTTACATGTAGCTTTCGGCTGCCCTGATCCTAAGCTGTGCCCAAACAAACTTCTAGCCAGCTTCTAAAAAACGGCTAACAAGTTTTCGGGCTGCGCTACCCCGTCTTGTCAAAGCGGTCACTTTTTCGGCTTTCTTCTCCGATGGAGCAAAAGGTGGGCGCGGCTTTGGAGGTGGGCCTCTAAGGAGATCTTCTTCAAATTAAGGAGTGATCTCAGCATACACCACCTTTCTCACGACTTGCACGAGAAAGGGCGGTTCCTTCAGCACGATTACTTATCCGCTTGCGGCTTTTATCTAGTTTGTTCTCTCTAGATCCGCCGTATTGAGTCTGCTCTCTGTCCTGCCCTCAACTGTCCATGGAGCAGTGCAGGGGCACCTCGGGCGAGATGTGGCCTAAGGCCACGTATGGTCGATCTTGACCATCGAGATCAGGGAACAGGACGAAATCACAATTTGGGGTAATAAAAGGTAATAAACGAGTAATAAAACGATAATTAAAAAAGGTAATAAAGGTATATAGAGCATTTGGATTTCACTGATGAAAGCCTTCTAGACTTAAAGCTAAACCTTTGGTGGAAAATTAGTGGTATATAGGTACCCCCCGGTGGCGCAAAGCTCTGGGGTGATAAACTAGGATGATATCGAATTGATTTGGGGTGTGTGTGTGTTTTGCCAGCAGGTAGGACTTTTAAGCGATACTATAAACCCTATAAAGTTTCGATAAAAGGTTGCTAAATGTGGATATCTTTTTGGGAGGAGGGGGATTAAACAATTTTTTTTATATGGGTAATAAAAACAGGTAATAAAAAAAATTCCATTACCACTAAAAAAAACAAAAAAATTACCTTTTCATATATTTTTAAATTCTTAAGGACCCCCTAATCTATCCTCTTTAAGATTTTCCCTACAAAGTCGTAAATCGTCTGTCGGCAAAATTTGTGTGTCGGGAACTTTTTTCCTCCCTTTATGCGCGGAGGGCGGAGGGGGAGGATGCTATTTTTTTTGTTAAGTGGCGACTGACGCGAGAGGGTGGTATGTTTTTTGTTCTCGTTGCTGTTTTTATCCAAAGGGATATATGGATTTAGTTAGAAGAAGAAGAAGACGATGACGACGACATAAAAAAAAAAGGTATTTTAAGAGGGGAAATACATGTTTATGAAGGGCGTCGAGGTTGGTGCGGTAAACGGCCGGATGAATGGATCCAGGAGGCGGCTGGTGTGGGGGGTGGAGGGGGTGGTTTCAGTGTGCAAGAATTTTAAATAAAATAAAAAAAAAAGAAAGAAACTTTTTACAAAAAAACTTTTCTTTTTTTGGACTTTTTTTTTATTTTTGTTTTATAAAAAAAGGTTTTTAAGGTCATATATATATTTTTTTTTGTTTTTAGAGAAACGTGGAAAAGTGGTTCTTTATTTTTGGTTTTATTGTCGGAGGTGGGGGAGGGGGGTTTTTGAAGGAGAATTAAAAGGTAGGAGATTGTGCAGGTTGATTCTTTTTTTTTAATATTTGGTTAGAATAATTGTTTTTTTTTTGAGAAATAGATTACTAGTAGATTATTTTTTTTGTGGCTGGAATTTACACTAAAATTATTATTATTATTATAACCTAATTCAATTACGCGATATTTTTGAATGGTTATATGTGGGACAGTGTCCCGCACCCAGGGGGCTGTTTGTTTGTAAAGGGGCGGTGAGGGGAGGGGAATTGGTACAGCGCTGATGATTCCAATTTCGGATGGTAACAAATTTAGCTTATTTACACAAAAAAAAAAAATACTGAATACAAAGAAAAAATCGACAGAGAAATGATACTATCACGCACCGACGACTAACTTAAAATGTAAAAAAACGAAAACAAAATTAAATAAAATAAAAATATCAACCTCCAATGCTATATACATACATACATACATATACATGTATGTGATGCCAAAAACGCATGGCGGTGAATTTTTTTAAAGTACTTTTTTTGGTTTTTTGGGTTTTTTTTTTTTTGATTTTTCGGCGGCGCAAAATTTTCACATGAGTATAGTGAGTTTTATAGAGAGAGTGAGTATATCGGCGCGGAGTTAGATATAAGATAGTGACACAGAACCTCTCTAGCATATTCGCGCTAGAATTAATCTAGATTTTGTTTTTGAGAAAGTTGTACATATATATTTATATATTGGGGGTATGTTTATATATATATATATAGAGAGAGAGAGAGGGGAGCCGTATAATCTTGATAAATAATCCATGGCCGTACAAGCGGCGAACAAGCATATATTATATACTACTAAGGTACTATACAATCATCCAACATTAAAAAGAACTCCAAAGAATCACGCAACTATATTCGTCGTGTGTACACACTATATACTCTCTATGAAGAAGAAAAAATAAAAGAAATATATATAAAAAAAGGGGGAATTTTGAAAATACACAACAAATTATACAAAAAAATAAAAAAAAAATAGAAAAAGAAAGAAATTTGATGAAAAATAAACACTGCTCTGGCTTTGTCTAGTAGTGAAGTAGTACGGACCCCCCGGCGGCCTCCCCAAAAACGTATCGTTTAAGCCATAAGTACGTTTTACAACAACAACAACAACATTTTTTTTGGTGTAAATTTTAAAGACTCTTTGCTTCCCGTCTGGTGGCGCTGCTGCTGCTGCTGCTGGTAGCCATGCTAGGCTGTGTGATGCACACACAGAAGTGGGGATAGAGAAGAAGGAATATCCCCACGGACGCACGGGGGGGAAAATGCATCTTTGAATAATGCATATTTCAATGCACACGGAGAGATTCTTGTTTCATTGATAAAATTTATTTCGATGATAGTATGTTTTTTTTTTGTTTTTCTCGTTTTTGGATGGTCGCGGGGGCGGGGAACCGTGGGGATTATTTTTATTTTTAATTTTAGTTTATTTAAAAAAAAATTTCACGGTTTATTTTTTTTTTTAGTGTATGTACGTTTTGGGGGGATTTCGCTTGTTGTAACATCTATATATTTATTTATATATCCCATATATATATATTTTTAGTACAAACTTCTAAAAGTGTAGAACGAGCTTAAATCTTTCTGTAGAGTGTGTAGATATATTCAATCCACTTTTGGGGGGATACTCTATGCTGGCGCTGCTATTGTATAATTGAGGCGAGTCTATTTTCAATGTATATATATATATACATAGATAAATGGATATATTGTGTGAGTTTAGGTAGAGTGGGTTTATATATATATACATAACATTTAATCTCACTCTCTTGAATATTTCTTTGGTGTGGTGTATTCCCATTTTGGATCCCACAACATTTTTTTTTATAATAATACATGAACATAGCACATGTATTATATTTTATCCAAACCGCAACCATCTACTACTATATATATGTATATATATTGATATGGCTCACCTCGTTTTTATAAATATACATATGTGTGTTAAATTTTTGAAAAAAAAAATTGAGAAAAAAAATTCGCGCATTCCAGGCTAAAAAAATATTAAGAAAATGATGTGATATTTTTTTTTATAAGCCTAAGAAACATCTTTGTCTTTAACCTCCATTCTCACCCAACATAATGAAACATAAAAATTCAAATTCATAGATTATAATAATATTTTTTGAGGGGTTGTTTTGAGGAAGAAATACACAACCCTCCCCCCAATGGGGAAGAATATGTTTGCCATATTATTTTCGCAAGAACACACACACAGAGTATGAGGGTTTGTTCCCACAAAAAAAAAAGTTATGTCTCTATGGCTATAACTAGAGCTTAAGATAGTGCAAAATAATTTTTTTAGTATATTTTATAGATAAAGCGAAGAATGATGATGTGTGTGTAGAGAGAATACGAGAATATACTTAGATACATACGTGGGGGTGGAATGGGGGGAGCAAGGTTTCCACCAAATGTGTACGGACGGGTTTTTTGGGTGGCGAAACCGGCACGTGATGAGGGGGGAAGTTTTGTAGAAAGTGGGGGGATAAGGAATATATATATATATATATATATATATATATATATATATATATATATTGCACGTATATATGTATGTATGTATGTATATGGGTTTTTATAAATATATCAAGTCCACCGGGAGAAAAGAATATAGTATTTTCTATACAACAGAGTTTCGTGTATTAATAGGAGGTATATGTATGTATTTTTATATATATTTATATATTAGAGTGTGTATGTGTTCATGCGCATATGTAGTTTTTTGTAAGTGCGTGTTTGTCTATATATGTTTAAAACAAAAAGATTTTTAGTCAATGTTACTAGACTAAAACACGGGGGGCGCACACCAGGCGTTTTTAGGTTTAGTCTCTAGTATTTTAGATTCATAGTATGTACATATATATAAATATTTTTTTTTTATAAAATACATAAAATTATTTATGTGTTAAAAGAAATTTAATAAAAAAAAATTTAAATAAAAATAAAATATCCTTGTATATTTTTTTTTGGATTTGAAGGAATAAATATGTATATATATATATAAATATACTACACAGGCGGCATGGAATATATATAAACACACACATGCACAGAGAATTATTGTATATATAGCAAAAAAAATTATAGTACATCATGTTGAAATGAAAATGCGGCAAACAGAAGGTGAAATTGTGTGTATGGTATTAAAAAAAGACTGTCCCTCCCTACTCCTCTTACCCCCCTCCCCCCCTAATCCACCCAACAGCACAGCATCATCACAAACCACCCGGATTTTTTTTGATAATGTTGTACGTTATTTTCCCTACCGGAGGTTTATACTCAATTTTTTTAATTATTATTTTTTGTTATTAAAAAAAAATATTAAATTAACGTTGAAGCGTTCACAATGCAAATTTTAGTAAAATTTAGTATATTTAATACTAGTATATTTTAAAAAATATATAATCTTTTATGTATAGGTATACATATGTAAATGAAATAAATATACTGCAAATTTTAATATATACACACACACAAATATCTTTATAAAATTTACTAATATACTTACAAAATTATTATATATGCATGTATATACACAGGCAAACACCCCCAAAAAACTATACTAATACTGTGTGGGGGGATTTAAAGTATACTACAGAATAATGTGTGTGTATATATGTTTGAAAATATATGGTCCCGGGGATATTGGATGGGTATATTTTTTTGGCATGGATATGGGTATGGAACATGAACGATGGTCTAAAATTGCTTCTCGCTTTTATGAGAGAGTAGAGTTTAGCGCGCGCGAGAAGGTGTGCTGTTTTTTGTGTTCCTTCGGATTTTTAAATAATAATAAATAATAAATATAAATAAATAAATAATAGAAGTAATAAATTTTGGTTTTTTAAACTATTAATTAAGATAAAATAAAAACTTTGAATGTTTTTTTTCGGGGGGGCAGAGGGGGGAAGGAAATATATATATATGATAATAATAATAGTAAAAATAATAATAATGATAGTTAAAATAATAATAATAATAATAATCGAAAAGGGGAGACACATAATAATATATAAAAAAATATTAAAATTTAAAAAAAAAAAAATAATATAACTTCTATTACAACAACAAAAATATAAAAGAATTAAAAATACGTATAAAATATTAAATATCATATTTAATATGAAGAGATAATAATAATAATAATAACAATAACTGAAAAATAAAGTTTATTAAGTTTAAAGAAGTTTTCTATTAAAAAATATTCGCAGCGATTTTGTTGGCTAGGTTCGATTCGTGTATATACATACTCATATATATATACATATATATATTATTTGCACTTAACAAATTTTATTTAAAAAGGTTTAAAAACATTTTTTTTTATATATTTTTGTAAAGTAAAACCATTTTTTATATAGTAATAACGATATTAATAACCAAAAACAAAATAAATAATCATACAAAATATAAACGTAAAATATTTAACCTTAATTTTTTGTAGTATAATTTTTTTTTGTAATTTATTTTTATATTTTTGGGTTTTCTTATGTAAAAAAAAATTTCCTTATTTTATATATCTTTTTTCTAATTTTTTTATTTATCTATTTTATTTAATTTAAATATATAACATCTAATTCCGTTTTATTTTTAATAATAGTGGTTTCGTTTTTTTTTCCTTTTTTTATCATTTGAAATAAATATAAAAGTGCTATTCCGTTTTCTTCTTAGATATTTTCTTTTACTTTTATTTGTTTTATGACTCTATTCGTAATTAAATTTTTATTTAATAATAATATTTAATAATAATAATAATAATAATAATAATAATAATAATAATAATAATAATAATAATAATAATAATAATAAAAATAAAAATATTCCCCAATTTTTCTTTCAAATAATATAATTAGTTACTTTTGTTTTGATTCTTTGAATTGTGATACAACCCTATATATATACATACATATGGTAATAAAAATTTATTACGGTAATAACAAAAAATCATAACAAATAATAATAATAAACAATAAAAAAAGGAATAATGATAAACAATAATAAAGAAGTAGTTGTTTTATATGATAGAATATTAATAAAAAAAATTTCGTATCTGTGATCACTGTGAGATGATATACAATTTACAATTATGTTTAATATGACCGGGGGTAATAAAAAAGTAATAAAACAAACAATAATATTTTGTATAATTAAGATGTTAAGATGTTCGATATCATCAAAAATATTAGTCAAAAAAATAAATAAATAAACGGAAGGTGTGTTTTGTGTGTGCAAATTAAAACGATTGCAATATTACAAATATTTATCAACGAAAAACGGAGAAGAAAACAAAAAATATGGAATATATTGTTACAAAAAAAATATATATATAAAAAATTGTGTTTAAATATCAAAAATATATGTAAAAATTAAAGCGCTTGTTTTGAAAATGGAATAATAATGGAATAATTAATATATATATATATGTATATTAACTAGTGAATTTGTGTGATAATTATATAGAATAGTGAAAATAATTAATAATAATGATAATAACAACCAAACAACAGTTTTTCTCAATTCATATTGATGCAAAAAGAAAAATAAAAACAAATTATAGTGTGAGAATTTTTCGAAATTTATATATAATGTTTTTTAAAAAGAATAAATAATAGTGATTATATATATATTTTTTTGTTATTTTGTTCTATTAAAATTTTAAAAACATAAAAAAATAAATAAAAAATAAACTATATTTTAAATATATATATATATATATATATATATATATATATATATACATAAAGTTGTAGTTTTTCTTCTTCTAAATAGCTGTGACATATATTTATTTATATATACATATATATAAATATAGATATATTGAAAAATAAAATTAAAAAAAAAACAAAGTGAATATATAAATAAATAATTGATTTGTTTTATATTTGTTAAAGAAAACGAAAGTGAAGATAAAGTTTCTGCCATTTTTTTAATTATTTTGTTTTTGGGTTCAGTTAGAAAAATAATATTATATATTATATTTTACAAAAAAATATATATAAAACAAAATAAAGGAAAACAACAAATATATCATCGTGTCCCTTTCCATTGGGATAAAGAATGATATAAAATAATATGAAAAGTGTGATATATATGTCTATACATATAAGAATAATAAATAAAATATAAAAATAATAAATAAAATATAAACCAAAAAAAAAAAAATACTTCTAGTGGCAATGATTATAAATATGGGTGTTTTTTTAGTTTTTGTATTATTATTTTAGTTTTTATTAGTTTTTTTTTATTCGTTACTTAAAATTTGTTTTTTTTTTAAATAAAATTTAAAATTTTTAAGGTTTTCAAAAAACAAAAAAAAATTTTTTTTGTCATGTCCCACATGTGTGGCTTCTTTTCCTTATGTATATATGTACATTGTATATATATATAAAACTTAGTATATGTATATAATTTAGTATATATCTCATGAAAACTAAATTAGAAACTTAAATGCGGGTGGGTGCCGTGTGGGATGTCGTATTTAAAGTATAAATAATTATATATATACCTACATATGTATATATATAAAAAATAGTGGTACACATATAAATATATATAGATATATAAAGAATACAAAAATATATATTATATATATGTAACGGACGACATGTTTCTTTCGGCGAAGAAAAAGTTTTTTTTTGTTAATACTTGTATGTCTTTTTTGTTTTTTAAATTTTTATTTTTATATTTTTTTGTTTTATTTTTAACACATTAAAAAAAATAAAAAATGAAATAAATGATAGTGTGCATCGATTTTGAACTTCGCGCGGAATAAAGAGATTTTTCTCATATGAAATTAATATAAATAATAAAAAAAAAGAAATAATAACTAAAAAATAAATAATAGAAAAATAGTGTAACAGGATATTTAAACATACTCTATATATATATATATGAAAGAAAAGGACTGATAAAATATATATAATACAGGTAATTTCCTCCTTTATATACATATATAAATAAATATATTAAACACAATAAATAATGTTCATTAAAAAAAATAATAGCAATCCGTGTTATGCGAAATCCGTGTTATAGGAGAGACCTAAAAGACCAAAGATTGGTATAATAATAAATTAGTAGGAAAAATTATAATGAATGCGTGTTCTCGAAATACCTCTAGTTGTTGTTGTTGTTTTTTTTTCAGTTTAGTATTTCTTTCTGAATATGGTTCACTTAAGGTTGATCAACACACACATATCCGTGACGTGACTTCAGTGCTGTACCGGCAGCATCAGTGAAAATAAATTTTCGATACGGTATAATTCCATGCAAACAAATAATGAAAGGCGCGACATGTTCCCAGACATGCGACGCGGGGCGGGGGGGGGCATCGACGATCTCAATACCCTTCAGGCGTTCGTGAAAAACATAAAAATACATATACGTTGCCACCGGTATCCCGAACATGAAAGACATATTTATAAATTCAACGAAAAATTTTATAGCAATTTAAGAGAAATTTTGGGAAAAGATTATTTGAAATACTGTCATTGAACATTGATCACCACCGATACGGCAAAAGGCGGTACTGTGTGAAAGTCAATGAAAAATTTATCACGGAAGTCACTGACACGAAAAGCATCCGCGCCGAGACGTTACGGATATATGTGGATCGACTTTTATCCGTATTTGATGCACTGCAGTTTCACCGATTCTAACACTTGCTTAATGGAAAAATCTTTCTTCAGGAATTCAGAGGTGTGCGGGTGTTTGAAAGAGGTTGACTTCTTCCGAATCACAATCGGATAATCGACTTAACCAGCGTTAGGAACCATATATCTTCAGTTGAAGAAGACCTGGGCACAGCTCTCGGATGGATAAAAACCGGTTCTTCTTTTAGGTCAGATCAGAATAAAGTTTGGGGCGGTTGGTCAGCAGCACACAGGGTGTGCGATCTGGCAATAATCTGAGCCGTTGCTATTCACACAGCAGGGAATATCAAAATGCACACCATCAACATGGAGCCGGTGGAAGAGAGTTTGTTGGAAGGACACACCTTCACTTTATACTTCAGAATTAAATTTCTAAAAGGCCAGTTTACATTCCAACGCTTTTGCTCCCCTAGGCCAGGCAAAATCTCCGCTGCCGGGAGATTGTTGTGCGCGTTTACTGGCTCAGATTGTCGACAATGTCGTATTGTCGGAGGAATGAATCTCTTGGCCAGATCATAACCATCTACTGAAGAGTAACCTCGGGTTCCTTCGTGGTTTGGTACGATACAATGTGGAATGCCTCATTTTTCTCTTGGGTCGTGGATCGAGCCACACGTTAGTAATCTCCCTTTTCTATTCTATCCTAAGGCCAGCAGATAGCTGGACCTACTTGAGGGTCATGAGTTGAGCCAGCCTGACTATCGTTTCACACCCTGGGATCGATTCAGGTTAAGTTAGATTCAGTTCCTTAACCCAGTCCCCTAGCATCAAGCCACCTTCCAACTATATATATAATTTTACCATCGAAACCTTAAAGTTTTGTCCTACAACACCAGCTCCTGTACCGCGTTCCATATTTTAACCCATAGACCAACCAATAGGCCGCAGGCCTGAATTTCTTTTGGAACCACAGTTCAATCCATAGTTTGAATACACCGGCATAAATTGATATATTTTCATATATCCATCCATATACGTCCTTTGAACGGGATCTATAGAGCTCCAGCTTCATGGAGTTTCATCCAATGATTGCTAATTATCGAGTAGCTCTTGATTTCTATTGAATTATCTCTGATGAGCCTCAATACGAGGAACATCGAAATTAATTTTCAATCCAGCTTTTATTCCAATCTGGATATCAAGGGATTTATTTGGAATTGGGGCAGAATGCATGTGGCTACTGTCTTCTCGGAAATGCGCAACAAAATGAAAGGAAATTAATTACCATATCTCAAAAGGCCCGCGGGATTTAATCATCAAAACTGGTTTTCAGTACAAAGACTGGGATGATAGATTAAAATGAGGCGGCGGCAATGGGGGCTTTAAAATTGGCAGCTTTTTGTTTGTTGATGCACTATTTTTGTTCAATAGTTTTGGCTTGTTAGTTCCGACTACTTTTAGCTTTCACTTATATCCTACAATACTTTATGATTTACGTGTTTTTATTAATATATAAAGTCGTGTCAGAAATATAAAATATTTAGCCGCAATAAGGCCATTCTAAGACTGACTGCACTTGTTCGTTAATTGTTTAAACTTAGATACAGTTAAGAACCAGCTGTGATATGAATTTTATTTTTTTAAAGCACACTATATAACCACATTTATCATATCTTACATAAGTCTTGTAACCAGAGCACAGGGGAAGCTCAAACTCCAATCCAAATCAGAATATTAACGATTTAGACGGGTTGAACAGAATAGTTGAATAGAAGAAGCACATAAACAATTGATTTGTCTAACTGTGCTCTTGAGTTGTTTTTTTGCCTCCTAAGCATGCGTCCTCGTGTATTTTGATCTGATATACGCAAGATTACATGCTTCTCATGTTAAATAGTCAGGAAGCGAAAATAATATTAGATCATTGCAGAATTTAAACTGATTCTCCGCGGTAGGGCGAACGAATGAAACTTGTAGGCGCGCTTCTGCCTCGAGAACGATGAGCCGGCTCTGATGAGGCAACTTCTTTCTTTAATTTGCTTGTTGTTTGTGTCATTTTGGCATTACAACGGCCTAATTTGACATATACGACATTTGTACTGGCTTAAAAAAGAAAAAAAAGAGGCGCTCCTCTTACATACTCATTTTACAAATCGTATCCTACCGAACAAACTACGTTCTATTTTGGCTTTTTTTTTTTTTTTTGCGGCAAAAGCTTGCATCCCCGTGTATTTATGGTTCCCGTCTGGAAATAAAGGAAAATAAAAGGGAACTTAAAAAATGAAGGGGATATATAAACTTGTAATAGCTTGACTACATTTAGAATAAATAAATAAATAAAGGCTGCTGTGTGATTTCTATGCACATATAGAGTTTCTCTCGTTAGGGATGTCCGGTTTAGATGCTTTATGCAAGATCACACAGTCCAGTCTCTACCAGCAGGAAAACAATATAAAAAAAAATAAAGGAATGTCCTTCAGTTTTGAGAAAAAAAACCGGGCGGCGGGGGTAGATATATAGTTGGATAGATGGATGCGGAACACATATACACAAAAAACATTAAATAAAATATTAAATAAAAGCAAAGAAGGGAAGAAGTAGGGTAAAAGTGACGGAGAGTGGGACGATGAAAAGAACCAGGGGGCCGCCCCGGAGGGGGAGTAGCTGGTCCGGTTTGGGTCAGGAAAAAGGATTTAGAGAGAGTCGGTGTGCGCACTGCTTAACCCCATGGCCTTCTAGCCCTCCCCCCACAACCCCTCCCCTGCCGATCCCCACGGTCCGGTATGTTTCTTTGCCAAGTCCCCCCGTTGTTGTTTGCGCGCCCCGCACAAAGTAAATAAGTTTAATAAATAACCAAATAAATAAGTAAATGTCGGTATTTACAGATTTATTTTAATTGATTTATTTATCTTGTGCTCGTTCTCCCCGGTCGGTCAAGTATACAAGCGGCTGGCATGGCATTTACCGACCCCCTTCCCCACCCCCACCGCCGCCGCTCCCTTTGGGAACCGATAGCCCCATTCTGTGTATACTATATGACTCTGGTGAATACAAATGTGCCGTTGGTATACGGTGGTGGTGGTGATGGGGGGTTTTTGGTGATTTTTTTTGGGGTAGGGGAAAGGGGGGTGTTGGTTGGTTTGTTTCACAGTATGGTAAAGGTCGGAGGAGTTGAGGGGGGGGGGGGTTAAGCAGCTTTTGAAATAAGAGAGTGTCCTTTGTGAGGGTGTTTGAAGCCGTTTGATGGAAGAAGTGTAGGGTTGGAGGTGTGCGGTAGGGGTGGAATGTGAGCTGAAAAATGTGGAGAGTATTGGGTAATATAGTTATGTCGAGAGGGGTTGTGTGCGAGGAGATATGGTGACTATAATTTTGGGATTTTTTGGATGAAAGCTGGTAGTGGTTGTGTTAGATGAAAATACATACATATATGCCATGGTATCGCACACGGACTGTAGTAGCTGTTCTTATGAGGGGGGGGGGGGGGAGGAGGGGGGGTCCTCTGGTGGATTCTGTGGTAATGGTGAAAAAGAAGAAGAATACACAAAGTTTGTGAAATATATATATGTTGAGAGAGAGAACATTGTGTTGCATATACCACTCTTATGTATGTATATGTACTTTATATAATATATGTCCATGACTGCATACATATATTTTGCTCTCCGCGCTGCTGCCTGCTGCTACGTAAAGAGAAAAGAGATGACGATGGATGATGATGATGGTGATGATGATGATGATGCCACTGAAAGCTTTAGTAGAGAGATATGTGCTTATATTTTGTTCGTGGGGATTTATTTATGTGCATCTACCACACGTATGTATATATATAGTTTGTGCTGCTGCCTCTCTATACCCAGTGCCCCGCCGCCGCCGAAGTGCGTATGAAAATTTTACATAAAAAAAATAAAAATAAAATATATGTACTATATGATATATAAGGCAAACTTTTTCGTTCAGGAATAAATATCGGTCAGGAAGTTTTGTTTTTGTGTCTGCTTGGTTTTTAATGGATTCGCGTTTTTTTTTTATTTTATTTTTATTTTGTGTGTGATTTTTTTTTATTATTACTATATATATTTATAATTTTATATATTGTTTAGTTGTTGTTGTTGTTGGGGCTTGTGAGATATGTTGATTTGTGGTTTATTCTGTATATAAATATTATTTATATACATATATATTTTTTTATTTATATTTAATTTTGTATTTAAAAAAAAACAGACGAGAGATTCCTTACTACAACTGAATTAGAATAGATTATATATTTTAGAAAAGGAGGGGGTAGAGACTATTGTTTTTTTTTATTATTATTATTTGTTTTTGTTTTTTGGGACTTTGCTTTTTATTTTTGAGTT
Organism: Thereva unica; assembly: GCA_949987705.1. NCBI lineage: Eukaryota > Metazoa > Arthropoda > Insecta > Diptera > Therevidae > Thereva > Thereva unica. Next base: position 4,525,543 of record OX465286.1, read on the forward strand.
ATACTACTATATGTATTTTTTTTCCCCTGTGTAAATTTAATTTTTTTATATTATAAAATTTTCTTTTAGGTTTTTTGGAGGCGTTGGGCAGTAGGGAAAGGGATTGTGGTTTAGTTTAAATGCTGGGAACAAGAAATTTTTTGATATTTGTTGGTTTGGTATTTGCGCGATTTTTAATTTTTGGGTTGTTTATATATTTTTTTTTTTTGATAACGTTCTAGTTCGGTTGCTTCTATATGGAATATCGGGGTTGCTTCTAAATATATATATATATGTAGATATGTGTATGTATAAAATTATTTTATTATTATTGGGCAGAGCACACACCTCAAATTTGAGGTATTTGAAAAAAAAAAATCTTTGTTCTTTCAGTATTTTTTTTTTTTGAAGAAAAAGCTCACTTTTTTAGTTAGTTGGAAATAGTATTATATATATATATAATTTTATATGCATGTATATATATAGAGAGAGAAGTGGCCGTGCAGCTGTTTTGTACACCTTTTTGCGGAAATATATTTATGTATATAAAATATCTATGTATATATAAAACGAATGAAGATTTGTAAAACTTTTTTTTATATATATATACATATATGTATATATTATTATATACTATTTAAAGCCCGCACCTTATATATTAGGTGTGTTAGAATTGGATTGAATGACGGAGGTCAGCAGCACAAGTAGCTGCAAGCACGGGGGCTATAATAGCCGTAGCCAAGCCAGAACCAGAGCCCCATCGAGCTTGTACAATTCAGTACAGAAGCAGAATATCATCTACTATAGTATAGAGAATGTGGGATTTCTGTTTTTGAGGACGGACGGGCGGGCAGGAGGTTGTATTTTCTGAAGAAGAGATATGTTTGTATATTTTAGTTTAGCCTAGGGTTACAGTGGCGGCTGAGAGTGAATTTGGGGGGGGGGGGGGCGGCTCCAGGGGGTAAGAGGAGTGTTGCGAAGAGAAATGAACAACGTGTATATATATATATCCTGGGATGAGAATTGCAGGATGAAAGGATTGCAGGGTAGGGTGGATCAGGGATGGATAGATGGATGAGTGGGTGGATGGACGAATGGATTTGAGAATTGAGAGAGAGAGAGGGATCGAGTCGTTTTTGGGTTGTGATATTTACGAAGACTGCGCGGGGGGGGGTGGGAATGGCGAATCGGAAGGGGACGATTGAGGAGGGGGGTTGGGACGGAATCGAAAGGAGATGGCGGGATATATATATTTATATACATATATACACATTATATATTTTTTAAAGGCACCGGGTAGTATATTTAACTGTTTTGCTCTATCTCGTCTGCTGCCACCGCACCCCGCAGCTGCATATTTATTTATTCTCTTTTTTTTTTTGTGGGGTTTTTAAAACTTTATTTAAATCTTTTTATTCATTTTTTTGGATTTTTTTGTTTTAGTTTTAGTTCTATTTATTCTACTCGCGTTTTTATTATTATTTTAATTGTTTTGGTCTGTTGATGGGGGGGGGGGGGGTATATAAATATATAGTTTATAATGTTGTGTCGGAGATTTTTTTGCCTTAACTTATTTAGTACATATTACTAGGGTTGTCTAAAAGTATTGTAGAATAGAATGTGATAGACATTCATATGAATAATAATAATAAAAATAATTTTACAAAAAAAAAACAAAAAAAAACTCAAAAAATGGCAAAGACCCAACAAGAGTAGTAAGGCATCTGTCTATAGGATAATAAGACAAGCTTTTATATATATATATATATATATATATATATATATATATATATATATATATATAAATATATATTTAAGTATATATATGATGAATTTTATGTGTATAACTAAATATTTATGTATGTTTCTATATATATAAAAATCTTGTAGTTAAATGTATATTTCTATATAGCTCTCAAAATTTTATATACATGAACTTTTTTTTATGTATATAGTTATGTACATTTATATTATATATATACATATATATTTATATTAAGTAGAGATAAATTTACACATCCCATTGCATTTCACAGCCCACATGAAAAAGAGAGAAAAATCATTAATTAAGGAGATCGTGTCCGAAAAGTTAGTGTTATCTGCTAATGTATATAAATATATACATATATATTATATGTACATAAATATATGTATATAATAATTTTTATTTATTTATTTAAGTTTGATTTTCCTTAGAGTATAAATATATATTTTTTTTCTATCGATCTCGTTGGTGTGAATTTTTTTAATAATAATTATTAAAATAAAATATAAATTATTTAAAGAGTGTGTGTGTGGGTGTGGAAAAAAAAATTTTAATAATTGTAAGATAATTAACAAAATATGGTACAGAATCCTCCAAATCACCCCCACATCCAGAATATATACAGTTAACCTTAACAATCTTCATCTTATACGACGCTACTTAGCTCGGTATAAGTTTTTTGGTCTTCCCTTCATAATCATCACCACAAACTCTCTTTCGCGGTTGTCTTCTTCTTCTTCTTTTTCGATAAAACCAGATATAGTAAACGCAAATGACCGCGAGCGCAGTGATAATGATGTCAGGAATTTTTCCAACACCCGACCAGCATTTTGAGTAGGTGCAGATAGGTCCCCCTGACGCGAAGCCCCACTGCCTCAAGTAGACCCTTTGGGGATTACCTGATAAGACCCCCAAAGGGGAATCTAACCCCTTGCCCCATCCCGAATGGAAAATAAAGGCTAAACAATTTGAAAATTCCAGCATGGACATGTAAGGAATAATAACTGCAGGGCGACGTGAAAGCTGTAGTTTTTCCCAACAAGCTCCAGTCCCCAAACTTAGTACCAATTACGCCCAATGCTGCTTGACCTTCGTGTGTAGTCCAACGAGAATCGGTCTATTGAGTGTATGTATTTTTTATATGGAAAAGTGTAAGCTTAGTTGTCACCGCTTATACCATCAGTCCGTCATATCGTTCACAAGGCATGATGCATTCAGCATTCGTCAAACTCGGCCGGCGTTTCACCAGAAGTTTAGCGAGTGCCGATGGTTTCCAGTGCGCCGCGGCATAGATACGTCATATGCCTGTTTCATTGAATCTTCGATTCGTTCTGCCCTATCCCTGGCACCTCCTGGCAACCTTGCATCATGCAGGAATACTTTCTCGAACACCTCTACGTCGAGTTTGTTAACGGCCCATACTCTAGCCGTTCCGCCCCTAGGGGGTGCCTCTACTCTAACCCACCTCGAGCTAGAGTTAGGTTGTTGTTAAGCCGACTGAGACGTTAAGTCTTTTAAGTCTTCCATAACGTAACTCACTAGGCAGTTTCTGCATGGATTTGGCTAGAACGGGGCATCTACAAAAGCAATGAACGTGTGTTTCCCTCTCATCCGTCTGACAACATAATATTTTGTTCGACTCACCTTTTAGTAAATGCGATCCAGGTAGTAGTAGTATGCAGAAATATATTCTCAAAAAGTTCCCCATAAGCCAAGTGACAACGTGGCACATTACTAATTATATCACTCGCGAATCACGCTTATCTCAATCGCAATTACACTAGGATCACTATACTATATATATATTTTTTGATTTCTTGATTGTTGATTGAAAATTGTTTATTTTATTAATATATTGTTGAGTGCAGGTTTTGTTTGAGAGTCAATTATATCGTGTCACTTGGCTTGGGGCTGCTTGTTGTATGTTGGTCGCCTTCTTGTCTAATCTAGCTGCGTGTTTATTTACCGAGCTCGACTCAAACTACACGAACAACTCCCGTACAGGAAAGAGTACCGGCTACCGTACACGACAGTTTAATAAGATATATAATGTGTCGAATTTCATTTTATATAAGTTAAAATTAATAAAATTAATTAAGCTAAATTAATAATTAATCGAAAATATTTAAATTTAAAAAATTCAAAAATTTAAAACAGATTCAAACGCGAAACAAACTTTGGTCAATTGTAGATTGTTGATTGAAAATTGTTGATTGAAGATTGTTGATTGAAGATTGTTGATTGTAGATTCTTGAATGACGGGGGGTATTGGACGGGAAAGGAAGTAGCTTGAAGAAAATCTGAAAGCGGTATCATGCAAAAGCAAAAAATATAATATATAAAAAAAAACTGTCTAATCGGTTCGCTTTGTTTTGCCACAATAATTTCTTCATTTTGTTGATCCTTTTGCTTTCTACGTTTTCACCTTTGGTTCTTTAATATTATTGTTTAAATTGTTGTTCGTTTACTATTTTATAGTTTAATTTATTAAAGATAATGTTAAGTAGTTAAATAAATTTTATGTAAAAAAGTAAAAAAGGGGGGGTAGACTCACAAATCCTAAAAATCGAATCTAAAAACAACGAGGACAGGACCTAAAATTAAACTAAATAAATAAGCTAAGCCCTAGGTAATACGAGAGAAGACACAACAAGATGAGCCAATATTTTTTTCAAGGGAGGGTCTGAGTGTGCCATAAACAGAGTAAAACAATTCGCTTTAAACTGTCCAATATTGGCTAGCGTTATTTAAGTCACTTAAAAATTAAGGCGGGCTCCCAATCCATGCGCTCCGTTAAAATTAAAAGTTTGCTTAGAACTTATATGAGTGAGGAAAGGTGGTTTGAATCGGAGCGGATGCATTGGGATACCGGCTTTAGAGCTAATCTACCTAAAATGTGGTGTGATAATTCTAACGTTTAGTTGTTATTCATTTTCTGCATTTCTTTATTTTCCTTCAGTTGATGATGTCTTTGCAATGATGTCCATTTTATTTACTATAGGGATTCTCTTGTATTTATTTCTTCAATTGACTCTCCTCCATCTTCATTTTCTTAAATTATAAATCTAATACCTAATGTCAAAGGGCGAAAATACCAAGTAAATACATCTAGCGTAGCTCCACATATTGTTTCGCTAGGCATTCGAAGCAAGCGCCGCTTCAGGCTACACCCTCAATGTGGCCGAAAGTCCATAAGCGGACACTGCCTGGACCCATTCAATACCTAATAAAAATATTGAATGTGCGGTTCGTCCCATGATCGGGGAAGAATAGCATCGGTTCATTGAAAGTGTTGCCTGTAGCAAATTAGTTTTCACAATTTGATCAGACAAATTTCCATGAATAAACCTACTTAAATATCTAGAAGATCGCCCAGTGACATCCTAACAAGATTGACACTTCATAAAGACGACCCTTCGCTAGTTTGATATCCCCGTTTCTGTGCCAGCTCACAGTTGGCTAGCCCACAACCCTACCACAGTTGCCTGTGTCCCCACAAATTTGATCTGTTAGTGCGGGGTAGACGATATGTCAGCATCAATCTTATCTAAACTAATAAGCCTTGCATAAGAAAAGGTGTCCGCTCCCGAAGGGGACTCCGATCCTATGACTTCACTTCGGCCCCTAGCACTCACAGTTGCCTGCAAGTTGCGAACCAGGCTGAACTCCACTAAGCTCGACCCCTCACAAACGAGTCAAAGCCCCGGGACAATGAAACGATGGTGTTACCATCCAGTATCAGGCAGGTAAGTGACACCCGAATATCGCGCCACTCGATAAACAGATGGCAGCTTCCATACCCACTAAAGAGATTGCTAAAAATCGGGGGAGACCCGTGACTTGAGCCGCCTGGCAACTGCAGCTAAGCAGCTGTCCGCTAATGTTGGCCAAAGCTACTACTACCCTGGAAGAAATGTTTATATAGCTTATTTGCTAACAAAGATAAGTCCTGAATCTAAGCTAAACTATTATATGATTCAAAAAACTTAAATCTATTCTCGCGACCTAAATGTCTAGGTGTAGAAATAATGGTACTCACCGCCTTTCCCAAATCCAATACCCCTACCTACACTTAAACACAAACACTAGCACTTTTTCACTACACAACACAAGGTGGTTATCTGTAATAAAGAAAGAAAAAATAGTTAGTTATTGGAGAATCTAAATCAGTTTGAAGAAGGTGTCAAACTATAAAAAAGAGGGTACTTACCACCAAAATAATTTTTCGGATTTTCGTTAAATTTCCATATCCTCCAAAGCTCCTCTCCATGATGGTGAAAGCTGCTGATCCGTCTAGCTCCCCTCCATGATGTTGAAAGCTGCTGATCCGTCTAGCTCCCCTCCATGATGTTGAAAGCTGCTGATCCGTCTAGCTCCTTTCCATGATGTTAAAAACTGCTTATCCGTCTAGCTCCTCTCCATGATGTTAAAAGCTGCTGATCCGTCTAGCTCCTCTCCATGATGTTTAAAGCTGCTGATCCGTCTAGCTCCTCTCCATGATGTTTAAAGCTGCTGATCCGTCTAGCTCCTCTCCATGATGTTCAGCTGCTGATCCGTCTAGCTGCAGTGTTGGTTGCCAAAGGACTTCAAACAGAGTGGTAGTTAAACTATTAAAGATACATAAAAACATTGTATAATATTTCTCCACTTTCAATCGCGATATGGTTAAAGACTGACCAAAGAAATAAAGACCTTTTAAGAGCCCCATAAGCTACAAATATAGATATGTGGTCGCGACTTCGATATTTATTAAAACTAGACCCCAGCTTCCGTCATGTCTTTGTCCATCGTAAGATTTGATTGAAACCCGAGACTAAGAAAGACTCCACTATCTCACAAAAGATGCCTTCGAAGAAGGAATCGTTCCTAGCCAAATTGGAGATTTAATTTGAAGTGCACTAATTTTAGCGAGATCTCCTTAACATGTCGAGGACAATAATTACCACAATGATTATATACTAATATACTTTACTCTGTAATCAATGTATATAAATTCCTAACAAGAATACGTTTAATTGTTATGCAGTTCATGAAAGCATGCCTACGAAGCACCCAACAAATGGGGCACAACAGTGGGAATTTAAATTTAAAAAAAGGAATTTTACCTGACCTATGGGATACCTGATCGCAACTATTGATTATATACTCTATAATCAATCTATAATAACCGCCTAAAATCAATTTCACAACGATATTTGTTCAATATTCAATACTTTTTAGAAAATTAACTGCTGCTAATGCCGCCACTGACAGGAACCCATTAAGTTAAAAAGCATAAAACTAACAAGAAAATTATGGAATCTTCTCCTTTAATATATATATTAATGAACCCCGGTAGCATTTAATTAAAAAACATTTAAATAATATAAGAAATTACATAAATATAAAAGGAAAAACTCACAATTAAAATTAATTTCCTTTGTGAATGCAAAATGGCGTCACATTTGCATAGCAGACGAAATTTATATTTATTGTTTCACCTTATTTAAAACACTCTTCACTTTAATTTATCCTAGCTATGGAAGGAAAAACTATTATTGCATAAATATTCACTATTAATTTGAATGAACTCACTGTATTTATTAATTAAAACACAAGTTAAAAATTTTGCTTGAAGCAGCTGAACATGATTATTCCTGTCCATGTATGACAGTTCGTTCAGTAACGGGTTTTTTCGTTATTTTCGGCATTTTCGTTATTTCTCATTTAAAAAAAAATGTTTTCAAATATTCTCACTTGTAATAGAAACTATTAAATAAATTTTATTGAAATAATGTTTTTTTTTTATAATATGGTGGTGAAGGATGGCATTTATTTAATTTATTCTAGCGGAAATTTGAGGATTTTCAAAATAAAATCAAAAATTATTATTTCTTGGGAACTCGATGTATTGTGCACATGAACCTTTAACATTTGAGATTGTTGTCTTTGATTAGATATGGTTGATTTAGTAGCTTATAACTGCACCACTCTGCAAGACTGCAAATTTAAATTAATTTCAGAAATTTATTTAATTGATTTTAAATAAATTAAACAATAAATAATTATGAAATTCTGTTTTTAACTAATTAAAAAAATAATAGAATATATAAAAAATAAATATTTAATAATAATAGGCTTAATAACGATTATTGATGATAACGCAAAAACGGCCTAAAAACTGAGTTTGTATCAGTACGATTCTTGTGCATTTTTTTGAGATTTCAGAAATTGCAAATTTTCATTTTTTTGGAATTTCTTTAATTTAAGTAGTTAATTTAACTTATTTAGGGTTTATTTAAGTGAATTTATATAATTTATAAAATTTGGCAGTATTATTTTGTTTTGGGAATAGGTTTTTATTGTATAAAATTGAATATAAACGCCCAAACAACAAGATTTCAACAGGGATTTGCTAAAAATACCTAATATATAATAATTAATTAAAACTAATGATGCCTCGTTGGAAAGGGCTCGCTCCCCTGAATCCAGCGCAGTCAAGTTTACCAAGAAATTCCAAGGGGTTCGGGAGTTATCCCCTCTTTTGTGATTTCCCCAAGGGGGGCCGCAGAATGCCCATTATCTCGGGAAATACTGGTCTGCCCGGGGTGGAATTGAATTCGCAGACCCCCTGGGAGGTCCCCAACAATTTCCCACCCCAAAAAGAGCCACCCCGGGGATTTCTCAAATCCGCAAAAAATCCAAAGGGGTACCCCTTTGAATATTTTGGCCCGATTTTTCGCACTTTTGCTACAGGGCTCCGATGTGGATGAATGGGGCCTCGTTGGAAAGGGCTCGCTCCCCTGAATCCAGCGCAGTTAAGTTTACCGGGAAATTCCAAGGGGTTCGGGAGTTATCCCCTCTTTTGTGATTTCCCCAAGGGGGGCCGCAGAATGCCCACTATCTCGGGAAATACTGGTCTGCCCGGGGTGGAATTGAATTCGCAGACCCCCTGGGAGGTCCCCAACAATTTCCCACCCCAAAAAGAGCCACCCCGGGGATTTCTCAAATCCGCAAAAAATCCAAAGGGGTACCCCTTTGAATATTTTGGCCCGATTTTTCGCACTTTTGCTACAGGGCTCCGATGTGGATGAATGGGGCCTCGTTGGAAAGGGCTCGCTCCCCTGAATCCAGCGCAGTTAAGTTTACCGGGAAATTCCAAGGGGTTAAGGAGTTATCCCCTCTTTTGTGATTTCCCCAAGGGGGGCCGCAGAATGCCCACTATCTCGGGAAATACTGGTCTGCCCGGGGTGGAATTGAATTCGCAGACCCCCTGGGAGGTCCCCAACAATTTCCCACCCCAAAAAGAGCCACCCCGGGGATTTCTCAAATCCGCAAAAAATCCAAAGGGGTACCCCTTTGAATATTTTGGCCCGATTTTTCGCACTTTTGCTACAGGGCTCCGATGTGGATGAATGGGGCCTCGTTGGAAAGGGCTCGCTCCCCTGAATCCAGCGCAGTTAAGTTTACCGCGAAATTCCAAGGGGTTCGGGAGTTATCCCCTCTTTTGTGATTTCCCCAATTGGGGCTGCAGAATGCCCATTATCTCGGGAAATACTGGTCAGCCCGGGGTGGAATTGAATTCGCAGGCTCCCTGGGAGGTCCCCAACAATTTCCCACCCCAAAAAGGTCCGCCGCAGAGATTTCTCAAATCCGCAAAAAATCCAAAGGGGTACCCCTTTGAATATTTTGGCCCGATTTTTCGCACTTTTGCTACAGGGCTCCGATGTGGATGAATGGGGCCTCGTTGGAAAGGGCTCGCTCCCCTGAATCCAGCGCAGTTAAGTTTACCTTGAAATTCCAAGGGGTTCGAGAGTTATCCCCTCTTTTGTGATTTTCCCAAGGGGGGCTGCAGAATGCCCATTATCTCGGGAAATACTGGTCAGCCCGGGGTGGAATTGAATTCGCAGGCTCCCTGGGAGGTCCCCAACAATTTCCCACCCCAAAAAGAGCCACCCCGGGGATTTCTCAAATCCGCAAAAAATCCAAAGGGGTACCCCTTTGAATATTTTGGCCCGATTTTTCGCAATTTTGGTACAACGCTCCGATTGGGATGAATGGGGCCTCGTTGGAAAGGGCTCGCTCCCCTGAATCCAGCGCAGTTGAGTTTACCGCGAAATTCCAAGGGGTTCGGGAGTCATCCCCTCTTTTGTGATTTCCCCAAGGGGGGCTGCAGAATGCCCATTATCTCGGGAAATACTGGTCAGCCCGGGGTGGAATTGAATTCGCAGACTCCTTGGAAAGTCCCATATAGAGATCTATATTATTTCCATAAAGCCAACTAATATAAATTGCCCAAAAACTAAAAATAAAATTAATTTAAATGTTCCGTCATAAGAAAGCAGTTTTGTATTGGTGCAGACAATAGCTAAGAAATCAACCATCGTTAATCAAAGACAACAATCTCAAATGTTAAAGGATCATGTATACACTTATTTTTAAAATCCTCGAAAAGTCAAGAGCAGGAAAACGTTGGAATATCTGGAAAATTGGGACATTTCTGGATTCAGGAGGACAAGCCCTTTCCAACAAGGTGCCCCATCATCAAAATTGCATATTTTTAAGAGTTTAATGTGTAATCATGATTTAAAATTCACGTTTTTTGGTAACCGCACGGATCCTCTATCTAATGGATAAATTTACAATGCCAAGTTTCGCATATTTGTATGAGAAAACTTGGACACTTCGCATTGTAATTTCTGACATATCATACATAAATCCGTGCGGTTACCAGAAAACGCAAAGTTTTTCTGATTGGGTGTTAGACTCCTACAACTATGCAATTTTTTCTATGCTAGTGCTAATTGATAATTTCAAAAGTTTATTTTATTGATATTTAATAAATTAATCAATAAAAATATAGGTAAATTATGGTTTTTAGTAATTAAAATTATTTTAGAACATATCAATAATAAGTATTTAATAATATTATGTGAAATAACGATTATTGATGATAACGCAAAAACGGCCTAAAAACTGAGTTTTTATCAGTACGATTCTTGTGCATTTTTTTGAGATTTCAGGAATTGAAATTTTTTAGTTTTTAGTTATTTCTTTAATTTAAGTGGTTAATTTAACGTATTTAGTGTTTATTTAAGTGAATTTGAGTATTTTGTATAATTTGATAGTATGTTTTTGTTTTGGGGATATGTTAATTTGCTTTAAACTGAATATGAACAGCCAAACAATAGGATTTAAAAATATATTTACTAAAAAATACTATAATATCTATTAATAAGTTTTGCCGGGCGATGCCTCATTGGAAAGGCATCTTCTAGGAATAATAAAAGTTCTATTTCACCTCGGGCTGACCAGTATTTCCCGAGATAATGGACATTCTGCAGCCCTCCTTGGGGGAAATCACAAAAAAGAGGGGATAACTCCCGAAACCCTCTGTATTTTTTGCTAAACTCAACTGATCTGGATTCAGGGGAGCAATACCTTTCCAACGAGGCCCCATTCATCCGAATCGGAGTGCTATAGCAATAGTCATCAATGCTAACAAAAGTTACGTTTACTTGGCACATAAATCATCACAATATATTTGCATATATTTAAATTTAAATTTGTTCAAACTATTAAATATTTTCTAATTCTCGTTTTTTCTTTTCTTTTACAGAGTAAAACACACACACTTGAATTAAAATTAATTCGATCAATATGCGAGAGAGGTGAAGAAAAACAAAACTTGGTAAACACAAACAAAATAATAATAAAAATAAAATTATAAAACAAAACAGAAATAACAATTAAAAATTAGAAAATAATTAAATGAATAAATAAATTAACAAAATCAATAAAAACACACACACGCAGAAAGAAATCAAAACAACAAATAACATGTGCGCAGGGGCGGCGCTTTCATAGGTGTAAAAGGTGCATTTGCGCCGGGCGCAATTGGAAGAGGGCGCAATTTCAGAAGATATGCGCTGATGGGGCGTAATATGGCATACTGCCCCGGGCGCAAAAGCCTCAAGCTCCGGCCCAGCATGTGCGTGTGTGTGTTAAGTTAAGTTTGTAGAAAAACCAAAAATAAAAAAACAAAATAGAAAAAGTAAAGTGTGTAAAATGTTTATTATTAATATTTTGTGATTTGTTTTGGGCGTTTTAGTAAATAAAGTTATAATTAAAAATAAATAAATAAATAAAAAAAATACGGAAAATGCGAAACTGAAGAAAAATTGGTGTGTGTGTGTGTGTGTGTTGTGATTGAAGTTTTGTTTTAGTGAAGAAAATTTGTTAAGAATAAGTAAATAAACAAATAATAATAATAAATGTGATAAAAAATAAATGGCGCTTATTTTGAAAATAAATAAAAACAAACAAGCTTGGCATGCTAAAAATAAATAAATAAAGTTAAAATATAAAAATAAATAAAGTTAAAAAAAAAATAAATAAATAAAATAAACACACCACAGTCTCCCCTAATTATTATTAATTATTATTAATGGTGTGCAAAATAACAAAAGAAAAACAATTAAAAATTAAAAAAATAATAATACAGAAAATAATAACTAATAATTTTCAAATAATAAAAAAGTCATATATTATATATATTTTTTTTTCTTCTTTATTATTTTTTCTATACAGATTCATATATGTATATATGTATATATATATTTTTTTTGTTATTGTTGTATATTTCAACAACATTTTAATTAATAAAAAAAATATATAGGGTATTTTCATAAACGCAGAACTGCCGCAGTACTGCAGAATTCAGCTACAGACTACCAATTGCTGAATTTTGCAGTACTGCGGCAGTTTTGCGTTTATGAAAATACCCATACATACATATATACCTACTAAATATATGTTTAGTAATTTATAAACTACACTCGCAGCAAAAACAAAACAAATAAAATATTATTAAAAATGATGAAGAAGAACATTTAGTAAAAATAAAAAAAAAATGAAAGACAGTATAAAAAATAATATAAGACAAAAAAAATATTAAATGTGCAATTACAACAACAAACAAACAAACATAAATATAAATAAATCAATAAATATTGTTCCTTAATTAAAAAAAAATTAATAAAAAATAATAAACAAAAATATTAATCCGTTTTTTTTTGTTCTTGTTTAAAAAAAAACTAAAATGAAAAAATATAAGTAAAAAACATAAATAAATATTATTGAAAAAAAAAATTCGAAAAAACAAAAATCATGACCATATACAAAAAATAAATAAATAAAAAATTAAAAAAACATAAAAACCGAAAAAAGGAATTTTTTTTTACCTAAACACACTCAAAGTTTGTGATATATTGTTTAAACATAAAAAAAATTAATTAAATTTTTTGTTCTTTATTGATGAAAAAAAAAATAAATAAATAAATAAAAATAAATTAATATTCATCCTTTCTTGTGTAATATAACAACAAAAGAAAATTTACAAACATATAAATAAATAAAAAAAAGAAACTAAAAATAATAAAAAATTTTGTTAAAAGTGTTTTTGTTGTTGTTGTTTTTTTTTTGTACAAGAAAAAGAGAAAACAAAGAAATTCCTAAAAGCTTAAAGAAAGTGTTTAAATATAAATTTAAAAATAATAAAAATTATGTTCCTTCTTTCAATTTTATTTTGTGTTTTGTTTGGCGCTAAAAAGCAACTTTATATAAACGAAAAATAAAAAAAATGAATTGTAGTGTGTGTGTATTCTTTTTTTGAATTTACTTTTTTTTGAGAGTGTATTATTATTATTAAAAATACAAAAATAAAAATACACTAAAAAACATCATCCAGAGTAAAAAAAAACAAAACGAAAAATCCTATAAATAAAAATTTAATAATAATATAAAAAAAAAATAGAAACAGCAAAAAACAAAATAACAAAAATGATTAAAATTTACAAGAAAAACTCGTTGTTGATTTATCTACTGATATTAACAAAAGGAAAAACTTGAAAAAGAAAAAATAAAAACAACCAAAAGTCAACAAAATATTTAAATTTAAAAAAAAAAGTGTCAAGTGTAAAAAAATAAATAAAATAAATGAAAAAATACACAGCAACAAAAAATATATAAATAAAACACAAAAATTAAAATAAAAATGCAAGTAGCAACACTATTTCGTGAAAGTGCAACATTATTAGGTGCAGCAAATATGATGGAATCAGCATCAGCTTCATCTACATCAACATCATCATCATCATCAGCCTCACCTGTATCTCAACAGCAACAACAATCTGGATTAGTTACAGTAACAACAACAATAACAACAGCATCAGCAGTAGTAACGACAGCACCGCTATTATCATCACCAACATCATCATCATCATCATCGTCATCATCATTATCATCAAGTTCCTCAATATCGCCACCATTACAGGCACAATCGCCACCATCAGAATTACAAAAAAATAATGATTATATATTAACAAGAGAAATTGATGCAACAATACCAGAAATATGTAATGATGATGTAATAACAAAAGATCAACAAAAACAACAACAACAACAGAATTGTACAGGAATAACCGATGATATACAATCAGAAATAGAATCGGAAACAATAGATGATAATAATATTGCTATACAACAATCACCAATAACAGAAACAGGATCAGCTGATGCATCATCATCATCAGCATCAGCAGCAATACTAACAGAAACAGCAACAACAACGGCAGCAGTAGCAGCAGCAACACCTAATACAGAAACAATAGTTAGTGCATCATTATCAATATCATCAATATCAGCAGCTGTTGATAATGATGATAATAATATATTAAATGATGGTCCTATATCAATAATAGAGACATCACTATCATCATCATCAGCATCATCAACATCATCAGCATCTACCCTGCCAATAGATACGGTGTCACAGCAGCAGCACCATCAACAGAATATAATACAATTAGAACAGCAGCAGCAGCAGCAACAACAATTTGATCAATTGCATAGACTGCAACAAATTCAACAACAACAACAACAACATCAACAGCAAGAACAAGAACACCCTAGAACGCCGCCGCCACAATTAGATAATCACAATATAAGTCATATTGAAACAGATTGCCATTTACATCATAATAATAATAAAAATCATCATCATCATCATCAACATGAACAGCAGCATCAGCAAAACGAAATTAGTGTTGAAAAATGTCATCAACAAACATTGTCACCAATGCAAGAACAACAACAACAACAACAATATTCAATAAATAATAGTAATGATGATGATGATAATAATAATGATCATAATGATGATGATGATGACATTGATATTATGATGCAGCATCAACAAAATGATGATGATGATAATGATGTTACAGAAACATCACCACTTTTATTATCAACATTATCGTCACCGATACAGCAGCTTCAACAACAACAGCAGCAACAGCAACAACAACAACAACAACAACAGCAGCAGCAACATCTACAGCAACAATTATTAATGTCAAAAAATAATGATGATGATGTTGATATTGATATGACTGATGTTAGTGAATCATTAAGTCATAATAATAGTCCTTCAAATCGGGATGATGATGATGATGATTTAGTAGGAGATATTGTACAGCAACAGCAACAGCATCCCACCAAATTAAATATAATAAGTCATATGGATGGTTGTGATAGCGATATTGTTGATGATACAATAGCAGCAGCAACAACAATAAATACAATAACAACAGCAACAACAACAACAACATCAATAATAACAAATAATAACAATAATGCAGCAATAAATTGTGAAATTCAAAATGACAATGATGCAATTGTACATCAACAAACGTTATTATCGTCACCATCATCGTCATCATCATCATCATCATCGTCATCATCATCGACATCATCGACGATACAGCATCAGCAGCATCATCAACAGCAGCATCAAAATAATCAACAACAACAACAACAGCAGCAGCAATTGCATAATAATGATGCTGGTGGTGGTGATATTGAAGATACATTAACTAATTGCCTAACGGCAAATGATAATAGTAATACACAGCATTCGCTTGATGATGATAATGTTATGAATTTAGCAAGATCGGTTACAGCGTCAGCTGTACAACCAACAAATGTTGGATTACATGTGCCAATTAACTTAATTCAACAACATATACAACAACAACAACAGCAACAACATCATCACCATCTCGATCATGATCAGCATAGTCATCAGCAGCAACAGCATCAGCTGATGGAGCATGAGCATCAACAGCGACAGCTGCAGCTAGATCATGAGCAACGTCAGAGACAATTACAGCTACAGCATGAGCATGAACAGAGACAACATATGCTGCATAGTCAAGAGCAGCATCAGCTGCATCAGCTGCATCATGATCAGCAAGAGCAACAACAACAACAGCAACGACACCATCATATACAGCAGGAACAAGATCAACAACGGCAACGTCATTTACAGCAGCAAGATCAATCTGATCAACATAATCAGCATATTCAGCATGATCGGGATCAACAACAACAACAGCAGCAACAGCATCATCATCAGCAGCTGCATGAATCTGCTGAACAGCATAGGCGGCATCTACAGCATGAGCGTGATCAGCATCAGCATCAGCTGCATAGGGAACAGGAACAACAGCATCATCATAATATACATGAACAGCAGCGATTACAGCAGCAGCACGATCAGGATCATCATCATTTACAGCATCATTATCATCATCAGTTTCATCAACAGGCGGCACAATCTCAAATGCATTTGCAGCAGCAGCAACAACAACAGCAGCAGCAGCAGCAACAACAGCCGCAGCAGCAGCAGCAACAGCTGCAACACCATCACCATCAACAACAGCAACAACAACACCATCATCAAGGCCATCCATTAACATGCATCGATGATTTAATGATCGAGGATCACAATGAAGATCCAAATAACCGATATAAGCTGTAAGTAGCGATCGTTTTGTTTTTTTATTATTATTTGCAAATTTATATAGCCAGAAAAAATTGTTTTATACCAAATCTCCCTTGAAAACAGGGAAGTCGCGAAGGAGGAGATTCAATCTCCTCCTCGCTGTAGGCTCCCTATCCTGGCCTATTAGGTCTATTCTGACAATCTTTGAGGTAAAGACCTTTGATATAGCCTAAAAATTGATTTATGCCAAATCTCCCTCGAAAACAGGGAGGTTGCGATGTAGGAGATTCAATCTACTCCTAGCTGTAGGCTCAAAATTGCCCAAGCATGTGCATCGCTATTTCGGGAGCTGCTCCGCAGAACCGACGGGGCTATCCAGCCCTATTCTGACTTCAAATTTTACTACTAGCTAGATTGATCCGCGATTCACAATTCGATCCTTTACAGTATCTTACTTAGAGGATAATGGAAATATGTTTTAACTGATGATCATGCCCTTAACACGTTGTCCGTTGCCACGTTTCGTGTGGAGACGTTTCCTTTCCAATTGGTCGGGATATGTGCCAATTCAATATGGATCTAAATGCATTAAAATAATGCCACAGCAGCAACAACAACGTGCTCAACAAAATTACCTCTCATCTCTCTATAGTGTGGCTATAGCTCAAAACAATTTTCACATCCACCCACGATAATTGAGAAGTGAATTTTATTATAAATTTATTGTTGTTGTTGCTGTTGTTGTTATTACATATAATGATCATTGCGTGCTGCTTTTGATACTTTGAATTTGCAATTGCAAATGCACATCATTGAGCCGGAAGTGTATGTAGCACACACATTTAATCACATATCCATCATAATATACTAGTAGCATAGTTAAGTGAATTGCGGCTCTCTTAATATAGCCACGGCCGGAAGGCAGCAATTTTATTATTGAAAACATTTTCAACCATTAGGAATCATGTAAAAAAAAATTAAAAAAAAAACTTGAGTTCAATTTAATCTCCTTTTTCCCAATACACACAGATTATCACCAAATGTCAAGCATGAAAGTCAAGATGATGGCTATGAAACAAGTGCTGGCGATGTTTTAACACCAAGCTCACATACATCATCGCATCCGATGACACCGCAACATCAGATGTTAACAAATGTTATATTACCAAAATGCGAAATACCGCCACCGCCGCAGTCGTCTGTTGATGATCCATATAATTTTATTGATGATGAGCTAAACAATAGTATACATATGATGTCGCCATCTGGTGGGCCATTATCAATGAGACAGCAGGGCTATCCGCATCATCCGACCGGGCCACCTGGTATTAATCCAAATATTCTTGGTGCTGGGCAATTAATCCCGTTAAGTGGCCAACTAATGGGTCCGGCATCTGGATTACAAGCGGCATCATTGGCTGATTTATCTGGACCAAAAAAGAGGGGACGAAAGAAAAAAGTTCGAGAAGAAAATGGGTAAGTTTTAAGCTTAACTTTAAAACAAAACAAACAAGAAAACAGTCCTTCGACAGGAGATGGGGTCTCAAGAAAAATATGGGGTCCTTTGGGTAGGGTTAAACGCAGTCGCGTGTTGCGTGTATAATCCTCATGTAATGGCTAGCCCTGAGCAGGCTGTAATATCATAAAGTTCGGGCAACAGGGAGCCATGACAACAATGTACTATGAACGCCTTGCACGCCTGTTCCCTCCCGACGACCTTCACATCAAACACTTGGCCTCGTGCTCTTAGACTGAAAAGTATCCTAAGGACCAGGCAAAAGTTTCTGAAAGCTTTCAGGTGGACAAACACCCAATATCCTACTCAAGTCACCCAAAAAGCTCAAATCAAGGCACAATAACTTCAAACTCCTCACAAGATATCACCAAAACATTCAAAAATTCCCATTCAAGCCTCCACCCAGCATGAAAGCCCACCCAAGACACACACTAACTGCGAGTTCAACTAATTTCACACACAGATGGCGCTCATCACACCCAAGTTCTTGACCCGGACAATCGATGACGTCACTGGTCTAGAAGCCCTGTTGCTATACTACTGAGACCGCCTCGTAGAGATATTGCGGATTTCCCATATGATCTGCTTCAATGGGAATCTCAAAACATAGAATGAACTATTTTTTTCGTTCCAGCGAACAGTGGTGCAGCAATCACTGATCATTTTATCTGCACATAATTTGGCTAATATGGGGATTAATTAAGAAAGTCGAGTCAGTTCCGCCTGATACGTTTATGCTATCAATATTTACTAAGTGTGTTTGTCGGTTTTAAAGTCGTATCCGATTGTCGGATCAGAGTGAAAAAATAGCCTTAAACATGCCCAAAAAAATAGGGGCTATATTATTGGGTCCAGTGGATTTATTGACATCGAGCTCCTTGTGGCGATCCAGGTGTTCCTCACCGAAAATCTTAATTTCTGAATTTGCGCCCGGTGCAAGTGCACCATTTGCCCCTATGAAAGCGCTGCCCCTGCGTTTCGGAAATTGGCTGGTACAAACAGACAGGCGGACAGTCGGACAGACATACATACAGACAGACAGAAATACTACTACTATAACAATTTTAATCTTTATGCATATTTTTTAGGGCTATAGTCAATGGAGTCCTTAAGCCAGTGGTTCAAAAGGAAAGGAAAAAGCATGATCGTTTCAATGGTATGCCAGAGGAAGAAGTATCAAAGCGGACACTTCCAGATCACTTAACTAATAATCTGGATATAATAATCGTGAGTGTAATTTCAATTTTTTGTCTTTCTTCTACTAGAAAATTTTCATTTTTTTTATTTTCTTATTTTACAATAAAATTCAAAATAAATTTATTAAAATCTTTTTTATATTTTTATATTTTTCTACCAACCAAAAAACAACAACAACTACAACAACAAAAATAGATTGGTATAAATCCAGGCTTATTTGCTGCATATAAAGGACATCACTATGCCGGCCCCGGTAATCATTTTTGGAAATGCCTATTCCTGTCTGGCTTAACTAGAGAACAAATGACTGCCGAGGAGGATTATAAACTATTAGAATTTGGTATCGGTTTTACGAATATGGTCGAGAGAGCCACAAAAGGCTCAGCCGATTTAACTAGAAAGGAGATTAAGGAAGGTTGCCGTGTCCTGTTGGATAAATTAAAAAAATTTCGACCAAAAATTGCTGTATTCAATGGAAAATTAATATTCGAAGTATTTTCTGGTAAAAAGGATTTTAATTTTGGACGTCAACCAGAATGTATTGAAGGGACTAATACGGTAATTTGATTATTTATTTTTTTTATTTTGTTTTTGCAATTTTTTAATTTTAATTTTATATATTTTTTTTAGTATATGTGGGTAATGCCATCATCATCAGCACGTTGTGCACAGCTACCACGGGCAGCTGATAAAGTGCCATTTTATGCAGCATTAAAAAAATTTCGAGATTATCTAAATGGTTTGATACCGCATATAGATGAATCAGAATGTGTATTTAGTGATCCAAAATATAAACAGTGCTGTGAACAAGAACCAAAACCAGAAAATTTAGCATATACAACAACAACAACAACTGATATAACAGATTTAAGTAATTGCAATTTAACCCAACAACAACAACAACAACAAACACAAACGAATCAATTACAAAACACAACAACAACATCTTCGACTATAGCAACAATAGCATCAATTAATCAGCAACAACAACAACAACAACAGCATCAGCATCATCAACAACAGCATCAGCAGTCGCATCATCAACAGGTGGTGCAGCAGCAGCAGCATACATTAAAGCTATTTGATAATGTTGAACAGCAGCCAGGTAAGAAGAAACGTGGCAGACCAAAAAAAATCAAAGGTCTAGACGGTTCGGTTGTTGGTATCGATGATGTTGGAAAATTGTCAAGACAATTGACACCGCCGGATAGTTGTAATAGTAACATAAATAATAATAATAATAATATTAATTTAAGTAGCTTAAGCAATTGTAATAATAATGGTGATATGCCAAAAAAGAAACGCGGCCGGCCAAAGAAAATAAAAACCGGTGATATGATGAATGGTAACAGTAATAGCAATGGTATGAGTATCCTTAGTGGTACATTACTTAACGGTAGTAACAATAATAATAGCTCAAATAATAATGGTATGACAAATGGATTAGAAGCGATTAATAATTCTGATTTAAATCATAATAGTCCAAACGGTGGTATGGGTGGCATATGCGGTAGCCTAACGCAACAGCAACAACAACAACAACAGCGTCTGTTTTCGCCACCTATGCATTCACCGAGCACGGTCGGTTCCTATTGTCCGATTGGTATGAATGCAGTTACCCCACCGATAAGTAGTAATAACAGTAGTAATAGCAACGGATACCATCATCATCATCCGCATCATCAGATTGGTAATCCGCAGCAGCAGCAGCAGCAACAGCAGCATCCACATCATAATCCCCACCAATCATATCATCAGCAGACCTCGCAACCGCCGCAGCAGCAGCAGCCACCAACACAGCAGTATACACCACATTCAGATTTATCATCAGAGATATCGGCTGCAATATCATCAGAGCATTTAGGTGAATCACCGACGCCAACATCACCCAGCTTGGGTCCGCCAGATTTTGATCCACCTGGTAGTATGCAAACAGATGATACAAATCCAAATGATTTACGATTTTCCAGTCCAGCATCGACAATAAGTGAACAACAGCAGGCTGCATCACATTTATCTGGGCATATTAGCGGTTATCCAGCATATAGAAATCCTGGATCAAATAATAGCTATATGTCGGCAAGTGGTGGCAGCTCAAATGATGGTCATGGCAGTGATAGCTATATGCAACAATCCCAAACGCAACAACAACAACAGTCACAACAACAACAACAGCCACAGGCAACACAACAAACAACGAATAGTAATGGCCAAACAATGTCAATGTCAGATGTTGCATCAAAAAGTCTATCCGGTCTAGAATCGCTTGTCGATCAAATACCAACAATGTCTGATAATGATGGTAACTCAACACCAAATCATATGACATCTACAAATACCGATAATCGCTTATGCGATCCAAATGATCAATATTCGAATACATGCTTATATACTGGCTATCCAAATAATATGCAGCTTAGCTCATCACCATCAGCAACACCAAATAGTTCAATGCTATCGCCGCATTATACTAATCCGAATTTTTCTAGCAATCCAATTGCTACCAATTGTACAACATCAAATAGCACTACAACATATGGTGGCCTATCAAGTAATTTCTCTGTTAGCAGTCTAACATCTAACAATTATCCAACTAGCTCATATCATACAAACTTAATGGCAACATCACCCCATCATTTGGGCAGCAGCGCCGGCAGCAGCCCAATGTATATGGAACCACATATGCCAGTACCAGTTAATCCATTATATCACCCATATAGTCAGCATACTAGCTATACGGGTTATACACCAGTTGGTCCACCACCAACAATACATATGCCTAGTCCAAATTATCCATATGGTTATGGTAATACTGGTAGCTATCCACAGCCAGGACATCATCCTACACATCCAGCAGCTGGTTATTTATCAAATCATCCATCGGTATTTGATCGGATAAAGCCTGATATTGGTTATGGGGGATTCTGATAAATAGTTATTATATAAATAAGGGATTTACGTTTCAATTTGTTTTTTTTTTAGTTTTCGTTCCTTTTTTTTTATTTTTATTTTTTAATCCTTACATATTTCGGGGTTCCTTAATTAATTCTTAATATTATTATTTTTTTTCCATTTTAATATATAATATAATAAAAATAAATACAATATATTAAACAAAACAAAAAAATTCAAACAATTATTACTTTTTTTGTGCTTATTATTATTACATACATATGAGACATTTTTGCTGGATCTCGATTTCTATTTTTTATTTAAGATTTAATAAAACATAATAATGTCGACTTGTTTAATTTTTTCTTTTTTTTCTCTCTCAAAAAACAAATACAATTTTATATGCTTTTTCAAAAAAAAACAAAAAAAAATCGAAAATAAAAGCTTTTTCGAAGATGAAAGCTGCAAAGCTTCGTTCGAAAATAAAAGCTTTAAAGCCTTTTCCGAAAATAAAAGCTTTAAAGCCTTTTCCGAAAATAAAAGCTTCGTTCGAAAATAAAAGCTTTAAAGCTTTTTTTATTTGTGTTTTTTTTTATTATTTCTGTTTTATAAAAATTAAAAATTTTATTATTCTTTATAAAATAAAAAGACATGAAAAAATATATAATATGAAAGCATAAAAGTTGCTCGCTCCGTTCTGTGTTACACACCACTCTACTGTTTCATATTCCTTATATAAAAATTTTATATAACAAAAATTCATAATAAAAAAAAAATAATTGTCAATTATTGATTCTTATATAGAAATAAAAAAAAATAATCATTCAATATTCACAAAAAAAAAGAAAATAAAGAAAAAAGAACACAAACATGAAAAACAGAAAAGAAAATGTACATTATGTGTTATATTCAGCTGGTGCTTACATAAGCTGTTCCACAATTTAAAAACAAAAAAAAACAAACACTGCTATAAAACACTGTATATAAAATTTCCGTAAAATCTCATATTTTAATTTGTGTGTGTGTATTTTTTTTTAATTTTGTTACATTACAAATTTTAAACAAAAAAAAAAGAAAATACATTAAACCGCCCTCCCCTCCCCACCGGCATTTTTACCGTTTCTACTATGCCGGGTAAAGGCAGTTTCATATTGAATACTTTCAATTCGTCTTATTATAAGATATTATAAATACGTTTTTCTTTGTGATTCTCAGGTTTTTTTTTCGTATTCAGCAAGGATTTAACTGTAGCTGAATAACATAAAAATGTACTTATTATATTTTCTTATATAAAAAAGTACATTTTAAATAAAATCAATATATTCAGCAAGTATTTTTATTACAGCTAACAGCTAAAACATGTACTTATTATGATTTGCTTGTGTATAGAAAAAAAATGCAATAATTTGTGTTTTTTTTATATTCAGCATTTTTATAAGTAGCTGAATTTCATAAAACAATGTACATATAATAAATAATGTAATTTTGCCTTCAATTTTTTTTGTTACATTAAAACATGTTATTTAATATTATATCTATACAGTATGTTTTTAAATATTCTGTTTCTTAAATAGATATTTAAAATTAGAGTTAACACACATTTTGGAAAGAAAGAAAAAACATTCCCAAAATTAATTTTATCAACCTAGTACAACAATTCAGCGCTACAGGGATATATTTGCTGAATTGTATATAGATTGATTAATAACAAAAATGGGAAGGGGGGGGGGGTTACCCTATGCGCGCCATATTTATACAGTATTTCCGAACTTTAGCAAAATATAAAAAATATTATTTGGTCCTGTGATAAGTTAGTGTTTAAAAAAAAAGTAATTGGCTAAAAGCCATTTTATTATAGCTGAAAGCATTAAACACTTTTAAAAGGCTATTATATTTTTATTCAATTAACATGATGATGTACATATAAGTTGTATTATCCGGGTATTTTCGTGAAACATCTGTAGTCGAGTAAGCCTCATTTTACACGATGAAACACGAAACAAAAAGTTTCCTGCAAGCTTGCCTGGTTTGAAGGAGAGGGATGAGAGAGGGCTTGAAGAAACACGTCCTCCTTCAAGCCCTCTCTCACTTCTGCCCTTCAAACTCAGCAAGCTTGAAGGAAACTTTTTGTTTCGTGTTTCATTGTGTAAAATGGGCCTAAGCACATTTTGCTACTTAAGCGTAGTAGTTTGGTTTGACATGTTAGAGAAATCGTTGGAGAAATTCGACATTTCATTGATTGTTTCATCAATGCAACAAATATAGACTGGAATGGTCAAAAAGAATGTGTTCCTGTTTCCCTTGAGATTTGTAGGTTTTTAGCATGGTACAATGATTACAAGGAAAAGCTCATAAGAGCCCCGTGACGTCACTCAGATCTTAGTTCACAAAAGAAAGAAGCTTTCTCGTGACGTCACTCAGATCTTTTCTCATATAAAAATGGTAGAAGCTTTTCAAGATGGAGACAGAGCTTTTCCTTGCGAGCCTACCTTGTATTATTGTACCATGGGTTTTTAGGTGGATGATGGTGCAGGTTTAGGACGCTCATACCAAGAGTGGGACATTATTTTTGAAGTGGGAAATTGTACTGCCTCGAATGAATCCTGCTCTTAGGTTAAGGAGATTTTAAAATATTTTAAAGGCGCGTTTTTGAAAATTTAAAAATTTCAAATACAGACCTATTTTGGTTAGATATTACATTTTTAAAATTAGTTCACAGGTACCCCCCCCCCCCAAATATGATACTGCCTTTTTTTGATTTGAGTCGAGTCCTAGTCGATATTTTAACTTTAAAATTGATTTTTTTTTATTGAAGTGAAACGTTTTTATGTGGAAGAGTCTAAGCTAAGGTGGTTAACCTTTATACTACAGTCCGTCACGTCGTTCACGTCACGGTTCATTGTCTAGTATAGTAAGCTTAGCTCGAAGATTAAAAAAATAGAAATATTTTCAAATTTTAATAACAGAACAGAAATGTTTTTTGGGTTTTAGGCCTATATACTATGTTGTGAGTGAGTCTTATAAAAAACTCAGTGAAACAAAAAAAAAACAAAATAATTAATAATAATATAAAAATCCAAATTTGGTTGTGAAGTGTTTTTTTTGTTTTTTTTTTCTTTTAAAGCCCTGAATGAATAAAATCTGCAATTATTACTCATTGTTACTACCACACACACTGTTCCAAAAAAAATTTTTTTCTCGTTTAATCATCATCTATAATACCACAAAATTGTAATAGCATTAATTTTTATCGCGGGTTAACAAACACAGTAACAAAAACCAGGACACACACACACGCGGGGTGTTTATTTGTGGTGGTTTTTATTTTGTTGTTGTTGTTATTATTGTTGTTATTGTAATTAAAGGTATTTTATTTTTAAAACTAAAATACATATAAATATATACTATTTTGGCTATTCACCATTCAGCTCGAAAAAGCATTTATTTTTATTATTATTATTTTATTTTTATTAATTTTAATTTTTTTCCTGTATTATTATTTTATTTTTTTTTTTGAAAAGCGCAATCTCGGAATATTAAAATTAAATTTTTTTTTGTGTTTTTTATTCTATATTTTATAAAATTTAAATGGAAATGAGAAAGAGAGAGAGAATGGTTTAAAAAAAATAAATAAATAAATTTAAAAAAAATTTAAATAAAGTAAAATATTTTAAATATAATTTTCAAAATTATCTAGTCCAAATTATTTTTGTTTTTGTATTTTTAAATGTTTTTTTTTTAATATATATACATAAAGAAATAAATGTTTTTTTTTAATTTTAGTTTTAAATTAACAATTATGGTTTTTTGGTAAATAATCGTCATATATTTTTAAAAGACAGATATAAATTGTTTTTTTTTTTTAATTTTTTTCTAATATTATATATTATAATTTTTTTTTATAATATTTTATAAAACTATCCACGTGTTCCTTATCAACAAAAAAATAATAAATTAATTAATTAAAATAAATAAAATATAGCATCGTAATTTAAAAAAAACCCGAAAGAAAGAAAATATAAAATTAAAAATTAAACACAATGAAACTTACTTAAGAATATTTTAAATTTTTATGTTTTGTTTATATTATAATAAAAATCAATTAAATTGAAAAAAAAAACAAATTGAAAAATATCGCTCTCTCATTCTTATTCTCACTTCAAAACAAAATATAAAAAATACTTGTTTAATTATTTTTATATGTAAATATAATAATTATTAAAAAGTGACAAAAAAGAAACCAGCAAAAAATTTATATACAAAAAAATAAAACACAACAATGATAAAAAAAGGATAACGAAGAGCGAAATAAGAAAAAATAAAAAACAAAAATGTAATAATATTCTTTGATTTAATATTTAATTACTATTATTTTTTTTCTGGTTAAATAAAAATAAAAAAACAAAAAAAATGAAAGAGAAAAAATTAACCATTGAAAATTTAAATAAAAATAACAAAACAAAAAAGAAATATATGTGTATAAATAAAAAAAACGAATATTAAGAAAACCTAACAGAAAACTTTAAAGGTGCTTTTGTATGTAATTGTAATTTAAAAAAAAAACAAAATAAATATATATATATATAAATAAATAAAATTGAAAATAAAGTAAATATTTAAAAAAAAACAAATCTTAAAAAGGACGCAAACACTTTTTTTTGTTTAAAAAAAACAATAAATTTTTTTTAGGCAAACACAAAATATATAAAGGATAAGCAAAAAAAGAAGAAGACGAATAACAACAAGGAAAATATATTTAATTAAAAAAAACACAAAAAAAACGAAAAACAATAGCGCATATACCGATTAAACAACAAAAAAGACAAAAAAATACAAGAATATTGTTATAATTACACACACACATACACAACAATTACATTTTTAATTACAATTAATTTGTATTTTTGAATTATAGTTTAGTATCTACTACACACACAGAATTTAAAATTAATGTTTTTTTATTATTATTATTATTATTCGTTAAATATATCACAATTTTTTTCTGAGTTTTAAAAAAAATAAATTCTTACGGTATTTAATAGCTGTTAAAAGGATGAAAAATCAATTTTAATAAATAAGGGAAAATAAAAGCCCCCCAAACCCCTTATATATCACTACACATCTCTATTGCTCTAAAGAAATTTTGTTCCCCTCGTCTATATACTAGGCATATTAGATACGTGCTTTTTTGCGGTTATATATTGGAAATATGATTGGCCCAGCATAAAAGCCCACCCAAGACACACACCAACTAGCGAAGTTCAACTAGTTCACACACAGATGGTGCGCTCATGCCTAAAGAAGCTCTCTTTGTGCCGAGGATCTTGTCTTGGATAAAAGTTATAGCCGAACTCACAACCGATGACGTTATTGTTACAGCAACCCCATAGCTATACTGCTAATCTTTTCAATTAATTACAGTCTTCCTTCAAAATGCGCCTTTTATCTTCCAAATATGTTATATATTTTTTTATCTCCAAAAAACATCACATTATATTATTTAACAGATTAGTTTAATATTGAAAACGTTTTTCTCCCAGTTTAACGGGGGTGCGATAAGATATTAATTAAAAGGAATAACACTTTTTTTTCTAAATTTAAGATATGGCGAGCAGTATCGCAGGATCAAAAACATTTCCGCTATTTTCTATTTTTTGTTCTTCAATTTCCCAGCCTTGTTATTTTTTTTGTTTGATTTTAGTACACATTTTTTTATCGTTTTATCCTCTGTGTGATAATAGATACAAAATCACAATTAAAATTTTGTTTTCCTTTTTTGAAAGGGTATGTTTAAAAGTAAAAGTGGAAAAAAGATTAAAATTAAACAAAATATGGAAATATACAGCAACAACCACTCGCACACACACACATGAAACAAAAAAATTGTTTTTTGTATTCAAATTTCTTTTAAAATAGAAAAAAAAAACAAAATACATATATTTGTTTTTATTAAAATTATTATATTTGTCTTCACAATATTATTATTATTATATTTTTTTTTAATTATTATTGTACATTATACATAATTATTATATAAAATAATTAATATTTTATTTTTATTGTTTTTTGATTGTTAGACATTTATTTAAAAAAAACATAAAAAAAAAAATAAATAAATATAAATAAAATTAGTTCTGAATAAAAAAAAAATAAATAAATGGAAACCGAAATTTCTTTTAATTATTAACTATTATTAACTATAATTATTAATATTAACATTAGTTACACTGAATTATAGCTAATTGTATTATTTTTCATTTACTATTATTATTTTTTTTTTTGGTTCGTTCTTTTTATTATTATTATATTATGTTCCATTTTTATTATGTATATAAATAAGTATTGAGGGATTTTTGTTTTGAAAACTAAAACTAAAACAAAAAAAAACTAAGTTGATTGAGAATATAAACACTATTTTTATTATTACCGAAGCATGCTCCATCTCTCTCGTTGATTCTAGTTATACACCCCCGTGCATCTTTCTGGTCATTTATTAGTGGCGCTTAATATAGCTTAAATTTAGCCTTGGCCTTCTCTAGGGAATTGTATCTGTAAGATGTGACAGTCTCTCGCAGTTCTTTATACTGTAAACATACTTCCCGTTTTCTCTGAAGTTATTATAGTTTTTATCCCGTTTTGTAATTAGAAACTTCATAAACAAAAGTAAATGGCGGCTATACAAGAGCAAATGTGAAAACTGAATAGTGTTTTAAGTTTGGTGATCTTTTTTTTGTTTGTTCTTCAATTTCCCAGCCTTGTTCATGTCTACCACCTAGAAATTGAAACTTGTTCGTAGGGCTATTGAAAGACTCCACAATTTCATTATATCGTTAAAGTATTCTCCCATGTTTTTGGAGAAAAAAAGAATGTATTACTTTGTTTTATTACCCATTGATGTTGTTTTATTACCCAATGATTTTGTTTTATTACCCTTTTATTACCCTTTTATTATCTCTGGTTGAGTTATGTAAGGTGTAAGAATACAGCATGAGATCATCCGAGGTGGTTATGCGAGCTATACTACTAGTTGCTAATATCTACCGGCGGAAAACTCTCAAAACTTATTTATTTTACATATATAAAATATATAATTAATTTTTATTTTATTTTTTTGTGATTATATAAATTGGTTTGGTTAAATATAAATTTGCAACTAGAATTTTAACCCAACCGACCCCCGGGCAACGTTTATTGTATTTTTTAGCAGCATAATTTTTGATTATAAACTTATCAATCATTTTTTAAATTTATAATACAACAACACACACACACATAGAAAGTCTAAAGTTATATATTTGTTATATTTTTTTTCGTATGAGATCGAGAAAGGGATTTTTGTGTATAGGTAATATTTTTTTATTATTATTATTATTAATATGAAAATAAAAACAAACATGTTAAAAAAAGTTGTTTTAAAATTTAAAAAACAAAAAAAAACCTAAAACAAATAAAAAAAAGAGGAATGAAAGAAACTGTAAAATACGTAAAATAGAGGAGAACAAAATCGAAATAAAACAATTAAACAATAAATGTCCGATAATATAGAAAATAAAATATATATATACTTAATTAAATTTAACACAAAAAAAGGAAGAATTAAATCTAAAAATAAAAAATATAAATAAATAATTTAAAAATCATTTTTTTATATAATATTACCTAATGCCAGAAAAAAAGAAAATAAAAATTATATTTGAATATATTTCTTTAAATAAAACTAAAAAAAAACAAAAACAAAAACAAAAATACACAGAAAAAAACGAAATATTTTGAAATACACTTTTCAGAGATTGAAGAGAAATAAATAATAAATATAAAAATTAATACAGTAATAAAAAAAATAATAAACGTAATTAAATTATAATATTATATGTAATTAAAAAATTGAAACAATTTAATATAAAAAGTAATAATAATAATATTAATAATAAATACACATTTTTACTTCAACAAGCAGAATTGCGACCAAAAAAAAGACACCCCCCCCCCCCAAAACACATAAACAATACACAGGACACAGTCAAACATATATAAATTTCATAAATCGCGTATTATAGAAAAACAAAAAAAACTATATAGTATATAAAATATATATATATATAGATAAATTCTCTCTACTTCCATAGGTGTTTAAAAATATAAATATAATAAATAAAAAAAGACAACAGGACTAATTATAAATATAAATAAAAAAAAAGAAGAAACTTATAAATATGTATACATACACATTTTTTCTATGAGAACACACACACACAAAATTAATCCAGTAAAATTTTAATAAAAACAAATCCTTTAAAAACACACAATGACATGGAAAAACACTTCTTAGAACTTTGATATACATTAAAAAAAATTAAAATTAAAACAAAAAACAAGTCTAATTAAATTTATAAAAACAAAAACCAAACAAAAGAAAATATAGATATACACAAAAAATTACAATAAAAAAATATTGAAAATATATAGGAGTAAAAAAACAAAAGAAAAAACGAATTGATTTAAGATTAAATTAAAAAAATATAAAATAAATAAAACCGATTAAAAACACAAAAACGTAATAAACATAATTATAAAAATTTTACAAGTTAAAAAAAAAATAATAATTTCAAACAAAAAAAAAACCTTAAAATATAAATAAAATTCAGAAAAAATAAATTAGAAGAGGAAAAAATAATTTAGCAGAAACAAAAAAACAAAACAAGAAAACACTATTTTATAATAAGAGAAAATTTTTTATAATATATGTATATTTAATTTTTTATTTTATGAGATCCTTTTTATAAATGTGTAAAATAACAATATTAATATTTAATGAATTAAAAAAACAACAACACCGAAATTTAAATTCAAAAAACTAATATAAAAAAAATTTCCAAAATAAAAATTAAACAATGTTGAAGTAAAAATTGTAAAAAAAAAAAACCAAAAATTGTAAATAGAACACAAAAAAATCCTAAAAAATATTATAAAAAAAAATTTATTACTAATTTACTTTTTAAAAATTAATAAAAAAAAGAATTATTTTTTATTTTCTTATAATATAGTAAAAAAAAAGAAAAACAAAACATTTTAATATTTAAACAAAAAAAAAAGAAAAAAAAGAGAAAATTAATAACGAATATAAAGAGACTGCATAGAAGCTATTTTTTAAGTATAAAAACAAAAACATATAATATACAATACACATTCTAATATACATATATAGCTACTGTATATATGTATATACGTATACATATATTTGATTTCTATTCATATATAATTTTTATTTTATTTTTTCAAACTAATTCTCCTCTCTTTTTTCTTATATAATTTTATTTTTTAAAAATAATTTTAACAGTATTACAAACATCGAGAAGAATGGTGGTGTAAACAAGATAAATATGCAGGTAAAAATATTAAAAAAAAAAAACAAAAGTAATATTTATATTTTTAAACATATTGTAAACATCCCCTTTTGCTACATACTTAAAGAGAGAGTTTTCGGATTAGGATTAATTGTTTGTGTGTGTGTGTGTGGTGGTTGGCTATTTTATTTAATAGCCATTTTATAATTAATAAAAATTTATTTTGTTTTGTTGTTTTATTATTGTTATTATTATTATTATAATTTTCCTCAAAGTAATAAAATTTTTCTTGTTACCATTATAAATATTACACAGAAATAACGCTTACTAACTAACCTCCTATATTCCAGCGGATATAGGGAATCTTGTTGATATTACTGATCTTCCTAATTAATTTTTAATTCAAACACGAAAATCTCCTGATGCGCATTAAAACAGAAGCGCCGCCAGTAATATTGTAAAATATGACTGCTTAGAATGCCAAAGAAAAACAGCTGTGATAGTCACAAGAATTAGTCTCAAAACTCTTTCAATGACAACCACGAGTCTCAAAAAGTCTTATAACTTATGACTAGTCACAATTTTGGGATGGTTAAATTTCTTTTATCTTGTGACTTATGATTAGTCACAATTTAGAATTTTTGTGGCTAGATAGATTCCTTTTCGTCATGAGACTACGAAAAAAAAAACAGCTGTGATAGTCACAAGAATAAGTCTCAAACTAGCTCAATGATAATTACCAGATTAAAAAAAAAGCTTGTGACTTATGCCTGATCACAATTTAGGGCGGTGGTTTGAATCCTTTTTTTAACTTGTGACTTAAGACTTGTCATAATTTAGAATTTTGACAGGTTAGATTCCTTTTCGCTTGTGACTTACGACTGGTGAAAAAATTAAATTTTCGGGTAACTAGTGTCCTTTTCGCTATGAGACTACTTTTTTGTGTCCATACATTTTTAAAATACGTATTTAATTAAATCATCTAAAAAAAGAAGCAAAACAGGTACTATTTAAAAAAATAATAATAATAACAATAATAATATATAATTCGGTGTAGTAAGATCTGTGGACGGAATCACACCCACACATTAAAAAAAATGCGCATCTTCCAAATTTGATTATTAAAAAAAAATTGATTAAAAATCTTCCAAAAAAAATAACAACAATTTTTTTTAATAATAATAATAAAAACATAAAACAATACTAAATAATAATAATAATTTCTTAAACTCCAATTTATTTTACAAAATAAATAAAGACGAAAATAATAAAAAACCAAAAAGGATATTTGTATTTGTGTATATTTTTGTTTGTTATGCTTCTTAATTTATTTATTTTATTTATTGTTTTTTTTATTCTTTAGATAAAAAACATAAAGAAAATAGTAAATAAATTGAGAAAAATTGTAACAATAACAAAAAAAGAAAAACAAAATGAAATTATAGTTTAAAAACTCAAAAGAGAATTGATTTGTGGTGTTATTTCAAAAAGCAAAACAAACTTTTAAAAATATGTAAAAAAATAAATACGTATTTCACACAATATTACAATAAAAAAAATGAAATAAAATCAAAAGAAACAAAAACGGTCAATAATAGTTATTAAAAAAAATAATAAAACCAAACAGACAAAGTTAAACCCATAATCATATAGCTATCTATATTCATCATAAAACAATAAAACAGCAACAACAAAACAAAAAGTATATAAAATGATGTCCTTATTTAGAAATTTTATCTTTATTGCACACTCGTTTCCTAAAAATATGTGTAGGATTTTGTATTTTTTTAAATAAGACATGGATCGACTCTTAGAAACTAGGTGTCTGCGTGGACCCGTTCCCTTCCTAATTTATCTGCCTGGCTAGGGGACCAGCTATGGATGGAGTAAGTAGATACATACATATGTAATTTATGGAATTTTGCTACATCAGAATCAACGTGGTTTGCATGATGATTACTAGATCCTAATAAAATGGTAATAAAAAGGTAATAAAAGGGTAATAAAAGGGTAATAAAAGGGTAATATAAGGGTAATAACACAAAACCTAAAAACACCATTCAACAGGCACATATTCAGGCATTAGGAGCTTCCACTCTTTTCCCTTTTCTCGCCACTCAAGACTTCTTCTCTTCTTCTTTGATCCGTTAGCTGGCGATGCGAGTAAGATGTCCCCGCTGCTATCGGTGCCGCTTTGAAAAATGCGGTTTCTTGTGCCTAGTTTCTTTGGTTTCCCGATTCTAGTCAATTCGGCAGATCGACCACCCTCCTCTTTTCACACCCTGGGCTTGGGATCAGGCGACGGCGGAGTTAAACCGCGAGGGCTAAGAGACTAAGTTAGTGTATACATACATATTGTAAAATTTCGGTCCACCATTTTGAATGCATTATGTGTCACAAAAAAAATTAAAAAAACATCATTAAATTATATCCTACGTATAATTTTGGGACATTGGTGTTAGTGTTAACACAAAAATAAAACAAAACAAAAAGTAAACAGAATAAAATAAAATCAAATCCTAACCTCTAAGAAATTAAAACAAAAAAACGACAAACAAAATATTAAATTAAAAAAAATGAAGAAAAAAAACAAGAGGAAAAGATTAATATTAAAAAACATTACGGGAATGCTTTTTGTATTTGTTTTTTTTTATCAAAATTATCCGACACAATAATTTTTAATTAATTAAACAAAACTAAAGAAAACGAAAATAAATACAAACAAAAAAAAAGAAACAAAAAACCATTTAATAATAAAATTACATTTCAATGTTTATGTATTTAATAAAAATAATACCAAAAAAGAAAAAAAAACAGGAAATTAAACTATAAATGTAAAAATTAAGATCTCCATAAGAAACGTAAATTTAAAATAAAAAATACAAACTTAAAAAATCAATTTTTAATTTTATTTTTATAATATTGTATTTTTTTCCTTTTATATATAAATTTAAAAATATATATATATATATATATATATATATATATATATATATTTATTTATTTATTTTCCGTTGTTTCGTCCTCCTTCTCCCCCCACCCCAAAAAAAAATTAGATAAAAAATAAATAATAATTAATAAAATTAAAAAAAAATAAAATAAAAAAAAATCAACAAAGATTATTACAGGGTATAATCGAGGGTGATAAAAAAATTTAATTAAATCTTAAAAAAGAAAAAAAAAACAAAAAATAAATAAAAATTATTAAAGAAATGAAAGTTAATTTTTGTTTTTAAAATTAAAAGAAGCAACAAAAAATGAACTAAATTTAAAATAATTCAAAAAAAAAGAACAAATTATTGTATAAAGTTAATTATAAATTTAAAAAGAAAATATGGAATGAAAAAAAAATATTTGAAAATATTTAAAATAACTAACAGGACAACAAAAAAAATTAGAAACGAAAATTTTAAAATATTTTTGTTTTCAAAAATATGACAAAAATTAATTACTAAAATTATTTAGTAAAAAAAACAAATTAAAATAAAAAATTAATAAAAAACAATTCACACGTCTTCTCTTTTTGCATAAAAATATTTTTTTTGTTTTTTCGTTTTTACTATATTTTTGATTTCGAAGTAGATAAAAAATTTTAATTAGGATACAAAAAAAAAAATAAATAAATGATAACAAACCAAAAAAAAGAAAAAATTAAAATTAAATTTTTTTATTAATGTAAAATTTAAAAATTAAAAAAAAAATAAAGAAATGAATAACATTTAAAAAAAAACACAAAGAAAGAAAAATTAATATTATAATTGGCTATTTTTAAAATGAGAGAAAAAAGAAAACTTATAATGAAAAACTGGAAAAAATAATTTAACTGAAGAAACAAAAAAAAAAGAAAAGAAAATTATATTATAAAAAAATAAAAGAAAAGTAAAAGTAAAAAAAAAGACAAACCCAAACAAAAAAAAACAACAATACGAAATCTGAATGATGGTGGAAAAAAATGAATAAACAAAAAAATAAAATTAAATAAATAAATAAAAAACAAAACAAAAAATGTGGAAAATTTTAATGTGAATATATGTAAAACTCTGAAGAAAATATACGTAAAATTATTTAAAAATTTAAAATCGAATTGTACTTAGTGCATTTTGAATGCGTTTTTGTGTTTTTGCTTTTTGTGTATTTTTTGTTTATTTATTTTTTGTATTATTTCCAAATAAAAGTATAAATATTTTAATATTAAAAAAAAAACTAAATTTTAATTTTAATTATTTTCTTTCAAAAATACTATTTCCAAGTATTTTTAACTGTAAACCCGGAGCGCTTAAAAATATAACCAGATTAAAAAATTTATTAAATATAAAAATATATCATACTCTGACATTTTTTTATATTTTTATTTATATTTTGTTTTTGTTTTTTTTTTTAATATTTTAATTAATAAATGTTGTGACTAACATATACGCGGGCGCATCAATATCTTCTTAATGAACCCGATTTGTAACTTATATACATATATAAAATCATTTATCATACAATCAACTCTATTGAAGCTAGAGACAATCAATTCAACGACATAACAAATTAAAACAAAAAAAGAAAAAACAATACTGTTGGTTCTAACCTCTGTGCAAGCTCTTTAGGCCGACATCAACGATCACATAGGTATGAGTGTAGTGTAAAATGTAATATAGCTGATTCATACCTTAAAATCCTTAAAATTAACAAAGGATTTGATACGGAATACAATCTTAAAAGAACTAGCAATTTATTTCTGAATAAGAATAACTAAACTATGTGGAATAATCTGCCACAGTATGTTTTTCCGAAATTTTTAAATAACGAAGAGTTTCAAAAGCCGGCTTTATCGCCAGCTTGTTCAACATATACACCTGGTCCTTCATAACAAAGTAAGTAAGAAACAAAAATCAAACCGCCGTATTTTAAAAGCAGTCACAAGTGGTGAGTCTCAACTAGTTAATATATAATATATACTAAATAAAAAGTTACGTAGAAGCAAAATTAGCATAACATCTGTCAACATTGACAAAGAAAGTAAAATAAGAAAAGTTCATACGAAATAAGAACGTGAGTTACAGAAAGCTTGTGACTAGTCGCAATTTTGGAATACGGGACTACTCTTGTGACTTCGCTTGTGACTTATGGCTAATCATGGACTGAGTTTGTTCTTTCATAAATTTTAATACACTTAAAAATATTTTTTTAATAACCTAGATATTTTAGAATTATTAAGAGAATTACTTTTATTTTACTTTGATCACAAAAATTAATTTTAATTTTAGTTATTAATTATTTTTCCGAATAGGAAAAAAGTTTTGATGTTAATTTAATAAAACCATCATCAGCACATTCTTCATTCACACCCCTTTTTCGGTAAGACTTTTTGATTTGAAAAAAAAAAATTAATTTCCATTTTTTTTTAAATTAAGCAATGTGAGCTATATTTAGGAAAAAAAATCCTGGATATGTGGTAACAAATAACGAGTGCAAAAATATTAGACAAAAAAGTCTCAATTAACTTCTTGTTTTAACACGTGTTACATATCTCTAGGTGGAGCAGATACTTCCAGACCAGGTGCATGCCTATATGTTGCTCGATGCATCTTCACTTACCTATCTCTCCAGCTCGGTACATACAATCTTTGCTAGTCCATTATATATATGTATATACCAGCGAAATGGATGTGTATAATGCTTTTCGAGGAAGGGGTAATAAAATTGTTTTATTACCTCTGGGTAATAATTTTTAATTTTGAGAGATGGAAGACAAGAAAGAAGGCAAGTTTAGACACAAAGGTGGGACACAAGTACTATATATGCCGCTGAGTGAATTCGAAACACGAAGCTCTAAGATGAGGTGTAGTTGATGGCGCCTCAATCCCTAGGCAATCGTTGCCTATTGTTTATTATTATTGTTACCATGCAAAACCTCTTGACGCCAACAAACAAATTACATTATTTGGATACCTGACAGGAACAAAAGAAGGCAACTGCAATGAGATACAACTTATATATATATTTCAGACTATCAAAATATATCCGCTATACCAACTTGAGCTTAAGGATTTTCACATGAATAAATAAAACAAAAAATATAAAAGCTTTCATAAATTATGGGTAATAAGATTTTTATTACCTCTGGGTGTACTGGGACTCGAAGAAAACATGCCATACTAACAAAAATTGCAACATGTGTATGTATATGTATTAAAAATGTCAGTGTACGTTTTTCTTTAAAACAAATTTAAATTATATTAAAAAACCCAAAAATGAAAAATATATAAAACAAATAAAAAAAATAAAAAATCACAAATCACCCTCAATTACAACAACAACAATAAATAAACATATTAAAACTAAACATAAAATTTTTGGTTTAATTTTTTAAAAAGGAAGAGAACAAAAATCACTATCTGTAAAAAAAAAATTAAATATAAATATAAAAAAATTTAAAACAAAAATAGAAAACAAAAAACATAACACACACACACAAATAAAATCTGTATTTATATTTACCAAAAAACAAAATTCAAAACCAATAAAATATAGAAAATATAAATGTATATGCAATAAAAATAAAAACTCATACTTAAGTGATAAATAAATAAAATAAAAAAATAAGTGTAAAACAGAATTAACACGAAAAAGAAGAACAGGCATGAAATACCAGCAATTGAGAAGAGTACATGGGAAAAAGCAGAAACAAAAATAAATTCTTTTAACAAAACAGATAAAATAAAAATAAATAAATAATAAATAAAAAAATAAAGTAAAAAACTTAACAATAATAAATAAAAAAATACAAGATAATATAAAGGATATGACCAAAAACACTGATACTGCTGCTATAATAAATCAGTTACACACAACTAAACTAAAAATAAACTAAATATTGTTTTTAACTCAAAATATTTTTTATTTATTAAATAATTTCTTTTAATTTATATTAATAAAACGCAAAAATAAAATTTAAACAAAAAAAATTTCGAAATTGGATTGATAAAAAAAATACGTAAGGAAAAAAAACAATGTAAAGCTTTAAAAATATATAAAAAAAAATTGTTTTAAAAACTTAAATTTAAAAACAAAAAAAAAATCTCCCTTTTTTTATAATCATATTTTACTATAACAAAAAAATTGAAAAAAAAAAATGGATCTCGATGTATATTTTAAATTAATAAAATGAAAACAAAAAAAAAATTATTTATTTTCTAAATTTAAATATAAATTTTTGTATAAAAAAAATAAATGAATAACAAACCTTATATAATAAAATAAAAAAAAAACAAAAACAAAAAAAAACATAAACGGGGTGTAAATTTGTAACGAATTTTCGATATACATAAAAAATATTAATTAATATATAAAAAAAATAAATGGAGCAAAATTAAAAAAAAGAAGAGAGAGAGAAATAGAAACGAGAAGATAATGATGAAAAAAAAATAAATAAATGATATATTCCATTAAAAAAAAAAGAAAAAGAAAATTATTACCAATAGAAACTAGGCACACTCTTATATCCAAATAAAACACCCCTTTCCACACACTCCCGAAAAAACAGAAAAGAAAAAATGAAATATATTAAAGAAATATAAAATAAAATATAAATAAAAATATAAAACAATCCGGCTAAATATGTAATAGAATAATATTTAAAAAAAATATATATAAAAAATGCAAAAGGAAATCTACAGCAATTTACAATATTAAAAAAACAAAAAACACACTATATGTCAAAATGTCAAACTTTTTGAACTATATTTAATATTTGTGAATTTCCATCCTTCTACTTTTTTTTTTGTAAAGAAAACTAAGGATACTTATATTACTATATAAATATACATTTAAAAAAAGGGATATTTAAAAAAAATGATCGGAAATTGTGGAATTGTGTGTGCTAACAGAAAAAAAAAATTGTGTGTGCTAACAGAGTAAAAAACATAAAAAAATAAAAGCATGCAAAAAATGGCATTTGAAAAAAAAGGTTTATAAATACGTGTAAATAATTATTTGTTATCATATTTACTAAATAAAGAAAATTATTCTAATGTATAAAAGGTTTACCAAATTTGATTCCTTCTCACCTTTCTGGACATATAATGCAACGTTTTTGGTGTTGGTAGTGTTGGTTTTTATTATCCTCCATTTTAGATTTGTCCTTTTGGCGGGACTATCACAGCACAGGTAATAAAAGGGTAATAAAATGGCCCTAAACGGGAAATAATACAAAATCTAAAAAATTCCATTTAACAGACACATTTTTCCCTTGGTATTTTTTTTTTTAGAAAACTCGACTGGTATGTATTGAGCGGGGCGAGCTCTTTCCAACGAGGCATCATTGGTTAAAACTAATTATTATATAATATTAGGTATTTTTTAGCAATTCCATTTTCAAATCTTATTGTTTGGCCGTTTAAATTCAATTTTATACAATAAAACCTGATACTAAAGCTAAATAATACTGCCAAATTTTATAAATTACATAAATTCGCTTAAATAAATCCTAAATAAGTTAAATTAACTACTTAAATTAAAGATTTTCCAAAAAAATGAAAATTTTCAATTCCTGAAATCTCAAAAAAATGCAGAAGAATCGTACTGATAAAAAGTCAGTTTTTAGGCCGTTTTTGCGTTATCGTCAATAATCCTTTTTAAGCTAATTATTATTAAATATTTATTATTTATATATTCTATTATATTTTTAATTACTTAAAAACATAATTTAACAATTTTTTATTGTTTAATTTAATCAAAAAACAATAAAATAAACTTCTAAAATTATCAAACGTGGAAAATTGCATATTTTTAAGAGTTTAATGTGTAATCATGATTTAAAATTCACGTTTTTTGGTAACCGCACGGATCCTCTATCTAATGGATAAATTTACAATGCCAAGTTTTGCATATTTGTATGAGAAAATTTCGACACTTCGCATTGTAATTTCTGACATATCATACAGGATCCGTGCGGTTACCAGAAAACGAAAAGTTTTTCCGATTGGGTATTATACTCCTACAACTATGCAATTTTTTCTATGCTAGTGCTAATTGATAATCTCAAAAGTTTATTTTATTGATATTTAATAAATTAATCAATAAAAATATAGGTAAATTATGGTTTTTAGTAATTAAAATTATTTTAGAACATATCAATAATAAGTATTTAATAATATTATGTGAAATAACGATTATTGATGATAACGCAAAAACGGCCTAAAAACTGAGTTTGTATCAGTACGATTCTTGTCCATTTTTTTGAGATTTCAGAAATTGCAAATTTTTAGTTTTTGGTTATTTCTTTAATTTAGGTAGTTAATTTAACGTATTTAGGGTTTATTTAAGAGAATTTGTGTATTTTATAAAATTTGGTAGTATGTTATTGTTTTGGGGATGGGTTTATTTGCTTTAAACTGAATATGAACAGACAAACAACAGGAGTTTAAAATATATTTGCTAAAAAATACTATAATGTCTATTAATAAGTCTTGGCGGGTGATGCCTCATTGGAAAGGCACCTTTTAGGAAGCCTTAAAATTCAATTCCACCCCGGGCTGACCAGTATTTGCCGAGATAATGGGCATTCTGCAGCCCCCCTTGGGGAAATCACAAAAGAGGGGATAACTCCCGAAGCCCTTGGAATTTCCCGGTAAACTTAACTGCGCTGGATTCAGGGGAGCGAGCCCTTTCCAACGAGGCCCCATTCATCCCAATCGGAGCCCTGTAGCAAAAGTGCGAAAAATCGGGCCAAAATATTCAAAGGGGTACCCCTTTGGATTTTTTGCGGGTTTGGGAAATCTCCGGGGTGGCCCTTTTTGGGGTGGGAAATTATTGGGGACCTCCCAGGGAGCCTGCGAATTTAATTCCACCCCGGGCTGACCAGTATTTCCCGCGATAATGGGAATTCTGCAGCCCCCTTGGGGAAATCACAAAAGAGGGGATAACTCCCGAAACCCCTGGAATTTCCCGGTAAACTTAACTGCGCTGGATTCAGGGGAGCGAGCCCTTTCCAACAAGGCCCCATTCATCCACATCGGAGCCCTGTAGCAAAAGTGCGAAAAATCGGGCCAAAATATTCAAAGGGGAAATCTCCGGGGTGGCCCTTTTTGGGGTGGGAAATTGTTGGGGACCTCCCAGGGAGCCTGCGAATTTAATTCCACCCCGGGCTGACCAGTATTTCCCGAGATAATGGGCATTCTGCAGCCCCCCTTGGGGAAATCACAAAAAAGGGGATAACTCCCGAACCCCTTGGAATTTCCCGGTAAACTTAACTGCGCTGGATTCAGGGGAGCGAGCCCTTTCCAACGAGGCCCCATTCACCCCAATCGGAGGCCTGTAGCAAAAGTGCGAAAAATCGGGCCAAAATATTCAAAGGGGTACCCCTTTGGATTTTTTGCGGATTTGGGAAATCTCCCCGGATGGCCCTTTTTGGGGTGGGAAATTGTTGGGGACCTCCCAGGGAGCCTGCGAATTTAATTCCAGCCCGGGCTGACCAGTATTTCCCGAGATAATGGGCATTCTGCAGCCCCCCTTGGAGAAATCACAAAAAAGGGGATAACTCCCGAACCCCTTGGAATTTCCCGGTAAACTTAACTGCGCTGGATTCAGGGGAGCGAGCCCTTTCCAACGAGGCCCCATTCATCCCAATCGGAGCCCTGTAGCAAAAGTGCGAAAAATCGGGCCAAAATATTCAAAGGGGTACCCCTTTGGATTTTTTGCGGATTTGGGAAACTCCGGGGTGGCCCTTTTTGGGGTGGGAAATTGTTGGGGACCTCCCAGGGAGCCTGCGAATTTAATTCCAGCCCGGGCTGACCAGTATTTCCCGAGATAATGGGCATTCTGCAGCCCCCCTTGGAGAAATCACAAAAAAGGGGATAACTCCCGAACCCCTTGGAATTTCCCGGTAAACTTAACTGCGCTGGATTCAGGGGAGCGAGCCCTTTCCAACGAGGCCCCATTCATCCCAATCGGAGCCCTGTAGCAAAAGTGCGAAAAATCGGGCCAAAATATTCAAAGGGGTACCCCTTTGGATTTTTTGCGGATTTGGGAAACTCCGGGGTGGCCCTTTTTGTGGTGGGAAATTGTTGGGGACCTCCCAGGGAGCCTGCGAATTTAATTCCAGCCCGGGCTGACCAGTATTTCCCGAGATAATGGGCATTCTGCAGCCCCCCTTGGAGAAATCACAAAAAAGGGGTTAACTCCCGAACCCCTTGGAATTTCCCGGTAAACTTAACTGCGCTGGATTCAGGGGAGCGAGCCCTTTCCAACGAGGCCCCATTCATCCCAATCGGAGCCTTGTAGCAAAAGTGCGAAAAATCGGGCCAAAATATTCAAAGGGGTACCCCTTTGGATTTTTTGCGGATTTGGGAAACTCCGGGGTGGCCCTTTTTGTGGTGGGAAATTGTTGGGGACCTCCCAGGGAGCCTGCGAATTTAATTCCAGCCCGGGCTGACCAGTATTTCCCGAGATAATGGGCATTCTGCAGCCCCGCTTGGAGAAATCACAAAAAAGGGGATAACTCCCGAACCCCTTGGAATTTCCCGGTAAACTTAACTGCGCTGGATTCAGGGGAGCGAGCCCTTTCCAACGAGGCCCCATTCATCCCAATCGGAGCCTTGTAGCAAAAGTGCGAAAAATCGGGCCAAAATATTCAAAGGGGTACCCCTTTGGATTTTTTGCGGATTTGGGAAACTCCGGGGTGGCCCTTTTTGTGGTGGGAAATTGTTGGGGACCTCCCAGGGAGCCTGCGAATTTAATTCCAGCCCGGGCTGACCAGTATTTCCCGAGATAATGGGCATTCTGCAGCCCCCCTTGGGGAAATCACAAAAAGGGGATAACTCCCGAACCCCTTGGAATTTCCCGGTAAACTTAACTGCGCTGGATTCAGGGGAGCGAGCCCTTTCCAACGAGGCCCCATTCATCCCAATCGGAGCCTTGTAGCAAAAGTGCGAAAAATCGGGCCAAAATATTCAAAGGGGTACCCCTTTGGATTTTTTGCGGATTTGGGAAATCTCTGGGGTGGCCCCTTTTGGGGTGGGAAATTGTTGGGGACCTCCCAGGTAGCCTGCGAATTTAATTCCACCCCGGGCTGACCAGTATTTCTCGAGATAATGGGCATTCTGCAGCACCCCTTGGGGAAATCACAAAAAAGGGGATAACTCCCGAACCCCTTGGAATTTCCCGGTAAACTTAACTGCGCTGGATTCAGGGGAGCGAGCCCTTTCCAACGAGGCCCCATTCATCCCAATCGGAGCCCTGTAGCAAAAGTGCGAAAAATCGGGCCAAAATATTCAAAGGGGTACCCCTTTGGATTTTTTGCGGATTTGGGAAATCTCCGGGGTGGCCCCTTTTGGGGTGGGAAATTGTTGGGGACCTCCCAGGGAGCCTGCGAATTTAATTCCAGCCCGGGCTGACCAGTATTTCCCGAGATAATGGGCATTCTGCAGCCCCCCTTGGAGAAATCACAAAAAAGGGGATAACTCCCGAACCCCTTGGAATTTCCCGGTAAACTTAACTGCGCTGGATTCAGGGGAGCGAGCCCTTTCCAACAAGGCCCCATTCATCCCAATCGGAGCCTTGTAGCAAAAGTGCGAAAAATCGGGCCAAAATATTCAAAGGGGTACGTACCCCTTTGGATTTTTTGCGGATTTGGGAAATCTCCGGGGTGGCCCCTTTTGGGGTGGGAAATTGTTGGGGACCTCCCAGGGAGCCTGCGAATTTAATTCCAGCCCGGGCTGACCAGTATTTCCCGAGATAATGGGCATTCTGCAGCCCCCCTTGGAGAAATCACAAAAAAGGGGATAACTCCCGAACCCCTTGGAATTTCCCGGTAAACTTAACTGCGCTGGATTCAGGGGAGCGAGCCCTTTCCAACGAGGCCCCATTCATCCCAATCGGAGCCCTGTAGCAAAAGTGCGAAAAATCGGGCCAAAATATTCAAAGGGGTACCCCTTTGGATTTTTTGCGGATTTGGGAAACTCCGGGGTGGCCCTTTTTGTGGTGGGAAATTGTTGGGGACCTCCCAGGGAGCCTGCGAATTTAATTCCAGCCCGGGC
Organism: Thereva unica; assembly: GCA_949987705.1. Taxonomy (NCBI): domain Eukaryota; kingdom Metazoa; phylum Arthropoda; class Insecta; order Diptera; family Therevidae; genus Thereva; species Thereva unica. The sequence continues at coordinate 4,570,085 of OX465286.1, forward strand.
TGACCAGTATTTCCCGAGATAATGGGCATTCTGCAGCCCCGCTTGGAGAAATCACAAAAAAGGGGATAACTCCCGAACCCCTTGGAATTTCCCGGTAAACTTAACTGCGCTGGATTCAGGGGAGCGAGCCCTTTCCAACGAGGCCCCATTCATCCCAATCGGAGCCCTGTAGCAAAAGTGCGAAAAATCGGGCCAAAATATTCAAAGGGGTACCCCTTTGGATTTTTTGCGGATTTGGGAAATCTCCGGGGTGGCCCTTTTTGGGGTGGGAAATTGTTGGGGACCTCCCAGGGAGCCTGCGAATTTAATTCCACCCCGGGCTGACCAGTATTTCCCGAGATAATGGGCATTCTGCAGCCCCCCTTGGGGAAATCACAAAAAAGGGGATAACTCCCGAACCCCTTGGAATTTCCCGGTAAACTTAACTGCGCTGGATTCAGGGGAGCGAGCCCTTTCCAACGAGGCCCCATTCATCCCAATCGGAGCCCTGTAGCAAAAGTGCGAAAAATCGGGCCAAAATATTCAAAGGGGTACCCCTTTGGATTTTTTGCGGATTTGGGAAATTTCTGGAGCGGCCCTTTTTGGGGTGGGAAATTGTTGGGGACTTCCCAGGGAGCCTGCGAATTTAATTCCACCCCGGGCTGACCAGTATTTCCCGAGATAATTGGCATTCTGCAGCCCCCCTTGGGGAAATCACAAAAAAGGGGATAACTCCCGAACCCCTTGGAATTTCCCGGTAAACTTAACTGCGCTGGATTCAGGGGAGCGAGCCCTTTCCAACGAGGCCCCATTCATCCCAATCGGAGCCCTGTAGCAAAAGTGCGAAAAATCGGGCCAAAATATTCAAAGGGGTACCCCTTTGGATTTTTTGCGGATTTGGGAAATCTCCGGGGTGGCCCTTTTTGGGGTGGGAAATTGTTGGGGACCTCCCAGGGAGCCTGCGAATTTAATTCCACCCCGGGCTGACCAGTATTTCCCGAGATAATGGGCATTCTGCAGCCCCCCTTGGGGAAATCACAAAAAAGGGGATAACTCCCGAACCCCTTGGAATTTCCCGGTAAACTTAACTGCGCTGGATTCAGGGGAGCGAGCCCTTTCCAACGAGGCCCCATTCATCCCAATCGGAGCCCTGTAGCAAAAGTGCGAAAAATCGGGCCAAAATATTCAAAGGGGTACCCCTTTGGATTTTTTGCGGATTTGGGAAATCTCCGGGGTGGCCCTTTTTGGGGTGGGAAATTGTTGGGGACCTCCCAGGGAGCCTGCGAATTTAATTCCACCCCGGGCTGACCAGTATTTCCCGAGATAATGGGCATTCTGCAGCCCCCCTTGGGGAAATCACAAAAAAGGGGATAACTCCCGAACCCCTTGGAATTTCCCGGTAAACTTAACTGCGCTGGATTCAGGGGAGCGAGCCCTTTCCAACGAGGCCCCATTCATCCCAATCGGAGCACTGTAGCAAAAGTGCGAAAAATCGGGCCAAAATATTCAAAGGGGTACCCCTTTGGATTTTTTGCGGATTTGGGAAATCTCCGGGGTGGCCCTTTTTGGGGTGGGAAATTGTTGGGGACCTCCCAGGGAGCCTGCGAATTTAATTCCAGCCCGGGCTGACCAGTATTTCCCGAGATAATGGGCATTCTGCAGCCCCCCTTGGAGAAATCACAAAAAAGGGGATAACTCCCGAACCCCTTGGAATTTCCCGGTAAACTTAACTGCGCTGGATTCAGGGGAGCGAGCCCTTTCCAACGAGGCCCCATTCATCCCAATCGGAGCCTTGTAGCAAAAGTGCGAAAAATCGGGCCAAAATATTCAAAGGGGTACCCCTTTGGATTTTTTGCGGATTTGGGAAACTCCGGGGTGGCCCTTTTTGTGGTGGGAAATTGTTGGGGACCTCCCAGGGAGCCTGCGAATTTAATTCCAGCCCGGGCTGACCAGTATTTCCCGAGATAATGGGCATTCTGCAGCCCCGCTTGGAGAAATCACAAAAAAGGGGATAACTCCCGAACCCCTTGGAATTTCCCGGTAAACTTAACTGCGCTGGATTCAGGGGAGCGAGCCCTTTCCAACGAGGCCCTATTCATCCCAATCGGAGCCCTGTAGCAAAAGTGCGAAAAATCGGGCCAAAATATTCAAAGGGGTACCCCTTTGGATTTTTTGCGGATTTGGGAAATCTCCGGGGTGGCCCTTTTTGGGGTGGGAAATTGTTGGGGACCTCCCAGGGAGCCTGCGAATTTAATTCCACCCCGGGCTGACCAGTATTTCCCGAGATAATGGGCATTCTGCAGCCCCGCTTGGAGAAATCACAAAAAAGGGGATAACTCCCGAACCCCTTGGAATTTCCCGGTAAACTTAACTGCGCTGGATTCAGGGGAGCGAGCCCTTTCCAACGAGGCCCTATTCATCCCAATCGGAGCCCTGTAGCAAAAGTGCGAAAAATCGGGCCAAAATATTCAAAGGGGTACCCCTTTGGATTTTTTGCGGATTTGGGAAACTCCGGGGTGGCCCTTTTTGTGGTGGGAAATTGTTGGGGACCTCCCAGGGAGCCTGCGAATTTAATTCCAGCCCGGGCTGACCAGTATTTCCCGAGATAATGGGCATTCTGCAGCCCCGCTTGGAGAAATCACAAAAAAGGGGATAACTCCCGAACCCCTTGGAATTTCCCGGTAAACTTAACTGCGCTGGATTCAGGGGAGCGAGCCCTTTCCAACGAGGCCCTATTCATCCCAATCGGAGCCCTGTAGCAAAAGTGCGAAAAATCGGGCCAAAATATTCAAAGGGGTACCCCTTTGGATTTTTTGCGGATTTGGGAAACTCCGGGGTGGCCCTTTTTGTGGTGGGAAATTGTTGGGGACCTCCCAGGGAGCCTGCGAATTTAATTCCACCCCGGGCTGACCAGTATTTCCCGAGATAATGGGCATTCTGCAGCCCCGCTTGGAGAAATCACAAAAAAGGGGATAACTCCCGAACCCCTTGGAATTTCCCGGTAAACTTAACTGCGCTGGATTCAGGGGAGCGAGCCCTTTCCAACGAGGCCCTATTCATCCCAATCGGAGCCCTGTAGCAAAAGTGCGAAAAATCGGGCCAAAATATTCAAAGGGGTACCCCTTTGGATTTTTTGCGGATTTGGGAAACTCCGGGGTGGCCCTTTTTGTGGTGGGAAATTGTTGGGGACCTCCCAGGGAGCCTGCGAATTTAATTCCAGCCCGGGCTGACCAGTATTTCCCGAGATAATGGGCATTCTGCAGCCCCGCTTGGAGAAATCACAAAAAAGGGGATAACTCCCGAACCCCTTGGAATTTCCCGGTAAACTTAACTGCGCTGGATTCAGGGGAGCGAGCCCTTTCCAACGAGGCCCCATTCATCCCAATCGGAGCCCTGTAGCAAAAGTGCGAAAAATCGGGCCAAAATATTCAAAGGGGTACCCCTTTGGATTTTTTGCGGATTTGGGAAACTCCGGGGTGGCCCTTTTTGTGGTGGGAAATTGTTGGGGACCTCCCAGGGAGCCTGCGAATTTAATTCCAGCCCGGGCTGACCAGTATTTCCCGAGATAATGGGCATTCTGCAGCCCCCCTTGGAGAAATCACAAAAAAGGGGATAACTCCCGAACCCCTTGGAATTTCCCGGTAAACTTAACTGCGCTGGATTCAGGGGAGCGAGCCCTTTCCAACGAGGCCCCATTCATCCCAATCGGAGCCCTGTAGCAAAAGTGCGAAAAATCGGGCCAAAATATTCAAAGGGGTACCCCTTTGGATTTTTTGCGGATTTGGGAAATCTCCGGGGTGGCCCTTTTTGGGGTGGGAAATTGTTGGGGACCTCCCAGGGAGCCTGCGAATTTAATTCCACCCCGGGCTGATCAGTATTTCCCGAGATAATGGGCATTCTGCAGCCCCCCTTGGAGAAATCACAAAAAAGGGGATAACTCCCGAACCCCTTGGAATTTCCCGGTAAACTTAACTGCGCTGGATTCAGGGGAGCGAGCCCTTTCCAACGAGGCCCCATTCATCCCAATCGGAGCACTGTAGCAAAAGTGCGAAAAATCGGGCCAAAATATTCAAAGGGGTACCCCTTTGGATTTTTTGCGGATTTGGGAAATCTCCGGGGTGGCCCTTTTTGGGGTGGGAAATTGTTGGGGACCTCCCAGGGAGCCTGCGAATTTAATTCCACCCCGGGCTGACCAGTATTTCCCGAGATAATGGGCATTCTGCAGCCCCCCTTGGGGAAATCACAAAAAAGGGGATAACTCCCGAACCCCTTGGAATTTCCCGGTAAACTTAACTGCGCTGGATTCAGGGGAGCGAGCCCTTTCTAACGAGGCCCCATTCATCCCAATCGGAGCCCTGTAGCAAAAGTGCGAAAAATCGGGCCAAAATATTCAAAGGGGTACCCCTTTGGATTTTTTGCGGATTTGGGAAATCTCCGGGGTGGCCCTTTTTGGGGTGGGAAATTGTTGGGGACCTCCCAGGGAGCCTGCGAATTTAATTCCACCCCGGGCTGACCAGTATTTCCCGAGATAATGGGCATTCTGCAGCCCCCCTTGGGGAAATCACAAAAAAGGGGATAACTCCCGAACCCCTTGGAATTTCCCGGTAAACTTAACTGCGCTGGATTCAGGGGAGCGAGCCCTTTCCAACGAGGCCCCATTCATCCCAATCGGAGCACTGTAGCAAAAGTGATAAAAATCGGGCCAAAATATTCAAAGGGGTACCCCTTTGGATTTTTTGCGGATTTGGGAAATCTCCGGGGTGGCCCTTTTTGGGGTGGGAAATTGTTGGGGACCTCCCAGGGAGCCTGCGAATTTAATTCCACCCCGGGCTGATCAGTATTTCCCGAGATAATGGGCATTCTGCAGCCCCTCTTGGGGAAATCACAAAAAAGGGGATAACTCCCGAACCCCTTGGAATTTCCCGGTAAACTTAACTGCGCTGGATTCAGGGGAGCGAGCCCTTTCCAACGAGGCCCCATTCATCCCAATCGGAGCCCTGTAGCAAAAGTGCGAGAAATCGGGCCAAAATATTCAAAGGGGATTTTGGATTTGGATTTTTTGCGGATTTGGGAAATCTCCGGGGTGGCCCTTTTTGGGGTGGGAAATTGTTGGGGACCTCCCAGGGAGCCTGCGAATTTAATTCCAGCCCGGGCTGATCAGTATTTCCCGAGATAATGGGCATTCTGCAGCCCCCCTTGGGGAAATCACAAAAAAGGGGATAACTCCCGAACCCCATGGAATTTCCCGGTAAACTTAACTGCGCTGGATTCAGGGGAGCGAGCCCTTTCCAACGAGGCCCCATTCATCCCAATCGGAGCCCTGTAGCAAAAGTGCGAAAAATCGGGCCAAAATATTCAAAGGGGTACCCCTTTGGATTTTTTGCGGATTTGGGAAATCTCCGGGGTGGCCCCTTTTGGGGTGGGAAATTGTTGGGGACCTCCCAGGGAGCCTGCGAATTTAATTCCACCCCGGGCTGACCAGTATTTCCCGAGATAATGGGCATTCTGCAGCCCCCCTTGGGGAAATCACAAAAAAGGGGATAACTCCCGAACCCCATGGAATTTCCCGGTAAACTTAACTGCGCTGGATTCAGGGGAGCGAGCCCTTTCCAACGAGGCCCCATTCATCCCAATCGGAGCCCTGTAGCAAAAGTGCGAAAAATCGGGCCAAAATATTCAAAGGGGTACCCCTTTGGATTTTTTGCGGATTTGGGAAATCTCCGGGGTGGCCCTTTTTGGGGTGGGAAATTGTTGGGGACCTCCCAGGGAGCCTGCGAATTTAATTCCACCCCGGGCTGACCAGTATTTCCCGAGATAATGGGCATTCTGCAGCCCCCCTTGGGGAAATCACAAAAAAGGGGATAACTCCCGAACCCCTTGGAATTTCCCGGTAAACTTAACTGCGCTGGATTCAGGGGAGCGAGCCCTTTCCAACGAGGCCCCATTCATCCCAATCGGAGCCCTGTAGCAAAAGTGCGAAAAATCGGGCCAAAATATTCAAAGGGGTACCCCTTTGGATTTTTTGCGGATTTGGGAAATCTCCGGGGTGGCCCTTTTTGGGGTGGGAAATTGTTGGGGACCTCCCAGCGAGCCTGCGAATTTAATTCCACCCCGGGCTGACCAGTATTTCCCGAGATAATGGGCATTCTGCAGCCCCCTTTGGGGAAATCACAAAAAAGGGGATAACTCCCGAACCCCTTGGAATTTCCCGGTAAACTTAACTGCGCTGGATTCAGGGGAGCGAGCCCTTTCCAACGAGGCCCCATTCATCCACATCGGAGCCCTGTAGCAAAAGTGCGAAAAATCGGGCCAAAATATTCAAAGGGGTACCCCTTTGGATTTTTTGCGGATTTGGGAAATCTCCGGGTGGCCCCTTTTGGGGTGGGAAATTGTTGGGGACCTCCCAGGGAGCCTGCGAATTTAATTCCACCCCGGGCTGACCAGTATTTCCCGAGATAATGGACATTCTGCAGCCCCCCTTGGGGAAATCACAAAAAAGGGGATAACTCCCGAACCCCTTGGAATTTCCCGGTAAACTTAACTGCGCTGGATTCAGGGGAGCGAGCCCTTTCCAACGAGGCCCCATTCATCCACATCGGAGCCCTGTAGCAAAAGTGCGAAAAATCGGGCCAAAATATTCAAAGGGGTACCCCTTTGGATTTTTTGCGGATTTGGGAAATCTCCGGGGTGGCCCCTTTTGGGGTGGGAAATTGTTGGGGACCTCCCAGGGAGCCTGCGAATTTAATTCCACCCCGGGCTGACCAGTATTTCCCGAGATAATGGGCATTCTGCAGCCCCCCTTGGGGAAATCACAAAAAAGGGGATAACTCCCGAACCCCTTGGAATTTCCCGGTAAACTTAACTGCGCTGGATTCAGGGGAGCGAGCCCTTTCCAACGAGGCCCCATTCATCCACATCGGAGCCCTGTAGCAAAAGTGCGAAAAATCGGGCCAAAATATTCAAAGGGGTACCCCTTTGGATTTTTTGCGGATTTGGGAAATTTCTGGAGCGGCCCTTTTTGGGGTGGGAAATTGTTGGGGGTTGAGTTTACAGCCCCTATCTTCGCATACACTACGGTACAGAAATTTGTTTATAGCCAGAACAACCACCCGAGTCAGTATTCCCGAACTCATACAACACCCAAGAGTTCTCAAACGCAAGGTTCACCACCTTCTCCTCCAACACCCACCCGACTCCCCATAATCTATCCTATCTTCCTCTCTGCCGTGTGTAATAAAAGTGTAATTTTAGTTTAAGTATGCCTTGTTTTGGATAATAAATAAAATAAAATAAATAATGTTCTTTAATTTCCAGGGTAACAAATTAAAGGATGAGGTAAATCTCCAAAGCTGGCATCCAGAGCATCACTGCCACCATCCATCCACATCCAATCCGCCAACCCGCCAACAACCAGCGCAAGCACATCCGAAGCATACACAAAATGGGGTTTTTTTATTCTACATATTCTATCTATGTATAAAATAAAAAAAATGTAAAACCAATAAATGAAAATTATTAATTAAAATAAAAAATGCACATTGCCATAATTCAGTTTAATAAATTGCTTTCTTAGTTTGAACAAAATAAAATGTTTTTTTTCTTGCCAGCCGCTGATCTAATTAAAAACTCGAACCAATTTACACCTTGATCGCACACCTATTTTTTTTCTTATTCAAATTAAAGTTTCAAGGAATGAAGGAAGAAGAAGAAAATGTAAACAAAAATTTCTTGGTCCCAGCAGGATTTGCACTAGGGCACCATAAATGGCAGGCAGCAAGTCAACAGCTGATCGCACTGCCACCCAAAAAAAAATAAGCATGTTTAACTATTCCCGTCTTCATCGTATTCCTTTTTCTCTGATTCTAAACATCACCGACCCCTTTTCACCCATTCTAAACACCTCCACCCATTCCCGTCTTCCTCCTCGTATTGCTTTTTCTCATTAGAACACCATCGACCGCGTGCTGGCCGCTGCATGAATGAAAATCAAATTTTGTACTGAATTTCAGGATTTGCACCAGGGTCTCATGAACCGCAGGCAGCAATTATCAGGCGGCAGGGGATCCCCTGACGCCGCTCCCCCCTAAGAAGAAATATAATTGCAATTCCTTTTCAAACTCGTTTCATCGCTGTGTTTTTTTCTCTCATTCCAATTCATCGTATTTGATTGGCTGATCGCACTTCCCCTAAATAATACTTTTATTCACAATTGCATTTGAAACTATTTCTTTCATTTTTCTCGAAATGTTTTATTTATTAAAATTTTAATTCCAACCGAAATGTTTTATTTAAAATTTAAAATCCAACCGAAAGCCCCGTCGCCCTCCCTGAAATATTTGTATTTTCTAATAAAACATTTCGGTTGGAATTAAAATTTTAATAAATAAAACATTTCGAGGAAAATGAAAGAAATAGTTTCAAATGCAATTGTGAATAAAAGTATTATTTAGGGGAAGTGCGATCAGCCAATCAAATACGATGGGAATGAGGAATAAACACAGTGAATAAACTAGTTTGAAAAGGAATTGGATACTTTTTATATTATTCCTTCTTAGGGGGAAGTGACGTCATATGATCTGCCGCCCGATCGAATTGCTGCCTGGGGTTTATGGTGGCCTGGTGCAAATCCTGGCCAGCCGAAGAAATTGTTGTGCTACGTTTTTGAAAGTGAGGAAAATTTTTTTTATGCGTGCGACTAGGTGACCTCGCATTACCCAGGGCAGGTGCTACAGATTGGGGTGGATGACAAAAAAAAATGTTTTTTTTTCAACTAAGAAAGCAATTTAATTCTCGAGACGATAAAATACATTTATTACATGTAAATTTTAATCACTTTCACTTATTTTGTTGCGGTGTCGATGGTGTTCTTTTGAAAATTCCTCTCCGTCGTCCCGGGTGTACAGCCGTGATGCTCAGGATACCTGCTTGGAGGTGTACTTCATCCTTGAATTGATTACCTGGCAATTAGAGGATAATTATTTTGAAGATTCAAACCAAAAAACTGAGAATTAAATTTTACCGCGGCTGGTGGTTGGCTCCTTCGCTCTCAGCCACCATCACCTTACTTTTGCAACTGGCTGTGAATGGGGTTGTAAATTTTAATGTGGCCTGGGGTGTATGGTGTGCAACTAAACTGTAAATCGGCTCGAGGCCTCGCTTTAAACAGAGGTGGGCAATAATTATCTCATTTCTTTATAAGATCAGCGGGTGACAAGGAAAAAAACATTTTTTTTTTAAATTAAGAAAGAAACAATTTATTTATATTTCTTGAGATAAAATAAATTTCTCCAATTGTACATTTTAATCATTTTCAATTTGTTTCGGTGGCGACGGTTTTCTTTTGGAAATTCCTCTGCGGCGTCCTTTGATTTGCTTGCGCTGGTTGTTGGCTGGGGGGGTGGGTGGGTGGACAGCAGTGATGCTCAGGATACCTGCGTGGAGGTGAACTTCATCTTGAGCAAATCTAGATAATGCTGGAATTACAACATTTATTCAAGCGTTAGTGGTTTGTTTTTATTAATGTAATGGTTTTGCTTCCTACAGTCATGGTTTCCGCTTATTATGCCGCAAGTTGTTGGGGGTTGTGGATTTTTTGCGATTTGAGAAATCTCCGGGCGGCCCTTTTTGGGGTGGGAAATTGTTGGGGACCTCCCAGGGAGCCTGCGAATTTAATTTCAGCCCGGGCTGACCAGTATTTCCCGAGATAATGGGCATTCTGCAGCCCCCCTTGGGGAAATCACAAAAAAGGGGATAACTCCCGAACCCCATGGAATTTCCCGGTAAACTTAACTGCGCTGGATTCAGGGGAGCGAGCCCTTTCCAACGAGGCCCCATTCATCCCAATCGGAGCCCTGTAGCAAAAGTGCGAAAAATCGGGCCAAAATATTCAAAGGGGTACCCCTTTGGATTTTTTGCGGATTTGGGAAATTTCTGGAGCGGCTATTTTTCGGGTGGGAAATTGTTGGGGACTTCCCAGGAAGCCTGCGAATTTAATTCCACCCCGGGCTGACCAGTATTTCCCGAGATAATTGGCATTCTGCAGCCCCCCTTGGGGAAATCACAAAAAAGGGGATAACTCCCGAACCCCATGGAATTTCCCGGTAAACTTAACTGCGCTGGATTCAGGGGAGCGAGCCCTTTCCAACGAGGCCCCATTCATCCCAATCGGAGCCCTGTAGCAAAAGTGCGAAAAATCGGGCCAAAATATTCAAAGGGGTACCCCTTTGGATTTTTTGCGGATTTGGGAAATCTCCGGGGTGGCCCTTTTTGGGGTGGGAAATTGTTGGGGACCTCCCAGGGAGCCTGCGAATTTAATTCCACCCCGGGCTGACCAGTATTTCCCGAGATAATGGGCATTCTGCAGCCCCCCTTGGAGAAATCACAAAAAAGGGGATAACTCCCGAACCCCTTGGAATTTCCCGGTAAACTTAACTGCGCTGGATTCAGGGGAGCGAGCCCTTTCCAACGAGGCCCCATTCATCCACATCGGAGCCCTGTAGCAAAAGGGCGAAAAATCGGGCCAAAATATTCAAAGGGGTACCCCTTTGGATTTTTTGCGGATTTGGGAAATTTCTGGAGCGGCCCTTTTTGGGGTGGGAAATTGTTGGGGACTTCCCAGGAAGCCTGCGAATTTAATTCCACCCCGGGCTGACCAGTATTTCCCGAGATAATGGGCATTCTGCAGCCCCCCTTGGAGAAATCACAAAAAAGGGGATAACTCCCGAACCCCTTGGAATTTCCCGGTAAACTTAACTGCGCTGGATTCAGGGGAGCGAGCCCTTTCCAACGAGGCCCCATTCATCCACATCGGAGCCCTGTAGCAAAAGTGCGAAAAATCGGGCCAAAATATTCAAAGGGGTACCCCTTTGGATTTTTTGCGGATTTGGGAAATTTCTGGAGCGGCCCTTTTTGGGGTGGGAAATTGTTGGGGACTTCCCAGGAAGCCTGCGAATTTAATTCCACCCCGGGCTGACCAGTATTTCCCGAGATAATTGGCATTCTGCAGCCCCCCTTGGGGAAATCACAAAAAAGGGGATAACTCCCGAACCCCATGGAATTTCCCGGTAAACTTAACTGCGCTGGATTCAGGGGAGCGAGCCCTTTCCAACGAGGCCCCATTCATCCACATCGGAGCCCTGTAGCAAAAGTGCGAAAAATCGGGCCAAAATATTCAAAGGGGTACCCCTTTGGATTTTTTGCGGATTTGGGAAATCTCCGGGGTGGCCCTTTTTGGGGTGGGAAATTGTTGGGGACCTCCCAGGGAGCCTGCGAATTTAATTCCACCCCGGGCTGACCAGTATTTCCCGAGATAATGGGCATTCTGCAGCCCCCCTTGGGGAAATCACAAAAAAGGGGATAACTCCCGAACCCCATGGAATTTCCCGGTAAACTTAACTGCGCTGGATTCAGGGGAGCGAGCCCTTTCCAACGAGGCCCCATTCATCCCAATCGGAGCCCTGTAGCAAAAGTGCGAAAAATCGGGCCAAAATATTCAAAGGGGTACCCCTTTGGATTTTTTGCGGATTTGGGAAATTTCTGGAGCGGCCCTTTTTGGGGTGGGAAATTGTTGGGGACTTCCCAGGCTGCGAATTTAATTCCACCCCGGGCTGACCAGTATTTCCCGAGATAATTGGCATTCTGCAGCCCCCCTTGGGGAAATCACAAAAAAGGGGATAACTCCCGAACCCCATGGAATTTCCCGGTAAACTTAACTGCGCTGGATTCAGGGGAGCGAGCCCTTTCCAACGAGGCCCCATTCATCCACATCGGAGCCCTGTAGCAAAAGTGCGAAAAATCGGGCCAAAATATTCAAAGGGGTACCCCTTTGGATTTTTTGCGGATTTGGGAAATTTCTGGAGCGGCTATTTTTCGGGTGGGAAATTGTTGGGGACTTCCCAGGAAGCCTGCGAATTTAATTCCACCCCGGGCTGACCAGTATTTCCCGAGATAATTGGCATTCTGCAGCCCCCCTTGGGGAAATCACAAAAAAGGGGATAACTCCCGAACCCCATGGAATTTCCCGGTAAACTTAACTGCGCTGGATTCAGGGGAGCGAGCCCTTTCCAACGAGGCCCCATTCATCCCAATCGGAGCCCTGTAGCAAAAGTGCGAAAAATCGGGCCAAAATATTCAAAGGGGTACCCCTTTGGATTTTTTGCGGATTTGGGAAATTTCTGGAGCGGCCCTTTTTGGGGTGGGAAATTGTTGGGGACCTCCCAGGGAGCCTGCGAATTTAATTCCACCCCGGGCTGACCAGTATTTCCTGAGATAATGGGCATTCTGCAGCCCCCCTTGGGGAAATCACAAAAAAGGGGATAACTCCCGAACCCCATGGAATTTCCCGGTAAACTTAACTGCGCTGGATTCAGGGGAGCGAGCCCTTTCCAACGAGGCCCCATTCATCCCAATCGGAGCCCTGTAGCAAAAGTGCGAAAAATCGGGCCAAAATATTCAAAGGGGTACCCCTTTAGATTTTTTGCGGATTTGGGAAATCTCCGGGGTGGCCCTTTTTGGGGTGGGAAATTGTTGGGGACCTCCCAGGGAGCCTGCGAATTTAATTCCACCCCGGGCTGACCAGTATTTCCCGAGATAATGGGCATTCTGCAGCCCCCCTTGGGGAAATCACAAAAAAGGGGATAACTCCCGAACCCCATGGAATTTCCCGGTAAACTTAACTGCGCTGGATTCAGGGGAGCGAGCCCTTTCCAACGAGGCCCCATTCATCCCAATCGGAGCCCTGTAGCAAAAGTGCGAAAAATCGGGCCAAAATATTCAAAGGGGTACCCCTTTGGATTTTTTGCGGATTTGGGAAATTTCTGGAGCGGCCCTTTTTGGGGTGGGGAATTGTTGGGGACTTCCCAGGGAGCCTGCGAATTTAATTCCACCCCGGGCTGACCAGTATTTCCCGAGATAATGGGCATTCTGCAGCCCCCCTTGGGGAAATCACAAAAAAGGGGATAACTCCCGAACCCCTTGGAATTTCCCGGTAAACTTAACTGCGCTGGATTCAGGGGAGCGAGCCCTTTCCAACGAGGCCCCATTCATCCCAATCGGAGCCCTGTAGCAAAAGTGCGAAAAATCGGGCCAAAATATTCAAAGGGGTACCCCTTTGGATTTTTTGCGGATTTGGGAAATCTCCGGGGTGGCCCTTTTTGGGGTGGGAAATTGTTGGGGACCTCCCAGGGAGCCTGCGAATTTAATTCCACCCCGGGCTGACCAGTATTTCCCGAGATAATGGGCATTCTGCAGCCCCCCTTGGGGAAATCACAAAAAAGGGGATAACTCCCGAACCCCTTGGAATTTCCCGGTAAACTTAACTGCGCTGGATTCAGGGGAGCGAGCCCTTTCCAACGAGGCCCCATTCATCCCAATCGGAGCCCTGTAGCAAAAGTGCGAAAAATCGGGCCAAAATATTCAAAGGGGTACCCCTTTGGATTTTTTGCGGATTTGGGAAATCTCCGGGGTGGCCCTTTTTGGGGTGGGAAATTGTTGGGGACCTCCCAGGGAGCCTGCGAATTTAATTCCACTCCGGGCTGACCAGTATTTCCCGAGATAATGGGCATTCTGCAGCCCCCCTTGGGGAAATCACAAAAAAGGGGATAACTCCCGAACCCCTTGGAATTTCCCGGTAAACTTAACTGCGCTGGATTCAGGGGAGCGAGCCCTTTCCAACGAGGCCCCATTCATCCCAATCGGAGCCCTGTAGCAAAAGTGCGAAAAATCGGGCCAAAATATTCAAAGGGGTACCCCTTTGGATTTTTTGCGGATTTGGGAAATTTCTGGAGCGGCCCTTTTGGGGTGGGGAATTGTTGGGGACTTCCCAGGGAGCCTGCGAATTTAATTCCACCCCGGGCTGACCAGTATTTCCCGAGATAATGGGCATTCTGCAGCCCCCCTTGGGGAAATCACAAAAAAGGGGATAACTCCCGAACCCCTTGGAATTTCCCGGTAAACTTAACTGCGCTGGATTCAGGGGAGCGAGCCCTTTCCAACGAGGCCCCATTCATCCCAATCGGAGCCCTGTAGCAAAAGTGCGAAAAATCGGGCCAAAATATTCAAAGGGGTACCCCTTTGGATTTTTTGCGGATTTGGGAAATTTCTGGAGCGGCCCTTTTTGGGGTGGGGAATTGTTGGGGACTTCCCAGGGAGCCTGCGAATTTAATTCCACCCCGGGCTGACCAGTATTTCCCGAGATAATTGGCATTCTGCAGCCCCCCTTGGGGAAATCACAAAAAAGGGGATAACTCCCGAACCCCATGGAATTTCCCGGTAAACTTAACTGCGCTGGATTCAGGGGAGCGAGCCCTTTCCAACGAGGCCCCATTCATCCCAATCGGAGCCCTGTAGCAAAAGTGCGAAAAATCGGGCCAAAATATTCAAAGGGGTACCCCTTTGGATTTTTTGCGGATTTGGGAAATTTCTGGAGCGGCCCTTTTTGGGGTGGGAAATTGTTGGGGACCTCCCAGGGAGCCTGCGAATTTAATTCCACCCCGGGCTGACCAGTATTTCCCGAGATAATGGGCATTCTGCAGCCCCCCTTGGGGAAATCACAAAAAAGGGGATAACTCCCGAACCCCTTGGAATTTCCCGGTAAACTTAACTGCGCTGGATTCAGGGGAGCGAGCCCTTTCCAACGAGGCCCCATTCATCCCAATCGGAGCCCTGTAGCAAAAGTGCGAAAAATCGGGCCAAAATATTCAAAGGGGTACCCCTTTGGATTTTTTGCGGATTTGGGAAATCTCCGGGGTGGCCCTTTTTGGGGTGGGAAATTGTTGGGGACCTCCCAGGGAGCCTGCGAATTTAATTCCACCCCGGGCTGACCAGTATTTCCCGAGATAATTGGCATTCTGCAGCCCCCCTTGGGGAAATCACAAAAAAGGGGATAACTCCCGAACCCCATGGAATTTCCCGGTAAACTTAACTGCGCTGGATTCAGGGGAGCGAGCCCTTTCCAACGAGGCCCCATTCATCCCAATCGGAGCCCTGTAGCAAAAGTGCGAAAAATCGGGCCAAAATATTCAAAGGGGTACCCCTTTGGATTTTTTGCGGATTTGGGAAATTTCTGGAGCGGCCCTTTTTGGGGTGGGGAATTGTTGGGGACTTCCCAGGGAGCCTGCGAATTTAATTCCACCCCGGGCTGACCAGTATTTCCCGAGATAATTGGCATTCTGCAGCCCCCCTTGGGGAAATCACAAAAAAGGGGATAACTCCCGAACCCCATGGAATTTCCCGGTAAACTTAACTGCGCTGGATTCAGGGGAGCGAGCCCTTTCCAACGAGGCCCCATTCATCCCAATCGGAGCCCTGTAGCAAAAGTGCGAAAAATCGGGCCAAAATATTCCAAGGGGTACCCCTTTGGATTTTTTGCGGATTTGGGAAATTTCTGGAGCGGCCCTTTTTGGGGTGGGGAATTGTTGGGGACTTCCCAGGGAGCCTGCGAATTTAATTCTACCCCGGGCTGACCAGTATTTCCCGAGATAATGGGCATTCTGCAGCCCCCCTTGGGGAAATCACAAAAAAGGGGATAACTCCCGAACCCCTTGGAATTTCCCGGTAAACTTAACTGCGCTGGATTCAGGGGAGCGAGCCCTTTCCAACGAGGCCCCATTCATCCCAATCGGAGCCCTGTAGCAAAAGTGCGAAAAATCGGGCCAAAATATTCAAAGGGGTACCCCTTTGGATTTTTTGCGGATTTGGGAAATTTCTGGAGCGGCCCTTTTTGGGGTGGGGAATTGTTGGGGACTTCCCAGGGAGCCTGCGAATTTAATTCCAGCCCGGGCTGACCAGTATTTCCCGAGATAATTGGCATTCTGCAGCCCCCCTTGGGGAAATCACAAAAAAGGGGATAACTCCCGAACCCCATGGAATTTCCCGGTAAACTTAACTGCGCTGGATTCAGGGGAGCGAGCCCTTTCCAACGAGGCCCCATTCATCGCAATCGGAGCCCTGTAGCAAAAGTGCGAAAAATCGGGCCAAAATATTCAAAGGGGATTTTTTGCGGATTTGGGAAATCTCCGGGGTGGCCCTTTTTGGGGTGGGAAATTGTTGGGGACCTCCCAGGGAGCCTGCGAATTTAATTCCACCCCGGGCTGACTAGTATTTCCCGAGATAATGGGCATTCTGCAGCCCCCCTTGGGGAAATCACAAAAAAGGGGATAACTCCCGAACCCCTTGGAATTTCCCGGTAAACTTAACTGCGCTGGATTCAGGGGAGCGAGCCCTTTCCAACGAGGCCCCATTCATCCCAATCGGAGCCCTGTAGCAAAAGTGCGAAAAATCGGGCCAAAATATTCAAAGGGGTACCCCTTTGGATTTTTTGCGGATTTGGGAAATTTCTGGAGCGGCCCTTTTTGGGGTGGGGAATTGTTGGGGACTTCCCAGGGAGCCTGCGAATTTAATTCCACCCCGGGCTGACCAGTATTTCCCGAGATAATGGGCATTCTGCAGCCCCCCTTGGGGAAATCACAAAAAAGGGGATAACTCCCGAACCCCTTGGAATTTCCCGGTAAACTTAACTGCGCTGGATTCAGGGGAGCGAGCCCTTTCCAACGAGGCCCCATTCATCCCAATCGGAGCCCTGTAGCAAAAGTGCGAAAAATCGGGCCAAAATATTCAAAGGGGTACCCCTTTGGATTTTTTGCGGATTTGGGAAATTTCTGGAGCGGCCCTTTTTGGGGTGGGGAATTGTTGGGGACTTCCCAGGGAGCCTGCGAATTTAATTCCACCCCGGGCTGACCAGTATTTCCCGAGATAATGGGCATTCTGCAGCCCCCCTTGGGGAAATCACAAAAAAGGGGATAACTCCCGAACCCCTTGGAATTTCCCGGTAAACTTAACTGCGCTGGATTCAGGGGAGCGAGCCCTTTCCAACGAGGCCCCATTCATCCCAATCGGAGCCCTGTAGCAAAAGTGCGAAAAATCGGGCCAAAATATTCAAAGGGGTACCCCTTTGGATTTTTTGCGGATTTGGGAAATCTCCGGGGTGGCCCTTTTTGGGGTGGGAAATTGTTGGGGACCTCCCAGGGAGCCTGCGAATTTAATTCCACCCCGGGCTGACCAGTATTTCCCGAGATAATTGGCATTCTGCAGCCCCCCTTGGGGAAATCACAAAAAAGGGGATAACTCCCGAACCCCTTGGAATTTCCCGGTAAACTTAACTGCGCTGGATTCAGGGGAGCGAGCCCTTTCCAACGAGGCCCCATTCATCCCAGTCGGAGCCCTGTAGCAAAAGTGCGAAAAATCGGGCCAAAATATTCAAAGGGGTACCCCTTTGGATTTTTTGCGGATTTGGGAAATCTCCGGGGTGGCCCTTTTTGGGGTGGGAAATTGTTGGGGACCTCCCAGGGAGCCTGCGAATTTAATTCCACCCCGGGCTGACCAGTATTTCCCGAGATAATGGGCATTCTGCAGCCCCCCTTGGGGAAATCACAAAAAAGGGGATAACTCCCGAACCCCTTGGAATTTCCCGGTAAACTTAACTGCGCTGGATTCAGGGGAGCGAGCCCTTTCCAACGAGGCCCCATTCATCCCAATCGGAGCCCTGTAGCAAAAGTGCGAAAAATCGGGCCAAAATATTCAAAGGGGTACCCCTTTGGATTTTTTGCGGATTTGGGAAATCTCCGGGGTGGCCCTTTTTGGGGTGGGAAATTGTTGGGGACCTCCCAGGGAGCCTGCGAATTTAATTCCACCCCGGGCTGACCAGTATTTCCCGAGATAATGGGCATTCTGCAGCCCCCCTTGGGGAAATCACAAAAAAGGGGATAACTCCCGAACCCCTTGGAATTTCCCGGTAAACTTAACTGCGCTGGATTCAGGGGAGCGAGCCCTTTCCAACGAGGCCCCATTCATCCCAATCGGAGCCCTGTAGCAAAAGTGCGAAAAATCGGGCCAAAATATTCAAAGGGGTACCCCTTTGGATTTTTTGCGGATTTGGGAAATCTCCGGGGTGGCCCTTTTTGGGGTGGGAAATTGTTGGGGACCTCCCAGGGAGCCTGCGAATTTAATTCCACCCCGGGCTGACCAGTATTTCCCGAGATAATGGGCATTCTGCAGCCCCCCTTGGGGAAATCACAAAAAAGGGGATAACTCCCGAACCCCTTGGAATTTCCCGGTAAACTTAACTGCGCTGGATTCAGGGGAGCGAGCCCTTTCCAACGAGGCCCCATTCATCCCAATCGGAGCCCTGTAGCAAAAGTGCGAAAAATCGGGCCAAAATATTCAAAGGGGTACCCCTTTGGATTTTTTGCGGATTTGGGAAATCTCCGGGGTGGCCCTTTTTGGGGTGGGAAATTGTTGGGGACCTCCCAGGGAGCCTGCGAATTTAATTCCACCCCGGGCTGACCAGTATTTCCCGAGATAATGGGCATTCTGCAGCCTCCCTTGGGGAAATCACAAAAAAGGGGATAACTCCCGAACCCCATGGAATTTCCCGGTAAACTTAACTGCGCTGGATTCAGGGGAGCGAGCCCTTTCCAACGAGGCCCCATTCATCCCAATCGGAGCCCTGTAGCAAAAGTGCGAAAAATCGGGCCAAAATATTCAAAGGGGTACCCCTTTGGATTTTTTGCGGATTTGGGAAATTTCTGGAGCGGCCCTTTTTGGGGTGGGGAATTGTTGGGGACTTCCCAGGGAGCCTGCGAATTTAATTCCACCCCGGGCTGACCAGTATTTCCCGAGATAATAGGCATTCTGCAGCCCCCTTGGGGAAATCACAAAAAAGGGGATAACTCCCGAACCCCTTGGAATTTCCCGGTAAACTTAACTGCGCTGGATTCAGGGGAGCGAGCCCTTTCCAACGAGGCCCCATTCATCCCAATCGGAGCCCTGTAGCAAAAGTGCGAAAAATCGGGCCAAAATATTCAAAGGGGTACCCCTTTGGATTTTTTGCGGATTTGGGAAATTTCTGGAGCGGCCCTTTTTGGGGTGGGGAATTGTTGGGGACTTCCCAGGGAGCCTGCGAATTTAATTCCACCCCGGGCTGACCAGTATTTCCCGAGATAATAGGCATTCTGCAGCCCCCCTTGGGGAAATCACAAAAAAGGGGATAACTCCCGAACCCCTTGGAATTTCCCGGTAAACTTAACTGCGCTGGATTCAGGGGAGCGAGCCCTTTCCAACGAGGCCCCATTCATCCCAATCGGAGCCCTGTAGCAAAAGTGCGAAAAATCGGGCCAAAATATTCAAAGGGGTACCCCTTTGGATTTTTTGCGGATTTGGGAAATTTCTGGAGCGGCCCTTTTTGGGGTGGGAAATTGTTGGGGACTTCCCAGGAAGCCTGCGAATTTAATTCCACCCCGGGCTGACCAGTATTTCCCGAGATAATGGGCATTCTGCAGCCCCCTTGGGGAAATCACAAAAAAGGGGATAACTCCCGAACCCCTTGGAATTTCCCGGTAAACTTAACTGCGCTGGATTCAGGGGAGCGAGCCCTTTCCAACGAGGCCCCATTCATCCCAATCGGAGCCCTGTAGCAAAAGTGCGAAAAATCGGGCCAAAATATTCAAAGGGGTACCCCTTTGGATTTTTTGCGGATTTGGGAAATCTCCGGGGTGGCCCTTTTTGGGATGGGAAATTGTTGGGGACCTCCCAGGGAGCCTGCGAATTTAAGTCCACCCCGGGCTGACCAGTATTTCCCGAGATAATGGGCATTCTGCAGCCCCCCTTGGGGAAATCACAAAAAAGGGGATAACTCCCGAACCCCATGGAATTTCCCGGTAAACTTAACTGCGCTGGATTCAGGGGAGCGAGCCCTTTCCAACGAGTCCCCATTCATCCCAATCGGAGCCCTGTAGCAAAAGTGCGAAAAATCGGGCCAAAATATTCAAAGGGGTACCCCTTTGGATTTTTTGCGGATTTGGGAAATTTCTGGAGCGGCCCTTTTTGGGGTGGGGAATTGTTGGGGACTTCCCAGGGAGCCTGCGAATTTAATTCCACCCCGGGCTGACCAGTATTTCCCGAGATAATGGGCATTCTGCAGCCCCCCTTGGGGAAATCACAAAAAAGGGGATAACTCCCGAACCCCTTGGAATTTCCCGGTAAACTTAACTGCGCTGGATTCAGGGGAGCGAGCCCTTTCCAACGAGGCCCCATTCATCCCAATCGGAGCCCTGTAGCAAAAGTGCGAAAAATCGGGCCAAAATATTCAAAGGGGTACCCCTTTGGATTTTTTGCGGATTTGGGAAATTTCTGGAGCGGCCCTTTTTGGGGTGGGGAATTGTTGGGGACTTCCCAGGGAGCCTGCGAATTTAATTCCACCCCGAGCTGACCAGTATTTCCTGAGATAATGGGCATTCTGCAGCCCCCCTTGGGGAAATCACAAAAAAGGGGATAACTCCCGAACCCCTTGGAATTTCCCGGTAAACTTAACTGCGCTGGATTCAGGGGAGCGAGCCCTTTCCAACGAGGCCCCATTCATCCCAATCGGAGCCCTGTAGCAAAAGTGCGAAAAATCGGGCCAAAATATTCAAAGGGGTACCCCTTTGGATTTTTTGCGGATTTGGGAAATTTCTGGAGCGGCCCTTTTTGGGGTGGGGAATTGTTGGGGACTTCCCAGGGAGCCTGCGAATTTAATTCCACCCCGGGCTGACCAGTATTTCCCGAGATAATGGGCATTCTGCAGCCCCCCTTGGGGAAATCACAAAAAAGGGGATAACTCCCGAACCCCTTGGAATTTCCCGGTAAACTTAACTGCGCTGGATTCAGGGGAGCGAGCCCTTTCCAACGAGGCCCCATTCATCCCAATCGGAGCCCTGTAGCAAAAGTGCGAAAAATCGGGCCAAAATATTCAAAGGGGTACCCCTTTGGATTTTTTGCGGATTTGGGAAATTTCTGGAGCGGCCCTTTTTGGGGTGGGGAATTGTTGGGGACTTCCCAGGGAGCCTGCGAATTTAATTCCACCCCGGGCTGACCAGTATTTCCCGAGATAATGGGCATTCTGCAGCCCCCCTTGGGGAAATCACAAAAAAGGGGATAACTCCCGAACCCCTTGGAATTTCCCGGTAAACTTAACTGCGCTGGATTCAGGGGAGCGAGCCCTTTCCAACGAGGCCCCATTCATCCCAATCGGAGCCCTGTAGTAAAAGTGCGAAAAATCGGGCCAAAATATTCAAAGGGGTACCCCTTTGGATTTTTTGCGGATTTGGGAAATCTCCGGGGTGGCCCTTTTTGGGGTGGGAAATTATTGGGGACCTCCCAGGGAGCCTGCGAATTTAATTCCACCCCGGGCTGACCAGTATTTCCTGAGATAATGGGCATTCTGCAGCCCCCCTTGGGGAAATCACAAAAAAGGGGATAACTCCCGAACCCCTTGGAATTTCCCGGTAAACTTAACTGCGCTGGATTCAGGGGAGCGAGCCCTTTCCAACGAGGCCCCATTCATCCCAATCGGAGCCCTGTAGCAAAAGTGTGAAAAATCGGGCCAAAATATTCAAAGGGGTACCCCTTTGGATTTTTTGCGGATTTGGGGAATTTCTGGAGCGGCCGTTTTTGGGGTGGGAAATTGTTGGGGACCTCCCAGGGAGCCTGCGAATTTAATTCCACCCCGGGCTGACCAGTATTTCCCGAGATAATTGGCATTCTGCAGCCCCCCTTGGGGAAATCACAAAAAAGGGGATAACTCCCGAACCCCATGGAATTTCCCGGTAAACTTAACTGCGCTGGATTCAGGGGAGCGAGCCCTTTCCAACGAGGCCCCATTCATCCCAATCGGAGCCCTGTAGCAAAAGTGCGAAAAATCGGGCCAAAATATTCAAAGGGGTACCCCTTTGGATTTTTTGCGGATTTGGGAAATTTCTGGAGCGGCCCTTTTTGGGGTGGGAAATTGTTGGGGACTTCCCAGGAAGCCTGCGAATTTAATTCCACCCCGGGCTGACCAGTATTTCCCGAGATAATGGGCATTCTGCAGCCCCCCTTGGAGAAATCACAAAAAAGGGGATAACTCCCGAACCCCTTGGAATTTCCCGGTAAACTTAACTGCGCTGGATTCAAGGGAGCGAGCCCTTTCCAACGAGGCCCCATTCATCCCAATCGGAGCCCTGTAGCAAAAGTGCGAAAAATCGGGCCAAAATATTCAAAGGGGTACCCCTTTGGATTTTTTGCGGATTTGGGAAATTTCTGGAGCGGCCCTTTTTGGGGTGGGAAATTGTTGGGGACTTCCCAGGAAGCCTGCGAATTTAATTCCACCCCGGGCTGACCAGTATTTCCCGAGATAATGGGCATTCTGCAGCCCCCCTTGGGGAAATCACAAAAAAGGGGATAACTCCCGAACCCCATGGAATTTCCCGGTAAACTTAACTGCGCTGGATTCAGGGGAGCGAGCCCTTTCCAACGAGGCCCCATTCATCCCAATCGGAGCCCTGTAGCAAAAGTGCGAAAAATCGGGCCAAAATATTCAAAGGGGTACCCTTTTGGATTTTTTGCGGATTTGGGAAATTTCTGGAGCGGCTATTTTTCGGGTGGGAAATTGTTGGGGACTTCCCAGGAAGCCTGCGAATTTAATTCCACCCCGGGCTGACCAGTATTTCCCGAGATAATGGGCATTCTGCAGCCCCCCTTGGGGAAATCACAAAAAAGGGGATAACTCCCGAACCCCATGGAATTTCCCGGTAAACTTAACTGCGCTGGATTCAGGGGAGCGAGCCCTTTCCAACGAGGCCCCATTCATCCCAATCGGAGCCCTGTAGCAAAAGTGCGAAAAATCGGGCCAAAATATTCAAAGGGGTACCCCTTTGGATTTTTTGCGGATTTGGGAAATTTCTGGAGCGGCTATTTTTCGGGTGGGAAATTGTTGGGGACTTCCCAGGAAGCCTGCGAATTTAATTCCACCCCGGGCTGACCAGTATTTCCCGAGATAATTGGCATTCTGCAGCCCCCCTTGGAGAAATCACAAAAAAGGGGATAACTCCCGAACCCCTTGGAATTTCCCGGTAAACTTAACTGCGCTGGATTCAGGGGAGCGAGCCCTTTCCAACGAGGCCCCATTCATCCCAATCGGAGCCCTGTAGCAAAAGTGCGAAAAATCGGGCCAAAATATTCAAAGGGGTACTCCTTTGGATTTTTTGCGGATTTGGGAAATCTCCGGGGTGGCCCTTTTTGGGGTGGGAAATTGTTGGGGACCTCCCAGGGAGCCTGCGAATTTAATTCCACCCCGGGCTGACCAGTATTTCCCGAGATAATGGGCATTCTGCAGCCCCCCTTGGAGAAATCACAAAAAAGGGGATAACTCCCGAACCCCTTGGAATTTCCCGGTAAACTTAACTGCGCTGGATTCAGGGGAGCGAGCCCTTTCCAACGAGGCCCCATTCATCCCAATCGGAGCCCTGTAGCAAAAGTGCGAAAAATCGGGCCAAAATATTCAAAGGGGTACCCCTTTGGATTTTTTGCGGATTTGGGAAATCTCCGGGGTGGCCCTTTTTGGGGTGGGAAATTGTTGGGGACCTCCCAGGGAGCCTGCGAATTTAATTCCACCCCGGGCTGACCAGTATTTCCCGAGATAATGGGCATTCTGCAGCCCCCCTTGGGGAAATCACAAAAAAGGGGATAACTCCCGAACCCCATGGAATTTCCCGGTAAACTTAACTGCGCTGGATTCAGGGGAGCGAGCCCTTTCCAACGAGGCCCCATTCATCCCAATCGGAGCCCTGTAGCAAAAGTGCGAAAAATCGGGCCAAAATATTCAAAGGGGTACCCCTTTGGATTTTTTGCGGATTTGGGAAATCTCCGGGGTGGCCCTTTTTGGGGTGGGAAATTGTTGGGGACCTCCCAGGGAGCCTGCGAATTTAATTCCACCCCGGGCTGACCAGTATTTCCCGAGATAATGGGCATTCTGCAGCCCCCCTTGGGGAAATCACAAAAAAGGGGATAACTCCCGAACCCCTTGGAATTTCCCGGTAAACTTAACTGCGCTGGATTCAGGGGAGCGAGCCCTTTCCAACGAGGCCCCATTCATCCCAATCGGAGCCCTGTAGCAAAAGTGCGAAAAATCGGGCCAAAATATTCAAAGGGGTACCCCTTTGGATTTTTTGCGGATTTGGGAAATCTCCGGGGTGGCCCTTTTTGGGGTGGGAAATTGTTGGGGACCTCCCAGGGAGCCTGCGAATTTAATTCCACCCCGGGCTGACCAGTATTTCCCGAGATAATGGGCATTCTGCAGCCCCCCTTGGGGAAATCACAAAAAAGGGGATAACTCCCGAACCCCATGGAATTTCCCGGTAAACTTAACTGCGCTGGATTCAGGGGAGCGAGCCCTTTCCAACGAGGCCCCATTCATCCCAATCGGAGCCCTGTAGCAAAAGTGCGAAAAATCGGGCCAAAATATTCAAAGGGGTACCCCTTTGGATTTTTTGCGGATTTGGGAAATCTCCGGGGTGGCCCTTTTTGGGGTGGGAAATTGTTGGGGACCTCCCAGGGAGCCTGCGAATTTAATTCCACCCCGGGCTGACCAGTATTTCCCGAGATAATGGGCATTCTGCAGCCCCCCTTGGGGAAATCACAAAAAAGGGGATAACTCCCGAACCCCTTGGAATTTCCCGGTAAACTTAACTGCGCTGGATTCAGGGGAGCGAGCCCTTTCCAACGAGGCCCCATTCATCCCAATCGGAGCCCTGTAGCAAAAGTGCGAAAAATCGGGCCAAAATATTCAAAGGGGTACCCCTTTGGATTTTTTGCGGATTTGGGAAATCTCCGGGGTGGCCCTTTTTGGGGTGGGAAATTGTTGGGGACCTCCCAGGGAGCCTGCGAATTTAATTCCACCCCGGGCTGACCAGTATTTCCCGAGATAATGGGCATTCTGCAGCCCCCCTTGGGGAAATCACAAAAAAAGAGGATAACTCCCGAACCCCATGGAATTTCCCGGTAAACTTAACTGCGCTGGATTCAGGGGAGCGAGCCCTTTCCAACGAGGCCCCATTCATCCCAATCGGAGCCCTGTAGCAAAAGTGCGAAAAATCGGGCCAAAATATTCAAAGGGGTACCCCTTTGGATTTTTTGCGGATTTGGGAAATTTCTGGAGCGGCCCTTTTTGGGGTGGGAAATTGTTGGGGACTTCCCAGGAAGCCTGCGAATTTAATTCCACCCCGGGCTGACCAGTATTTCCCGAGATAATGGGCATTCTGCAGCCCCCCTTGGGGAAATCACAAAAAAGGGGATAACTCCCGAACCCCATGGAATTTCCCGGTAAACTTAACTGCGCTGGATTCAGGGGAGCGAGCCCTTTCCAACGAGGCCCCATTCATCCCAATCGGAGCCCTGTAGCAAAAGTGCGAAAAATCGGGCCAAAATATTCAAAGGGGTACCCCTTTGGATTTTTTGCGGATTTGGGAAATTTCTGGAGCGGCCCTTTTTGGGGTGGGAAATTGTTGGGGACCTCCCAGGGAGCCTGCGAATTTAATTCCACCCCGGGCTGACCAGTATTTCCCGAGATAATGGGCATTCTGCAGCCCCCCTTGGGGAAATCACAAAAAAGGGGATAACTCCCGAACCCCTTGGAATTTCCCGGTAAACTTAACTGCGCTGGATTCAGGGGAGCGAGCCCTTTCCAACGAGGCCCCATTCATCCCAATCGGAGCCCTGTAGCAAAAGTGCGAAAAATCGGGCCAAAATATTCAAAGGGGTACCCCTTTGGATTTTTTGCGGATTTGGGAAATCTCCGGGGTGGCCCTTTTTGGGGTGGGAAATTGTTGGGGACCTCCCAGGGAGCCTGCGAATTTAATTCCACCCCGGGCTGATCAGTATTTCCCGAGATAATGGGCATTCTGCAGCCCCCCTTGGAGAAATCACAAAAAAGGGGATAACTCCCGAACCCCTTGGAATTTCCCGGTAAACTTAACTGCGCTGGATTCAGGGGAGCGAGCCCTTTCCAACGAGGCCCCATTCATCCCAATCGGAGCACTGTAGCAAAAGTGCGAAAAATCGGGCCAAAATATTCAAAGGGGTACCCCTTTGGATTTTTTGCGGATTTGGGAAATCTCCGGGGTGGCCCTTTTTGGGGTGGGAAATTGTTGGGGACCTCCCAGGGAGCCTGCGAATTTAATTCCACCCCGGGCTGACCAGTATTTCCCGAGATAATGGGCATTCTGCAGCCCCCCTTGGGGAAATCACAAAAAAGGGGATAACTCCCGAACCCCTTGGAATTTCCCGGTAAACTTAACTGCGCTGGATTCAGGGGAGCGAGCCCTTTCTAACGAGGCCCCATTCATCCCAATCGGAGCCCTGTAGCAAAAGTGCGAAAAATCGGGCCAAAATATTCAAAGGGGTACCCCTTTGGATTTTTTGCGGATTTGGGAAATCTCCGGGGTGGCCCTTTTTGGGGTGGGAAATTGTTGGGGACCTCCCAGGGAGCCTGCGAATTTAATTCCACCCCGGGCTGACCAGTATTTCCCGAGATAATGGGCATTCTGCAGCCCCCCTTGGGGAAATCACAAAAAAGGGGATAACTCCCGAACCCCTTGGAATTTCCCGGTAAACTTAACTGCGCTGGATTCAGGGGAGCGAGCCCTTTCCAACGAGGCCCCATTCATCCCAATCGGAGCACTGTAGCAAAAGTGATAAAAATCGGGCCAAAATATTCAAAGGGGTACCCCTTTGGATTTTTTGCGGATTTGGGAAATCTCCGGGGTGGCCCTTTTTGGGGTGGGAAATTGTTGGGGACCTCCCAGGGAGCCTGCGAATTTAATTCCACCCCGGGCTGATCAGTATTTCCCGAGATAATGGGCATTCTGCAGCCCCTCTTGGGGAAATCACAAAAAAGGGGATAACTCCCGAACCCCTTGGAATTTCCCGGTAAACTTAACTGCGCTGGATTCAGGGGAGCGAGCCCTTTCCAACGAGGCCCCATTCATCCCAATCGGAGCCCTGTAGCAAAAGTGCGAGAAATCGGGCCAAAATATTCAAAGGGGATTTTGGATTTGGATTTTTTGCGGATTTGGGAAATCTCCGGGGTGGCCCTTTTTGGGGTGGGAAATTGTTGGGGACCTCCCAGGGAGCCTGCGAATTTAATTCCAGCCCGGGCTGATCAGTATTTCCCGAGATAATGGGCATTCTGCAGCCCCCCTTGGGGAAATCACAAAAAAGGGGATAACTCCCGAACCCCATGGAATTTCCCGGTAAACTTAACTGCGCTGGATTCAGGGGAGCGAGCCCTTTCCAACGAGGCCCCATTCATCCCAATCGGAGCCCTGTAGCAAAAGTGCGAAAAATCGGGCCAAAATATTCAAAGGGGTACCCCTTTGGATTTTTTGCGGATTTGGGAAATCTCCGGGGTGGCCCCTTTTGGGGTGGGAAATTGTTGGGGACCTCCCAGGGAGCCTGCGAATTTAATTCCACCCCGGGCTGACCAGTATTTCCCGAGATAATGGGCATTCTGCAGCCCCCCTTGGGGAAATCACAAAAAAGGGGATAACTCCCGAACCCCATGGAATTTCCCGGTAAACTTAACTGCGCTGGATTCAGGGGAGCGAGCCCTTTCCAACGAGGCCCCATTCATCCCAATCGGAGCCCTGTAGCAAAAGTGCGAAAAATCGGGCCAAAATATTCAAAGGGGTACCCCTTTGGATTTTTTGCGGATTTGGGAAATCTCCGGGGTGGCCCTTTTTGGGGTGGGAAATTGTTGGGGACCTCCCAGGGAGCCTGCGAATTTAATTCCACCCCGGGCTGACCAGTATTTCCCGAGATAATGGGCATTCTGCAGCCCCCCTTGGGGAAATCACAAAAAAGGGGATAACTCCCGAACCCCTTGGAATTTCCCGGTAAACTTAACTGCGCTGGATTCAGGGGAGCGAGCCCTTTCCAACGAGGCCCCATTCATCCCAATCGGAGCCCTGTAGCAAAAGTGCGAAAAATCGGGCCAAAATATTCAAAGGGGTACCCCTTTGGATTTTTTGCGGATTTGGGAAATCTCCGGGGTGGCCCTTTTTGGGGTGGGAAATTGTTGGGGACCTCCCAGCGAGCCTGCGAATTTAATTCCACCCCGGGCTGACCAGTATTTCCCGAGATAATGGGCATTCTGCAGCCCCCTTTGGGGAAATCACAAAAAAGGGGATAACTCCCGAACCCCTTGGAATTTCCCGGTAAACTTAACTGCGCTGGATTCAGGGGAGCGAGCCCTTTCCAACGAGGCCCCATTCATCCACATCGGAGCCCTGTAGCAAAAGTGCGAAAAATCGGGCCAAAATATTCAAAGGGGTACCCCTTTGGATTTTTTGCGGATTTGGGAAATCTCCGGGTGGCCCCTTTTGGGGTGGGAAATTGTTGGGGACCTCCCAGGGAGCCTGCGAATTTAATTCCACCCCGGGCTGACCAGTATTTCCCGAGATAATGGACATTCTGCAGCCCCCCTTGGGGAAATCACAAAAAAGGGGATAACTCCCGAACCCCTTGGAATTTCCCGGTAAACTTAACTGCGCTGGATTCAGGGGAGCGAGCCCTTTCCAACGAGGCCCCATTCATCCACATCGGAGCCCTGTAGCAAAAGTGCGAAAAATCGGGCCAAAATATTCAAAGGGGTACCCCTTTGGATTTTTTGCGGATTTGGGAAATCTCCGGGGTGGCCCCTTTTGGGGTGGGAAATTGTTGGGGACCTCCCAGGGAGCCTGCGAATTTAATTCCACCCCGGGCTGACCAGTATTTCCCGAGATAATGGGCATTCTGCAGCCCCCCTTGGGGAAATCACAAAAAAGGGGATAACTCCCGAACCCCTTGGAATTTCCCGGTAAACTTAACTGCGCTGGATTCAGGGGAGCGAGCCCTTTCCAACGAGGCCCCATTCATCCACATCGGAGCCCTGTAGCAAAAGTGCGAAAAATCGGGCCAAAATATTCAAAGGGGTACCCCTTTGGATTTTTTGCGGATTTGGGAAATTTCTGGAGCGGCCCTTTTTGGGGTGGGAAATTGTTGGGGGTTGAGTTTACAGCCCCTATCTTCGCATACACTACGGTACAGAAATTTGTTTATAGCCAGAACAACCACCCGAGTCAGTATTCCCGAACTCATACAACACCCAAGAGTTCTCAAACGCAAGGTTCACCACCTTCTCCTCCAACACCCACCCGACTCCCCATAATCTATCCTATCTTCCTCTCTGCCGTGTGTAATAAAATTGTAATTTTAGTTTAAGTATGCCTTGTTTTGGATAATAAATAAAATAAAATAAATAATGTTCTTTAATTTCCAGGGTAACAAATTAAAGGATGAGGTAAATCTCCAAAGCTGGCATCCAGAGCATCACTGCCACCATCCATCCACATCCAATCCGCCAACCCGCCAACAACCAGCGCAAGCACATCCGAAGCATACACAAAATGGGGTTTTTTTATTCTACATATTCTATCTATGTATAAAATAAAAAAAATGTAAAACCAATAAATGAAAATTATTAATTAAAATAAAAAATGCACATTGCCATAATTCAGTTTAATAAATTGCTTTCTTAGTTTGAACAAAATAAAATGTTTTTTTTCTTGCCAGCCGCTGATCTAATTAAAAACTCGAACCAATTTACACCTTGATCGCACACCTATTTTTTTTCTTATTCAAATTAAAGTTTCAAGGAATGAAGGAAGAAGAAGAAAATGTAAACAAAAATTTCTTGGTCCCAGCAGGATTTGCACTAGGGCACCATAAATGGCAGGCAGCAAGTCAACAGCTGATCGCACTGCCACCCAAAAAAAAATAAGCATGTTTAACTATTCCCGTCTTCATCGTATTCCTTTTTCTCTGATTCTAAACATCACCGACCCCTTTTCACCCATTCTAAACACCTCCACCCATTCCCGTCTTCCTCCTCGTATTGCTTTTTCTCATTAGAACACCATCGACCGCGTGCTGGCCGCTGCATGAATGAAAATCAAATTTTGTACTGAATTTCAGGATTTGCACCAGGGTCTCATGAACCGCAGGCAGCAATTATCAGGCGGCAGGGGATCCCCTGACGCCGCTCCCCCCTAAGAAGAAATATAATTGCAATTCCTTTTCAAACTCGTTTCATCGCTGTGTTTTTTTCTCTCATTCCAATTCATCGTATTTGATTGGCTGATCGCACTTCCCCTAAATAATACTTTTATTCACAATTGCATTTGAAACTATTTCTTTCATTTTTCTCGAAATGTTTTATTTATTAAAATTTTAATTCCAACCGAAATGTTTTATTTAAAATTTAAAATCCAACCGAAAGCCCCGTCGCCCTCCCTGAAATATTTGTATTTTCTAATAAAACATTTCGGTTGGAATTAAAATTTTAATAAATAAAACATTTCGAGGAAAATGAAAGAAATAGTTTCAAATGCAATTGTGAATAAAAGTATTATTTAGGGGAAGTGCGATCAGCCAATCAAATACGATGGGAATGAGGAATAAACACAGTGAATAAACTAGTTTGAAAAGGAATTGGATACTTTTTATATTATTCCTTCTTAGGGGGAAGTGACGTCATATGATCTGCCGCCCGATCGAATTGCTGCCTGGGGTTTATGGTGGCCTGGTGCAAATCCTGGCCAGCCGAAGAAATTGTTGTGCTACGTTTTTGAAAGTGAGGAAAATTTTTTTTATGCGTGCGACTAGGTGACCTCGCATTACCCAGGGCAGGTGCTACAGATTGGGGTGGATGACAAAAAAAAATGTTTTTTTTTCAACTAAGAAAGCAATTTAATTCTCGAGACGATAAAATACATTTATTACATGTAAATTTTAATCACTTTCACTTATTTTGTTGCGGTGTCGATGGTGTTCTTTTGAAAATTCCTCTCCGTCGTCCCGGGTGTACAGCCGTGATGCTCAGGATACCTGCTTGGAGGTGTACTTCATCCTTGAATTGATTACCTGGCAATTAAAGGATAATTATTTTGAAGATTCAAACCAAAAAACTGAGAATTAAATTTTACCGCGGCTGGTGGTTGGCTCCTTCGCTCTCAGCCACCATCACCTTACTTTTGCAACTGGCTGTGAATGGGGTTGTAAATTTTAATGTGGCCTGGGGTGTATGGTGTGCAACTAAACTGTAAATCGGCTCGAGGCCTCGCTTTAAACAGAGGTGGGCAATAATTATCTCATTTCTTTATAAGATCAGCGGGTGACAAGGAAAAAAACATTTTTTTTTTAAATTAAGAAAGAAACAATTTATTTATATTTCTTGAGATAAAATAAATTTCTCCAATTGTACATTTTAATCATTTTCAATTTGTTTCGGTGGCGACGGTTTTCTTTTGGAAATTCCTCTGCGGCGTCCTTTGATTTGCTTGCGCTGGTTGTTGGCTGGGGGGGTGGGTGGGTGGACAGCAGTGATGCTCAGGATACCTGCGTGGAGGTGAACTTCATCTTGAGCAAATCTAGATAATGCTGGAATTACAACATTTATTCAAGCGTTAGTGGTTTGTTTTTATTAATGTAATGGTTTTGCTTCCTACAGTCAT
The DNA here is from genome assembly GCA_949987705.1 of Thereva unica. Lineage (NCBI taxonomy): Eukaryota > Metazoa > Arthropoda > Insecta > Diptera > Therevidae > Thereva > Thereva unica. The sequence goes on from OX465286.1 coordinate 4,601,461, forward strand.
GGTTTCCGCTTATTATGCCGCAAGTTGTTGGGGGTTGTGGATTTTTTGCGATTTGAGAAATCTCCGGGCGGCCCTTTTTGGGGTGGGAAATTGTTGGGGACCTCCCAGGGAGCCTGCGAATTTAATTTCAGCCCGGGCTGACCAGTATTTCCCGAGATAATGGGCATTCTGCAGCCCCCCTTGGGGAAATCACAAAAAAGGGGATAACTCCCGAACCCCATGGAATTTCCCGGTAAACTTAACTGCGCTGGATTCAGGGGAGCGAGCCCTTTCCAACGAGGCCCCATTCATCCCAATCGGAGCCCTGTAGCAAAAGTGCGAAAAATCGGGCCAAAATATTCAAAGGGGTACCCCTTTGGATTTTTTGCGGATTTGGGAAATTTCTGGAGCGGCTATTTTTCGGGTGGGAAATTGTTGGGGACTTCCCAGGAAGCCTGCGAATTTAATTCCACCCCGGGCTGACCAGTATTTCCCGAGATAATTGGCATTCTGCAGCCCCCCTTGGGGAAATCACAAAAAAGGGGATAACTCCCGAACCCCATGGAATTTCCCGGTAAACTTAACTGCGCTGGATTCAGGGGAGCGAGCCCTTTCCAACGAGGCCCCATTCATCCCAATCGGAGCCCTGTAGCAAAAGTGCGAAAAATCGGGCCAAAATATTCAAAGGGGTACCCCTTTGGATTTTTTGCGGATTTGGGAAATCTCCGGGGTGGCCCTTTTTGGGGTGGGAAATTGTTGGGGACCTCCCAGGGAGCCTGCGAATTTAATTCCACCCCGGGCTGACCAGTATTTCCCGAGATAATGGGCATTCTGCAGCCCCCCTTGGAGAAATCACAAAAAAGGGGATAACTCCCGAACCCCTTGGAATTTCCCGGTAAACTTAACTGCGCTGGATTCAGGGGAGCGAGCCCTTTCCAACGAGGCCCCATTCATCCACATCGGAGCCCTGTAGCAAAAGGGCGAAAAATCGGGCCAAAATATTCAAAGGGGTACCCCTTTGGATTTTTTGCGGATTTGGGAAATTTCTGGAGCGGCCCTTTTTGGGGTGGGAAATTGTTGGGGACTTCCCAGGAAGCCTGCGAATTTAATTCCACCCCGGGCTGACCAGTATTTCCCGAGATAATGGGCATTCTGCAGCCCCCCTTGGAGAAATCACAAAAAAGGGGATAACTCCCGAACCCCTTGGAATTTCCCGGTAAACTTAACTGCGCTGGATTCAGGGGAGCGAGCCCTTTCCAACGAGGCCCCATTCATCCACATCGGAGCCCTGTAGCAAAAGTGCGAAAAATCGGGCCAAAATATTCAAAGGGGTACCCCTTTGGATTTTTTGCGGATTTGGGAAATTTCTGGAGCGGCCCTTTTTGGGGTGGGAAATTGTTGGGGACTTCCCAGGCTGCGAATTTAATTCCACCCCGGGCTGACCAGTATTTCCCGAGATAATTGGCATTCTGCAGCCCCCCTTGGGGAAATCACAAAAAAGGGGATAACTCCCGAACCCCATGGAATTTCCCGGTAAACTTAACTGCGCTGGATTCAGGGGAGCGAGCCCTTTCCAACGAGGCCCCATTCATCCACATCGGAGCCCTGTAGCAAAAGTGCGAAAAATCGGGCCAAAATATTCAAAGGGGTACCCCTTTGGATTTTTTGCGGATTTGGGAAATTTCTGGAGCGGCTATTTTTCGGGTGGGAAATTGTTGGGGACTTCCCAGGAAGCCTGCGAATTTAATTCCACCCCGGGCTGACCAGTATTTCCCGAGATAATTGGCATTCTGCAGCCCCCCTTGGGGAAATCACAAAAAAGGGGATAACTCCCGAACCCCATGGAATTTCCCGGTAAACTTAACTGCGCTGGATTCAGGGGAGCGAGCCCTTTCCAACGAGGCCCCATTCATCCCAATCGGAGCCCTGTAGCAAAAGTGCGAAAAATCGGGCCAAAATATTCAAAGGGGTACCCCTTTGGATTTTTTGCGGATTTGGGAAATTTCTGGAGCGGCCCTTTTTGGGGTGGGAAATTGTTGGGGACCTCCCAGGGAGCCTGCGAATTTAATTCCACCCCGGGCTGACCAGTATTTCCTGAGATAATGGGCATTCTGCAGCCCCCCTTGGGGAAATCACAAAAAAGGGGATAACTCCCGAACCCCATGGAATTTCCCGGTAAACTTAACTGCGCTGGATTCAGGGGAGCGAGCCCTTTCCAACGAGGCCCCATTCATCCCAATCGGAGCCCTGTAGCAAAAGTGCGAAAAATCGGGCCAAAATATTCAAAGGGGTACCCCTTTGGATTTTTTGCGGATTTGGGAAATCTCCGGGGTGGCCCTTTTTGGGGTGGGAAATTGTTGGGGACCTCCCAGGGAGCCTGCGAATTTAATTCCACCCCGGGCTGACCAGTATTTCCCGAGATAATGGGCATTCTGCAGCCCCCCTTGGGGAAATCACAAAAAAGGGGATAACTCCCGAACCCCATGGAATTTCCCGGTAAACTTAACTGCGCTGGATTCAGGGGAGCGAGCCCTTTCCAACGAGGCCCCATTCATCCCAATCGGAGCCCTGTAGCAAAAGTGCGAAAAATCGGGCCAAAATATTCAAAGGGGTACCCCTTTGGATTTTTTGCGGATTTGGGAAATTTCTGGAGCGGCCCTTTTTGGGGTGGGGAATTGTTGGGGACTTCCCAGGGAGCCTGCGAATTTAATTCCACCCCGGGCTGACCAGTATTTCCCGAGATAATGGGCATTCTGCAGCCCCCCTTGGGGAAATCACAAAAAAGGGGATAACTCCCGAACCCCTTGGAATTTCCCGGTAAACTTAACTGCGCTGGATTCAGGGGAGCGAGCCCTTTCCAACGAGGCCCCATTCATCCCAATCGGAGCCCTGTAGCAAAAGTGCGAAAAATCGGGCCAAAATATTCAAAGGGGTACCCCTTTGGATTTTTTGCGGATTTGGGAAATCTCCGGGGTGGCCCTTTTTGGGGTGGGAAATTGTTGGGGACCTCCCAGGGAGCCTGCGAATTTAATTCCACCCCGGGCTGACCAGTATTTCCCGAGATAATGGGCATTCTGCAGCCCCCCTTGGGGAAATCACAAAAAAGGGGATAACTCCCGAACCCCTTGGAATTTCCCGGTAAACTTAACTGCGCTGGATTCAGGGGAGCGAGCCCTTTCCAACGAGGCCCCATTCATCCCAATCGGAGCCCTGTAGCAAAAGTGCGAAAAATCGGGCCAAAATATTCAAAGGGGTACCCCTTTGGATTTTTTGCGGATTTGGGAAATCTCCGGGGTGGCCCTTTTTGGGGTGGGAAATTGTTGGGGACCTCCCAGGGAGCCTGCGAATTTAATTCCACTCCGGGCTGACCAGTATTTCCCGAGATAATGGGCATTCTGCAGCCCCCCTTGGGGAAATCACAAAAAAGGGGATAACTCCCGAACCCCTTGGAATTTCCCGGTAAACTTAACTGCGCTGGATTCAGGGGAGCGAGCCCTTTCCAACGAGGCCCCATTCATCCCAATCGGAGCCCTGTAGCAAAAGTGCGAAAAATCGGGCCAAAATATTCAAAGGGGTACCCCTTTGGATTTTTTGCGGATTTGGGAAATTTCTGGAGCGGCCCTTTTGGGGTGGGGAATTGTTGGGGACTTCCCAGGGAGCCTGCGAATTTAATTCCACCCCGGGCTGACCAGTATTTCCCGAGATAATGGGCATTCTGCAGCCCCCCTTGGGGAAATCACAAAAAAGGGGATAACTCCCGAACCCCTTGGAATTTCCCGGTAAACTTAACTGCGCTGGATTCAGGGGAGCGAGCCCTTTCCAACGAGGCCCCATTCATCCCAATCGGAGCCCTGTAGCAAAAGTGCGAAAAATCGGGCCAAAATATTCAAAGGGGTACCCCTTTGGATTTTTTGCGGATTTGGGAAATTTCTGGAGCGGCCCTTTTTGGGGTGGGGAATTGTTGGGGACTTCCCAGGGAGCCTGCGAATTTAATTCCACCCCGGGCTGACCAGTATTTCCCGAGATAATTGGCATTCTGCAGCCCCCCTTGGGGAAATCACAAAAAAGGGGATAACTCCCGAACCCCATGGAATTTCCCGGTAAACTTAACTGCGCTGGATTCAGGGGAGCGAGCCCTTTCCAACGAGGCCCCATTCATCCCAATCGGAGCCCTGTAGCAAAAGTGCGAAAAATCGGGCCAAAATATTCAAAGGGGTACCCCTTTGGATTTTTTGCGGATTTGGGAAATTTCTGGAGCGGCCCTTTTTGGGGTGGGAAATTGTTGGGGACCTCCCAGGGAGCCTGCGAATTTAATTCCACCCCGGGCTGACCAGTATTTCCCGAGATAATGGGCATTCTGCAGCCCCCCTTGGGGAAATCACAAAAAAGGGGATAACTCCCGAACCCCTTGGAATTTCCCGGTAAACTTAACTGCGCTGGATTCAGGGGAGCGAGCCCTTTCCAACGAGGCCCCATTCATCCCAATCGGAGCCCTGTAGCAAAAGTGCGAAAAATCGGGCCAAAATATTCAAAGGGGTACCCCTTTGGATTTTTTGCGGATTTGGGAAATCTCCGGGGTGGCCCTTTTTGGGGTGGGAAATTGTTGGGGACCTCCCAGGGAGCCTGCGAATTTAATTCCACCCCGGGCTGACCAGTATTTCCCGAGATAATTGGCATTCTGCAGCCCCCCTTGGGGAAATCACAAAAAAGGGGATAACTCCCGAACCCCATGGAATTTCCCGGTAAACTTAACTGCGCTGGATTCAGGGGAGCGAGCCCTTTCCAACGAGGCCCCATTCATCCCAATCGGAGCCCTGTAGCAAAAGTGCGAAAAATCGGGCCAAAATATTCAAAGGGGTACCCCTTTGGATTTTTTGCGGATTTGGGAAATTTCTGGAGCGGCCCTTTTTGGGGTGGGGAATTGTTGGGGACTTCCCAGGGAGCCTGCGAATTTAATTCCACCCCGGGCTGACCAGTATTTCCCGAGATAATTGGCATTCTGCAGCCCCCCTTGGGGAAATCACAAAAAAGGGGATAACTCCCGAACCCCATGGAATTTCCCGGTAAACTTAACTGCGCTGGATTCAGGGGAGCGAGCCCTTTCCAACGAGGCCCCATTCATCCCAATCGGAGCCCTGTAGCAAAAGTGCGAAAAATCGGGCCAAAATATTCAAAGGGGTACCCCTTTGGATTTTTTGCGGATTTGGGAAATTTCTGGAGCGGCCCTTTTTGGGGTGGGGAATTGTTGGGGACTTCCCAGGGAGCCTGCGAATTTAATTCTACCCCGGGCTGACCAGTATTTCCCGAGATAATGGGCATTCTGCAGCCCCCCTTGGGGAAATCACAAAAAAGGGGATAACTCCCGAACCCCTTGGAATTTCCCGGTAAACTTAACTGCGCTGGATTCAGGGGAGCGAGCCCTTTCCAACGAGGCCCCATTCATCCCAATCGGAGCCCTGTAGCAAAAGTGCGAAAAATCGGGCCAAAATATTCAAAGGGGTACCCCTTTGGATTTTTTGCGGATTTGGGAAATTTCTGGAGCGGCCCTTTTTGGGGTGGGGAATTGTTGGGGACTTCCCAGGGAGCCTGCGAATTTAATTCCACCCCGGGCTGACCAGTATTTCCCGAGATAATTGGCATTCTGCAGCCCCCCTTGGGGAAATCACAAAAAAGGGGATAACTCCCGAACCCCATGGAATTTCCCGGTAAACTTAACTGCGCTGGATTCAGGGGAGCGAGCCCTTTCCAACGAGGCCCCATTCATCGCAATCGGAGCCCTGTAGCAAAAGTGCGAAAAATCGGGCCAAAATATTCAAAGGGGTACCCCTTTGGATTTTTTGCGGATTTGGGAAATCTCCGGGGTGGCCCTTTTTGGGGTGGGAAATTGTTGGGGACCTCCCAGGGAGCCTGCGAATTTAATTCCACCCCGGGCTGACTAGTATTTCCCGAGATAATGGGCATTCTGCAGCCCCCCTTGGGGAAATCACAAAAAAGGGGATAACTCCCGAACCCCTTGGAATTTCCCGGTAAACTTAACTGCGCTGGATTCAGGGGAGCGAGCCCTTTCCAACGAGGCCCCATTCATCCCAATCGGAGCCCTGTAGCAAAAGTGCGAAAAATCGGGCCAAAATATTCAAAGGGGTACCCCTTTGGATTTTTTGCGGATTTGGGAAATTTCTGGAGCGGCCCTTTTTGGGGTGGGGAATTGTTGGGGACTTCCCAGGGAGCCTGCGAATTTAATTCCACCCCGGGCTGACCAGTATTTCCCGAGATAATGGGCATTCTGCAGCCCCCCTTGGGGAAATCACAAAAAAGGGGATAACTCCCGAACCCCTTGGAATTTCCCGGTAAACTTAACTGCGCTGGATTCAGGGGAGCGAGCCCTTTCCAACGAGGCCCCATTCATCCCAATCGGAGCCCTGTAGCAAAAGTGCGAAAAATCGGGCCAAAATATTCAAAGGGGTACCCCTTTGGATTTTTTGCGGATTTGGGAAATTTCTGGAGCGGCCCTTTTTGGGGTGGGGAATTGTTGGGGACTTCCCAGGGAGCCTGCGAATTTAATTCCACCCCGGGCTGACCAGTATTTCCCGAGATAATGGGCATTCTGCAGCCCCCCTTGGGGAAATCACAAAAAAGGGGATAACTCCCGAACCCCTTGGAATTTCCCGGTAAACTTAACTGCGCTGGATTCAGGGGAGCGAGCCCTTTCCAACGAGGCCCCATTCATCCCAATCGGAGCCCTGTAGCAAAAGTGCGAAAAATCGGGCCAAAATATTCAAAGGGGTACCCCTTTGGATTTTTTGCGGATTTGGGAAATCTCCGGGGTGGCCCTTTTTGGGGTGGGAAATTGTTGGGGACCTCCCAGGGAGCCTGCGAATTTAATTCCACCCCGGGCTGACCAGTATTTCCCGAGATAATTGGCATTCTGCAGCCCCCCTTGGGGAAATCACAAAAAAGGGGATAACTCCCGAACCCCTTGGAATTTCCCGGTAAACTTAACTGCGCTGGATTCAGGGGAGCGAGCCCTTTCCAACGAGGCCCCATTCATCCCAGTCGGAGCCCTGTAGCAAAAGTGCGAAAAATCGGGCCAAAATATTCAAAGGGGTACCCCTTTGGATTTTTTGCGGATTTGGGAAATCTCCGGGGTGGCCCTTTTTGGGGTGGGAAATTGTTGGGGACCTCCCAGGGAGCCTGCGAATTTAATTCCACCCCGGGCTGACCAGTATTTCCCGAGATAATGGGCATTCTGCAGCCCCCCTTGGGGAAATCACAAAAAAGGGGATAACTCCCGAACCCCTTGGAATTTCCCGGTAAACTTAACTGCGCTGGATTCAGGGGAGCGAGCCCTTTCCAACGAGGCCCCATTCATCCCAATCGGAGCCCTGTAGCAAAAGTGCGAAAAATCGGGCCAAAATATTCAAAGGGGTACCCCTTTGGATTTTTTGCGGATTTGGGAAATCTCCGGGGTGGCCCTTTTTGGGGTGGGAAATTGTTGGGGACCTCCCAGGGAGCCTGCGAATTTAATTCCACCCCGGGCTGACCAGTATTTCCCGAGATAATGGGCATTCTGCAGCCCCCCTTGGGGAAATCACAAAAAAGGGGATAACTCCCGAACCCCTTGGAATTTCCCGGTAAACTTAACTGCGCTGGATTCAGGGGAGCGAGCCCTTTCCAACGAGGCCCCATTCATCCCAATCGGAGCCCTGTAGCAAAAGTGCGAAAAATCGGGCCAAAATATTCAAAGGGGTACCCCTTTGGATTTTTTGCGGATTTGGGAAATCTCCGGGGTGGCCCTTTTTGGGGTGGGAAATTGTTGGGGACCTCCCAGGGAGCCTGCGAATTTAATTCCACCCCGGGCTGACCAGTATTTCCCGAGATAATGGGCATTCTGCAGCCCCCCTTGGGGAAATCACAAAAAAGGGGATAACTCCCGAACCCCTTGGAATTTCCCGGTAAACTTAACTGCGCTGGATTCAGGGGAGCGAGCCCTTTCCAACGAGGCCCCATTCATCCCAATCGGAGCCCTGTAGCAAAAGTGCGAAAAATCGGGCCAAAATATTCAAAGGGGTACCCCTTTGGATTTTTTGCGGATTTGGGAAATCTCCGGGGTGGCCCTTTTTGGGGTGGGAAATTGTTGGGGACCTCCCAGGGAGCCTGCGAATTTAATTCCACCCCGGGCTGACCAGTATTTCCCGAGATAATGGGCATTCTGCAGCCTCCCTTGGGGAAATCACAAAAAAGGGGATAACTCCCGAACCCCATGGAATTTCCCGGTAAACTTAACTGCGCTGGATTCAGGGGAGCGAGCCCTTTCCAACGAGGCCCCATTCATCCCAATCGGAGCCCTGTAGCAAAAGTGCGAAAAATCGGGCCAAAATATTCAAAGGGGTACCCCTTTGGATTTTTTGCGGATTTGGGAAATCTCCGGGGTGGCCCTTTTTGGGGTGGGAAATTGTTGGGGACCTCCCAGGGAGCCTGCGAATTTAATTCCACCCCGGGCTGACCAGTATTTCCCGAGATAATGGGCATTCTGCAGCCCCCCTTGGGGAAATCACAAAAAAGGGGATAACTCCCGAACCCCTTGGAATTTCCCGGTAAACTTAACTGCGCTGGATTCAGGGGAGCGAGCCCTTTCCAACGAGGCCCCATTCATCCCAATCGGAGCCCTGTAGCAAAAGTGCGAAAAATCGGGCCAAAATATTCAAAGGGGTACCCCTTTGGATTTTTTGCGGATTTGGGAAATCTCCGGGGTGGCCCTTTTTGGGGTGGGAAATTGTTGGGGACCTCCCAGGGAGCCTGCGAATTTAATTCCACCCCGGGCTGACCAGTATTTCCCGAGATAATGGGCATTCTGCAGCCCCCCTTGGGGAAATCACAAAAAAGGGGATAACTCCCGAACCCCTTGGAATTTCCCGGTAAACTTAACTGCGCTGGATTCAGGGGAGCGAGCCCTTTCCAACGAGGCCCCATTCATCCCAATCGGAGCCCTGTAGCAAAAGTGCGAAAAATCGGGCCAAAATATTCAAAGGGGTACCCCTTTGGATTTTTTGCGGATTTGGGAAATCTCCGGGGTGGCCCTTTTTGGGGTGGGAAATTGTTGGGGACCTCCCAGGGAGCCTGCGAATTTAATTCCACCCCGGGCTGACCAGTATTTCCCGAGATAATGGGCATTCTGCAGCCCCCCTTGGGGAAATCACAAAAAAGGGGATAACTCCCGAACCCCTTGGAATTTCCCGGTAAACTTAACTGCGCTGGATTCAGGGGAGCGAGCCCTTTCCAACGAGGCCCCATTCATCCCAATCGGAGCCCTGTAGCAAAAGTGCGAAAAATCGGGCCAAAATATTCAAAGGGGTACCCCTTTGGATTTTTTGCGGATTTGGGAAATCTCCGGGGTGGCCCTTTTTGGGGTGGGAAATTGTTGGGGACCTCCCAGGGAGCCTGCGAATTTAATTCCACCCCGGGCTGACCAGTATTTCCCGAGATAATGGGCATTCTGCAGCCCCCCTTGGGGAAATCACAAAAAAGGGGATAACTCCCGAACCCCTTGGAATTTCCCGGTAAACTTAACTGCGCTGGATTCAGGGGAGCGAGCCCTTTCCAACGAGGCCCCATTCATCCCAATCGGAGCCCTGTAGCAAAAGTGCGAAAAATCGGGCCAAAATATTCAAAGGGGTACCCCTTTGGATTTTTTGCGGATTTGGGAAATCTCCGGGGTGGCCCTTTTTGGGGTGGGAAATTGTTGGGGACCTCCCAGGGAGCCTGCGAATTTAATTCCACCCCGGGCTGACCAGTATTTCCCGAGATAATGGGCATTCTGCAGCCCCCCTTGGGGAAATCACAAAAAAGGGGATAACTCCCGAACCCCTTGGAATTTCCCGGTAAACTTAACTGCGCTGGATTCAGGGGAGCGAGCCCTTTCCAACGAGGCCCCATTCATCCCAATCGGAGCCCTGTAGCAAAAGTGCGAAAAATCGGGCCAAAATATTCAAAGGGGTACCCCTTTGGATTTTTTGCGGATTTGGGAAATCTCCGGGGTGGCCCTTTTTGGGGTGGGAAATTGTTGGGGACCTCCCAGGGAGCCTGCGAATTTAATTCCACCCCGGGCTGACCAGTATTTCCCGAGATAATGGGCATTCTGCAGCCTCCCTTGGGGAAATCACAAAAAAGGGGATAACTCCCGAACCCCATGGAATTTCCCGGTAAACTTAACTGCGCTGGATTCAGGGGAGCGAGCCCTTTCCAACGAGGCCCCATTCATCCCAATCGGAGCCCTGTAGCAAAAGTGCGAAAAATCGGGCCAAAATATTCAAAGGGGTACCCCTTTGGATTTTTTGCGGATTTGGGAAATTTCTGGAGCGGCCCTTTTTGGGGTGGGGAATTGTTGGGGACTTCCCAGGGAGCCTGCGAATTTAATTCCACCCCGGGCTGACCAGTATTTCCCGAGATAATAGGCATTCTGCAGCCCCCTTGGGGAAATCACAAAAAAGGGGATAACTCCCGAACCCCTTGGAATTTCCCGGTAAACTTAACTGCGCTGGATTCAGGGGAGCGAGCCCTTTCCAACGAGGCCCCATTCATCCCAATCGGAGCCCTGTAGCAAAAGTGCGAAAAATCGGGCCAAAATATTCAAAGGGGTACCCCTTTGGATTTTTTGCGGATTTGGGAAATTTCTGGAGCGGCCCTTTTTGGGGTGGGGAATTGTTGGGGACTTCCCAGGGAGCCTGCGAATTTAATTCCACCCCGGGCTGACCAGTATTTCCCGAGATAATAGGCATTCTGCAGCCCCCCTTGGGGAAATCACAAAAAAGGGGATAACTCCCGAACCCCTTGGAATTTCCCGGTAAACTTAACTGCGCTGGATTCAGGGGAGCGAGCCCTTTCCAACGAGGCCCCATTCATCCCAATCGGAGCCCTGTAGCAAAAGTGCGAAAAATCGGGCCAAAATATTCAAAGGGGTACCCCTTTGGATTTTTTGCGGATTTGGGAAATTTCTGGAGCGGCCCTTTTTGGGGTGGGAAATTGTTGGGGACTTCCCAGGAAGCCTGCGAATTTAATTCCACCCCGGGCTGACCAGTATTTCCCGAGATAATGGGCATTCTGCAGCCCCCTTGGGGAAATCACAAAAAAGGGGATAACTCCCGAACCCCTTGGAATTTCCCGGTAAACTTAACTGCGCTGGATTCAGGGGAGCGAGCCCTTTCCAACGAGGCCCCATTCATCCCAATCGGAGCCCTGTAGCAAAAGTGCGAAAAATCGGGCCAAAATATTCAAAGGGGTACCCCTTTGGATTTTTTGCGGATTTGGGAAATCTCCGGGGTGGCCCTTTTTGGGATGGGAAATTGTTGGGGACCTCCCAGGGAGCCTGCGAATTTAAGTCCACCCCGGGCTGACCAGTATTTCCCGAGATAATGGGCATTCTGCAGCCCCCCTTGGGGAAATCACAAAAAAGGGGATAACTCCCGAACCCCATGGAATTTCCCGGTAAACTTAACTGCGCTGGATTCAGGGGAGCGAGCCCTTTCCAACGAGTCCCCATTCATCCCAATCGGAGCCCTGTAGCAAAAGTGCGAAAAATCGGGCCAAAATATTCAAAGGGGTACCCCTTTGGATTTTTTGCGGATTTGGGAAATTTCTGGAGCGGCCCTTTTTGGGGTGGGGAATTGTTGGGGACTTCCCAGGGAGCCTGCGAATTTAATTCCACCCCGGGCTGACCAGTATTTCCCGAGATAATGGGCATTCTGCAGCCCCCCTTGGGGAAATCACAAAAAAGGGGATAACTCCCGAACCCCTTGGAATTTCCCGGTAAACTTAACTGCGCTGGATTCAGGGGAGCGAGCCCTTTCCAACGAGGCCCCATTCATCCCAATCGGAGCCCTGTAGCAAAAGTGCGAAAAATCGGGCCAAAATATTCAAAGGGGTACCCCTTTGGATTTTTTGCGGATTTGGGAAATTTCTGGAGCGGCCCTTTTTGGGGTGGGGAATTGTTGGGGACTTCCCAGGGAGCCTGCGAATTTAATTCCACCCCGAGCTGACCAGTATTTCCTGAGATAATGGGCATTCTGCAGCCCCCCTTGGGGAAATCACAAAAAAGGGGATAACTCCCGAACCCCTTGGAATTTCCCGGTAAACTTAACTGCGCTGGATTCAGGGGAGCGAGCCCTTTCCAACGAGGCCCCATTCATCCCAATCGGAGCCCTGTAGCAAAAGTGCGAAAAATCGGGCCAAAATATTCAAAGGGGTACCCCTTTGGATTTTTTGCGGATTTGGGAAATTTCTGGAGCGGCCCTTTTTGGGGTGGGGAATTGTTGGGGACTTCCCAGGGAGCCTGCGAATTTAATTCCACCCCGGGCTGACCAGTATTTCCCGAGATAATGGGCATTCTGCAGCCCCCCTTGGGGAAATCACAAAAAAGGGGATAACTCCCGAACCCCTTGGAATTTCCCGGTAAACTTAACTGCGCTGGATTCAGGGGAGCGAGCCCTTTCCAACGAGGCCCCATTCATCCCAATCGGAGCCCTGTAGCAAAAGTGCGAAAAATCGGGCCAAAATATTCAAAGGGGTACCCCTTTGGATTTTTTGCGGATTTGGGAAATTTCTGGAGCGGCCCTTTTTGGGGTGGGGAATTGTTGGGGACTTCCCAGGGAGCCTGCGAATTTAATTCCACCCCGGGCTGACCAGTATTTCCCGAGATAATGGGCATTCTGCAGCCCCCCTTGGGGAAATCACAAAAAAGGGGATAACTCCCGAACCCCTTGGAATTTCCCGGTAAACTTAACTGCGCTGGATTCAGGGGAGCGAGCCCTTTCCAACGAGGCCCCATTCATCCCAATCGGAGCCCTGTAGTAAAAGTGCGAAAAATCGGGCCAAAATATTCAAAGGGGTACCCCTTTGGATTTTTTGCGGATTTGGGAAATCTCCGGGGTGGCCCTTTTTGGGGTGGGAAATTATTGGGGACCTCCCAGGGAGCCTGCGAATTTAATTCCACCCCGGGCTGACCAGTATTTCCTGAGATAATGGGCATTCTGCAGCCCCCCTTGGGGAAATCACAAAAAAGGGGATAACTCCCGAACCCCTTGGAATTTCCCGGTAAACTTAACTGCGCTGGATTCAGGGGAGCGAGCCCTTTCCAACGAGGCCCCATTCATCCCAATCGGAGCCCTGTAGCAAAAGTGTGAAAAATCGGGCCAAAATATTCAAAGGGGTACCCCTTTGGATTTTTTGCGGATTTGGGGAATTTCTGGAGCGGCCGTTTTTGGGGTGGGAAATTGTTGGGGACCTCCCAGGGAGCCTGCGAATTTAATTCCACCCCGGGCTGACCAGTATTTCCCGAGATAATTGGCATTCTGCAGCCCCCCTTGGGGAAATCACAAAAAAGGGGATAACTCCCGAACCCCATGGAATTTCCCGGTAAACTTAACTGCGCTGGATTCAGGGGAGCGAGCCCTTTCCAACGAGGCCCCATTCATCCCAATCGGAGCCCTGTAGCAAAAGTGCGAAAAATCGGGCCAAAATATTCAAAGGGGTACCCCTTTGGATTTTTTGCGGATTTGGGAAATTTCTGGAGCGGCCCTTTTTGGGGTGGGAAATTGTTGGGGACTTCCCAGGAAGCCTGCGAATTTAATTCCACCCCGGGCTGACCAGTATTTCCCGAGATAATGGGCATTCTGCAGCCCCCCTTGGAGAAATCACAAAAAAGGGGATAACTCCCGAACCCCTTGGAATTTCCCGGTAAACTTAACTGCGCTGGATTCAAGGGAGCGAGCCCTTTCCAACGAGGCCCCATTCATCCCAATCGGAGCCCTGTAGCAAAAGTGCGAAAAATCGGGCCAAAATATTCAAAGGGGTACCCCTTTGGATTTTTTGCGGATTTGGGAAATTTCTGGAGCGGCCCTTTTTGGGGTGGGAAATTGTTGGGGACTTCCCAGGAAGCCTGCGAATTTAATTCCACCCCGGGCTGACCAGTATTTCCCGAGATAATGGGCATTCTGCAGCCCCCCTTGGGGAAATCACAAAAAAGGGGATAACTCCCGAACCCCATGGAATTTCCCGGTAAACTTAACTGCGCTGGATTCAGGGGAGCGAGCCCTTTCCAACGAGGCCCCATTCATCCCAATCGGAGCCCTGTAGCAAAAGTGCGAAAAATCGGGCCAAAATATTCAAAGGGGTACCCCTTTGGATTTTTTGCGGATTTGGGAAATTTCTGGAGCGGCTATTTTTCGGGTGGGAAATTGTTGGGGACTTCCCAGGAAGCCTGCGAATTTAATTCCACCCCGGGCTGACCAGTATTTCCCGAGATAATTGGCATTCTGCAGCCCCCCTTGGGGAAATCACAAAAAGGGGATAACTCCCGAACCCCATGGAATTTCCCGGTAAACTTAACTGCGCTGGATTCAGGGGAGCGAGCCCTTTCCAACGAGGCCCCATTCATCCCAATCGGAGCCCTGTAGCAAAAGTGCGAAAAATCGGGCCAAAATATTCAAAGGGGTACCCCTTTGGATTTTTTGCGGATTTGGGAAATTTCTGGAGCGGCCCTTTTTGGGGTGGGAAATTGTTGGGGACTTCCCAGGAAGCCTGCGAATTTAATTCCACCCCGGGCTGACCAGTATTTCCCGAGATAATGGGCATTCTGCAGCCCCCCTTGGGGAAATCACAAAAAAGGGGATAACTCCCGAACCCCATGGAATTTCCCGGTAAACTTAACTGCGCTGGATTCAGGGGAGCGAGCCCTTTCCAACGAGGCCCCATTCATCCCAATCGGAGCCCTGTAGCAAAAGTGCGAAAAATCGGGCCAAAATATTCAAAGGGGTACCCCTTTGGATTTTTTGCGGATTTGGGAAATTTCTGGAGCGGCTATTTTTCGGGTGGGAAATTGTTGGGGACTTCCCAGGAAGCCTGCGAATTTAATTCCACCCCGGGCTGACCAGTATTTCCCGAGATAATTGGCATTCTGCAGCCCCCCTTGGAGAAATCACAAAAAAGGGGATAACTCCCGAACCCCTTGGAATTTCCCGGTAAACTTAACTGCGCTGGATTCAGGGGAGCGAGCCCTTTCCAACGAGGCCCCATTCATCCCAATCGGAGCCCTGTAGCAAAAGTGCGAAAAATCGGGCCAAAATATTCAAAGGGGTACTCCTTTGGATTTTTTGCGGATTTGGGAAATCTCCGGGGTGGCCCTTTTTGGGGTGGGAAATTGTTGGGGACCTCCCAGGGAGCCTGCGAATTTAATTCCACCCCGGGCTGACCAGTATTTCCCGAGATAATGGGCATTCTGCAGCCCCCCTTGGAGAAATCACAAAAAAGGGGATAACTCCCGAACCCCTTGGAATTTCCCGGTAAACTTAACTGCGCTGGATTCAGGGGAGCGAGCCCTTTCCAACGAGGCCCCATTCATCCCAATCGGAGCCCTGTAGCAAAAGTGCGAAAAATCGGGCCAAAATATTCAAAGGGGTACCCCTTTGGATTTTTTGCGGATTTGGGAAATCTCCGGGGTGGCCCTTTTTGGGGTGGGAAATTGTTGGGGACCTCCCAGGGAGCCTGCGAATTTAATTCCACCCCGGGCTGACCAGTATTTCCCGAGATAATGGGCATTCTGCAGCCCCCCTTGGGGAAATCACAAAAAAGGGGATAACTCCCGAACCCCATGGAATTTCCCGGTAAACTTAACTGCGCTGGATTCAGGGGAGCGAGCCCTTTCCAACGAGGCCCCATTCATCCCAATCGGAGCCCTGTAGCAAAAGTGCGAAAAATCGGGCCAAAATATTCAAAGGGGTACCCCTTTGGATTTTTTGCGGATTTGGGAAATCTCCGGGGTGGCCCTTTTTGGGGTGGGAAATTGTTGGGGACCTCCCAGGGAGCCTGCGAATTTAATTCCACCCCGGGCTGACCAGTATTTCCCGAGATAATGGGCATTCTGCAGCCCCCCTTGGGGAAATCACAAAAAAGGGGATAACTCCCGAACCCCTTGGAATTTCCCGGTAAACTTAACTGCGCTGGATTCAGGGGAGCGAGCCCTTTCCAACGAGGCCCCATTCATCCCAATCGGAGCCCTGTAGCAAAAGTGCGAAAAATCGGGCCAAAATATTCAAAGGGGTACCCCTTTGGATTTTTTGCGGATTTGGGAAATCTCCGGGGTGGCCCTTTTTGGGGTGGGAAATTGTTGGGGACCTCCCAGGGAGCCTGCGAATTTAATTCCACCCCGGGCTGACCAGTATTTCCCGAGATAATGGGCATTCTGCAGCCCCCCTTGGGGAAATCACAAAAAAGGGGATAACTCCCGAACCCCATGGAATTTCCCGGTAAACTTAACTGCGCTGGATTCAGGGGAGCGAGCCCTTTCCAACGAGGCCCCATTCATCCCAATCGGAGCCCTGTAGCAAAAGTGCGAAAAATCGGGCCAAAATATTCAAAGGGGTACCCCTTTGGATTTTTTGCGGATTTGGGAAATCTCCGGGGTGGCCCTTTTTGGGGTGGGAAATTGTTGGGGACCTCCCAGGGAGCCTGCGAATTTAATTCCACCCCGGGCTGACCAGTATTTCCCGAGATAATGGGCATTCTGCAGCCCCCCTTGGGGAAATCACAAAAAAGGGGATAACTCCCGAACCCCTTGGAATTTCCCGGTAAACTTAACTGCGCTGGATTCAGGGGAGCGAGCCCTTTCCAACGAGGCCCCATTCATCCCAATCGGAGCCCTGTAGCAAAAGTGCGAAAAATCGGGCCAAAATATTCAAAGGGGTACCCCTTTGGATTTTTTGCGGATTTGGGAAATCTCCGGGGTGGCCCTTTTTGGGGTGGGAAATTGTTGGGGACCTCCCAGGGAGCCTGCGAATTTAATTCCACCCCGGGCTGACCAGTATTTCCCGAGATAATGGGCATTCTGCAGCCCCCCTTGGGGAAATCACAAAAAAAGAGGATAACTCCCGAACCCCATGGAATTTCCCGGTAAACTTAACTGCGCTGGATTCAGGGGAGCGAGCCCTTTCCAACGAGGCCCCATTCATCCCAATCGGAGCCCTGTAGCAAAAGTGCGAAAAATCGGGCCAAAATATTCAAAGGGGTACCCCTTTGGATTTTTTGCGGATTTGGGAAATTTCTGGAGCGGCCCTTTTTGGGGTGGGAAATTGTTGGGGACCTCCCAGGGAGCCTGCGAATTTAATTCCACCCCGGGCTGACCAGTATTTCCCGAGATAATGGGCATTCTGCAGCCCCCCTTGGGGAAATCACAAAAAAGGGGATAACTCCCGAACCCCTTGGAATTTCCCGGTAAACTTAACTGCGCTGGATTCAGGGGAGCGAGCCCTTTCCAACGAGGCCCCATTCATCCCAATCGGAGCCCTGTAGCAAAAGTGCGAAAAATCGGGCCAAAATATTCAAAGGGGTACCCCTTTGGATTTTTTGCGGATTTGGGAAATTTCTGGAGCGGCCCTTTTTGGGGTGGGAAATTGTTGGGGACCTCCCAGGGAGCCTGCGAATTTAATTCCACCCCGGGCTGACCAGTATTTCCCGAGATAATGGGCATTCTGCAGCCCCCCTTGGGGAAATCACAAAAAAGGGGATAACTCCCGAACCCCATGGAATTTCCCGGTAAACTTAACTGCGCTGGATTCAGGGGAGCGAGCCCTTTCCAACGAGGCCCCATTCATCCCAATCGGAGCCCTGTAGCAAAAGTGCGAAAAATCGGGCCAAAATATTCAAAGGGGTACCCCTTTGGATTTTTTGCGGATTTGGGAAATTTCTGGAGCGGCCCTTTTTGGGGTGGGAAATTGTTGGGGACTTCCCAGGAAGCCTGCGAATTTAATTCCACCCCGGGCTGACCAGTATTTCCCGAGATAATGGGCATTCTGCAGCCCCCCTTGGGGAAATCACAAAAAAGGGGATAACTCCCGAACCCCATGGAATTTCCCGGTAAACTTAACTGCGCTGGATTCAGGGGAGCGAGCCCTTTCCAACGAGGCCCCATTCATCCCAAACGGAGCCCTGTAGCAAAAGTGCGAAAAATCGGGCCAAAAAATTCAAAGGGGTACCCCTTTGGATTTTTTGCGGATTTGGGAAATCTCCGGGGTGGCCCCTTTTGGGGTGGGAAATTGTTGGGGACCTCCCAGGGAGCCTGCGAATTTAATTCCACCCCGGGCTGACCAGTATTTCCCGAGATAATGGACATTCTGCAGCCCCCCTTGGGGAAATCACAAAAAGGGGATAACTCCCGAACCCCTTGGAATTTCCCGGTAAACTTAACTGCGCTGGATTCAGGGGAGCGAGCCCTTTCCAACGAGGCCCCATTCATCCCAATCGGAGCCCTGTAGCAAAAGTGCGAAAAATCGGGCCAAAATATTCAAAGGGGTACCCCTTTGGATTTTTTGCGGATTTGGGAAATCTCCGGGGTGGCCCCTTTTGGGGTGGGAAATTGTTGGGGACCTCCCAGGGAGCCTGCGAATTTAATTCCACCCCGGGCTGACCAGTATTTCCCGAGATAATGGGCATTCTGCAGCCCCCCTTGGGGAAATCACAAAAAGGGGATAACTCCCGAACCCCTTGGAATTTCCCGGTAAACTTAACTGCGCTGGATTCAGGGGAGCGAGCCCTTTCCAACGAGGCCCCATTCATCCCAATCGGAGCCCTGTAGCAAAAGTGCGAAAAATCGGGCCAAAATATTCAAAGGGGTACCCCTTTGGATTTTTTGCGGATTTGGGAAATCTCCGGGGTGGCCCCTTTTGGAGTGGGAAATTGTTGGGGACCTCCCAGGGAGCCTGCGAATTTAATTCCACCCCGGGCTGACCAGTATTTCCCGAGATAATGGGCATTCTGCAGCCCCCCTTGGGGAAATCACATAAAAGGGGATAACTCCCGAACCCCTTGGAATTTCCCGGTAAACTTAACTGCGCTGGATTCAGGGGAGCGAGCCCTTTCCAACGAGGCCCCATTCATCCCAATCGGAGCCCTGTAGCAAAAGTGCGAAAAATCGGGCCAAAATATTCAAAGGGGTACCCCTTTGGATTTTTTGCGGATTTGGGAAATCTCCGGGGTGGCCCCTTTTGGGGTGGGAAATTGTTGGGGACCTCCCAGGGAGCCTGCGAATTTAATTCCACCCCGGGCTGACCAGTATTTCCCGAGATAATGGGCATTCTGCAGCCCCCCTTGGGGAAATCACATAAAAGGGGATAACTCCCGAACCCCTTGGAATTTCCCGGTAAACTTAACTGCGCTGGATTCAGGGGAGCGAGCCCTTTCCAACGAGGCCCCATTCATCCCAATCGGAGCCCTGTAGCAAAAGTGCGAAAAATCGGGCCAAAATATTCAAATATTCCCTTTGGATTTTTTGCGGATTTGGGAAATCTCCGGGGTGGCCCCTTTTGGGGTGGGAAATTGTTGGGGACCTCCCAGGGAGCCTGCGAATTTAATTCCACCCCGGGCTGACCAGTATTTCCCGAGATAATGGGCATTCTGCAGCCCCCCTTGGGGAAATCACAAAAAGGGGATAACTCCCGCACCCCTTGGAATTTCCCGGTAAACTTAACTGCGCTGGATTCAGGGGAGCGAGCCCTTTCCAACGAGGCCCCATTCATCCCAATCGGAGCCCTGTAGCAAAAGTGCGAAAAATCGGGCCAAAATATTCAAAGGGGTACCCCTTTGGATTTTTTGCGGATTTGGGAAATCTCCGGGGTGGCCCCTTTTGGAGTGGGAAATTGTTGGGGACCTCCCAGGGAGCCTGCGAATTTAATTCCACCCCGGGCTGACCAGTATTTCCCGAGATAATGGGCATTCTGCAGCCCCCCTTGGGGAAATCACAAAAAGGGGATAACTCCCGAACCCCTTAGAATTTCCCGGTAAACTTAACTGCGCTGGATTCAGGGGAGCGAGCCCTTTCCAACGAGGCCCCATTCATCCCAATCGGAGCCCTGTAGCAAAAGTGCGAAAAATCGGGCCAAAATATTCAAAGGGGTACCCCTTTGGATTTTTTGCGGATTTGGGAAATCTCCGGGGTGGCCCCTTTTGGGGTGGGAAATTGTTGGGGACCTCCCAGGGAGCCTGCGAATTTAATTCCACCCCGGGCTGACCAGTATTTCCCGAGATAATTGGCATTCTGCAGCCCCCCTTGGGGAAATCACAAAAAAGGGGATAACTCCCGAACCCCATGGAATTTCCCGGTAAACTTAACTGCGCTGGATTCAGGGGAGCGAGCCCTTTCCAACGAGGCCCCATTCATCCACATCGGAGCCCTGTAGCAAAAGTGCGAAAAATCGGGCCAAAATATTCAAAGGGGTACCCCTTTGGATTTTTTGCGGATTTGGGAAATCTCCGGGGTGGCCCCTTTTGGGGTGGGAAATTGTTGGGGACCTCCCAGGGAGCCTGCGAATTTAATTCCACCCCGGGCTGACCAGTATTTCCCGAGATAATGGGCATTCTGCAGCCCCCCTTGGGGAAATCACAAAAAAGGGGATAACTCACGAAACCCCTTGGAATTTCCCGGTAAACTTAACTGCGCTGGATTCAGGGGAGCGACCCCTTTCCAACGAGGCCCCATTCATCCCAATCGGAGCCCTGTAGCAAAAGTGCGAAAAATCGGGCCAAAATATTCAAAGGGGTACCCCTTTGGATTTTTTGCGGATTTGGGAAATTTCTGGAGCGGCCCTTTTTGGGGTGGGAAATTGTTGGGGGTTGAGTTTACAGCCCCTATCTTCGCATACACTACGGTACAGAAATTTGTTTATAGCAAGAACAACCACCCGAGTCAGTATTCCCGAACTCATACAACACCCAAGAGTTCTCAAACGCAAGGTTCACCACCTTCTCCTCCAACACCCACCCGACTCCGCATAATCTGTCCTATCTTCCTCTCTGCCGTGTGTAATTAAATTGTAATTTTAGTTTAAGTATGCCTTGTTTTGGCAAATAAATAAAATAAAATAAATAATGTTCTTTAATTTCCAGGGTAACAAATTAAAGGATGAGGTAAATCTCCAAAGCTGGCATCCAGAGCATCACTGCCACCATCCATCCACATCCAATCCGCCAACCCGCCAACAACCAGCGCAAGCACATCCGAAGCATACACAAAATGGGGTTTTTTTATTCTACATATTCTATCTATGTATAAAATAAAAAAAATGTAAAACCAATAAATGAAAATTATTAATTAAAATAAAAAATGCACATTGCCATAATTCCGTTTAATAAATTGCTTTCTTAGTTTGAATAAAATAAAATGTTTTTTTTCTTGCCAGCCGCTGATCTAATTAAAAACTCGAACCAATTTACACCTTGATCGCACACCTATTTTTGTTCTTATTAAAATTAAGTTAGTCGACATTTACCATCATCACAAGAGAAGCACCCTTATTTAATCACCCGTGGAATATGTCCAGAATCCGCAACCCCAGCAGTTTCGTGCTATCCCGGGAGCTAGACGATGAATTATTTTTAACTGCAAAATAATTAATATTCTTCAATTTCCAGGATGAAATAAATCCCCAAAGCTGTTATCCCAAGCATCACTGCCATCCACCCACCCCGGCCAACAACCTGTGCAAGCAAATCAACGGACAATGGAAAGGAATCTTTTAAAAAACACCCCGACCACCGCGAAACGCAAGATGGTCTTTGCTGGAGATGCATAAAATCTACAAAAAATAAAAACAAATTGAAAATGATTAAAATGTACAATTGGAGAAATTTATTTTATCTCACGAAATATAAATAAATTGTTTCTTTCTTAATTTAAAAAAAAATCTTTTTTTTCCTTGTCACCCGCTGATCTTATAAAGAAATGAGATAATTATTGCCCACCTCTGTTTAAAGCGAGGCCTCGAGCCGATTTACAGTTTAGTTGCACACCATACACCCCAGGCCACATTAAAATTTACAACCCCATTCACAGCCAGTTGCAAAAGTAAGGTGATGGTGGCTGAGAGCGAAGGAGCCAACCACCAGCCGCGGTAAAATTTAATTCTCAGTTTTTTGGTTTGAATCTTCAAAATAATTATCCTCTAATTGCCAGGTAATCAATTCAAGGATGAAGTACACCTCCAAGCAGGTATCCTGAGCATCACGGCTGTACACCCGGGACGACGGAGAGGAATTTTCAAAAGAACACCATCGACACCGCAACAAAATAAGTGAAAGTGATTAAAATTTACATGTAATAAATGTATTTTATCGTCTCGAGAATTAAATTGCTTTCTTAGTTTAAAAAAAAATATTTTTTTATTATCTTGTCATCCACCCCAATCTGTAGCACCTGGCTAATGCGAAGTCACCTAGTCGCACGCATAAAAAATTTTCCTCGCTTTCAAAAACGTAGCACAACAATTTCTTCGGCTCGCCAGGTTTTGCACCAGGCCACCATAAACCCCAGGCAGCAATTCGATCGGGCGGCAGATCATATGACGTCACTTCCCCCTAAGAAGGAATAATATAAAAAGTATCCAATTCCTTTAGACTTCTTCTCAATAAGGGGAAATGAGAACCGGGCCATAAAATATTTAATAAATTCAGGTTCTCATTTCCCCTTATTAAGAAGAAGTTTGTGCAAAAGGAGTGATGAGCAGTGACGTCAACTGATCCCCTGCCGCCTGATCGAATTGCTGCCTGCGGTTCATGAGACCCTGGTGCAAATCCAAGAAATCGTACTAATACGAAATAATTTTGGCTGGGTGAAAATACAAATATTTCAGGGAAGGCGACGGGGCTTTCGGTTGGATTTTAAATTTTAAATAAAACATTTCGGTTGGAATTAAAATTTTAATAAATAAAACATTTCGAGAAAAATGAAAGAAATAGTTTCAAATGCAATTGTGAATAAAAGTATTATTTAGGGGAAGTGCGATCAGCCAATCAAATACGATGAATTGGAATGAGAGAAAAAAACACAATGATGAAAAGAGTTTGAAAAGGAATTGCAATTATTTCTTCTTAGGGGGAGTGACGTCAGCCGATCCTCTGCCGCCTGATAATTGCTGCCTGCGGTTCATGAGACCCTAGTGCAAATCTAAGAAATCGTACGAAATAATTTTGGCTGCGAGAAAAAACAAACATTTCAGGCAGGGCGACTGGGGGTTTCGGTTGGATTTTAAATTTTAAATAGAGCATTTCGGTTGGAATTAAAATATTAATTAAAACATTTCGAGGAAAATATTAGAAATAGTTCCAAATGCAATTGTGACCTACATGTTATTGAGGGGAAGTGCGATCAGTGGAGCAAATACGAGAATGGGAATGAGAGAAAAAAACACAGCGATGAAACGAGTTTGAAAAGGAATTGCAATTATTTCTTCTTAGGGGGAGTGACGTCATATGATCTCCTGCCGCCTGATAATTGCTGCCTGTGGTTTATGGTGGCCTGGTGCAAATCCTGAATTTCAGTACAAAATGCGACCAAAATTAAATGTTCCCAGCGCACGCGGTCGGTCGGTGGTGTTTAGAATGGGAGAAAAGGGGCCGTCGGTGGTGTTTAGAATGAGAGTAAAAATAATTCGAGGAAGGCGGGAATAGTTAAAAATGCTGTTTATGACGGAGGCCCACAGTAGCACATTTACTCCGGGTTATGACGTCAAAATGGATCTACGTCATTCATATAAAAATTGAGGCTGTCGGCTTGCTGCCTGGGGTTTATGGTGGCCTGGTGCAAATCCTGGCGAGCCGAAGAAATTGTTGTGCTACGTTTTTGAAAGTGAGAAAATTTTTTTATGCGTGCGACTAGGTGACTTCGCATTAACTAGGGCGGGTGCTACAGATTGGGGTGGATGACAAGATAATAAAAAAATGTTTTTTTTTTTCAACTAAGAAAGCAATTTAATTCTCGAGATGATAGAATAAATTACATGTAAATTACATTATTTATTATTGTAAGTAAATTACTTTCACTAATTTTGTTTCGGTGGCGACAGTTTTCTTTTGGAAATTCCTCTGCGTCGTCCTTTGATGTGCGTGCGCTGGTTGTTGGGTGGGGTGGATGGGTGGACAGCGGTGATGCTCAGGATACCTGCGTGGAGGTGTACTTCATCTTGAATTGATTACACTGGAAATTACAGATCATTAATTATTTTTAAGAGTTAACAAAAAGTTGAAAAGTAAAATTTACCGCGGTTGGTGGATTGCTCCTTTCCTCTCAGTCACCATCACCGGTAGTCGCCGCTGATCATGTCGGTGGTTGCTGGGGTTGTGGGTGGAGTGGCGATTACGATGTTGGCGCTAATTTTGAAACGATATGATGTCACAGCTTCCAGCGAGTATTTCTTCAATTTATTTTCGTTGTTACGCCAGCTTTGAAGATTTTAGGCCGGTCACTCTTGATTTATCCTGCAAATCTAGATAATGCTGGAATTACAACATTTATTCAAGCGTTAGTGGTTTGTTTTTATTAATGGAATGGTTTTGCTTCCTACAGTCACGGTTTCCGCTTATTATGCCGCAAGTTGTTTGGCGTTGTGGGTGGAGCGAAGTGGCGATTACGCTACCGGGTTTTGGTGATCTGCTTTATGTTTTATTTTAATTAATAAAAGGAAACTATTATTTGGTAACTATGAACAGCTGAAAACTCGGCCTTCAACCGTAGCTGCATATTTTGAAGTTAATTTGAGTTGCACGAGACTTCGGGGCTATTTTGAATGCAGCCGGGGAAATGCTTTGTAATTACTCATAGTTGATTAAGCCCTTCAATAATATTAAACTAATATAATAATATTAATAATGATATCGCGACTAAATACCATCATTCCTTTGAAGAATTTTTTGCTGATTTATCTACTTTAAAATGTGGAGCAGTACATGATCAGCGCTGCCGTCGTTTAAGGTGGAAATAATCCCCGATAATGCAAAAGCAAACCAATCTTTAAATTAATTGAAAAGCATAACTAATAATACCAATTCTATGCGACCCCATGATTCAGTCTTCATGGGCCATATGATGATGGCATATTTTCACATTATTACCAACTGTAGACCCCCCGTAGTTGATTTCTAAGCCCTACGTCAGCCCAAATCTATGCGTCCTACTCATCCAATTTTCCACTGATCCATTGGCTCCAATGAAGTCTGGCGTCTAATGTCACCCATTAATATTTACCAACTGCTACATCTGCCTTAACGTCGTAGCCTCTGTTTAACCGGTTACCATGGTCCCAAACCGTAGTTTTGATCCCCAAGTTGCCTCGCAGATATCCCTCTAAGTGACCTTGAATTTGCGAGTTCTCAACCGATCCAGTCGCAACCAGTGTTGTCTATGAGTCCATGGCAGCATATATTGTCAAAGGCTGAACCTTTTACAGTGCAAGAGAGGAATTAGCCCGCAGCCGCGGTACAGATGACTTGTGCCTTTTAAGCAACCGAATCAACCCGCGGCATTTTCGATGCTTTAGTAAATGTGGCGCCAGTTTAAATGGAAAGTTCATCGTCATCTCCTACATTACGTCTCCCCTCAATCTATCTCATCTTTCTCTCTACCTTTCGAGCTAAGTTTACCACTATACATTGCACCATGGCGGTATACGACGGCACATGATAGGTGGTAGTACGGAGGATGAGCTATCCTAAGCTTAGACTAGCATATATAAAAAAGAAAAATGTCCAAATAAGAATTCTAACAAAATGCAGTATATTAATGTAAATATATTTTCAATTTTGATTTTCTATTTGTATTTTTTTTTTGTCAATAAAGAAACTCACATAAAACACAAAAACATAAAAAAGAACATTATACACAAGTACAATTAAATTTATATGTAACAACACAACATAACTGGTGTAAAATTAGTTGCTTCTAGTATTTTGTTTTTTAGCTACGTAAAGAAAGGTACATTATTGTTTTATTTTTTTATTGATTTTTAAATATTGGTTTATTTTTACCAGAGGAAAAAGAAAGCACGTGAACACGTTTTTTTGCTGGAATTTCTGAATGCTATGGATTGTGTGTGGAGTCGAGAGCGTTAACCCTTAGGCTGATGAGGGTTATTGCATCTCGGTTCGCGTGTCAAAAATAACGATTAACACAACCATTCATTAAAACTAATAATACGGGCAGTGTTCCATAATTCGATTTTTGTCTATTTTTTTATTGTAAATTTACGAGATTTCGAGAAATTCCATTAATGTTATAAATATATAGCCCCTGTGCTGAAAGTCGAGTCATATGACAGTCGCACGTAGTTGTCGATGTCGTCTTGGTTTTTTAGTTGGTGTGCTGAGAGTCGGGTGGCGTGACAAGTCGTTTTTGTTGAAGAAATTGTCGTTTCAGTCAAATTACGACTATCAGCACAGGGGTCATATATATATATATATTTAATTCGAGTGAAACTGAATTTCAATTTCATACCACATTCGAATTTTTGGGACACGTCTGATTAAGACAATCGAGACAACTCATAGTGACACAAAACTGGAAACCTTTACGACATTCAATATTTCCCAATCTTTGAGCTCATTGAGAAGATGAATATGTTGACTAGATCACTAGTACTCAGGATAAAATTATAATTGAAGCATCATTGTCGCACGAGAAAGTTGGTAGAAACATGGCTCATTGTGGCCCCTGTGCTGAAAGTCGAGTCGTGATTCGTGACAAGTTTTTTGAGTTGAAGAAAGTGACGTTTCAGTCGAATTGCGACTTTCAGCATAGGGGGGGGGGGGCTAAACTCGAACTGAGCACTTCCACTCTAGGCCACTAGAGGGGCACAGGGGCCATTGTGATCAAGTGATTGATAAACAGTATATAATACCAATTGACTTTCGCTTGTTATAGAACACAATCGAGAAACCCCAAAAAAAATATGTTCAGTACTTCTTCATGGTGATAGAAATTTTGATTTAATTAAACCAATAAGTAAAAACTAAGCTACCACACACGCTGCTCTCCACCGCCCGCCCTTTCCACCTTGTATTGTATAATTATGGTTTACATATAAATTACATACACCCCCAATATACAATAGATTATAATTAATTAATTAATTAAGAAAATTATAAATTACAACGAAAAATTACAAAATTAAAAAATCCATATTGTTTTTTTGTTTTGTTTTTTGTAAACTCCCAAAAGAAAATACACAATATATAAAGCTTTTGTTTTTAACATAACGCAGCTAACACGAAACTTTTTCTTTTTTTTTAATGATACGAAAAACAAATACAAATCCTTTGCTGAAGTAGTTTTATGTGTGTTAGAACTGCAACTCTGTTTTTTTTTTTGTTTTGTTGTTTAACATTTTGGATCATTTAAGAAAATTCCCCCTTTTTTTATACGTGTATAAACAAAAAGAAATTAAAATCAAAAATTTAAAGGAATGTTAAATTAAAAAAACATTTTACATTGTTACCATTGGAAAAAGAAATTAGCGGAGGGAAAACTTTGGATTATCTAAGTTAAAAAAAAAATTATAATTAAAATAACCATAAACATAAAAAAAATGGAGCTTCTTCTGTAGCGCGTAAATTATTCTTTGTATGTAGACTGTCCCAAAAATGGTACTATAACATCTACCATATTTGGATAAACTAAATATTTATAAACCTCATCGCATAATTTGTTTTCTATCACATTTGTAACAATACTCCAATCGAACGTATGATCTCCAACTGCTGGCTTAGCTGATATCCACAATCGGGGTGGTCCTCTGAATCTGTTTTTGGATAAGAAATAAAAAATGAAATTATCTTAATAACAAATATATTTTTATAAAACTTACGCCAGCCAAATACGATCAGACGGTGGTGGTGGAATATTTATAACAACCCTTGAAACTAATCCCTTCAATTCAACACGCAGAGTTATCTTCGTGCTCATATTCTCCATCGCCCGTTGTATATACGGCAGCTCAGTTGCTGATTGAAATAAATTGGAAGCTGTTATCCTATCAACAATTCTAAGAAGACGTCTGCTACTCCCCGGTGTTGGATAAAACGCTTGTGGTCTGTTCAAGAATAACCATGAACATTAAAAAACCAACCACAAGAAAACAAAAACCAAATACTTACTCTGCAGTTGCATCAATAGTGCCCAATGTTGGACTTTCCGATTCAGAGCTGGATGCTCCACTACTCTCGGCATTACTATCATAAATAGCACATGCTGGTGGCGTTGATGATGTTGATGATTCAGGAACTAAGTGTGATGCTGCTGCTGCTTCAGTTGCTGATAAGCCAGTTGGATCAATGGATGATGTTTGACTATTATTAACTGATATACCAGTGGGATTGCCCCCGCCCGGTTGATTTTGTTGACGTTTAAGTCGTAATAAATTCAATTTAGTTGTTATTGTCATGTGCATAAGACCTTCGTACGTGACATCAGCATCGATCCATGTACCACGTTCATCGAGAAGCGGCTGTGAAACCTTATGTATTAATGGCGGTGTATCTCCAAGGTAAACTTGAGCAATGACAACATCTTCCATGAAGCTCGGAAGCTATAACGATAAACAATTATCATTATGATATTGTGTCGGACTTAGAAAATATGGTAAATGCGTTAGCATACGACCAATATTATCTAAATAGTGAAACGATATAGCCAGGCACTCGTTTCTCAATATATAAAAGAAAATGAGAGAAACGAGTTGAATCTCGTCAACCCAACCTATAACATGCGCTTTGGTGTAGGGGGAAAGGGCTAAGGAAGGCTATGACAGGAGGAATCAGGAATGTAGAGAGGGAAGAAGATGGAAGGAAAGTTATGTAGGTGGGAGAGTGGAAAAGGGTGGAAAAGGCGAAGGACCGTGGGGCTGGCGATATTCGAAGCCTGGACCTCTGGGATGGCACCTTACTCCCCAGGCTACCGAGGCCCCCAAATAATAAATCGTTGGTGTATGTAGGCCCTCCACATTTAACCGTCCGCACCCGTGGCCTGGTTCTTTTTGAGCCGGATGTTGGCTTCGCTAACCTCTTTTAAGCGTGGTGGTGGTAGAGTAAGATTATTATCAGATATTTGTGGAACCTTCAAATCCTCAGTTAGCTCGTCATTTAGCAGTTCATGCAAATGCCCTTCCCATCGCTCCAAGATGCCTTTAGGGTCGGCGATCAGATTCCCCTCTTCGTACATGCCGTATGTGTAACTTGGTGTGAATTTCGCCATACCACGGACTCTTCGGTAGAGCTTTCGCGCCTGATACGGCCTAGTTTACTACAAACGAAATTTTTCTCTCAGGCTTGTCCATGTTCTCTGAGACTGCTGCATTGCTCGGCACGCAGCATTCTTACGCTCCCATTCATTATCGATCATTACGACTTTTGCCTAAGATGAAGTCAGCAGTACTATTGACAGTATCTTTAAGAAGTGTCCAACTTTCGTCGATACACGCCATCTCGTTTCCAGGACTTACTTTTCGCTCAACGAACGCATGTCCTAACGTATGACCGTAGCTGCTTCTGGCCATTTCATTGAGTAGTGCAACTGTGTTGATTCGAGTCTGATCGGCGGATACAAAGCTTTTCAGCATTGCAATGCACCCATGGAGTACCATACCAACAAGATAGTGATCTGAGTGGAAATTGTCACCTCGGGGTACGTTCGAACCGTCATCAGACCCGAGAGGTGGCGGCGATATCAACACATGATCTATTTGATTGTGAGTGGCTCCATCAGGAGATATCCTGGCGGCTTTATGGATATCTTTACTCGCAAATCTAGTACTTGGAAGGACCAAGTTCGTGCTTGCTCTCTATAACTCGTTGTCCATTGTTAATAGTTTTCTCATGCAAGCTGTAGGTGCCAACGACCTACGTTCAGATCTCCAAGGATGATTTTTATATCATACCTAGGGCAGGTATTAAGTTCCCGCTCAACTACTTCGAAGAATTCCTCTTTTCCATCGCCCGGGGACCCTTCTGTAGGTGCGTGAACGTTTATGAGGCTAATCTTAAATTTACCTCACAGATGCATACTTACTTACTTACTTAGACGACTGTACAACCGGAATCTGGTCTTGCCTTCTCGCAACTGCACCCCTCCACCGGTCCCGATTCTGAGCCGATGTTATTCAGTTGGACATCCCTAAGCTCTGAGCGTCTTGGTTCTACGCCATCTTTCCAGCGCAGGTGGAAGATCTTACCGGAGAGAACTATCCAAGCAGGTTCACCTTCACCCATAAGAGCTATATGCGCTGCCTACTGAAGCCTACCGAGCTTTATTTTCTTCACAACTTCTATGTCGCGATAGCGTACGTAGATCTCGTCATTGTAGAGTCTCCGGAATCGTCCCTCCTCACATAAGTGGCCAACAATCTCCGAAGTATTTTCCTCTCAAACATTGCCAAGAGGTTCGAGGGCTTTCCATGGCCTTATTCTTTTGTTGACCATAGAACCTACCCCGAGCACATGGTGTATTATATGAAAGCTATAACTTACATCATACTCAGGTTTTTGCTAGATACCATTCCCTGTCCATCGCATCTCCTGGAAGGCGGGAGTTTCAGCTTTATACTTTGACAGGGTATATGCTACGCAGCTCGAGTTCTGTACAAAGTTCGTGAGAAACTTCTTAAATCATTTAGCCTCTTTTGTTGTAGTGGTCGTCGTCGTGTTTCCAGTATCAGAGGCATGTTGCTCGTTCCGTAATAATTTTTTTTTCCGCTGAGGTTATTAGCCCCAAGCCAACCTTTCTTGGAAGGTACTAGCCCGATCATATTAGCCTATCGTCTCTTATAGGATAGGAGATTATGATCGAACTTCCATCAGTCCGGAATAGTTGCGGCACGTGCCTTTTTTAATATGCTATACATGTTATTCCGCCTATTTATAAAACTGCCAGGAATACAATACAGCATTATATACAACAAATCAACTTACCCTAATAGCACTAAGTTTCCTCTGGAGAAATTCTTGTATTTTTTCTAAAAGTATTGCATCATTGAGGCAACTAAATAATATTCTTCCAACAAGTACATTCGCCCAAACAACACTTCCGCATGGCCCCAAATACAAGGATTGATCAATTCCCTTCCATAGTTCATCTTCTTGCCTTTTCTGGCGGCGGCTCTAAAAAAAATTAAATAAAAAATATTATTAAATCAATTTTTGCAAAATAGTAATATTATTGTGAAAAAAATGGCAACATCGTAAAATCAAAACAAAAGCAATTATATATTTATATTGTGTACGTTTAAAACAAAAATTATATGAATAAAAAGTAATATTAAAAAATAAATATATTGTATATAAGAAATAAAAAATAAAATAACCCAAACCTACTCGTTTTGGGATGTCTGATGATAACGAGAATAACGATATTGGACTTTTGAAGACGGGTATTTTACTTTGTGTACATGCTTTCTAGAGTGTGAATAATAATAATAAAAATTAATAATAAATAAAATAAAAGTTTTTTTTTATAGCAATACAAATAATAACAAAAAGAAAAAATGAAAAAAAAATTGCATACCTGATATCTAGCCATAAATTTAATATAATCAGGAGGATTGCGGCCAGCGCATGGTGACATAAGCAATCCCTCAAATAATGATGTTTCTGATGCTTGGCTATCACGTTTCTCCTGTTCCATAGGTGTAGTACCAGATGATTTTTCGGCTAAGGAACTTATATCCTTTAGAAAATTTTTTATTATTATTTTATATGACCTAAAAACTTAAAATACCATATACCTCGTCGATAGATTTTATTCCAGATATCTCTTCATCCGATACCATAACAATATCGGGTATACGTAATTCAGAATCATTTATTGCACCAACGCTTGCTGTATAAAAGCGACGATACCAGTCTTCCTTTTCTCTATCAGATCGAGCAAATAATAATATGCGAGTTTCATCACCACAAGGAACAGTATCCTTATTGTAATGGATCTCTTGGCTATCTTGTAATTTTTGTAGCTAATAATAATATACAAATGAGTATACTATAAGTATATCCTTTAAAAAAATTCAATTAACTTACATCGGAATTAAGGATTGTATTGCCAAAATCTAAATCTGCTTGATTATCAATAAGATTTGTTTTTTCTGACTTATCATCATTTGAATCATTTGAATTTTGATGTAATATTACAGAATTATCAGCAGTTGATTGATTTGTTATTAAAAAATTATCAGTATTTGTTGTTGTTGCTGCTGTAGTTGCTAGTATATTTGACGATATATCTGCCTTATCTAATGGTGATGGTTGATGGCGCTTATTAACGTTTGACGATGTTTCATCATCTTTTGTTTTTTCTGTATATTTTATTATTAATTGGATCGGATATTTTCGACTAAAATGTCTATAAATATAAAGAAAAAAAAAACAAATACAAAAACCTTGTGAACGATCTGCAAAATCAATGATGATAATACCGTTTTCTTGCCAATCCTTTTGGACACATCTCAACACGACAACCTAATAAGTTGAAACATCGTGTTCTAGAGAATGTTACATTTTTCTTATCAATTAGCTGCTCATTCCACATGGCTCTCTTTGGTACTCTAGTTGTTGTATTTGATACACGAAGGATTGAACCTTTATTTAGAAAAACAACAACAATAGATAATTGATCTCACATTATCATATTTTTCTCTAATTTAATCTACAAATAATAAAGCTAAGTAACCATTTATTCGAATGGGAACACAACTTCGGCTGGGCAGCTGACAGCCCCACTTCCTAAGCTCCCTGGATAACCTTCTTCTTCTTCTTTGATACGTTAGCTGGCGGGCCGAGCGAGACGTCCCCGCAACGGATACGCTGCTGTCGGTGCCGCTTTAAAAAATGCGGTTTCTTGCCTAGTTTCTTCGGTCAATTCGGCAGGTCGACCACCTTCCTCCTTTCACACCCTGGACTTGGGACCAGACGACGGCGGAGTTGGATAAACAACTAACAACGGTAGTAGGGAGCACACCCTTAAAAGCCTACCAAGCCAAGCTGTAAATGTCATCGGATCGAGGGCTACATGGCAGTGGAGAGTTGTTTGCACTGTCCCGTACGATCGCACCCAGTACCGGGCACACCCAGTTTTATAAACCTTATCCTGGCTCTGTCAGGATGGACCTTCCCTTCGCTGCCATACTGCTAAATCTGGTACTCAGGTTGGAATGCGCAGCACTAAACAAAGAAGTTGCGCTGATGGCCTTTCTCGATATTAAGAGAGCCTTCGACAGTACATCTTTTAATACTATAGCTAGGACTCAAAATAAACGAAGTCTAAGGCCCCTGTGCTGAAAGTCGAGTCATATATGACAGTCACACGTAGTTGTCGATGTCGTCTCGTTTTTTAGTTGGTGTGCTGAGAGTCGGGTGGCGTGACAAGTCCTTAAGTTGAAGAAATTGTCGTTTGAGTAAAATTAGGACTCTCAGCACAGGGGTCTAAGTAGCACTTTCTGTAACTGGATCATCCCTACTCGCAAACAAATAGTCTCTCTTGTTGAGGGGTCTCAGGAACGCACTATGGCAAAAGGGTGTGCACAGAGAGGAATTCTATCTCCACTTCTGTGGTGCATTTTTGTAGATAATCTCCTAGACCTTCTCAACGGCCAAGGTTGCGCAGACGTCGTCATCGTAATAGCGGATGAAACTGAAGGAACCATGTCAAGACGTCTGCAGCAAGCACTATAGCTGGTATGTTGCTGGTGTGACTGTGTAGGACTAAAAGTCAATCACGACAAAACGATTCTGGTTCCTTTGACCAGAAAACGATCACTACCGGGGCTTTCGGAACCGACACTCGCAGGTAGAACTATAGGCTTTTCACAACAAGCCAAATATTTAGTAGTGACGCTAAATGCCAACTAGAACCAGCACATGGACACTTTGATGGGCAGGACGCGCAGTTCCCTGTGGGTTTGCCGGAGAGCTTGTGGTTCCACATGTCCATGTACTAGACATACACCCCCATCATTAGAGGCGCATGGTAACTTACGGGACTTAGATTGTTGGCACAGAGCGGCGCTTAAAAGTTTTATCACTAATTTAAGCAAAATTCAAAGAATGGTCTACCTTTCCGTCATCAGGGCCATCCGCAATCTCCAAATCTGTGGCTGAAAGCGAATGGCGCTGGTCTAGGACGAGGGCATTCTACAATAATCAATATTATAGAAGAGATTCCGGAAGCGAGGTGCTATCAGACTGATTGCCCTTTAAGATCTCAAAATTTGTGAAACCTTTCGTGGATATACAAGACAGCCGAGGATGGTTTCGAAACAGAAACAAGTGTGGACGTCGAAATATGGAGTGAAATCCCCAGATTCAGCAGTACGATGGGCCTAGGGGCCCTAGCAGCCTTGAGAATGAAGTTAGAAAATGCATCGCTGCGGTATCACTGCAGCATTCAGCTACAGACTTCCAATTGCTCAAAGTTCAACCCCGTTATGTTCTTAAAAGCAGGAGAAGAAGAAGTGAGAAGAATATAGCCAAAAATAAATAATTAAAAATGCAATATCAATCAAAACGACATAAAGTAAATAAAAGCAAATGAAAAGTAAAATACAAATACTTACCATCAAGTCTAACGAATACTGAACGTGTCATAGATATATGATAATTAGATGGATCATAGTTGTTAATTTCATTCATCCAACCCTGTAAAGAGAGACAGACACATTTCCAGCAATATGTTAAGTTAATATTACAAAATAATCGCAACTTACCGAATAGGTTTTCAATGGCTTATGCTCCTCAATAGCTGGTATTTCACAAACTGGCATTGTACTATAATCTGGTATACGAAATTCGCATCTTTCTGGGCCACCAATTGTGTTACGCCTTTCCACATATATTTTAATATTCTCATAAATGCATGAAAATAGCGAAATCATAAATAGCGATGATATAACACCACGAAAGAAATCGGGTAGTGGCAATATTAATAATAACAATAGCAGCACTAATGTTAATATAACTGAAAAATTTTTATAAACATTACCGAAGACAAGTTTCAGTCTTTGCAAATATTCATGTCTACTTTTATTAATATTATTAGTGGATTTACTTCCTTTTATTGATTTATCAGCTTTTATAGCTTTAATATCGGCTTGATGATTGAACGCGGATGGCATACCATGTCCAGATTGTTGTCCATCAGTTTGCTTGTTCTTAAATGATATTGAACTGCCAGATATATTAACACCAAGTTCATCAGCTGATATCTTATCATAATCATCATCTGTTACACCAGATTGATCGTTTGTTGTTGCTGCTGTTGATGGTGTTGTTAATGTTGTTGGTAATATCATTTCTTCAAACATTTCAATACCAGATTCAATTTCGACATCTTTTTTTGGTTTAACTATTGGTATTGCATCAGTTTCTTGCTTCTTCTTTCTATTACGTAAAAATGATGAACGCAGCGACGATGATGGCTGCCTTGTTGGGCTGCTTTCTTCAGTTTTTTTAGACATTTTATTAGTACTACTATTATTGATGCTGCTAGTGCTTGCTTGATGGCGTGAGATTGCCTTTGAACGCAAATTGGCAAATGAACGTCGTATTGTTGTTGTTTCAAGATCTTCAGCTGTTAAAAATATATCACCATCAATATCAGAATCTGAATCAGTTTTATGACCAGTCGATGATGCTGTTGATTTTGGTTTTATTATGTTTGTTGTTGTTGTATCAATGGATAATTCATCACTCATAGAACTGTTTATTGTATCTAAATCGGAATCATCATTAGCGTCGGCTATAATGTAGAGAGAGAGAGAATCTTTCATTAAGTCTTTTTACATATTTCTGGTAGATAAGAATTCGTTTTATGTTTCTTTAGGTGGACAAGATCAACAAAGCCAAATACCAAGGAAGCGTGGAAAGCGTTCTAGACAGCAGTAACGCCAGCCTCCGGACAGAAAAATCAATGATCCCAGGATGACAACTCGGCGCCTTCAAATAAAGTAGTTTTGAAGACCAGCCATAGTTGGGGAAGCTAGTACATCAAGGTCTTGACGCATCAGGCACGACGGAAAACATGCAAATGAGTGAAGGACCACCTTCTAGTCTGACACAACTCTAAGACTGGCAACTCTCGGAACATGTTTGGGAAAGACATCATAGAGGGATGACTTCTTCCCTTTTCGCTTTCCGGCCTCGCTGAACAGAGCCAGGGGAAATGGAGTTGATTCATATCTCCAAAGCTCTGCAACAAATTGATTTCAATGGCACTGGTGACAAAATCACATTCTTCTTAAGCTGGGTTCTCACGGTGCTCGATTTTAAGGATTACCACGCACGGCCGACGTCCACGGACAGCCACGCACTGCACCAAGGCTCTTCCAACGGTGGGTATCGGTCTGTGTTGATCCGACCGCACCGCGCCTTCGAAATTACCGACTAGCGGCGGATACTACGCACCGCTAGAGACTTGCCTGTGCCTTCACGGATGGCACTCCTCCCATGGTGCGCCGTCCGCGTCTGTCCGCAAAATCGCGCACCGTGTGAAGTCAGCTTTAGACTGCTTCATGACACCAACTTTGCTACCAATGTGAACTTTGCATGGCTTTGGTTCTAATATCCAGGGCTTAGTGGCAGTTTACATAGGAGTTTCCCCAGGATATGCCAGTTGACAGCGACATGAGCGAAATCAATTTGGGAAATAAGGGATAGTCATTGAACTATTTGTGAAACTGCTGCACTCCACTTGCAAGATTTACTCCAACTAACTTCCAAAATGACGTGCAGATGGCGGTGTCTCCCGGTGATCCAGAAACCCTTGATTTTTAACAATAAAAATATTTTTTGATTTTTTTAAATAAAAAACTACATTTCCTCCCCTCCATATCTTCTAAAGTATTGATTGTAGCGTCAAAGTGTATAAAAGTGTTTTGTAGAGAATTTAATGTAGATTAATTAGTATATGGACACTTTTTCGCTAGGGTACGTAGTTTTCGAGTTATTAACAAAAGTTGAAAAGGGGGACCTTTAGAGCCCCACCACGGCATTTTTAGTATGTTGTTAAGGACACCATCCCCTACAGCTGTGCCAAAATTGGTTTCTATACATGTATTTTTTCCTCTATTAGGCATTTTTTTGTCTTCATTGCCTGGAGTACAAGGCCAAGGGCTTTGAGATATTGGAATTTGAGGGTACAAGAGAGTAAAGAATGCTTCCCTTAAAATTTCTAATTCCATCACATAATAATTAATAAATACCTTTAGATGCAGCTTGTGGTGATTTAGACGCTTTTATATCTTCCATAGCTTGAGAAACTTTCCCCTTTATAAGTTTCCATGTCCCAACAGCATTGGTATCACTACTTGATAAATTACTAATTAATGTTGTTGCCCCAGTTGCAGATGCACCCTCAACACTACCAGATCTATATTATATTTAAATTAAACTCGATAAATGATTTCAAATTTGAATTATTATAAAAAAAATAGCACACCGTTTTCTGTGAAAGAAGCCGCCTTGAAGGAAATCCTTTCGCCAACTAAAATCATCAGACTGAAATAAATATTTTGAAAATGATTAAATTTAGATAAATATAAATATAAGCAAAGTAACGAGAATGTAATCACGTAATATTTATATTTGATTAATTAATAATATTAATAAAAAAATACTTACACTTTGTTGTGGGCTACAGGAGAGCGACTCACTTGGCTGCTTTATAACATCCTCGATACTCTCCTCGCTGGCGTTGAAACGTATCGCAAGGGGGATACTTACAGAAGACTTACTTCCACTACCTAAAAGTTGATCGAATTTTTTATGGAGGAACGGTATTTTGTTTTTATTTATTTTGTTATTATTAGAAATTATGCGTGTTGGATATTTTATGCTTGGTAGGTGGGGGTGTTGATGGTAGTATATTAGCTCACGATTCTACGCGCACTTGTTAATTACCCGAAATCTATCCGCAAACCAATGTGTGAAATAAACCAAAATAAACAAGAAATGATCAGGAATTACGCGGAGAAAGAACTATATATATGTGACCAACAATATTTATTTTGCACACAATACCTTTGGGGAGCTTCAGTGAATCCATTACAAGGAAGAGAAGAGTAATTCCTTCTTAACTAAATAGCAACCATCAGCACGTTTCTAAGCGTCTACAATATAGTTAGAGGCAATCCAAAAATAAAAAGAAACCAATCAAGCATATTCCACAAGGGTGTTAGTAATCAGAGCATTTCACAACATTGCTGACAGCAACTGAATTGGCACTTCGTGTGTTATCAGCTAATTTTTTTCTCACTGGGGGCTTTCTTTATCAATATCGAACATTTATAAATTCTCCGGCAATGTTGTCTTTTTGCTCTCTTGTTAAATAAATCTATTCCCTTGCCTTGGTTGACGATACACACATAACAAAAAAAACACAAAATAAATCACGCACTGAATTCAAGATTGATTACAAAAGAACAAAAAACAAAAAAAAAATTAAAGAAGCAAGAACTGAGCGAGAACTTTTTTTTGTATTTTCTTCGTTTTTCCAGTATTACAGCCAATTTCACAGCCTGTAATTACGATACAGTATTAGAACCTAATTGATTTACTATTATCTATTTAATTAATTATCTACTAACTCATGAATAAATGGTAAAAATCTGTTTCCCCGAAAATAATTTTTGTTGTTTTTCTGCGAACGTCTTCTGTGGGGTAGCAGTTATACAAAAAAAAATGACAATAGAATCAGCTGAAATGTCAATTGTTTATGGTGTGATGCATTGTTAAGAGAGGGTGCTTATTTTAAAATGTACGGAAAATATTGTTTTGTGGAATTTAATTTATGTGGTATTTGTTGGTTTGTGAATTTGCTAATTTTTTTTTGAATTACGAATTTTAAATATTTTGAAATAAGTTATTTTTTTTAGTTTATGTAGTTTTCTGTTTGGTATTTGAAGTTTTGCTTTTAATTAATTCATTTATAGAAATGGTGAATTTATGCTTAGGAAGGTAAAGCTTGGATATCTACATATTTAAAAGGGGAAGTCCCCAATAATCTTAAGACAAACAGCTCGAGTATCTGGATACTATATAGCTATACAGAACAAAATAATCTCCAGAGCGGCTTGTGCTGTTGACGAGCGTGCTGCGCACCGAATGATGCTTCTACTACCGCTCCAGGCAGGGCTGTCCCCCTAAAATCACATCTTAAAACATTTTTGTTAAGGCGAGACGTGGAAACCTGGCCCCAAAGATAAACCTCTACCACTCTAGCGCAATTAGAATTTTGTGGCTGATCCATGAACAATAGGTGCATACGAGAAAGAGAATATGGCGTTACTAGAACATTTTTCTAGCCAGTCTTCGCAATTCGTAACCCAGAGACCTGATGGCGGCGAAGCTAGAGCTGCCAAGAGACGCAGGCTAGGCTTATCATAGCTGGGCTGGCTCAGGCTAATTAATTTCACATATTCCTAAATTATACACGCTCTAAATATGATAAAATTTAAGTTTTCCCAGCACAACATTTTTCCAAGTAATCTCAGTTGCAAAAATCTTTGATACCAACAAACTTTTTGCGTTGGCATTTAGATAGCGCTAGTGGTATTGGAAATTTTTAAAAATTCACTTTATTGATATTTATTAATAATCAATAAAATTATGCTTAAATT
Organism: Thereva unica; assembly: GCA_949987705.1. NCBI lineage: Eukaryota > Metazoa > Arthropoda > Insecta > Diptera > Therevidae > Thereva > Thereva unica. The sequence continues at coordinate 4,640,901 of OX465286.1, forward strand.
ATGTTTTTACTATAATTAAAATTATTGTTGAATCTATCAATAATAAGTATTTAATAATAATATGATTAATAACGGTTATTTATTTATAATAACACCTAAAATTGCCTAACAACTGGGTTTTTATCGTTACAATTCTTGTGCATTTTTTTGAGATTTTATGAATTGAAAATTTTCAATTTTTGGTTATTTCTTTGATTTAAGTAGTTTATTTAACTTGTTTAAGGTTTATTTAAGTGAATTTATGTATTTTATAAAATTTTGTAGTAAAATAAATTAATTTCAACCCGGAATCGCCAGTATTTTCGGAAATAAGGGTCGTTTTGTAACCCTTTCTTTGGGGAAATCATAAAAAAGAGGACATTTCTTCTATTATATTACAAAGCAGAAGGTTCTCTGGGCAATTATTAATAGTTTTTAGCTTTTTAAAGCATCCTAGCCGAACAACGTACTACCAGTTATGCTACAGAAACTACATGAGGCGGCAGTAGCCATTGATAAGTTTCAGGCGTGTACAACAGCCGGGGGTGATAACAAAAACCTTCAGAGGGGGGACAAAACATTGATTTTTATTAACTGCTTCCAAAATAACCAAAAAAACGGGTTCCTCTAAATTTGTATATATGCACATGTGTGGCCTGACAATGAGATTACCATATTTTATAATTCATGAATAAAAGGAGACGGAATCCACAAAGCAAGTCCTGAACTTTTCCAAACATATATACAGGAGTCATCCTCGCCCGCGTCCCCAGCACGTACACACCGCCATCCCAGCTGCAACAACAACAGAAAAACCACCAAAAAATAAAATATAATAAAATAAAATAGAGAAATGTTTAGGGTGAGTGGGAGGTGGTGGTGGCAGATTAAGACACAAAACATCCCCAGAGACTAATTTTCCGATTATCTGATCCTTCATCTAGCATCAGCATCAAAAATACAGTAGCGGAGACAAGAGTAATGCCCATGGACCGAAATGATACACGTCGAACGAGCGGGGGATGGCTGCTAGCAGGATAGGTGCAGGATATTCACACATACACACACCGACAGCGCTGAATAGAGGAAAATGGTGAGGGGGGATCCGTTCTTTCTTTCTTTTTCTACTTTTTGATCTCGGTTGGAAAACAAAAACAAAAAAAATAAGGGAAAATATTTTTCAATTTATTCCTCTCGCATGCACATCCATACATCCACTGCACATACATACATATAACAAGCTCAAGAATCTCGACCGGGGTATAGTTGGACGACGGGGGAGGTGGAGGATGGAAATCTTTTTATTTATAGGGATATTTTCTATGGATTCTCAATGTTAAGCTTAAGGGCAGCGTGTCCTTTTTATTATGTGGGAGGACAAAGCGCTAAGCCGATAGTTATAGACTAATTACATTGTTCATTTTCGATCTACCCCCCGATGGTTAATGTCCTTTTTGCTTGTTGTGTCGTTGAAAAGGACTTTTTGGGTTATCAGTATTTATTTTTGCGACAGATTAAAATCTTGTTGTGTGTGTTTTTTTCCTTTTAATCTTGGGTGGTGTGCATGTATAGGATATTGAGGAGGGTGGATGGAAGGATGTAATCCGGAAGTTAATTATAAAGTTTCGCTTTTTATTTGTATTCTGTCTGGGGAATTGTCCTTATCCAAACGGAAGATTGTAATTAATAATAATAATACTGCTTTATTTCACGAGAAGAGGATAGGCAAGCTTGAAACCCTAGTCCTTATTTTCTCGAGCCTTAACCCGGTTGGACTATCTGGGATCTGGGAGTAATCCACTTTGATGTTTACGGCTTGATATCTTATCCGAGAATATACACAAAATCAGTTACAAGCCCCTTCGAAATTTTTCAATGAGTATAAAACTTTATGAATGTTTTTAATGATGTGTAATATATGCTCTCGTGTATTGTATTGGTGGTTAAATTAAAAGGATCATAAATACTCCCGGTAATCCTTTTTGTATAGTGCGGATATTCGTCATTATAATTCACCCCTTATTAAGATCCTTCCCTGAACACGCAAAGGATGTGTTTATATTGATTTGACAATCACAAAGATGAAAATAAAAGTTGTTAGACCGGCAGATAGAAAGAGGGAGAACGAAAGAGAGAGAGGGCGGGTGTAAAAATTTGTTCTTCATCTCAAAATTTTGATAATAAATCTTGAATAATTCAAGTGTAGGTAAAAACACCAGAAGTAAAGGGGTCGATTCATTACGATAATGTGATAATAATGGGGATAAGTATGTCATCGCATGTTTAGGGCTGGATGGAGGTGAACGGGGGGGGGGGGGTGGCTTATAAATTTTTCCGCTAATTCCCAACAAACAAAAAAATAACAGAAAACAGACGAGGGGATCTTTTAGTTTTATGATTAAGCGGTTTATTTGAAAGCAGATTTAGAAGCATGGAACAATGACAATCATATCAAATTACATGTTCACGACGTATTTTGTTGGTTTTGGATTTATGATGAATTGACTTGTGCTTATTTTTTGTAAAGTTTTATGGTGTATATGGTATATATGTCGGCGGGGGAGGCAGGGAATTAAAATAAAACCGTCACCTTCTTTTGGTATGCCTCATGGATAACTAACTAACGAAAGCAATAGAGAACACACCCTACGGGGTAAAATCGAACCGGCATCTCCTCACTGGCGCGGCGCCTCCTGGATAACTAACCGAAGACGGTCACGTATCTACTCCGGCGGCAGTTTAGCAGGGCCATTCTATTCGATAGGGTAAAGTTCAAAGATCCGGCCGTCCAAATAGAAGAATTGGCCCCCGTATATACACCAGAAGTATATTATTACCCTTTTAGTACTTCTTTATTACCTTTTTATTGCCCTTTAATAGTAAGCGTGTTTTATCTTATAATAAAAGGTTAATAAAAAGATAATAAAATGGTAATAAAGGAAAAATTATACATAACAACAGGAAAATCCATGTAACACGGTACATTAAGGAGCTAGGCAATGTTTGTGTTTGATATCTTGAAAAATAGATAAGATGAACGTAGTGTAGGTTGAAAATATTCAGTGCGACACTTTTACAATTAATATTAAGCGCTCACCGAAAGTTTTTAAGGCAACACTTAAAACTCACCACAAAGGTTGCTGTCCAGAATAAATTTATATATTCAAGCTTCAAGCCAAGAAAACAAGCAAAACCCAAAGCTAACACTGCATCCACATCCACACCCGAGACTACAACCACGAAGATTTTACTGCGCCAGAATCGACATAGCTATACTAACATAGCACTCGTAGATTTCGCGTAGGTTGTAACTGTCTCCAACGTTTTTAAAATTCCAAACTTTTTTCTTAAGTTTAATTTATTCACAAAAACGATTTTTGCTTATAGTTTTATGATGTAGATGATGGTATATTTCACTATCAATAGAAGAAGAAAAACCCGTAAATGTTATTTACATATTTCTATAAAAGGGGGAAACAACAAACTTCCGAAATTCCCAAGAGATTTGTATTGACAGTTTACAATTCCTCTATTCATAAATGTACAATTAAATTTGCCGCCAATTTAGATAGGAGATGTCGTGTACACCATCCACCAGTACCAGAACCAGCAACACGAACAACAACAACATATACCACCCCTATTCTATTGGGATACAAGCTCTTGCATATGCTGTAGTTTGGTTTTCGATTCGGGTTGTAGCCGGCGGCGGCGGCAGGAAGCGGTGGAGGTTTTATTTTTGTGATATGTTGTAATAGATGACATTTTATTAAAACTGGCTCTCGGGTTGCGCGTTAATTTAATGCTCAGTTACCCCTCTGATAATATAATGAAGAATCGCACACACCATCCAATAACCGAAGAAAACTTCAAAAGGGACACAATGCTTTAGAGATAACCACCCTCTGTCGAGAATATAATAACCCAAAAAGGAGCCTAATTAATTGAATTTTCTTTTCTCTCTTCGTACGCAAATTGCCCTAAAATGATTCTCGCCCACTTTAAAAGTACACGCCATCAGACATCACCTCTACACCCCCGTTAGTTAGCCCAAAAAATATACCCGTGTATATATGTATATAACACTCCTTTTACCTCGGTGGGGTGGCGGCTGTGTGTTTTTTGAAGCACCATTGAGCATTATACCAAAAAAAATTTGCAGCCCTCCCCCACCCCCACTATAAAATATGGGTATGATGATTTAAATGTGCCTTCTTTTTAGAGAGTCCTGTAATTTACAATTTTTGACACACAGAGGCTGGTGCAATGTTGAAATGGCTTTTAGGTGATGCGTTTTACACATAAATTTTTTGTTATTGTTGCTTTTCATAATATCACGAGGGGGAGATGCTGAAAACAATAAGGGATGGTGGGTGTGATATGTCAAATTGTCCCAACGTTTTTCACGCATCATCATCATCACATCAATAGTGAAAAGTCAATCAACGCGCCGCGCCCTTCTCTATGTCGTTTGTTTTAAAAGTATTTAATCAGATTATTCTTTATGATTAGCTTAAATTGGGCACTTTGGGCAAGATATAGAAAATAAAATAAAATAAAATTGAATTATAATAAAGTGTAGTTCGCGCCATCTGTAAATTAAAAATGCATACAAGACCCCAATATCAACGATCGTCCGTGTCATGTGATAGCACGCCCAGATCAACTGTCGTTTCAATTTCACTAATCAATTTGTAATAAATCAAAATGGACTTGAAGGGCCTAACTTTAATATAGAAGAGACACGTATAACCGATAACGCTATATATGTACTAAAATATATACCATTCAGGCGAATATATATGTGAGGGGGGATAGTAGTGGATGGAGAAAGAATACGACAGATCAAATCAAAGGGCATCAGTTTCATGATTGGAAGGGAAACTTTACGAAATCTTGCCCCCAAATTTTCTTTATACACGGTCGGGTTAACTTTGTTTTGTTAAAGTGTGTATATACACGGTAGGCCTCTTTGCCAAATATAACACACAACAAAACAGAGACAAGATATATTTATTGGCTACCAAGGACCAGATGGTTGAATGGACATTCTGAACGATGGCAAAAGGGCATGCATGTTTCGTTAGATAGATGGGTATCAACATACCTAAGGCGACGGCGGCGGCCGGGCACACACAAGGAATAGGTATTTTGTGTTGACCATAGATATATTCTATTCGGCATGTCGAACTATATCTTATAAATTTCAGCCACGTACACGATTAACTTGATTGTGTCCTTAAAAGTACATGGAGACATGCTTGTATACACATATTCACATACGGGGTTGGATACTGGTAACAAATAATAGTAGACAACAAGTATGACATTAATGTCGATTTACTGTAACTTATATGTGGTACACTCTATTTCGGGGTTAGGTTACAAAGTGTTTGTGTTTTTTTTCAGTGGAAGTTATTTGATTTAAAAAATAAAATACACTTTAACCACCAAATAAATGAGCTTTAAAGATGATTTTAGAAACATAGGGCCAAGGATCCCTACTCTTTGATTTATTTCTAACTTCTCTTGCAGCATGATACTCCGCTGACGTAGGCTCCATCCAATTGTGCTGCAGTCCAAATCGAGCTTTGGCCTTCTCTAGGACATTCTTTCCAAGTTTGACAGGGTTCTTATGAATACGCGGCATAAGCGAGTAGTAGGGCTATGCTGGAACTGGGCGACGTAACGTTATCGGTTGTGGGATCGAATGTGAACTTTATTCGGGATCAGAACCGGTGAGATTTTTGTGTTGAGCTTTGTATGTGAGCACCGCCTGTGTGTGAAACTAGTTGAGCTTCACTGTAGTGCGGCTTGGGTTGAGCTTTCGTACTGGGGTAGTCTTAGGTGGGATCTTGTGGGGGAATTCGATCCAGCTTCCATTTCTTGGCTGCGCCTTGGATGAGAGTACACGATTGGTTGAGCCGTTTTCACACTGGGGATCGAATCTGTAACTCAATTTCGGAGTGGTGGGTCTTGGATGGGATCTTGTTGGGAATCTGTAGCTGAACTTCGCTGTGTCTCGGGGCTACGATCTTGTGGAAAATCTGTAGTTTAACTTCACTGTCTTTGGATGTACATATATATGTTAAAGGAAACCAAATTTCACCAGCTTCCAAAACTTAAGCATTATTAGACCCTGCAGTGCAGATAGGCTAGACAGATCCCTATGTCTTACACAAAAGCCTTTTAAAGGACCATATAACCCTAGTGGATTTTCTAATGGCGTAGTCCAATGGGGCGTTCCAGTTTAGTCTCGAATCCAGCATTACTCCCAGATATACCTTCCGTGGTACATCATCTTTGAACTTCTTGGAGTGAGTAGTATAGCTAGGTCACTACGTGCTCAGTGACGTCATATGTTGTGGGCTCGGCTGTGAGATTTATTCGGGACAAGAACCTGTATGTCACCCCCTAAAGGCTTTCAGCATATTTTGATTGCCGTGTATGACCAGTCACAATCCACAAGCTTTCGTGATTCGCGCACACTTTTTATGAACTTCTTATTTTGGTTTCTATCTCAGAATGTTGATGTAAGTTTACGCCTACTTCTCTTCTACGTTACTTTTTCAATTTACTATATGCCTTCACACTTGTGATCACACACACATACACTTGTGATTTTGTTGTGACTTGTAACTGATTTTAGAATACGGGCTTATAATCGAATTACACAAGGCTTAATTACACATGAACATATCTAATTTAATAATTACGAAAAGAAAGGCAAAAAAAGACGGGGCACACTTATACACCTATAGCTTCTCTAATCTTTTTTCACTCCCTCTCATCTAATAATAAAAAGGGGAGCTACTCTATCGCCATCTACACATGAACACAAACAAAAATAAAAATTAATCCTTAAATTCACAGCAATTTTCTTGTTCATTACTATGGCAGCAAATTCAGCAATTCCTTTGCCAAAAGAAGATTAATCATTATCCATAAAGAGGAGGAAGGATATCCAGAGAGAAAGACAGAGAGGGATAGTGTAACATAGCGAGAATGCGAGAAAGCAAGATATGAACAGAATGAAAAAAATATCGAAAAAGAAAATTAAAAATACAACAATGAACGTAACAAAAAATATAAGTTAAAGAAACAATTACGGTTTTCTCTAGCCTTGGCCACACAAATCCTTCCCTCAGTTATTATCCGGTTCCTAGAGTTATGTCCCACGTTCCGGTGTCAGGAGGATATGCCGATGAAAAGTTCGAGACGGACGGGGCTGCAGAGGGTGAATGAGAGTGTGGGTGGGGATAGGTATAGACGAGGACTATACCAGCATGATGACTGGTGAAAAAGTCTGGGTAGAATTAGAAGGGTGGGGGGGAAGTTGGGTAGTGATAATGCTCTCTCTTGATGGTACACCTTAGAGGCAAAAGTCGGACCATAGACAGGAATTTGAATAGGTTGAATCTCTGAGTGTAAAGCATTCAAGACGAAGAATGAATAAAAGTCAAGAACCCGGAAGTTGCCGACCCCACCCCCCGGCCCCCCCCCCCCCCCCCGTCGACACCTCCAAGCATGGCGACGACGAGCATTTCATATTTCTTAGTTCATGAGCTCCTTTGGGATTTATCTTGTTGCTTTTTTGGTTTGGCTTTTGAACGTATATTACAGTTATACTCCCTCCGATTTTCACAGGCTGCGTCTATGTATAAATACACAATACGTATATATACTAAGATGTCTCTTTGCCAGTCTCTCGCAAAACTACATCAAAGTAGATTAAATTCAATGAAGAAACCTTACCCACGTATATATTTCATATCTTACACACCGATCCCTCGCCTCCCCCCTAAAAAGACTTCTGTATCTTGAAATTAATGAAATTTCATTCAGTGCACAACATAAGCCGATTTACGTACAGCAGCAGGATTCGTTTCATTTCACGATATGTGGTGGTGTTGCATATTATCCTTCATATTTCATCGAGTTTTTGTATTTTGTGTCGAATTGTATACGTTTAAATCGTAGCGCGCAAAATGAAATGAATTTGGAAGGAATAATAACAACAACAACAACACATCAGAAACGCAATTCCACACACCCTCAACAAGGACATGAAAAATAAAATACACAAAAAAAATTACCGACGACCAACATTCCAGGAAGCACTTATCAAACAACTCTGAATACAGGATTCCCTTCCTTCTATAGCTCTCCTTTGCCACAGAGCCCACTATCGGGGGCCTCTGTTGATCTGTTTATGTTCCAGTGAAAATCCTTAAGGACCTTTATACATTTTTAAATACCCTTTACACTGGTTTTTTTGTTATCTTCTTCTTTTTCGTCAAGGATTATTGATCCGTAAACAAAACAATCAACTTCAAGATTACGACCAGAGATTATATGAGTAGGAATACCCATCATCACCACCAACCAAAAATACTGTGTGTATGACACAAAGTCAGAAGTGAATCCTTTACCCGATTTTGAATCCTTTTTAAAATAACATTCAGTTTAAGAGCAAAAGGTGTCAAAGAATGGAAACGGGGAAAAAAGGACACAGGTTATTTTTTTTATCTCTGGAGACGACAGTGATGTTTTTTTTCAAAAATGATAAAAATCTTTTACAATATTTACAAGAAAATATTCTTATGTTATATCTTCTAAAGGATTTTTTGTGTTGCAGAAAAAAAGTTCTTAAAGTGGTCAAGTAATGGCCCTAGTGAAAATAATAATAATAACAATATAGAAGGACACAAGTGGTTTGTGTTGTTTATTGAGCGTGTAATTTTTGATTTTAGAGCGCTCCGTAAAGAGCAATAAATTTCATAAATGGTAATTTTGAAGAATATACTCTCTGACTCGTCCACAAAGCTTTTGCCTATACCTCTCTCATACTCATGCTCAAAGAGAGCGGTGAAGTTGGCAGCCAATCTGGCGCCAATTCGATTCGCCCATGATTTGACTGTCGACTAGGATTTTGTTTTGAGGGTGTGCCCTATGAAGACCCAAAAAAGCTAGCCCAGGGCTGAGGCTGGATTGCCCTATAGGAACATCGAACGCCGTACCCCATAAGGAATGGCCCATGTGGCCCAGCTTATGAAAAATGAATGCTGCTCGATCCCGAGTGAGAAAAAGAAACTGATTTAGGGGTGGACATTTCAGTAATAACTGCCGGGCGGTGTCGAAAGCTCTATATTTTTAAACGCGAGTGTCGTTTCATCAAGCGGTCCCCCTACTTTGTACTAATCACAGCTAAGGTTGCTTGACCTTCGTAATCTAACGAGTATATGCCAAATGACAACTTTTATGATCACCAACATAATTCCCAAGCTCCTACTAACTACAAAATAGGTCAGATTAACTCCAAATCAACACCAATTTCGATTAACCCCAAATCAACGCCGATAAACTCCCAACTCCACCAAACTACCATCTCCTATTACCTCCAAAGCAACTCCGATTAACCCCAAATCAACATCAACTCCTACTAACTCCACATCAGTTCCAGCGCTGATTAACTCCAACTAAACACCAGCTCCACTGACTAAACTCACCAACCGTTTGCATGATGTTTTAGTCCTCCAGACCAGTGCAAGCCGTTACTTTGGTCTGGCGTAATCAGCATGAACCTTAAAAATGGATCCCTCGAAGGCGCTCCCCTCGGTGATTGCAACAAGGGAAGGCTTCCTCGCTTATCATGTTTAGTGGTGATTCGCAAGAGAAATGGCAGGGGTTTTGTAAAGAAAAGAAAGATGGGTGGGAACAAATGAAGAACAATTTCGTGGAATGGATTCAGACCACGGATCTCTGGGATGGTAGTCGGCACCCTAGTCCATCTAGGCTAAAAAGGATCCATCAAGGGGTGTTGAATCTACTTCTAGTTCGTTTTCTCATCTTTAAGCCCCTGACTGAGGCCCTTACAATGTCATTGACAGATAGACTCCATATAAGGTTATTTTATTTAAGAACCTATCTAGTGATAGGGCCTTTTCGTAAACGCATACGTATGCTTTGCAACGATGCAGCGAGTTCGTAAACGCAGATGATCCAGTCATTCGTTCGGAAACGTACAAGATTCAAGTTTGTTGCGCAATAGTCAATGCAACAGCACAGCGCAGCCAATTTCGAATGTATGCATACGTATGCGAAAAGAAATTTGCGCTGCTTTGTTGCGATGCGTTGTTGCTCAGTTGCTCTGTTGCTTTGACGTTTACGAAAAGGCCCATAGTTTAACTAGCAATAACTTCATACTACTAACAAAAACTAAAAGAAGTACTCTCTTTCTTTATTAACTACAATCCTCTTTCCACTTGAATGATGATTCGGTATCGTAACAAAAAATTGTTTCACGAAAATCCTTCAACTGTGCTGTGTATAGGTGCGATTTTAATGCAATCAATTCCCCAATATAGCAGCCCCGTACACACGAATGCTAAAAATTTAACCTGCATCGCATCAATAGAGATGGGATGCTGAATACAATCCATGAATTAAGATCAAAAACAGCCAACAGAAATTCAGGATATCTCATGTTTCAGTCTCTATCCTGCAAATCATGTAGAGGTATGTATGTTCATATAGGTGTTCAATAGATGCCTCTAAGCGATGAGATGGAGATGAGAATATGCATTTTCCTGACCAATCTACACTCTATCGTCCGGTGTGCCCCCGTTCCCCACCCACAAAAAACACCCGCACATTTCTCCTCATCCCTTTTCGTATCGTGCATATATTGTGTGCCCAGAAATCGGCACTGAACCCGTCCCCGTATAACCAATTCAGAATCCTGATAAGTGGATGTTCAGCTTACATTTATTCAATCCTCTATTCTGCATGAAGGACAATTGGACTATTCAGTGAGATTGCATAACGTCCTGCATAGAAATGTAACGTAACGTTATCCTAGACGGAAATAGCATTTTGGTTCACTTCATTCTGTCCATACATCAATGATTGCAGTACAACTGGCGGAATAGCCACAAAGATGAGGCTAGTGTGTATACCCTACCATCATATGGGCTTTTAAAATAAGTCTCCGAAGGGGATTGGTGAATACAAAGAGAGTGACAGAGAGAGAGTGTGTGAAGGCATGAGATGAGGTAAATGAGGACATGCAGAGCTTAATTTTAGTGTTGCTGTTGCACCTCAATTGTGCCCCCTTTACAAAGGCAAAATTTAAAAGGGGTGGGGTGGTGTGTGAGAAGAATAGAGAGGGCGGGTTATAGATGGTCTAACATGTAAAAGTGCGGGAGTCTGCCTATGGCTCTATCCCTTCATGAAATGTGTCAATTCTGACAATGTGCAAATTGGTTGACATTTGATTTTGTAAACGGTTTTGATAGAAAATCAAATACGAGTTACTATAGAATCAAGGGGGAGGGGGAGAGTGGTCTATAAAATATACTATCATAATTGCTAGTGATTTACATTGTTTTATTTTTTCTTTGTTGGCAAAAATTCTTCAGAACCGACAGCCAACCACCAACAAAAATAAAATAAGCGGAGGAGGAAGCAAATTTCTACTCCATATCTTCTCCCCTGTCCCCCGTTCATCTCACCGCAATTCCTGAGAGTTTTTTTTTCATTCATTATCTTTTAACAACAAATTTTCAACACAATTTTCCACAACATTTTCCGCTGCTATCTCGTCGCTCTCTCTCAACTTTGATGTGATGTGTGCATTCAACCAAAGATGATTTAATTGTTTCCGTTTTTCTTGGGGATTATTCAAGTGTCTTCTTCTTCATCATTTTTTTGTTGCTTCTCCCAGCCCCCTTACATATTTCCACACAAGTCTAGCACCCGTCCTGGGCTAGCTCCAGCTCCAACCACATCCTGTCTTTCAATTCATCCGCAACAGGAGCGTATGCTGTTGTGTCTAAGCACATATCCACCAGGGATCTGGGGTACATTGAAAGGATTTTGCAAAAAGGATACATTTTTTTCTTCAAAAGAATCCAAAATATAAAGGATTCAAATGTGAACGATGTACAGTGCGTGGTTGAACAGTCTGCTCAATGGCTTGTCGTTTTTAATTTTGACTGGTAAAGCGCAGAATTGTGTCGGTCCAGCTCTTCACATAACCTAACCTAAACTTAATTTGAAAGATAAACAAGGATATAGCAGTTTCAGGGGAGCTTGGAAAGAGAACCTTGCTTTCAACTCTTTCTGGCCACTGTACGAAACACCGATATCGGAAGGCGTGTAGTACAGCAACAGGGACTCTGACCAAAAAGCAAACCACATGCGCAAGCGCAGACGATATCAAAAGTCGTGTTTATTTTTCTTGGAGTAGTTACTCCGGTGCTACACCGATGTACTTTGAAGCAGTTCCAACTACCCCAGCGGAGTAGAAGATTAGAAAGATTAAAATACACTAAGATGGAAGCCTAAACTATTTTTTGGGCAAAAGCAAGAGTTTTTTAGTTCTACCCGCTTTCCTTGCCTAAGAAAAATAGTTTTTGCTTCGGAATCATGCATCCTCGTATATTTTGGCCCTAAATCCACCAATACACAAGCATGAATGCTTCAGAAACATAAATTATTTGTCGGGTTGTCCTGACTTGAGACTGAGTGTTGTTTCATTGTATTCATAGTACCGAAATACCGGCTCTTGGGCTACAACCAACCAGTTTTGGTGTAAAGGGACCTCTAAAGTTGAACTATGATAAATTATAGCGAACGCGCTGAATATCCACACTTGGTCTGGTGAACTGTGAAGTCAGTTTGGGCAAAAAGAAATATTAGAAAGCAGTAGAAAGTATTTTAAGATATTAGTTTTTTTTATGTGCTAAAGTCAAGCTTAGGAATTACCCTTTGTACTACTAGTTTGTCATGTCGTTCGAGTCATGGCTAGTCTCTAGTAGTAAGCTTGCTTTGAAGGATAGAGGAGAAGGGATAGGTTAGGGGTCTGGAGGGTGCGTGAGTAGATGTCTATGAACCTTGCGTTTGAACTCTGAGATGTTATATGAGTTCGGAAACACTGACTGTGGAAGACAGTTCCACAATCGAGTTGTTCTATTTATGAACGAACTACTAAAACGTAATGTGCGCGAAGGGGAGGGCTGAAGGGTGAAGGGGTGAGCCGAGTTGGCTAGTCTTGTGTTGCGGGAAAAAAATTGCCGTGTAGGCAGGTTTCTAATTTCGGTGGAACACTCGCTATGGTAATAGCGGTAAAATTTGCTAAGTGCTGCAACATTCCTACGTTGGCTTAAAGAGTCGATGGAGGAGCAAAGGGTGCTATCGCCAATGAGTTTGATGGCGCGATTTTGCACCTTGTCCAGCCAAGCCAAGGTGGTTTTTGGGGCGCCCGCCCAAATATACGAGTTGTATTCAAGGCGGGGCCGAATGTAGGACTTGTATATTGTAGCCAGAGCAGTTGACTGGAGGAGGAACTTGCATCTCTTGAGGAATCCCAGGCATTGGACCCGATTACCGAAAGTACTGCACACCAAAATTATCATCTATAGGCGATCGGAAAGACAAAGGACTTGGGAGGAGTTACGAGTAGTCATACAAGTAACACAATCTGATGACTTCCACCAGTCCAGAATATCAACTATTGTAGCTGCATACAGTCCTCATAAAGCACCCACTTAAAACAAAATATGCTAAAATTCATCCCTTTCTAGCACCACCATCGTACAAAACCAAAAAATAGAAGCATCACTATGTATGCGCGCATCCTTTTTTTGTGTTATTCTATTTTCTTTCCTCTGTGGAAAAGTAGAAAGGTTTTTGTCGGGGCGCACACAGCACATCAAGGGAAAGGGGGAACTGTAAAAGCATAAGGGATGAACTGAATAGTAGTGTAAAAGGAGTGGAGCAGCAGCGGCAGCATCAACGTTGAATTTTTCAAGTCGTGTTGCAAATAAATGCAATTACAGCCACGTTTTACTCAACAAAGGACAAAGGAAAAATAAATCGTTGAAAAATGTTTCAAACTATAAAAGAAGAATTTTTTTTAAGGACATCTAAAGGTGTGGAAATGCACTTTTATATCTAAAAGAGTTGAGAGTAAAAAAACTATAAACGATTTTTACTTTTCGTTTGGTGTTTAAATGATGTTAAAGAGAAGACAGAATTCTGTCGGAGAAGGAAGATGAAATTCGTTTCTCCTTGGTAGTTTGATTAAGGAATGATGGACGGATTTTCTGGATAGATAATAAAGGTATTTTCGGAAATGTATGCAGGAATTTTATGGTAAAATATTGTTACGTTTTTCCGTCTTAACGGATTCGTAGGATTAATTAAGGAATACACTTTTAAAATGTTCACACAAAATCACTACAAACACAATTCTTAAAGTTCACTATTATCACTTGCAATTTAATATTTCACACTATTAAATTCTATTTAGCGGTTTTTAATTTCCTATTTAATCACAACTTTAGGTCGCTTTAGGTCACTTTAAGTCACTTTAGGTCGCTTAAGGTCACTTTAAGTCACTTTAGGTCACTTTGATCACTTTAGAACACCCAAATCATCAAAACTGACGGTAAATGCTGTTGCTACTGTATGAAAGCATGGTAAAAGGTAGTTCAGTAGACTGCTCCACTAAGATTCTAAAGGTGTTAATATGATCTATGCGTGAGCGGCCCTTCCTGAATACAGGCTGCTGCCTTCTAAGCGTTCGGTCTACCGCCTCTCTCTTCCTAGATAGTAATATATGGGACAATATTTTGCCCACAGTAAATAGATTCTCTCGATAGACTCTCATGTTGCCACATATTGTTAGGTCCCCCTTTTTTGATATTTTAGCTAAGATCCCTTCCGTCCAATCCTCCGGGAAGGTACAGGTGATCCATGTTTTTCCAGGATTGACTGTAGCACATTTGCTATGAGGCTTAAGTCGGCTTTCAAGAATTCTAGCGTGATGCCATCTTGTCCAGCTGCTTTACCATTGGCCATTGCATGAATTGCGGTTACTATTTCTGTCAAGGAAGGTGCACAGGTGGGTGGTGATTCTTATTGGGTGTGCATTGTTGCTGCTTTCTTGCACACGGTGTAAGTAGCTGCACTGCAGTAATTTGCTAGGCCAGCTCGCATGCTAAATCTCACTGTGTAACCAAGGATTAAGAGTCCAATGCTGGCGGCTCTTTTTAGGAACTCCTGCTGCTCATTAGCGGACTGGAGCTGAAGGCCGTATCAGAACCAGATCAATGCTTCTTGGGATATGTTGAACGGTGGTTCCGCTAGATGCAGCTGAGCTAAAGCTACATGAGTCCCCATTTGCGAAGTTGATATTCGTTGGAGAGGCAAGAGTGTTATTAAGGAGCTCAAGACTATGGCACTTCTTTGAAGGAGAAGGAAAACGAGAATGCACACAGCTTCCTGCTTCATATACAATTTCAGGCTCTCTCTCATATCACCAACGCAAATCTCTCCTTAAAACTCAAATCTTTGTGCCAAAAATAAGTTTTATCATTTATCAACATTAACAGATATAAACCTAGTAGCGATAACTTTTAAAAATGGACAAAAACCCAAAAAATCAACAACAATCCTCATCCGGGCACAAAACTACCTTACTAGAAGCGCGCTTGCTTGAATGAATGAAAATATTTTGACATCGAAGAAATCAGATTAAGATGCTAATCTCCTTGCTCTATGGTGTGATCCTTAATATCCAATTGCGAGATCTATATCCATTCTAATATCAAGAATGAGAAAAAGGAAAAATGAAGTAGCCTAGCTGCAAAAAAGAAACGATCCCTTGCGATTTTTGTGGTCCTTTAAGGGATATCGTGTGTATGTGGTGTTAAACGATCAAGGAATTTAAGACATACACGCACCAACAACAATAACAAAACCGACCGACAATGATTTTTTTAAGAAATAATAAAATTATCAAATTATAAAAGGATATAAGGGAAATATCGACCAATGAACAGAATACCAAAGGACATTGTATATCTCTCCTCAAGATTGCCTAACAATTGACGGAAAAGATTTGTGTAATCCGATTACCACACTTACTCTCAAGAATACACCACAAAGCCAGAGACTGCGCATGCGTTTAAGGATAGATTGTAGTAAGTGCGATATATCTAAGGATATTGAATGTCCCTCAAGGTGAAAATCTTTCAGGGATTTTTTTATGTGCGTTTTTTTGGGTGTTGTGCGTCGTAATTTTCAAGGAGACAAAGTGTCCTGTTTTTTTTTGTTGTGAAAATTTTCTAACGTACTTAAAAATCGATGTACTTGACGCCTTTTGAATTGTGGTGTCCTTTATTGTGTTCGCTCTTAATAACCACCAGCAGTTAACCAGCAGCCACAAAAGAAAACACGGAAAATAAGGATAAAATGGTCTGTGAAATTTTGAAAAAGGATATACACACAATGAGAGGAGAAAAGTGCCACTTAACACTTAAATTTGAGTTTTTGTTTTGCTTTTAAAAATTATTAACAAACAAAAATGTTTATACCAAGAATTGAAAATTTTCAACCCATTTTTTCTTACTTTATACAAAATCTAAAAAAATCCCGTTATTCCGTTTAATCCCCGTTAGTTTTTTGTAGGTGTACATATGTTGGCTGTAAAAATAATCCTTTGAGTCCTTTTTTAAGTCATGATTTCTTGTGTTAGCCATTTTCGTTGTAATCCTTTCTCCCTTTTTTTTGAAAATCTTTAATACTTCTCTTGGTCAACAAATTTTCAACTTATATAAAAACTAACGAAACTGGCAATATTAGAATAGAAAGGAAATCAAAGAATAAAGAAATGCGAAAGGATGTGAACAGACAATCGAGAAAATCCCTTTTAGTAGTCAAACTGTTTTTATTGTACGTTTTTTTTCGTGTATTGATTATGAAAAAGGATTTATACAAGGACCAGACGGTGTTGTCAACCAAATTGAGTCTCATAAAATACACGAGGATGCATGCTTCTGAAGCAAAAGTTTTTATTTTGTTAGAAAAGGGAGGCAGATAGAGCTGCAGGGGGCTACTTCTCCCCAGAGGACAGGACCGCCGGACGACTACAATTTAAAGGGGGCATGTCCGTGAAAGCTATCATTTAACATATACTCAATAAACCGGTTCCGTTTTCGATCGCGTAGAAAAAGCCGCATTGGACTAGATTAGTACCGAGCAGTAGTGCCTTATGGAAGAAAATTAAAGCGATGTTATCGAGGAATTTAAAGAGGCCCCACCCAGTAGGGAATTTTGGACGCCCGATGATACTTGATCATACATACCAGCTAGGAAATAAGGGACAACGAGAAGAGTTAAGTACAGGGATGTATGAATAAACGACAATTAGACCAAAGTTACTTAGTGGACAGAGCAGGATCAAGTTTTTTGCGGGAGTAAAATTCACGCTTGCCCGATTTTACTTTGCTATTGGATTAAGTTACGAAGATTTTCCTACTCACTGATATAATATGGCTTAGAATGCTGCGTCTGTACCTACAACAACTCACACGCTCACCAATCAAGTTGCGGATTTCATATGAAAGCCAAGAGCAAGTGACGTGGCAATAAAACGGCATGCCAAAGCACTAATCGGGCTTCCAATCGCAGCCCTACGCCTACCCTTATTCTTCCAGGTACTATCTTTCCGACTAGACCTTGCTGTCCGTCATTGATAGAACCGTCGCCACTATACGTCGCCTTCACTGGAATCCAGAAAGTCGAGTTGGAAAACTTTAAATAACGGCGAAGGAGAACCTTTTTAGCAGAAGGCCACAAAAACTGGGATATCCTGAACGGAGCCGTTGCACAACACAGAATGGGTTTCATCAGCTACTGGCCCAATTCATCATATTATCGGTATCACTGCATATGACAACAAATACGACACGTCGCAAAACTTAGATCCAAACATCGCATTATATACAAAAGTATACCCGTCGAGGGGTGCGTGTGTGTGTTTTGTACGGCCGAACTATCCTGCAACGTGCCTTCTGATGACCTTCAAATGGCCGAGGATTATGTTTCAATCACTTTGTATGCCCGTTGTAAAGCCTAATTTTATTTTTACTCGGGACTAACGCTACACAGACGGCGCCTCACCTTTGGATAAATCTTTTCGCAATCTTTTTGCCCTATCATAATTTTCTGAAGTGTACCCAGACACCTGGAAACTTGCATATGGTTCAGCCCATACTGAAAAAAGATGACTTCGACCAAAATTTTCATCTATTTAGTTAGTCTAGTCTTATTGCTCCTCTATTGTGGCGGGGGGTCTAGCTCCTAACTACATACTGATCGGTTACGATGTCATTTCCTGGCTAGGCAGCCCTGGATATTTAAATAGAACTGTTTGAGATTTTTTAATTCGAATGATCAGAGATTCGGACCAGAGTGAAAAAGACTAGCCTAAAACTTACATGAAAAATAAGATGAAAAATACCGTCGGGAGAAATTTTCAATATTTTTTTTTTGGAAGGGAGTAGCCAAAAAAAATTGAAATTTCTCCCGACGGTATTTTTCACTTTTATTTATAATCATTCAAACTTCTCTCTCATTTTTCTTCATAACGAAAAAAATTTCCATGAAAATTTGTCGATGAACAGAAACGCCACAGAGAAACGACAAGAAAATAACGGTTCGTTGTATATATATGTATATATTGGTAAGGGAAAGAGGCGGAGCTTAAACGAATACATGCAACAATATGGGGCGCAAGAAATATTTTCGAAATTTACACAAGCATTTTAGTGGAAGATTTTCGAAATTTAAGGGCGTGGCCTAAATATATTTCACATTTTAAATGGACAGAAAATTTAACAGAGGTGTGGCCTCAAAAAACAAAGAAGAAAGACACAAAATTTCCCCTGACTTTCTTCTCCTTTTCAGCCGGTTACTTCCTCTTTCTACCATCTATATTGAAAATATCACCGAAATGCCCAATACCAGCGTATGAATCCCCACTCTTGATGGGAAACGGGGGATACAGCCTCTCAGGTTACACACCAGAAGATCAAATTCACTTCTGCGCACCCATATGTCAATGCTAAAGGTGTGGGGGGTATGCTCTTCTACCGTTTGTACCATAATGTAGCTTAAAACCAACCGAAGTGAAAATCAACAACAACAGGGCGATATTGCTGTATTGTTGTTGTGGGGGTAGTGGATGGTGATTGTTGTTTTTGTTTTTATTATTATTATATTTCTTGTGATGCACAGGAATGATGTGGTTCTTTACTATTATGGTGTTTCTTTTTCTTCGTATACTGTATTGTAAAACTCTCTGGCGGCGCCGCATACCTGAATCCACGCTTCTCTCTTTTCATCGTCATACTTTGGCCCCAAGTTTTCTTTTTTATTGGGGGGGTATGCGGCGCGCGGAAGTTATATTACGAACCAAGTATGGTGGCGCTATGTCACGTACGAACGCACGACCGAGCGGGATAGAGAGGGAGCAACAATTTAAGGGGGGTTACGGTGGATGACGTTAGTTATATATATTAGTATATGATGGCATGGAGCGCAATGGCTGTATGTGTCTTTCCACGTCGCTAGGCGCACGTCTTTGTTTCTGCCACAGTTTTGCTCTGTTGTGCCTTGTTGAAGGCTCCATTATCATCGAAATTTGTAAATATTTTTCTCAAAAACATTCGCCCCTCCCCTCCCCCATTTGCCATTCCGCTCCTGACATGGTATATTCCCTTGCGCCCTCCGCTACATCTGGCATATCAGCCTAGCCTTTCTCTTGGCCTCGTCGTAATATCCCTCCCCCCCCCCTTTTCTATTTCTATATCTGTAGAATCATCGCTTGGTCGAAACTTGCTCCGTTGCTACTAGATCTACTTTCTATATAGAATATGACAAGCCAAAAGTGAAAGAGGGGTGGCAGGGCGGAAGAATATGGGAATTGAATAGAAACGGGAAGATAGATTTTTTCTTGGGCGGCGGAGGGGGTTGCTTGTGGGTAAAAGTTAAGAGAAAGAAACGGCGGGGAGATACTTGTTGTTGTTTTGTTATTGTTTCTGTTTTATATTTTAGCCCAATCAGTGCTGCTAGAGAAGATAAGAAATTCTTAATTAAATTTTTTTTAGTTCTTTCTTTCGTTTTTCATTTTCTTTTTTTTGTAGATTTTAATTTCGTATTTTTCGTTTTTTTTTGGTATTAATGGTGTGTGTACGTTTTTGGGAGAGGGGCAGATCATACCGCGGCAGAAATATAGACGCTGAGACTTCTAAATAGGAACAAAACTTATGGGCACGTTAAAATTGGGTATAACATGACACCGTCACCTCCACGTGGTGCAATAATAATGGTTGTAGACTGGTGGACTAGGAGGTCAAATAGGAGTAACAGCCTCAAGCACCTTTGTTGGCGCCGGTACATCAAAGAGATAAGTCCTGATAAACGACGCCATCTGCGATCTAAGGTCTACGCGATCGAAGATCTTCCGAATCCTACCTGCAACTTTACGAAGATGCTGACTTTACATGGGGTGACCCCTGGATACTCGTGCCTATCCAAAAGTAACAGACGGAGAAGGGTGAAAGGCGAGGGTTTCGCGCTTCAAAACGAAACAAAACCACGGGAATGGTCCTCCAGGTTTGAACAACCTTCCACCGTAAAAACCCACCCGTCACGAATCCTCAAGATAGGCCTCGGACAGAACGAACTTGGTGCTTGGAGTTATGAACACCCCAAAATAGCAAAACGAAGAGGAGTCATGGGAAAGTATAGCCTACACAATGGCACCAATGACAATGGTAGTAGATTGATCGATCTCGCTAGCTCGAACTCAATGGTAGTATAAAGGTCCCCATTTACATACAGGCCGACGGCAGGTCGTGGCCCGAAGGTTTCTCGCCTTGAGGCCAAGTATCACTACACACTCACAGCCGTCCACAGGCCTATCAAAATGCTGTCGTATATAGCCTGAAAGAAGGAGTAAGAGAACAGCCAATAGACTTTTTGCAGAACCACGGGGAGCTAAGATGGAAGTCTTCAAGCTAAAAGTATCTAAGCTTTGGTCGACTTTCTGGGCTCAGTTTCTCCCGTTGTAATTAGATTTCTCCATCGTTTTGCGGCCTCCCCGAAATCTATTTCGTGTCATTCTCTAAACTTTTGACAAGATTTTGTTAGGTTTAAGGATATTTCATGCATTTAACTTCTTCTTCAAGTATTTTAGTGTCTATTCTATGAAACTCCAATCGCCCTCTTTCTCCTACGGTCTCTTCGCTGAGCTGGCCCTACTTTGGTCTGAGCTTTTCCTATTTTTTCTTTGTTGTTTAATTTTTTTATTTTCTATTCCTTTTTGGTCAGTTTCAACATACTATAAGGAAAATAGAGATGCTTGGCAAAAAAATTAAATGAGGAATAAAAAAGGAAAGTCCTCAAAGAGCTCAATTTAAATATCCAGGGTCGCGTAAGTAAATGTTAATCGCACTATAGGCAGCGCTAGGCACCCCGCAAACGGAAAAATGATCTCACAAATTTTTTCCTTCTTTGTTCCACGGGAAATAAGTGTCTTTCGTTTATAGCATTATGTAATTAAAATTGGACGTTTTTTTCAAATCGGATTAAATGTAGCAAATTTGAGACCACTTAAAGAGTTCCTTTTGTTGTTGTTGAAGGAAATCAGAATTCGTTTTAAGCTCAAGATAAAAAAGGACGATTTTAACTATAGGTTGGTACTTACAGAGGCTAGTAAAAAAGTCCTTGCACAATACTTAAGTGCTTCCTCCATAGTTCTACTATCGGGATAATTTTAAATTTCATGCTTTAATAAGACAAAGGACATCGTTTCATACAGGAAGTACGGTATAGCAGGACCCAGCTCGCTGGGGAGCCACTTATAAACGACCTGAATGGGGGCGCAACATTGAAAATGTAATGTTAGGCTTAGTAAGGCGAATAAGAGCGAAGTTCTTAACAAGGCGCAAGGGAAAGGGAAGCGGAAAACGAAGACACAGAAAGTGGTGAAAGCACGGTAAGCATAGTGCAAGGATCTTTATGCATAATTGGATGCGGCAGGCGGACAAAATCTGAATAGGCGCAATATGGTGAGTGGTGAGAAACATACATAGCATAGCAGCAGAGAATGTGTGCGACAACCCCGGTAACTCTAAATCCAAGCCAACTACATACAATTACTCCACATCAACACCAACTTCGATTAACCCTAAATCAACGCCGTCAAATTTCCGAAGTTACGACTGACTATCCAGAGACTCTCCTGACCACAGAACTAGTTCCCGTGCTAGGGTGTCTTCTGGCAGCGAGTAGGGACAGAGCTCAAATCAATCCAGGTTCCTAGGTGTTTCTGTGCGCCCGAGGTAACTGGCCATACGTGCACGGACTTTGCGACAGCCACGTGACGGAGAGATTTGATGGGCCGCCTTGAGCCCTGAGAAGAAGCAAGCCTAGATCCCACTCACATTATGTTGAAAAGGAATATAGAGTCCAGAACAATACCCTAAGGATGCAGGAATAGAGAGGCCTCGGCAAAATGCACCGCCCATCATTCACAGAGTTGAGTTCTCTATGGACCAAATGATTATTGGCGTGCTGAAGAGGAAGGGAAGCCAAACTGTCTAAAGTTTGGTTAAGCGCAGCTTAGAATCAGGTATAAAAACCCTCGACCAAAACTGCAAGCGAATGGACGCGGTACTTTTGGACCCAACATCTAAAAAAAATCACGTATTTCATCATACATATGATGATCCAGAGGATATGGTACCTGGGACGAAGCCTTGAGCGACTCCGCAAATTATCCTGTATTCCCTTACTCCCTCGCCCTACTCCCAATATAGTGTCCTCATCATCACCATTGGAGCTACAGTCCTCGGTGGGCCTGGGTTTTCATCCAACGTGCTCGGTCCTGTTCTCTCTGTTCCAATTGGTAATCCCAATTGTGCGTAAAAGTCCAATGTGGTCTTTATATCTCTTTCTCTGGTCCAAGTTCGATGTGGTCTTTATATCTCTTCGCAAGTTTTCCTTGTGAAGTTCCTTCCCTCTGGCGCTCGGAAGAACAGGATTTTTGATGGCGCTTCTACAGGCATAGTCATTACATGTCCTATCCAGCGTGTTCGTGATATCCTACTTACAAGAAATTGTATGCCAATGCGCACTAGATACTTGGGTATATCTAGCTTTATCAACGCGTCGATGATCTAGCTACACTTTTCGTTGAATTGAAAGCATTTTTTACGTCAAGGGTTATCAATGGCACATGGGTCCATTCCAAATGTCGTCGTCCTTTAACCAAGCGTTGTGCCTGAAGCAGTTCTATACCCTAGAAAAAAAACAAAAATACTTTTAAAAAAAGATTTCCAAGTTACAAAAATAAAAAATGTTTAATTACTTATTCTCTGTTGTAGTCTCGGGTTCATCCAACCATCTATAGCTCCACCCCACGTACCATCAAAAAACACTAAAACAAAAGTTACACTCGTGGGCCCGGGCCCCCACCAGCACCCTAAAATATAAGAAAAAGAAAACCGTCAAAACCTCCCTAAAACATCCCCAACCACCCCCACCCCCACTTAAGAGTCCTAAAACTTCGTCCTTAAACACATGCCGTTGTGAAGCAAGCAAAAAAAAACAAAATAAAAAACAAATCCGTTTTGGACTATAAAAAGGACACACACAGGATAATTGAAATGAGGGGCAAAGTGGATGGAATATAGGAAAGAGTATAAATGCTGGTGCTGCTGGAGAGGGGGGGTTGGTAAAGGATTCTTGTTTTTCTCTTTAGGATTTTAATATATACACATATATATGCCGTACACTGTACACTGTAGGGACCAAAAAAAAACCACGAGCCTAAAGGACTGTCGTTTCCACCCCCGCCGCATCAAGTAACAACACAACAAGACCAAGCACTCTAGTAGAGAGAAAAAGGGTCTTATGAATAAATAATATTGGTATGTGCTTGCTAACCGCACACACAACTGCAAGGATTCAATACCCGCCGCTGGCGCCCCAAACACATGTACTTCAAATTTTGGGGGGGTTTTTTGTGGAGTTTTAAATGTGGAGAGGAGATGCGCGATTCCCCCAACAAAATTCTCCATTCCCATAGATAGAAAGAGAGATGATTGGGGGATTAAAAGAGAGCAGTCTTGGAAAAAGGGTGTCCTGACTGTTTTGTTGTTGTTGTTCTGTTATTGTTGGACCTCTACAATATCTACCGTTATATTTTTGCAAGGGATGGTGGTGTGTAACCTAAGGACTTGAACTTGAGCTTGATAAAAGGCGTGTATTTTCTATACTATGCACGAACGAATCCAGGCGACCAGCTGCTCTCTGTTTTTAGTGAAGTTTTTTTTTGGGGTGGTATTGTTGTTGTGTATGTTTTTCTTGTATATATATATGTAAACAAAATATCGGTGAGATGTTTGAATGCACAACTTTATGTCCCCCCATGGCCGCCGGGGGTGAATTTTACAATAATATCCCCCCCCCACCGATGAAGAAACATATTTTGGTTATATGAGAAAAGAAATGGTACCAAGACGTTACATCTACCACCATCGCACACCATCTACCACTACCTATATATCAAAGAATAGAGAGGTATGGTTTTCTTTCATAGTTCTTCCATGGTCCACCAGAGCGAGTGCTCACATATGTGTGTATATGTGCATATAAATAGGTGTTTTACCCCCGCTCCTGCGTGATAGATGATGATGGGCTGGTATTAATATATATTGGGAAAAACCTGTTAGCCAACCGTGAATTGATGGTAGGGAAAACACCAACCAGAACAAGGCATATCATTCGGGGCGACTCATAGATCATACCTTTTTCGTGCTGTTATTGTTTTTGTTGTTATTGTTGTTGGTTTGTTGTTGTTATTGTTGTTGGTTTTTTCCTTCTTCTATATTTCCTTTTTGGTTTGTTCGTTTACGTTCGTTTTTGTTATTTCGGCTGCTGCTTCTCTGCTGGATGATGTTCTTCATGAGCATTGTGATAATTACAAAACCTAGGGGAGGAGAGAAAAATTACAGTGTGAGAAAAAGATTTTTGTATAAAGAAGAAAGAAGAAAAATGAACAAAAAAATATAAAACGGGGATAGATGAATAAAATGATTTTTGTGTGTGTGCGTGGTGGTGTTGTTGAAGAGATGTGTGTGTGTGTGTGTGGTAGATGGATAACCATGATGGAGAAAAGTTGTGAACGAACCAAAATCTTGGCCATTTTTAGTTGAACTTCGGCGGTATAGAGGAGGTTATTATCGAAGGTAACGATTTTGGTTAATATATATATATCTGTATTGTGTGTATATATATATAGATATATAACGTACATCTCTCTATATCGAATTTGTTTTTAAGTTTGTTTTGTGTTTCGGGGATTAACCTACGTCTCTATATATATAAATAAAGAGAAAGAAACGGAAAATAAGAGAATTAAACAAAGAAAAGAGACTAATTTTATTAATACTAATTTTTATCTCCCCCCCGTCGTCGTATAAAATCTACCCCGCAACACTCCTCTATACAAATGCGCGGTGCGGTGTATTTATATTAATTTTTTTTTTTCAAAATTTATATTCATCTTAAATAATATAAAACACAAAAAAAAGAGACAGGAAAAAAGAGCGCGCTAATTTCTAAACCAAAAACACCTATTTACACCTCCCAACACCACCCCAAATGGTGTTTATTGGGGCTTTCGGGGTTGTTTTTTGTGTTTTTGAAAAAAAAAAGGATATTTGAATGAATAAAAATAATAACAACAAAAAACAATAAATTTCTTTCTAAAGTAAAAAAAAGGGGGGTTTTGTCTTCAACGAATGTGTGCGGGCATATATATAAAACACTCAAAAACCACTAAAAAATTGAAGAATTGAAAAGCAAAAACACACATTTCAGGATGTTATTTTCACTAATATTTAATCGAAATCCCTAAAAAATTTGCTCTCAGAAAAAATCAGTAAACAAAAAAAATTGGTGTTAAAAAAGGTGTAAAAAAGTGTTAAAATGGTGTTCAAAAAGTGCTAAAAAGGTGTTAAAAATACAAAAAATAATTTTTGAAAGCAAATAACGCAAAATATAAATACAAATTAAATAAAAACACAAAAATATAAATAAATATAAAAATAAAAAAAAAGAAATAAAAATAATGTAGAAAGTAAAGTGTATAATAGAAGAGAGAAAGAGAGCGAAAGAGAGTATATTATTGTGTGTGGTTTATTTTTAATTTTTTTTTGATATTATATTCGTTGAAGGGGTTGGTAAGGAGAAAAATAGTGTACTGGAAATAGTAGAACACTCTACTACACCCACCCCCCCCCAAAAAAACGAAGAAAAAAGCAAAGCAGCAGCAAAAAAAATTAAAAAAAAACAAGAAGAAAGAAAAAGGAAACACACAGTGAGAAGAGAGGGAGGAGAGTGAGTATAAGTGAGTGTGGATCAGAAAGTTGCAGATGGGCTTTTACAAACAAGCAAGTAAACATTTACAAAATCTTCTAACATTGGTGTGTATATCATCCAACAACTTTACAAGAAGTCGAAAATTTTCTTCAAATCAGTTGAAATTTAGATACCGTCATTGATCGTAGTGTTTGACGATGTTTTTAAAAAAACATAGAGAGATAGAGAAAGAGCTTTGATACATTTTATATATGTTATTATTATTACTACTATTATTAATAATAATAATAAAATAAATATAAATAAAATATTAATAAAAAAAATAAATACGAAAATAATAATTCGAAAAAACAAAAAACATTTATAAAGTGTAAAAAAGAGTTTTGTTGTGTGTTTAGCGATATTGAAAATAGTGTTATGTCTTTGCGAAATTATTTTTAATTAATAAAAATAAAATAAATAAAATAATAATAAAATAATGGGATAATAAATAAAGTGTGAAAAATATATTTTTTGTTTGTTTTCTCTCTCTCATTACCGCAAGCAAAAAATAATAAAATTTGAAATATGTTTTTCTAAAGTATAATAAAATTTAGCAATTAAAAAAAAAAAAAAAATATATATCATAAATGTGTGAACTGCGTTTTTTTAGTAAGTAAATAAACATATAATACAGAGAAAATATGAAAATATAAATAAGGCAAAAAATAACAATAACGGAAAAGTGAAATATCCTTAAAGAATATAATATAGTAACAAAAATAGCAACAGCAACAAACAAACTCAATTTACAACATTAGAGAAATTATAAATAATATGTGCAGCAATGAAAATTCTGATAATATAATAAAAAATCAAAAATTTCTAATAAATTTAACTGAAAAAAGTGCTTCAAGCTTTCAAATTGATCAGCCAGCAACGGCCCTATCATCATCATCAGCATCACCACCATCAGCTGGTTCACAAGATATTATTGCGACGACACCGCCCCCGCCATCGGTAACACCGCAGCATAATTATCAACAACAACATCAACAACATCATCATCATCATCATAATCAGCAGCAATCATCATCATTATCATTATCAACATTAGGACAACATCCACAGCTAACACGATATATAAGGCAGTCACCATTAATTGGTATTGGTACATTTCGTTCAGCAATTGGTACAGCAGCAACAACATCATCATCATCAACAGCATCAGCCGCAGCAGCAGCAGCAACACAAGCAGCAGCAGCAATGTCATCGATGCTTGGTAATAATGTTGTACCGCCTGGCTTATTGCCGCCATTAGATCATTACCGTTTACAATTATATAATTATGCAATGGTAGAAAGGTTACGTTGTTCACAGTATCCGGGACCCTTACCGCTATGCCCGCCGGGTTATCCGGCAGCGGCTGCAGCTGCAGCTGTTAATGGTCCATATGGTCCACGTTTTGCACTATCAATGTCATTATTTCATAATCGTGTATTTCAGCCAGAGGAGCCAAAGCCGCAGCATAGTTACATCGGTCTTATAGCGATGGCAATATTAAGCTCACCAGAATCGAAGCTAGTTCTATCGGATATATATCAACATATACTTGATAATTATCCGTATTTTAGAACTCGTGGACCTGGATGGCGCAATTCAATACGACATAATTTATCGCTAAATGACTGCTTTGTAAAGGCTGGGCGTAGCGCTAATGGTAAAGGACACTACTGGGCCATACATGAGGCAAACTTAGAAGATTTCAAAAAGGGCGATTTTCGCCGCCGTAAGGCACAGCGTAAGGTACGCAAGCATATGGGCTTATCAGTTGATGATGAAGGTACAGATTCACCAAGTCCACCGCCGTTAGCTGTAACACCGCCACCATTACAGCAAAATGTTGTTGGTGTTGTTGGTGGTACACCATTTTGTACAACATCATGGGCAGCTGCAGCCGCTGTTGCAACAGCTGGTGCACAAACAACTGGTGTTATGGCTAATATATATTCACAATCAAGAAAGCGGCAGTTTGATGTTGCGTCATTGCTAGCACCAGATGAGGACAATCAACATCAACGTAATGCAACAAATTTAGGACAACAATCTAATCATCATCATCATTTACAGCAACAGCAACAGCAAATACATTCTGGTCATTATCAAACAGATAGCAGCTATCATAATCAATATTTTAAAGGTCCATTAAGTAAGCGTATAGCATTAAATCATCATACTAGCGATATTGATGAAGATATTGATGTTGTTGCTAGCGATGTTGAAGATAATTTAGATAATAATCAAAATATAAATAATAATAATAATGATGATGATAATAATCAACAACAGCTGGCAATACATAATAATAATAATAATGATAATAACAATCATTATGATATACAACAGCATATACAGCAGCAGCATATCAATGATGATGATGCAACAACGGATAGTCCAATTAGCCATCAGGATGATGATATACAACAACATACAAATATACCATCACCAACTGGCTGGCAGGGCCTAATGCAGCAAGCATGGCCAAATAACTTAAATCCATTAGGCGCTGCCATGGATCCAAGAATATTGGGCAGATATTATGGACAATATATGGCGGCGGCTGCAGCACAACAGGTAGCTGCATCGAGGCGAGCTACATTCTTAAATGATACAGCAACAGCGGCAGCAGCAGCCGCTGCAGCTGCTAATAATTGTGTTACACCAACAAATTTAACAACTAATAGCGGTATTTGTGGTGATAATGGTGGTGAATCACATCATCAACATCAACACCATCATCATCATCATCATCAACAGCATCATCAGCAGCAACAACATCATCATCACCAACAACAACGAATACAACCAAAATTGGAAAAGATCGATTTGAGCCCTTCACCAAATGAATGTTAATACTACTACTACAAATACCACTACTAAAAACAAAACGATAAACAACAAAAACAAACAAAATTTTGTTATTAAAAAAAAATTCAAACAAGGTATTTAAGAAAAATTAAATTTTCTAAGTTTTTTTTTAATTTGTTTTAATTTTTTTTAATTTATTTGGGCCCCTGTGCTGAAAGTCGAGTCGTGTAACGTGACAAGTCGTCGGACATCAAGAAAGTGACTTTTCAGTCGAATTACGACTTTCAAAATAAGGGCTATGAACTCAATTAAATCAGAATAAGGGCTATAAAGTCAATTCTCTGGCCCCTGTGATGAAAGTCGTAATTGGACTGAAACGTTACTTTCTCCAACTCAAACGACTTGTCACGTTACGCGACTCGACTTTTAGCACAGGGACCTTGGTTCCAAAAAAAAATTTATATTTTTTTTAATAATTATTAAAAGGAAATATTTAAAAACCCCCAAAAAATACAGAAATTTACCAAGATTCCCACCATATCTAAAAAAAATAGGAAAAATAATATCAAAATATACTCAAAATAAATATTTATATATATAAAAAATATATATATTAGGTTATATGCACAATGCTCAAAAAAAAATATTAAAACAATAAAACAAAAATTAAGAAAAAAAACAGAGCATTTTACATATAACAAAAAACTTTAAAAACAATTTTTTTGTATTAGTGAAAAAATAAAAATTTCTACTAAAAAAATAAAATTTTGTGATGTGTGAGAAAAATAAAAATATATATATATACATATAAATAAAAAAAACACTCGCAAATATATAAAAAATTAAATTAATGTAAAAATAAAAAAAAAAAATGTTTATCACAGGAAACAAAACGTTTATACATTATATATATAAATATAAATATAAAAACAAAATTTAAAACAGTAAAAGAGAAAGCCGAAAAAAATATATAAATATAAATATAAAAATAATTGTAATAAGTGAAAAAAATAAATAAATAAAAACAAAAAAACATAAAAAAATAAATATTGTAGTTTGTACATATAAATATAAAACACAGCAACAAAAAGAAACATGAATAATAACATAAGTACGCAAAATAAAAAAAAAATAAAGAAATGTCCTTGTATATCCTTTTCTTAGTTGAATTTATTTGTTAATTGAAAAATTAAATTAATTAAAAAACTATAAAAATTAAAAACAAAAAAAAACTCTTAAATGTTTCCTATTCCTCGCCAATTTTTATTTTTTTATATTTTGTATTTAAATTAAATATATTTTTATATTTTTGATTAATTTTTTATATTTTTCGAAAATTAAATAAAAACTTAAAATATAATTTTTTTTATGTAATACCAGGAATTTTTATTTTTAAACAATAATTAATTTTAAGGAGATTTTTTTTTATTTTTATTTTTTAGGTCGAACTTAGGCCCCTTGTGCTGAAAGTCGTATTTGCTGTCATAATAAGTGACGCTAATACAGCGGGGTGTCCTGATAGTCGATTTTTGTCGTGTAAAATCTACTGACATAAACGACAGCTTATTTGGTGTGCTGACAGTCGTTTTTATTGTAGTTTTGTTGTCACTTTTGGTCGGGCTGTTTGCGTTAGTGACAAAGTAGGAAAATTTTAAAGAAAATACATATCTGTTATTTTGGAGGATTCCTAAAGGGCAGAGATATGCTGACAAATTACCCAAATATTTGGAAAGAAATAATAATATAATATTTTTAATTCTTCGCGTTTGCTATGTTCATTTTCCGGACTACTAAGCCGCAACTCAGCAGAATTTAACATTTTTAATCGAAAATTGTTTAGAATTTATTAAAATTTACGCGAAACACAAACTCAAAAATGTTTATTCTTCAAACTAAAAATGTTTTTTATTCCTCACGAAAGACAAAAACTTAGCACATACACTCTCTGACCCATGTGCTGACAGTCGTAATTTCACTGAAACGACAATTTCTTCAACTGAAAAACGACTTGTCACGCCACCCGACTCTCAGCACACCAATTAAAAAACGAGACATATATATGCGACTGTCATATGACTCGACTTTCAGGACAGGGGCCTTATTTTAATGTTTTTTAGAAGGAAAGATAAGTTCTAGCACAAACGCAAAAAACATCTCGATTTTTTTTTTTAATTTTTATATTATATTTTAATTTGTTTTTTTAATTGAAATATTGTGGGGGCGCGAATTGGGGTATATGTATAAGTTTAAGGTGTCTCTATTAAAATTGCAATAAAAAAATTAGTTGTGCATTTTATAAATTGCAGATAATATATTTTATTGAAAGACTGTTAAAAATAAAATGCACACACACACATACTAATTAAATTTTTAATAAATTTTTAAAAAAGAAAAATATTTTTGTGTTTGTAGGTGAACATGATTAAGCAAACATTTTAAAAATAAAAACTTTTTTGAAGATGATATTTATGAATAAAAAAAAATCGCTATCATATTCTCTCGAAGCTTGTGCTACTCTATAAATTGCACCATGACTTGAACGATATGACAAACTGAGGAGGGTGGTTGTACAATTTGTGATTCCTATTATAAAATTCTTATGTAAAATCGTCTCCGTATTTACTTTTGAAATTTCAAAATTACTGAAGACTCGGAATTAGAGGCTATAACAACACCCCCTATTCGAAAGTTGTGATCAGTCATAAGTCACAAGCTTTTGTGACTCGTGCTTGTCAGTTTGAGGAGTTTGAGGGTTTGGTTGTTGTGATTATTTGCTGTTTTTTTTTGTTGTATTCTAAGCATAATAGCAGATTGTGTCTAAATTGTGACTGCACAAAATTATAATACGAAATTGCCCATCCAACCATCCTAAGGCTGAAAGTCTCCAGCCGCACACAAGTGGCCCTATCGCCCACTTTGAGAAAGACTGCTCTAGTCGATCGGACTCTGATGAAGAGGTAGAAGGCAAACTCCAAACTGTCTTTCTTTTTAGACCGTTTCGCAATACGACCAGAAAATTACTAAGATGCAACAGAACAGATGTCAAGAGACTAGTTATTTTGGTCATCGCGCACAACCTAGGGACAAGCTCTGCCCCGACCAGGACAAGTTCAAGTCCTTCAAGTTCTCTGCGACACAAACAAACCTGGGGTGGTAGCACGTAAGTTGTTTCAATCGACCTCTTCATACAAAAATTCAAGTTTTACAAATATTTTTGCATGAGGAGGTCGTTTGAAACAACTTACGTGCTACCACCCCTGATTGATAGACCTTCAAGCAATCTACTAAATATTTCAAGGAGATGGTTTCAGCGTGTAAACAAAAAAACCGATCATGGGTCGACTTTTTGTTTTAAGAAATCCCCCACTTAATAAAAGTTTTCTTTTTGTAAATACCTTTTATCCTCTAGAAAGACTATGAACACACTTTGAGATGAAAAACTCAATTTCGAAAGGATGTAAAATCCTTGCAAAAAAAAATACTACAAAAACATCCAAACACCGATCGGATATCTCCCAGCTACCCTTTCCTGAACTGTGTTCACTACTTAAGGGAATTCCCAACTTCTTATGGAGCTACTGCAGTTAAAGTACAACAAGAAAGCCGTCTCTCAAGATGCAACTCAACCAACATGCCCCGGGAAGATCATAAAAATGTCGTGTCCTTTTATTCTATATGTGCCTATGGATGATGAGCAAGTGACAACAACAATAGCTCATTTACACAAAGGCCATTCGTAATTAGTTAAACTGCCCCTAAACAGTGGATCCCTTTTGTTTTCATTGTCTTAAGGTGTTGTTTTCTTTGGCTCTTATCCTTTCCCTTTTCCCATTGTTTAGCTATGTCTGGGATTACAGATAGGGATTCACAGTCATTACAAGGATTAGCAGGCTATTTAAGTCCTGTGTGTTTTCAAAAATGCATTCCTCTTAAGGTGCTATAAAAATTGTTTTTTTGAGACAAGAAGCATAATGCGTAAAGGATGCATTTTTCTCTTTCTCTCTGTTGTTGTTGTTAGCGGCGGCGGCAGTGCGCTGTCCTTGCAGAGGGAAAGAAACTGACAAGAAACAACAACAAATATTTAAGAAAGGATTTTTAGGTATTTCCCAAAAATAATTTTTGTGAATGAATTTTTCGCCTTCCGTTTAGTGAAGTAAAATAAATAATGAAAGAAATAAAGGATAATACAAAAAGGATGTCGTAATAGCTGTGCCATAAAAAACGGAAGAAGGAAATGTTATCTGTTTTATGAGAGCCATGGTAGATTGATTGTACAATGATGCTCGTTTTGTCGGGCAATTTTCGAGCCTATTATACTCGAGGACGTATGCATCCCAGATGCAAAAGCTGCTTCGAACACGCAATTTTCACTAAACTTTCAAAAAGGCTTTTTTATGTGTGGGGGAAAATTAAGCTTAAGTCTAGTAACAAGCTTAGTTTGAATGATGGAACTGTCGATAACGTTTGTTGAAGATAAGATAAAGGGGAACCAAAATTTGAGCTGCCAGAATTGGTTTAATGTTAGAAACTAAAGACAATAGTTCCAAAAGAACGTATAATAAAACGCCCTTACCAGCAATCTTTTACGTTTTTTCAAACACAGGCTTTGTTTATTTCCTGTGCATATCCGGACGTTGTGTCTTGTATTGTGGAGGTGTTATAATTTAACTACTAAATGAAAGAATTCATACAATATAAGAACACGGATTGCTGCGGCGCCCCCTGAGACATGGGCCCGGGTTCGCCCACCCCTAAAGCAGTTACTGACCATATGCTGACTGCATAAGTCGTTGACCTCGCCTTTCTAAAACCGAATTCCTTGTACCGATAGCCATCCTTAGGCAGTATTCTGTTACAGATCACCCGCTCGAAAAGTTTGCCTGTGCAACTAAAGAAATATATTAGGTCTATAGGAGAGCATGGATCCCCTAAAGGCTTCTTCGATTTTTGGTAGGAGAACGAGATTTTTCTGCGCTCTGGGAAATCCCCTCTCTCAGGCAGACTTCATACATTGACCTTGCTGACATAACCATTTTATATGCCCAGCCGCAAGGCTCAGCGTTTGCTTCTCTGCACAGCCTTTTAAAAATATCGGATTTATTTCTAGCTATGGCCTTGTTCAGTCTTATTTTCGCTTCCTTATACCCCTTAAGGAGCTCATAGAAATTTGGATGATTCCTCTCGTTCTCAGGCAGACCCTTCCGTCATTTTTTCATCTGAAATTATCATTAAATTAGCAAGATTGATTGTATCTCATTTAGAAAAAAATCACCAGACTACTCCTAATCTCTACTACATATCTTGAGAACTTTTTTCATGTCCAAATTTAATAAAAGTGGCGCTAATCATAATTACAGAATCACCAGAATAAGAAAAAAAATGCACCCCAGACTTTCACATATAGAATGAAAAGAGAAATCATCAAGAAACAAAACAATAATGAAAGAATTTGACAAGCACCTGTCTACTTAAATGCCTTTTTGGAAGAATGTAAGGAGGAGAATCTGATGATTTTCGTATAATGGAAGAGAATAGAGACTTATTAAATGAAGCCAAAAAAAGAAGAAAAGAACGAACATGTTTATACGCGAATATTATTCATTGTTTAAGAGAGCATTATTTCGTTGTGTCTCGCACAATGGCACCAATCAATTCCCTTTTTAATCAAACAAGAAACAACTCAATAAAACACACACAAACCACAAAACGAAAATGCTTCATCATCGAATTTAAGCGCGTATTTAAATGACGTGTCATTAAGATCGATACTTGATTTCATTAAAACGCATCGACAATTGGCCTAATCTATCGATAGTTTCAGCTATTGATAGGTGCCCCTTTAGCCAGCAGAGGTTCATTGGTCGGTGTCTTAAGAGTAAAGCGATCCTAGGTAAATTAGGCATCGGATAAAGTGGTTTTTCATATAATCATTTTCTACATTTCATGCGAAATAAGTGACCTAGGCCCATACCTAGTCATTGAATACGATGGTGATGATTCCAGGTTATATATATACGTATATCTAGCTCTCTCTCGCTCTGTCTTAACCGATAATAACAGGGCGGGTGGGCAGATGCCGCTGCCTGCCATTCTAAAAGAGAAGAGGGCCTTCCATTGAGAGGCTTTGACGACCGAACAACAAGAGATGAAGCAAAAACTTTTTTGTTGCAACGTTAAAAGATGGACTTGGCTAGTCATGACGAATTAGTGGATATTATTTCATGATCCTTCTCTTGGCCAGGTTTTTAAAACATTTTTCCTCAAGTGTTTCTCTCTCTCTATGTGGTTGCCTCGTTTTAATCAACAAAAACAAACCCGACATTAGAATGATTCGGCAGGTTATTCGTTTTTTGTTGTGTTTGGTTGGTTGGTTGGTTGCTTTGGCTGTTGTATTAATACCGCCGACATACATATATTGTTTAAGTGCTAAGGCCGGTCGCATTTTGCGGCATAGTCACAAGGATCTTTCATATATCCATTTAAATATAGAGGGGGATAATCAATATATATAAAAAAAAGGAGTTGGTCGCACGCTTTATGTTTGGTTTCACTTAAATGGACACTTTGATTGCCGCCTCTGATAGCCCCCATTGATAGATCTTAATAACGCCCATACTTTGTCGGTTTAATGCCGGTCCGTCTTTGTTCTTTGAATTGGTCGGGAAAACTTCTTAATAAGAAACTGTATTGTTCCAAAAGAGAAGAAGAAATAATAGAAAGGAATATAAAAAATAAAGTGTTTTGCTGCTGTTGTTGTTGTTGATAAAGAGAACCACACATTTTTGCAAAATCACTTTCAAAATTGCCGGCCATTGGCTCTAATTTTTCTTTCATATTTTTTTTTTTTTTGTTGTTAAGTAAGAGAAGAAAGAAAAAATACAAAAAGAAATAATAAGTGACTTTACAGTTACTTCTCTAATAAAAATACTTGTACATACTATTCAGGTATCCACTTTGATATAGATAATATAGAAGTACAAGGTAGGTACAATGGACAATGCTTGACTGTGGTACGGCATTCTTCGTGGGTCGATCCGGTGAGAAATTTGAATTTCAATCAAGTCGTTAAAAGGAAATAGTGAAAACATTTAAAGTGCTTTCAGCACAATTAATAATAATAACACATATTAAAGGTGGGTGGTCAAAAATTTTATGATAATTGTTAGTATCTATGTTGGATTAAAAAAAAATATATATATTTATAGAGAAGTGGAAGTAGATTTTAAGAAAAACATAACAGAACTAAAGCAGCCATTCCTTTTGCCATAAATAAATCCTCATAAAGAAGCGAGTTTCTTTACTGTGTCTAGAAAGAGGATTTTAACGATAATTTGTTTTATTACCTGTTTATTACCCGTTTATTACCGGCAGTCTGGGGCCGGTTCACGTAACTCGACAACGAAAATTTTTTTTCGTTTCGCGTTCACGTAGCTCGAAAAAAATACAAATTTTCGTTTGCTGACTCGAAAGCTCTTATGTTATCGAACACTTGTATTATTAAGATTAATTTTCCAATTTAAAAGTAGACTTTTATAAGTTATTACATTATGTAAATTATTTTTAAAAATTTAATTAA
Organism: Thereva unica; assembly: GCA_949987705.1. NCBI lineage: Eukaryota > Metazoa > Arthropoda > Insecta > Diptera > Therevidae > Thereva > Thereva unica. The sequence goes on from OX465286.1 coordinate 4,677,544, forward strand.
GTTGTTGCCAATAAATTGTATAATTTTACAGCGGTTTTTGTAAAGAAAATCGTGTTTCAGTAATATGGTTTCCTTAAATTTTCTTTCGAGCTACGTGAACGCTCAATCTTTTCGAGACAAATTTTTTCGTATTCAAATTCGTTTCGAACGATTATCGTCGTTCGAGCTACGTGAACCGGCCCCAGAATTCGTTATTTAAATGAAAGCGTGTCATGAAAAATATAGGTGGGAAAAACTAGTGGTGAATTCTTGGATATAATAACTTCTTTTTAGTAAAGTTTTGATACTACTATCGCCGCCGATACAAAAATACCAAACAATTTTAATAAACATATTACAAATGCGATTAGGCACAAATAAAATTATCCAACTATAATTTAATTATTCTCTTGCATACCCGAGCAATATAAAATAGACACGACCCCTTGGGTCACAAACATTTTGTCACCCAGAACAAAATTCTTTCAATTACTGCCATTTGTAATACAATAAAACTCAAGTTTCCGTATAACTATCCACAAATTATCTTTTATTTCCTTCATCCCCCGTATACAACATGGTGATAGAACGTCGCACGGTGGTGGAACGGGGGTTGATGATGGTGATTTCTTGCCATACCAAGCACCGAGGCACACACACATGCACAACTCTGGGGCATTTTATAAAAGCATTTAAAAACGATAAAATTAGACTAATGGAAATAAAATTTACATCGGTCACCCCCTTTTATGTATGTGTGTGTATACCCGTTCTAAACATCCCCTTTTCTTTTTTCCCCGATAACATACATCGATACCACCGCAAAGGAGAAGGACGACGATAAAAAAAATAAAAGTAAAAACGACGTGAGTAAAACCGAATTAATTCGAAATTATCCTGTCATCTCAAGGGGCATGTGATATTATTCCATTACCCTCATCCCTTATCTTTAATTTTTTTTTCATACATATCCCCTATGAGCCTTTATAATATGGTCGTGGCAGTGTTTGAGTGTTGACAGTTGAGTCAACCAACCACCACCTTTTACTAGAAGGGAGGCTGCTTCGGGTTGTTGTTATTGTCATGAGTTATAAGGCATTCCTGGGAGCCCTGTGCTTGCTTGTTGGACCAACCCTAAGAAACCTCAGGCAAGTCCCGTTAGAGATAAAATAATATAAACAGCAACAACAAAACCAACCAGGAATCAAAAGGACTCTCTTCGATATTATTGTGGTGCTCCGGTTAACAAGAATAGTTAAGAGTGTATTAAGCGCGGTGAACACACACGCATACCTATATGTAGAATCCCTGAAAGGAGACCGTCTTCCTTACTGTGTATATTTATACTATGTATATTTTTCCCTTTTAGCGTGTTTATGCAATAAAAACCAATTCATGTGGGTAACACACAGAGCCCCTTTCCTTATTTTCTGGATGTCATGTGGTCTGTAGTAACGCACGAGAGATGCGTACAGGTAATTAAATTATTGGTAGTTTAGCTTGTTGATATACAGAATAGGATAACTGTTTTATGGTAACGAAAATTGGTTTAGATTTCAATAAAACTTATAAATATCAACGATAATAGTTTAGATATGACATAGGGCGGCGGCACTAAAGACGGAGCAGGAGTCGTATACATACAGACCAGTAGCAGTTCACTGTCTACGCTATTATCTTTCAAGCGGAGACTTTTTTTGCCAAAATATTAAATACAAAACTCAATCTCTTACCGTGCCTAGGATTTAGATGATAATTTGTTTTATTACCCTTTTATTACCCTTTTATTACTCTTTTATTACCAGTTAATCACTTTTTTACGCTGGTAATAAATGTGTTTAATAAGAAATTTTATTACATTTATCTTTCTTTATAAATATCATTGGAGGGTCTGTCTGTGATTTCAAAATAAATGGTAATTTTCTAAGCTCCTATATGGTTATATGCATGATATTAAAACTTTTTCACTCTGATCATAATCGTACGTGCTTAAAGTAATGTTTAGTAATCTATTCTTTCTCTGCGTTTTACCACCACCACGTTCCAACAAAGAAAGATTGATTATCTCTTTAAATCAGCAGCAATCCTTGTTGATCGATGCAAAGCGGATGTCCAAAATCGATCGGTGATCTTGAGCGATTGTTCGACAACATTTCCACTGATCGACGATAAAAATGATAAGAGTTTTGAAATATCCAAACTGGCTAAAATACACTGTTCGTTCAAACGACAGATGAAGATCGATCGACAGTAAATGATTTGTGCCTTTCAGAATGATCTTAACCAAGTGTGATCAGTTAGTGAAGGGGGAGGGAGTAATCAACTACAGAGTCTACATTGATTTCGATCTAGGTAAGTTGCATATATGTAAAGAAGAAGCACAAAATAAGAGCACAGAGCAACAAAAATCCAACAAAACACATTAAAACTACACAACATTTTTGATGAAGAAGTGCTGAATATGAAACGTCCAAGTGATTTGTCAATAATAAAATAAAAAAAAAATATTTTAAAAGAAAGAAGAATAAAAGAAAAGCAAGTTGTGTTGTATTTGTTCAAAGGTGGTCTCAAAATTCAGCCGGGGTTACATATATTGTGTATATCTAAACGTTTACCAATAGTCCCTAAGAGTGCCCTCCTATAATATAGATGGGCATCTCAATATGTGAACATACTAGATACACGATAGAGATATATGAACCCACAACACACGATACCTATTGAAAACTGTTTGATGTATGCACAGTCATCGATATTGAGAGCCATGGACTTTATTGTCCCGCATATATCAATGATTGTTCTTCACGCGCGTCGTCCTATTCAAGATTCATCATCCAACAAATTTCTTGTTGTTGTTGTGTGGCCAATTCTTTTCATGTTGACTTCCAAAAAGCACTTCAACAACAACACTAAAGACACGATGGTGAACAACACAAAAAAAAAGAAAAAATGAGTGAAAAGGTGAAGTGTCGAACATCTTTACAGAGATGCGATACATACGGGGAGATCATATGTATGTCATTGTTGTTGTCTCGCTTTTCGAAGTGTATTGAAGTGAATATTAATTTTTGTTTCCGATTTTTATGTAAAATTTTATTTATTGCATTTTTTTTCTTCATACTGTCAGTGCAATGTCGAGGCTTTGGTTAGAATAAGCTGAGGCCCCGCTGCTGAAAGTCGAGTCGTGTAATGTGACAAGTCGTTTGAGTTGAAGAAAGTGACTTCGCGACCTTTACCACTTTCAGCTCAGAGGCCAGAGAATGGGGTTGCTAAGTTGAGTTTATAGCCGCTGGGGTGAAAGAAGTAATTCGACTGAAACGTCACTTTCTTCAACTCGAAGATTTGTCACATTACACGACTCGACTTTCAGCACAGGGGCCTGAGTATGAATAATATAGCCCTATAAGACGTTCTAGACCACTTTCCCCTTTTAAAATACACAGCAAAATTTCTCGCAAGAGTCCGCCATCTTGGATTTTCTTTTGTTGCGCCAATTGGTTTGTAACGTCACATGTGCACGTTTGAATGTACATGAAAACGTTTAAAAATAGTTTGGGGAAAGGGAAAAACGAAAGATTATGCGTATAGAATCGATCCGCGGATCTCTGGTCGTGTGGTAGCGCTCCTCTAGTCTGTACCTGCACTGTATATATAACTGAATTAAAGTCACTTAACGTTGAGATGTCAATCATCAAAATCCAGAAATATACTTGTAAAGACGGTGATTAGTCTTGTTCGTTCGTACGTACGTTCCTCACGGGCTTTTAGATAAACGGGGAAGTGAAGATGAAGCCCCTTCACGAACAGTCTAATCACCGTCAAACCACATCAACATCGAAATGTCAAAAGATTTCAGATAAACTATCTCTACCCTATCTACATATCAAAAGACGATATCAAAAATCATATTTCCTTGTGGGAAAATATAATAAACAGAATAGTGTGAAAAATGAAATGAAAATAAAAAATCTCAAATATCTCCAATCCTTGTAATCCTTCACCAAAGGAATCTTATAAGGAACTGCTTTAACCAGGAAGGAAATATGATCGCGCGGTCGGTCGGTGTCGGTTGGTCGGGCAAGAACAAAATATCAAAGATATTCAAATAAGTTTCAATACTATCCTATACGGTGTGGAAGTCGCCTTCGTCCTTTGACGATGCGGTTAAAGCTTTATCAACATCAGAAAATCAAAGGAATCAGGTGAACATGGTTATTTTGTTGTTGTTGTTGTGGCTTCTTTTTCACTCAGAATCTTTCCGCCATGTTTCTATATATATATATGTATATAGGATAAAGGATAAGCAATTTTTTTTAACATTCAAGTAAAAAGATATTACACTGCAGGAAGAGATTATGGTCGTCGTTGGTTACTTGACGTTGTTAAAGGATCTATCTAGATTTTCTTCCCTTTTTTTGTGTATATATGTATATATATATGTATGTATATGTATGTATATATATAAATGCACAGGTGTGTATATACGTTAATAAGCCAATTGAAAGTCAAATTATCTTGGATATTGATCCATAAGGGGGTATTTTATTTTTTGTTGTGTAGCTAAGGATATTCTAAATATAAATCATGTGGGAAAAGATTTTGGAATATAGATTTCCATTTCCATTCACCCATTCCCGTTTTTTTTGTTGAATTATTTTATATTTATTATTTATATTTAAGGTTTCCCATAAAATCTCAGGAAAAAGTATTTAATATATATTCTAGCAGCGGCTTTTAAGCGCTACCAAATATGCTTCCAAGGGATTATTACTGGGATTTTTAAGAAATTTTTGCAACACCGATATCTCGTTCGATTCGGAGGTCAAGCAGCGTGGACGTGGTTAGTACTGAGTTGGGGACCGCGCTTTGGTGTAAAACCTATTCATAGCACAGTATTTATATCGCAATTAAACTGCTTTTTTTATGATGTGCATATATCAATTTCGATAGCATCACGATATATCAATGAGTATTCTTTTGTCCAATCTCTTTTTTTTAGAGAAATAACATTGAAGCCAACACTTCTGAATATACATACATATATACATATTTTCGCCTGCGTGGTATATGAACAAAAAAGAAATCAAATAATTTCTTGAAACATATCTGAAGTGGTTGAACGTGGGTACTTAACACATTTGGAGACGTCTTCAAGATGAAATCGATGAATTTTTAAAGTTTATCTATACCACCTTCAAGTGGATGGATATACCCAAAGAATGGGGTAGAGAGAGCCTGAAGGCGAATAAACAAACCTGGAGCCGTCTGCGATGGATGATGATTCTTTGGTGGATTTATTTTTTTCATATTGTGTTTTTGTTATTTAACCATAAACGCATGTGTGTGGTCGTCGTCGATGATTGTGTCTGGTGACTATTCGGAAATTTATACTTTGAGAGGCTTTTTTTATGTTGTGTTTTACTATAGGGAGTATGTATGTGAGAAATTCTTTTATTCAACGAAATTACAATATTATTAAACATGCGGTTTAAAACTTCATCTCGTCATCTCGTCAGTTTATAGAGGGATTTTCTTGTTGAAAATAGCATGTGGGATTTTGGATGTACTACATAATATTGAGAAAAAGAATAATACGACAGTTTAGAGAAATGGTCTGGGAAATGCTGGAGTATATGTCGATGAATCATGCGTTTAAACCCTTTGGATATTGCAGAAGTTCCGCGAAATACAGGCTGCGTAAGATTGTTCCACAGTCGGGGTTGTTTGATATATGTAGTAGAATTTTACTAAAACAAAAAAAAGCATTTTTCCCAATACCCAAACTCATACCAAATGGTTACGGGGGTCTCCTCTACTCTCTTGGCACTTATTCTCGATCAATTTCATCCGTAGTATCATGAAAAGAAAGAAGAGTGGCCTCGATACAATCCTATATATCTATGGAATGATTGCGAATACAAAAAAAACAACAAAAATATCAACCAGCAGCAAGAAATTCCCCTCCTGTCCCCTGTCTGTTCTTTCTATGGTGCTGATAGAGGGAGACAGAGCTCGAGTGGTATAGAAAAAAAGGAAGAGAATCTCGTGTGTGTACACAACAAATCGGAATTGAGTATTCTATAAGGATCATTATCCTCACCCCATACTGATCCCAATTATCCTCGACTTCAATTGTTTTGCTAGAATGCCTTCATATTGTTGCGAATTAGTTTGACAATAGGGAATCTCTTGTGTGGTGATGCTGATGATGATGATGATGATGGTTGGTTCCTTGTTAAAGACCCGCAAAAATTCAAATAAACTCTCACCCAGGCCAACAACAATGAAATTGTAATAATAAAAAGGGGGATTTTGAATGCCACACATATTTTCTAAGGCAGAAAACTGTCGCCCTCTATTTAAAGATACATCGAAGATTTTCTGTCCCCTTCCGTGTGTGTGTGTGTGCTTCGCAAAATACACAAAAAAAACGAAATTATTTTCCTTCTTGTATGTCATTCCGGGTGTTAACGCTTTGTTAATGCTCCTTTCAGCTACAGTCAAACGTGAAGTGATTAAATCATTCCAGATCAAAGACCACACCACACTGGGAAAAATTAGTGAGCGAGCGGCGAAGAGAGAGAGACACCGAGAAAGATAAAGGGAGACTATAACACATAAAAATATATCCTTTGGTTTGGCTTTAATCCCCCCCGCATTCAATTTAATAGCAGGTAATGAAGCCATAAACATAAAATTATTAAATAGACTAAAATCTCCAACCCCTCGAGGTTATGTGAAAAGGGGATTTATATGCAATCCCCCTGGGGGATCACCAGAGTAAAACCCCATCAAAACATAAACCAAAATATTGCTCCATTCAAATGCAACATAATCGACAATAGTAGTATAACAAAAGGGCTCCGGAGCCACGTATTTCGCAATATTGCGCAATCGAGCTTTTAGTTAGTGTCTTACTGAGAAGATTTTGTTGTTTGTGTCTTGGGAAGAAGTATGACAGTGCTAGTATGATAGCAACAAAAGCTCATACGATGCACACCTGTAACAAGAGCTGGACGTCCACAAACAGCTGATCCAAATGCTATTGAGAGTCAACAACAAGAAGTTCACAGTTCCCTTGTCTTTATGTGAAAAGATATGTTTATAAATTGTAGGCGGCTCGAGTTAGGTTGTGAATTTAAAGAAACTTGTATCAGCGCCTGGACTTGAACGTCATGCACAAAGGATGGGTGAGTTTAGTCAGTAGGAGTCTGACACTACCGTCTGGGTTGCGCATCCGATGTTAGATTCTCATCACTCCCAAAAGCAATGTGATGGATTCTGGGGCGCAGCCAATCTATCTCAGAATGGCAGAGGAAGTTGAACGTGAGTACTAGGAGGCGATGGACCCCCCTATACTCATACCAAATTTGGAGGAATGGGCTCGGAGGGTTTTTAGGACGGACTAAATACCCACAGAACCGATAGCCAGAGGCTTTTCGGTTTCGGTTGCATACTGTTCACCTTCTGACGTTACCATGGACACTAATGCAGCTAGTGAACTGGATAGCAAACTGTATTGCACATAAACGCGCTCGACGTGTCCAGAAAATATTTCTTACCAGATTCACTGTTATATTTTATATGTGTGTGTATTCTCATCTACCACCAGAAAAGAATTGTTTATCTCTCATATCATAAAACAGGCAGCAAACAGTAGTTAAATTGTTGACAATTGTCATCTTATGCATATGCATATTTATATCGTCGATCCTCACCTAAAAAACATGAAGAAGATATCTGCGCATGCGCACTTTTAATGCACTTTAAACGTTAAAATGTTTACCAATAAACTAAGCAAAAGTTTGTGCAGAATAGCAGCCAAGTCTCGCCAGATCTTGAGTGTGTTATAAACACTCTCCTTGTGAATATGCGCGCGCGGACGGACGGACGGACAGAGACCGAGCGGACACACTTTAATTAATTGTGTTTGCTATCTCATTTACCTGCATGTTTATTTGTTTTTAACTTTTTATAGTTTGTTTTGTTTTTTTTTTGCTTATTTCAGATTAAATACACACAACTGTATTACATAAAAAGTAAGATTTGCAGAGATGAGATATTTGCTGTAGGTTGCGCTTTAACTTGAATTGAATTGATCCAATTTTGTTTGTTCTTTACTGGGTTTTTTAATCTGTTCTGTTCTGGAAAAAATTCAGTAGAGCAGAGAAAATGAAGAATTCTCAACCCCAGAACAGGCTCAAAGAACGCAGAACAATTTAGAGCAGAAATGAACAGTCATAAAGTATCAATGAACGCGCTAATTGCTGTATTTCTCTGCTCCAGATTGAGCTAGAGCAGTCATCGAACACACCTGCTATGATAGAGCGACTTGCATGAGTTCTGAGCAATTGGAATTTTTGTCAAGTCATTGAGAGCTTGTTTCGAATGTTAATCCACCAAACCCCACCACCCCCTCCACCCTCCCCAAAAAACTCACTCCTTTGCTTTTCTGTATGTGTATTGTTTTATTGTTTTAGTTTTGTTCCTTTTTATCCTGTTCTCCACCCCGCCTCCTAGATATTTATCCACCTTAATATCCATGATAAGGATATATTTTTTCACGATATTAATGGGGGACAATAATTGCCCTCGATTTTAGGGGTAATATTTAGGAAAATATGTCGAAATTGGTATAAGAAATTGGTGGTTTACGTAATTTACTTGTATAAATAAAATGACATTGCTAAAAACAATAATGGAGATAAAAATATAGAGTGACGGTAATTACTGGCTTTTTCGGGGGGCGGGGGGTTAGTTTTCATGTCTACATTTTGAAATTTACATAAGTAATTGAGAGTGTTTTTGAGGGCTATAATTGTTAGTTTCTGTGATAGTTAATAAATAATAAATGCTAAAAAATAAAATAACAAAAAAAAATTGGCGTGAATAAGTGTTAAACATGATTAAGCAGATTTGGCGCTAGTGAGATGTGCATAGTTGTTTATTGGCCTTTTCACTGGAGACTTAGGTTTTAGGTTAGATTGAAATCGCTGCTCCCCCACTAGGAAGCCCACGTAGGCATACCATTCAGCCCACATTCGGACCTCGGAATGGGCCTTGGGAAAAAATACAGGCCATTTCAAGCCATTAGAAGCTTTTAATAAAGCGACAGAGGTCAGGAAAACCAGTGTTTTGCAGCTCACTTAATCCAGCAGGGAAAGGTGAGTCGAGGAAGGTCCCTCATTTCCTCGCGAGGGCCGTACATGTAGAGAGAAGATGGGAGACAGTTTCTTCCTCATCTTCATAACCACAACTTCTGCATAAATCGTTGTGGGGGAGTCCCAATCTTTCGGCATGAGGGCCAAAGGGACAGTGTCCAGTCAAAACCTTCACTACATGGCTTATCTCTTTTTTGTTCAACTGATCAAGAGATTTCGAACGCTTCGCTTCGTCCAAAGTCGGCCATATTGTGTGAAGAGTGCGGCTGTGGTTCATTTCAGCCCGACTCGAGCTAAGCCGATATTTCTCACAGTCAGTTTATAGGTGGCTAAGGGCATTCCCATCTGAGTTAGGTAGGGTGTCCTTTCCACTTCGGTTCCCTGTCTGGCAAGCTCATCTACCCTGCAGCTTCCCCTTCTTCTTCTCTTCTTTGATCCGTTAGCTGGCGGTCCGAGCGGGACGTCCCCGCAACGGATACGCTGCTGTCGGTGCCGCTGGGTCCCGAACTCTATTCACGATTCGCTTCCATTCTTCTCGGTTTTTGGCGGTGTCTCGAGCCTCGGTAACTGATAATCGTTGATTCTTTAAGTCACCCTCGATATTCTTCAACCAGGTTTTCTTCGGTGCCGATCGCTGTATTCTCCAGTCTGCAGGACGGTCTCGCCAGAGAAGTTTACGTGGCAAGCGGTTATCATCCATTCGGCAAACATGTCCAAACCACCGTAGTCGACGTTTTTGCATTTCTTCTTCGATCAGTGTTTGCTGTTCGCATCTTTGTCTGACAACCTCGTTTCGAAGGCGATCACGGAGTGAGACACGGAGGATCTGCCTCAAACATCGCATTTGGAAGACCTCGAGCTTCTTAACGTCCGGTTTGAGCAGTGTCCACGTTTCAGATCCATAAAGAAGAATCAGATTCCCCTAAATCCCCTGTGTCCAGGAACCCAACACAGAGTTATATCAAACTGAGTGGCAGTCTCACTCAGAGACCTACGGCAGTTTAGAACAGTCGTGGATGTAACGACAGAATTAAGAGCCTTGCTGGCCTCTGGCTATTCCATAGAGTACATATAATCTTATTAGATATATTATTTATCTTCAGCCATTCGAGAGCCTCCCAGATCGCAGTGACCTCCGCCTAGAAGACGCTGCAATGGTTGGGTAGACGAAGAGAGGTATATATATTTATATTCAATACCTCACCCAACGCTGTTCCCTATTTTAGAGCCATCTGTTTAGAAACATAATGACCCAGTCGGGATAACACCACCTGTCCAGTCATCTTTGGCCCGAATGATGGGGTATTGAAACCTTTACCCAAGGTCCACATAGGTGTAGAGTAATCTAGTTGTCCGCAGCGATGGGGGTGCCACACAAGCGTGAAACTAGGTTATGTCCGGGGATACAACCATTGCACGAAGGGGAATAATATAGATATTGCAAATAGGGGATGAACTTTGTGTCACTGCTAGTAGACTAATAACGTTATTTATTTATATTTTTAGTACCCCCTAAGTACCCCATATTTATTCTTATTTAGCACCCCGTACCTGACACTTCTCAGTACCCCATTTTTGTTGACTACACAGAAAAAGAAACTGAAAGTATTTATAACAAGAAACTACATCCAACTGTGATCTCTCTTGCTGCACTAAAAGTTTCTTGCAAATATTTTCCCGGTAATTCTAAGGACTCTCTCAAATGGAAGAATTACACTCTCAAACGTTGTGTTAAAAAGTGTTGAACAAAAAAAAAAACCCCAAACTTTATTTTTAATGCCTTCAGGGGTGGACTAATGCTGAGCAATTACACACCCATTGCCATTCACATCACTTCTTTTTTATTGATCATATACAATACGGGGGTATATTATATGGAAACTCTCAATATGGAACGAATTGGCCCCACGCTGACTGTGTGACGTTATAATTGTTAATTTTTATTCATAACAACGGAACAACATTTTATTGAATTGCTCAAGTGAGAATAATCAGCCACAATAAGTCGTCGCAACACGATGTCTCTATCGGCTGTCGCTTGGACGTAATATCTTTCTACCCTGGATTTAGTTATTATTATATAGGGGTGAAAAGTTTTTGCCTTTTTCACACCTAAATTAACATTAACAATAATAGAAAAAGACGAAAATTCATTTTTACAATTAAAAATTATTCTCAATACTTTGGTTGGGTAAGGAAGAATATAACAACACCACAAAAAAAAATACAGAAAAAGTTGTGTCCTTTTTCCTATTTTGTTTTCTTTCTAAAAAGTTTTTTTTTTGTTCTCAAATGAAAACTCAAAAAGACTTAAGTGTGAAAATTATTCAAGTACCTCCTTAAGAGCTTAATGGGCCACTGTTGAACTGTTCACACAAGAGATCATCAACAAGCACAAAAGGATATCTCCTTACAATTCTTCCTTCTCCTTACACACACACATGTATACTTTTTCCTTCCCTATATAGGCTGGTTTTTGTAACTGCTTTGTGCAATGCCAGACGTTCATCCTGAAAAAAAAGGAAAAAATACCTTATGTGTCCTTAAGACGTGCTAATGTCATACTTAAAAAGGACTTCCAAAATAGCTCAAGATTGACCTCATATATTAAAAATGGATATAATAATGGTGCACAGGAGAGGAGCTCATTACCCTCTTAAGGAACACGGGCAGGCACTCGTCTCGTTGCTGATTGAATGAAAACATTCTTCATATAATAATATGTAAGACGGACACACTCTCCTTTTCTTCGCTATTGTATTGACCATTAGGGTATTTAATTTGATTTTGAAGATGGAACGTATGGATATGGAAAATGTATGCACATCCTCGCACCATTTTTTTTTTCTTTACTTGATTCACAATTTAAATTTTTGTCTGCTGCTTTATTATATGTGTAGCTTAACAGCCATAAAGAAGAAATTTTAAAAGAAAAAGGGCGCTACTTGACCTGAGGTTGCTGGTTATCCGTCCAGGTAATGAGTAGAACTTTTTAAATTAACTTATAATTTATATAGAGCTCACAAGAAATGAACATTCCCTCCATTTTATAAGTTTCAAAAATGACAAATTCAAAACTGTCAAAAAATACTGTGATCAAACGAAAAAACCTTTGATAAAATGCACTTTTTACGTTGGAGCTTAGATGGCGCTAGATATATTCGATAATTTATTTTATTAACATTTATTAAATTAACCAATAAAAATATGGTTAAATTAAGTTTTTAGTAACTAAAAATATTATAGAACACATAATAATAATAAGTATTTAATAATAATAGGCCTAATATCGATTATTGATGATAACGCACAAATGGCCCAAAAACTGAGTTTTTATCGTTACGATACTTGTGCATTTTTTTGAGATTTCATGAATTGGAATTTTTAGGTTTTTTTGTTATTTTTCTAATTTAAGTAGTTAATTTAACTTATTTAGGATTTATTTAAGTGAATTCATGTATTTCATAATTTTTTTTACTATTTTTCTGTTTTGGGGACATGTTTTTTTGCTTGAAATTGAATAGAAACAGAGAAGCAAAAGGATTACAAGATGAAATTGCTAAAAAAATACTTATTATATAATGATTAATTTTAACCAATGATGCCTCGTTGGAAAGGGCTCGCTCCCCTGAATCCAGCGCAGTTAAGTTTACCGCGAAATTCCAAGGGGTTCGGGAGTTATCCCCTCTTTTGTGATTTCCACAAGGGGGGCTGCAGAATGCCCATTATCTGGGGAAATACTGGTCAGCCCGGGGTGGAATTGAATTCACGGACTCCCTGGGAGGTCCCCAGCAATTTCCCACCCCAAAAAAAGCCGCTCCAGAAATTTCTCAAATCCGCAAGAAATCTAAAGGGGTACCCCTTTGAATATTTTGGGCCGATTTTTCGCACTTTTGCTACAGGGCTCCGATTGGGGTGAATGGGGCCTCGCTGGAAAGGGCTCGCTCCCCTGAATCCAGCGCAGTTAAGTTTACCGCGAAATTCCAAGGGGTTCGGGAGTTATCCCCTCTTTTGTGATTTCCCCAAGGGGGGCTGCAGAATGCCCATTATCTGGGGAAAAACTGGTCAGCCCGGGGTGGAATTGAATTCACGGACTCCCTGGGAGGTCCCCAGCAATTTCCCACCCCAAAATGGGCCGCTCCAGAAATTTCCCAAATCCGCAAAAAATCCAAAGGGGTACCCCTTTGAATATTTTGGGCCGATTTTTCGCACTTTTGCTACAGGGCTCCGATTGGGGTGAATGGGGCCTCGCTGGAAAGGGCTCGCTCCCCTGAATCCAGCGCAGTTAAGTTTACCGCGAAATTCCAAGGGGTTCGGGAGTTATCCCCTCTTTTGTGATTTCCCCAAGGGGGGCTGCAGAATGCCCATTATCTGGGGAAAAACTGGTCAGCCCGGGGTGGAATTGAATTCACGGACTCCCTGGGAGGTCCCCAGCAATTTCCCACCCCAAAATGGGCCGCTCCAGAAATTTCCCAAATCCGCAAAAAATCCAAAGGGGTACCCCTTTGAATATTTTGGGCCGATTTTTCGCACTTTTGCTACAGGGCTCCGATTGGGGTGAATGGGGCCTCGCTGGAAAGGGCTCGCTCCCCTGAATCCAGCGCAGTTAAGTTTACCGCGAAATTCCAAGGGGTTCGGGAGTTATCCCCTCTTTTGTGATTTCCCCAAGCGGGGCTGCAGAATGCCCATTATCTGGGGAAAAACTGGTCAGCCCGGGGTGGAATTGAATTCACGGACTCCCTGGGAGGTCCCCAGAAATTTCCCACCCCAAAATGGGCCGCTCCAGAAATTTCCCAAATCCGCAAAAAATCCAAAGGGGTACCCCTTTGAATATTTTGGGCCGATTTTTCGCACTTTTGCTACAGGGCTCCGATTGGGGTGAATGGGGCCTCGTTGGAAAGGGCTCGCTCCCCTGAATCCAGCGCAGTTAAGTTTACCGCGAAATTCCAAGGGGTTCGGGAGTTATCCCCTCTTTTGTGATTTCCCCAAGGGGGGCTGCAGAATGCCCATTATCTGGGGAAAAACTGGTCAGCCCGGGGTGGAATTGAATTCACGGACTCCCTGGGAGGTCCCCAGAAATTTCCCACCCCAAAATGGGCCGCTCCAGAAATTTCCCAAATCCGCAAAAAATCCAAAGGGGTACCCCTTTGAATATTTTGGGCCGATTTTTCGCACTTTTGCTACAGGGCTCCGATTGGGGTGAATGGGGCCTCGCTGGAAAGGGCTCGCTCCCCTGAATCCAGCGCAGTTAAGTTTACCGCGAAATTCCAAGGGGTTCGGGAGTTATCCCCACTTTTGTGATTTCCCCAAGGGGGGCTGCAGAATGCCCATTATCTGGGGAAAAACTGGTCAGCCCGGGGTGGAATTGAATTCACGGACTCCCTGGGAGGTCCCCAGAAATTTCCCACCCCAAAATGGGCCGCTCCAGAAATTTCCCAAATCCGCAAAAAATCCAAAGGGGTACCCCTTTGAATATTTTGGGCCGATTTTTCGCACTTTTGCTACAGGGCTCCGATTGGGGTGAATGGGGCCTCGCTGGAAAGGGCTCGCTCCCCTGAATCCAGCGCAGTTAAGTTTACCGCGAAATTCCAAGGGGTTCGGGAGTTATCCCCTCTTTTGTGATTTCCCCAAGGGGGGCTGCAGAATGCCCATTATCTGGGGAAAAACTGGTCAGCCCGGGATGGAATTGAATTCACGGACTCCCTGGGAGGTCCCCAGAAATTTCCCACCCCAAAATGGGCCGCTCCAGAAATTTCCCAAATCCGCAAAAAATCCAAAGGGGTACCCCTTTGAATATTTTGGGCCGATTTTTCGCACTTTTGCTACAGGGCTCCGATTGGGGTGAATGGGGCCTCGCTGGAAAGGGCTCGCTCCCCTGAATCCAGCGCAGTTAAGTTTACCGCGAAATTCCAAGGGGTTCGGGAGTTATCCCCTCTTTTGTGATTTCCCCAAGGGGGGCTGCAGAATGCCCATTATCTGGGGAAAAACTGGTCAGCCCGGGGTGGAATTGAATTCACGGACTCCCTGGGAGGCCCCCAGAAATTTCCCACCCCAAAATGGGCCGCTCCAGAAATTTCCCAAATCCGCAAAAAATCCAAAGGGGTGCCCCTTTGAATATTTTGGGCCGATTTTTCGCACTTTTGCTACAGGGCTCCGATTGGGGTGAATGGGGCCTTGCTGGAAAGGGCTCGCTCCCCTGAATCCAGCGCAGTTAAGTTTACCGCGAAATTCCAAGGGGTTCGGGAGTTATCCCCTCTTTTGTGATTTCCCCAAGGGGGGCTGCAGAATGCCCATTATCTGGGGAAAAACTGGTCAGCCCGGGGTGGAATTGAATTCACGGACTCCCTGGGAGGCCCCCAGAAATTTCCCACCCCAAAATGGGCCGCTCCAGAAATTTCCCAAATCCGCAAAAAATCCAAAGGGGTACCCCTTTGAATATTTTGGGCCGATTTTTCGCACTTTTGCTACAGGGCTCCGATTGGGGTGAATGGGGCCTCGCTGGAAAGGGCTCGCTCCCCTGAATCCAGCGCAGTTAAGTTTACCGCGAAATTCCAAGGGGTTCGGGAGTTATCCCCTCTTTTGTGATTTCCCCAAGGGGGGCTGCAGAATGCCCATTATCTGGGGAAAAACTGGTCAGCCCGGGGTGGAATTGAATTCACGGACTCCCTGGGAGGCCCCCAGAAATTTCCCACCCCAAAATGGGCCGCTCCAGAAATTTCCCAAATCCGCAAAAAATCCAAAGGGGTACCCCTTTGAATATTTTGGGCCGATTTTTCGCACTTTTGCTACAGGGCTCCGATTGGGGTGAATGGGGCCTTGCTGGAAAGGGCTCGCTCCCCTGAATCCAGCGCAGTTAAGTTTACCGCGAAATTCCAAGGGGTTCGGGAGTTATCCCCTCTTTTGTGATTTCCCCAAGGGGGGCTGCAGAATGCCCATTATCTGGGGAAAAACTGGTCAGCCCGGGGTGGAATTGAATTCACGGACTCCCTGGGAGGTCCCCAGAAATTTCCCACCCCAAAATGGGCCGCTCCAGAAATTTCCCAAATCCGCAAAAAATCCAAAGGGGTACCCCTTTGAATATTTTGGGCCGATTTTTCGCACTTTTGCTACAGGGCTCCGATTGGGGTGAATGGGGCCTCGCTGGAAAGGGCTCGCTCCCCTGAATCCAGCGCAGTTAAGTTTACCGCGAAATTCCAAGGGGTTCGGGAGTTATCCCCTCTTTTGTGATTTCCCCAAGGGGGGCTGCAGAATGCCCATTATCTGGGGAAAAACTGGTCAGCCCGGGGTGGAATTGAATTCACGGACTCCCTGGGAGGCCCCCAGAAATTTCCCACCCCAAAATGGGCCGCTCCAGAAATTTCCCAAATCCGCAAAAAATCCAAAGGGGTACCCCTTTGAATATTTTGGGCCGATTTTTCGCACTTTTGCTACAGGGCTCCGATTGGGGTGAATGGGGCTTCGCTGGAAAGGGCTCGCTCCCCTGAATCCAGCGCAGTTAAGTTTACCGCGAAATTCCAAGGGGTTCGGGAGTTATCCACTCTTTTGTGATTTCCCCAAGGGGGGCTGCAGAATGCCCATTATCTGGGGAAAAACTGGTCAGCCCGGGGTGGAATTGAATTCACGGACTCCCTGGGAGGTCCCCAGCAATTTCCCACCCCAAAATGGGCCGCTCCAGAAATTTCCCAAATCCGCAAAAAATCCAAAGGGGTACCCCTTTGAATATTTTGGGCCGATTTTTCGCACTTTTGCTACAGGGCTCCGATTGGGGTGAATGGGGCCTCGCTGGAAAGGGCTCGCTCCCCTGAATCCAGCGCAGTTAAGTTTACCGCGAAATTCCAAGGGGTTCGGGAGTTATCCCCTCTTTTGTGATTTCCCCAAGGGGGGCTGCAGAATGCCCATTATCTGGGGAAAAACTGGTCAGCCCGGGGTGGAATTGAATTCACGGACTCCCTGGGAGGTCCCCAGCAATTTCCCACCCCAAAATGGGCCGCTCCAGAAATTTCCCAAATCCGCAAAAAATCCAAAGGGGTACCCCTTTGAATATTTTGGGCCGATTTTTCGCACTTTTGCTACAGGGCTCCGATTGGGGTGAATGGGGCTTCGCTGGAAAGGGCTCGCTCCCCTGAATCCAGCGCAGTTAAGTTTACCGCGAAATTCCAAGGGGTTCGGGAGTTATCCCCTCTTTTGTGATTTCCCCAAGGGGGGCTGCAGAATGCCCATTATCTGGGGAAATACTGGTCAGCCCGGGGTGGAATTGAATTCACGGACTCCCTGGGAGGTCCCCAGCAATTTCCCACCCCAAAATGGGCCGCTCCAGAAATTTCCCAAATCCGCAAAAAATCCAAAGGGGTACCCCTTTGAATATTTTGGGCCGATTTTTCGCACTTTTGCTACAGGGCTCCGATTGGGGTGAATGGGGCCTCGCTGGAAAGGGCTCGCTCCCCTGAATCCAGCGCAGTTAAGTTTACCGCGAAATTCCAAGGGGTTCGGGAGTTATCCCCTCTTTTGTGATTTCCCCAAGGGGGGCTGCAGAATGCCCATTATCTGGGGAAAAACTGGTCAGCCCGGGGTGGAATTGAATTCACGGACTCCCTGGGAGGTCCCCAGCAATTTCCCACCCCAAAAAAAGCCGCTCCAGAAATTTCGCAAATCCGCAAGAAATCCAAAGGGGTGCCCCTTTGAATATTTTGGGCCGATTTTTCGCACTTTTGCTACAGGGCTAAGATTGGGGTGAATGGGGCCTCGCTGGAAAGGGCTCGCTCCCCTGAATCCAGCGCAGTTAAGTTTACCGCGAAATTCCAAGGGGTTCGGGAGTTATCCCCTCTTTTGTGATTTCCCCAAGGGGGGCTGCAGAATTCCCATTATCTGGGGAAATACTGGTCAGCCCGGGGTGGAATTGAATTCACGGACTCCCTGGGAGGTCCCCAGCAATTTCCCACCCCAAAATGGGCCGCTCCAGAAATTTCCCAAATCCGCAAAAAATCCAAAGGGGTACCCCTTTGAATATTTTGGGCCGATTTTTCGCACTTTTGCTACAGGGCTCCGATTGGGGTGAATGGGGCTTCGCTGGAAAGGGCTCGCTCCCCTGAATCCAGCGCAGTTAAGTTTACCGCGAAATTCCAAGGGGTTCGGGAGTTATCCCCTCTTTTGTGATTTCCCCAAGGGGGGCTGCAGAATGCCCATTATCTGGGGAAAAACTGGTCAGCCCGGGGTGGAATTGAATTCACGGACTCCCTGGGAGGTCCCCAGCAATTTCCCACCCCAAAATGGGCCGCTCCAGAAATTTCCCAAATCCGCAAAAAATCCAAAGGGGTACCCCTTTGAATATTTTGGGCCGATTTTTCGCACTTTTGCTACAGGGCTCCGATTGGGGTGAATGGGGCCTCGCTGGAAAGGGCTCGCTCCCCTGAATCCAGCGCAGTTAAGTTTACCGCGAAATTCCAAGGGGTTCGGGAGTTATCCCCTCTTTTGTGATTTCCCCAAGGGGGGCTGCAGAATGCCCATTATCTGGGGAAAAACTGGTCAGCCCGGGGTGGAATTGAATTCACGGACTCCCTGGGAGGTCCCCAGCAATTTCCCACCCCAAAATGGGCCGCTCCAGAAATTTCCCAAATCCGCAAAAAATCCAAAGGGGTACCCCTTTGAATATTTTGGGCCGATTTTTCGCACTTTTGCTACAGGGCTCCGATTGGGGTGAATGGGGCTTCGCTGGAAAGGGCTCGCTCCCCTGAATCCAGCGCAGTTAAGTTTACCGCGAAATTCCAACGGGTTCGGGAGTTATCCCCTCTTTTGTGATTTCCCCAAGGGGGGCTGCAGAATGCCCATTATCTGGGGAAATACTGGTCAGCCCGGGGTGGAATTGAATTCACGGACTCCCTGGGAGGTCCCCAGCAATTTCCCACCCCAAAATGGGCCGCTCCAGAAATTTCCCAAATCCGCAAAAAATCCAAAGGGGTACCCCTTTGAATATTTTGGGCCGATTTTTCGCACTTTTGCTACAGGGCTCCGATTGGGGTGAATGGGGCTTCGCTGGAAAGGGCTCGCTCCCCTGAATCCAGCGCAGTTAAGTTTACCGCGAAATTCCAAGGGGTTCGGGAGTTATCCCCTCTTTTGTGATTTCCCCAAGGGGGGCTGCAGAATGCCCATTATCTGGGGAAATACTGGTCAGCCCGGGGTGGAATTGAATTCACGGACTCCCTGGGAGGTCCCCAGCAATTTCCCACCCCAAAATGGGCCGCTCCAGAAATTTCCCAAATCCGCAAAAAATCCAAAGGGGTACCCCTTTGAATATTTTGGGCCGATTTTTCGCACTTTTGCTACAGGGCTCCGATTGGGGTGAATGGGGCCTCGCTGGAAAGGGCTCGCTCCCCTGAATCCAGCGCAGTTAAGTTTACCGCGAAATTCCAAGGGGTTCGGGAGTTATCCCCTCTTTTGTGATTTCCCCAAGGGGGGCTGCAGAATGCCCATTATCTGGGGAAAAACTGGTCAGCCCGGGGTGGAATTGAATTCACGGACTCCCTGGGAGGTCCCCAGCAATTTCCCACCCCAAAAAAAGCCGCTCCAGAAATTTCGCAAATCCGCAAGAAATCCAAAGGGGTGCCCCTTTGAATATTTTGGGCCGATTTTTCGCACTTTTGCTACAGGGCTAAGATTGGGGTGAATGGGGCCTCGCTGGAAAGGGCTCGCTCCCCTGAATCCAGCGCAGTTAAGTTTACCGCGAAATTCCAAGGGGTTCGGGAGTTATCCCCTCTTTTGTGATTTCCCCAAGGGGGGCTGCAGAATGCCCATTATCTGGGGAAAAACTGGTCAGCCCGGGGTGGAATTGAATTCACGGACTCCCTGGGAGGTCCCCAGCAATTTCCCACCCCAAAAAAAGCCGCTCCAGAAATTTCGCAAATCCGCAAGAAATCCAAAGGGGTACCCCTTTGAATATTTTGGGCCGATTTTTCGCACTTTTGCTACAGGGCTCCGATTGGGGTGAATGGGGCCTCGCTGGAAAGGGCTCGCTCCCCTGAATCCAGCGCAGTTAAGTTTACCGCGAAATTCCAAGGGGTTCGGGAGTTATCCCCTCTTTTGTGATTTCCCCAAGGGGGGCTGCAGAATGCCCATTATCTGGGGAAAAACTGGTCAGCCCGGGGTGGAATTGAATTCACGGACTCCCTGGGAGGTCCCCAGCAATTTCCCACCCCAAAATGGGCCGCTCCAGAAATTTCCCAAATCCGCAAAAAATCCAAAGGGGTACCCCTTTGAATATTTTGGGCCGATTTTTCGCACTTTTGCTACAGGGCTCCGATTGGGGTGAATGGGGCCTCGTTGGAAAGGGCTTGCTCCCCTGAATCCAGCGCAGTTAAGTTTACCGCGAAATTCCAAGGGGTTCGGGAGTTATCCCCTCTTTTGTGATTTCCCCAAGGGGGGCTGCAGAATGCCCATTATCTGGGGAAAAACTGGTCAGCCCGGGGTGGAATTGAATTCACGGACTCCCTGGGAGGTCCCCAGCAATTTCCCACCCCAAAATGGGCCGCTCCAGAAATTTCCCAAATCCGCAAAAAATCCAAAGGGGTACCCCTTTGAATATTTTGGCCCGATTTTTCGCACTTTTGCTACAGGGCTCCGATTGGGGTGAATGGGGCCTCGTTGGAAAGGGCTCGCTCCCCTGAATCCAGCGCAGTTAAGTTTACCGCGAAATTCCAAGGGGTTCGGGAGTTATCCCCTCTTTTGTGATTTCCCCAAGGGGGGCTGCAGAATGCCCATTATCTGGGGAAATACTGGTCAGCCCGGGGTGGAATTGAATTCGCAGACTCCGTGGGAGGTATATAACAATTTCCCATTCGAAAATGGCAAGGAGTAACTCAATTCTTTGGATCGTGAAAAACCGTTTTTAACGGTTTTTTTTAAATATAACCGATGAGATTAAAGATGTTTCAACAAGTGATAAATAGATGTCTCGCGTAAAAAATTCTAGTATAGCTAAGATTTTAACCAAATTGTGGAATGTATGTGGATTCAGTTTCAAATATTTAAAAATAGGTTGTGCTGCTTAAAATTATACGTAATGCTAAGAGATGTCTCTTTGGTTTTTATTTTGGGAAATTGTCTTAATTAGAAAAAAAACCTAATTTTTTGATAAATTTATGGCATTAAAAGGAATTAAGTGGTTTTTTTCATTGCTTAATTCTATAATATTTAAATTGTATAAAATAGTTAAGGAAACCATCCTACGAAACCCTACAGTGTGTTGATAAGTAATTAACCACCCCTTGATTGATATAATTTAGGGCATTCTATCGCATTTGTCGTTTAGATAATTGTAAGCAGCCACTAATATTATTTTGTTGTATTAAAACTATTTTGATGTTATAAATCTTTGGTTTAAATAAATTAATATTATTTAAAAACCCCTTTAGTCTAATAATAAAATCCCAAAAGGAATTATGGCGCATTGAAAAGCTCAACACACGCATATATACACCACTGACATATAGTAATGGACTGCTAAATGAGCAAAATCCCATACAAAACAAATGGCACCAAAAACTATTCCTGACTCGCTCCCACGTTAAATTCCAATGAACTGTAATCGTCAGCGCATGTCAGCGATATAAACATAATTAGAAAAAAATAGACAGGTATAGTTTTCGTTCTTCTGTCTCACTCTTGAGCTATTTTGAAAACTTCGTTAAACAGGGGAAATAACCGTCACGGTTTTGGAATAAATGCATTTATTTAATGAAAAAACTGCGAATAAATAAAAATGAGTGATGGAAATTTATTTCCGTTAATTATAACAAACATCTTATCACTTATTTTCTCCTAAATTCGAAGAAAATTTTTTTGTTTGCATAAAAAAGGTTTTCTATTTCTGGAGAAAAATTGTGCCATTAGCCCTAACTATAATGGTCTTAAGATACCTTAAGATTTTTTACGCTCCTATGAAATGTCATAATACCAACTATAATGGCCTTAAGCAATCTTTCGTTAACTTTTCCAATCTTTCGTCAAGTCTTTAATGCACGGTAACGAGCGTACAAATCTTAAGCAATCATAAGAAAAGTGTAATTTTCTTTAGTGTTTCTAGTTGCAGAAAACGTTTTTTTGCAAAATGAATAATTTGGAGTTATTAAATAATTTGGCGTTATTAGTGAAATTGGTAGAAGATGTGAAAAAAAAAACTTAGATTGTGTTGTGTAAGAAAAATAAATAGAGACAATAAAAAAACAGTTTTGAACTAATTCAATCAGTTCTTCATTAAAACTATTGTTAATTTCCATTTTTTAATTTATTGGACGCTTTCCCAGGCTCCCAGGCTCGATTTGTTTACCTTTTACAAATGTCAAAACGTCTTAAGGCTATTATAGCTGAGCTTAAGATTTGACAGATAATTAACCAGTCTTAAGAGAATTTGACGAAGAATCTTATGATGTCTTAAGATCATTATAGTTAGGGCTATTCAGCATCGTCAATCAGCAGTCCATTACTATATGTCAGTGATATACACCCCAGGCAGTACCATTTTTGTTCCTTGTGATCAGAAATTACACAAAAAAAAATTTCCTCCCCTAGTGTCAAAAGAATAATTGTTTGACAGATGAGGAAAGTTTTCAGTAAAGCAATGGCGAAGTGAGGTTGTGTACTGTCGGTGTTTAAAACATATTTGGCGACAATTTTTTTGATTTAAATCTTTTATTAAATTTAAAGGAATTATGGGTGCAAGTCAATCGGGACAGCCAAGAACAGTACACATGGATAACGATACACCAATTGGGGTAATTGACGTTTCTGATGCTGTCGTCCAAAGATTAAAAAGTGGGATGATTAAAGGTACATACATAACCTTAAAATGAAAAAAAAAATTATGGAATTATGCAATTATTAAAAAAAACTAATAATAATCAATATTCAATTAACATATAGCATCTGAAACGGCAAAGCGCGAGGAACGGCCATCATCAATCCCATCGGCAGCAGCAGGAACAGCTACTTCAGCAGCATCACCTCAACTCCAGCCAAGTGAATCTAAACAAAATGTACCGAGCTCATATCCGAATCCTTATCCACCGCCAGGCATTATCTATGCTGAACCAACAATAACAGCAAGCGATGTTAGGCGCCAGAAGGAGATTGAATTAAATCAAAATGATTTATATTGGCGCAAGAGACTACAACAGCTCGAGCAATCTTTAAGCAAAACTAATGCTGTTATGGAAAAGGAATATTCGGCTGCTGTTGATGATGTTAGAAAGCGCTTTCATAATGCCCCAGCTATACACCAGCTACCGCCATGCCAGGATCTGAAGGCCCAATTAATCGCTTGTTATCGATCTAATCCGGGTGAAACGCTTAATTGTTCGGAAGAAGTAACTGCATTTATTAAGTGCGTCGATGATAATCGCATTAAGAAATTGGATCAAGCTGGTGCAGCAGCTGCCAATGCTACTTCCACTGATGCTGGTAAAGCTAAGCAGCCATCCTCTAATGCTAATAAAGCTACCAAATGAAAATTTTCAGGTGTAGAAAATACTTGGGGGGATTTAACTATGCCAAGTAAGCTTTCAACTTTGTTAATTTAGTTGTTTAATAAAAATACAATGATTTAAAAGAAGCTTAACTTAGATTTTTTGTTTTTGAATTTATTATAGAGTTTTGTTCAACTAACTATTGGTGGTAGTTAAGAAATCTATTATGAAGCGGTGTTCTTGTTTGGTATAGGAAGATATCTAAAGAAATTTCAGGACCTCTAAGGCTGTAATTTCTATCGATTGCTTATGATGTCTGGATAAAACAAGTTATACTGAGTTAGATAACGTGTTAAACTTCGGAAAGATAAAATATTAACTCTGCTCTTTCCTCAATTATATTCAAATTAACTAGTTCGCAGCCTGCCTAGTGGCTTGAATGTTCGAGAAGGGTTTCGTCGAACAGAGACCCTGCTCCTCGCCATTGCGGGGTACTCACAGAGAACATAAAGGGTAGACTCATCATTCAAGGCCCCTCAAAATCCCTAGCCGGGCAGCGCTGAATAGGTCTGATGTGCTCTTCCACGCGTTCCCTCCCGACCTTCTCAACAAACACCTGACATCGTGCAGTACCCTTATACTGAGTGAAACCGAGATCAGGACAGCAAAACCTTACAACAATAGCATGCTATCCGAGAGTGGTAACCATAAACTACTTTTTCGCTAGACTGACCTTCCAGAAAGACTTCGCCATCGAAATACCCCTCAAAAAGGGAGTAGAGAAACAGATGAATAAGTTTTATCTATGGCAATTCATCGATGGCTCTTTAGAGAGCGTCCGACGGAATGTCTGGGCGGACGGTGACGACAGAATGATAGTATCTTTCATACGGAGGTGCTGGTTATCCTGAAAATCTGCTAGACAATGAAACTTAAAACCACATATTATTATTAATTATAATTTATACTTGGTAGAGATGCCCTGCAAGCTAGTAGAGCGATGCATAGCTACTAGAAGGCATAATGTGATAGATTTGGCAAGAGGTGATTGTCTTGTGTCGTGCCGGCGCGTTCGTAAGCTCCAGAATACTTAATTGGCACGTCTCAAGCAAACCATCAATGTCTCACCACAGACATACACTCAGGCGCGAGGGTTGGCATAATAGTATCGGGTAAAGAAAAATGTTAGGGCAGAAATGCTTACCTTGAGTCGTTATCAATGTGGAGAGAGAATACCTCTTTGCGAGCACCCTCTATAACTCTGTCTTGATCGTCTTCAAAACTTGCCTAGCAATTTAACTCACCAGCTCTGAATTCTATTAAACATAAAACATTATTCTTAAACAATTTTAAAGTTATAAAATAAATAAATAACAATATCAAAGAACTTTACGTTTATTTATAATACACGATTATTATTTCTATTTTTTTTTTTTTTGTGTAAAATGAAAGAAAAAGAAAAAAATTTGTGGAAAAAAATATAAAACAAAAATAAATTAAATAAGTCTGGCTGAAAGACTGTGACTGGTGTTATTGTTTATAATTTACAAATATTTTAATTTATTGGCATCGTTTTGTTTAATTTTTGTGTAATTATTATATGTATATAAAAAAACTGCATCTACGTATAAAAAAATATCAAGGAAGATTGGTGATCAATCACCTTCTCTTAAGTCCTGTAAAATGAGTACATATTTGTTTTTATTAAAGATGTTTTCTTTTATGTATATTTTTTTTACGTATACATTGCTGAAGAGATTATTACTTTATTTATTTATTTTTTTACTTTTACTTATCCTTAAAATACTAAATTCATATATACAGAACAATTAAAAAACGAACGAAAATACAAATAAGGATATTCTTCGAGTGACATTTTAAAAAAGAGATTCCAATTAATAATAATAGTCCTACTACTGGTGTATAATATAAGTAATAGTTACTATTTATTTTTTTTATTTAATTTTTAACTAAATTGCTCTTTTTGCTTCTCACTCGCTTTTTATTTATGTTTTAAAAAATAATCTAAATGTGCCTTATAATAACTAGTACTAAAAAACATTTTTTCAATATTTTTTTATAAATGAACAGATTCTTTTATTTTTGTTTTGTAAAGGCACAATTATTTTGTTTTTATACTACAAAAATTATCAACAATTTATTGTTAATCTGTACTTTTTTTTACTTCATGATATGAAGGAATTTTTAATAATTATATTTATTTATAATAAAGCTGTCCACTTGTTATTTAATTTATTTACCTCTTCTTCATTTTTGTTTTTAACTAGAATTAATTTTAAAGTTCAGACTTATTTTGATCAAGAGAAAGTTCATAATTAAAAACACCTTTTAACCAATATATGAGCCGTTTATTACATAAAAGTGCATTGGTGTATAGCCTTCATAATATATAGAGCATATCGTCCGAAGACAGATGGCTTATGCTTAAATAGTCAGCAATAGGCAACTTGAGAAACATCAGCTTTCTAAATGAAGATTAAATCAAACGTCCACACGTTGACAACTGTCTTCGATTAGACCTTAGACTGTGGTAACCTTACTCAGTTGAACAAAAAACTGTCACGACAGCTAGGATGATAGCAAATACTACCTTCTGCCTTGTACCAAGCCTCTTGAGGGCGGCCAGACTCACAGAAATGGGTAAGGGCAAGAAAAACGATACTTCATATGCTTGAAAAAGGCCTGATTTCAACCACCACAGACTACTTCACCCCCATGTTGGAGTTGAGCAAGATGTTCCAAGTCAAAATTTCAGCAAGACGCTAGTAGAAAATGGGCCACATAATGCGCTAATTGGAGGCCAGCACAGCAAAATCAATATATGTGGATAATCAGCTCAGATCGTTTAAGGCTAAGTTTCGATAATTTCTAAACGGACATTTTAAAAGTGATCTAAATTAACTAACTTAATGAAATATGTAAATACGATTAACATATTTACAAAGTGAAAAAGAAGCCTGTATACACCACCATCATCATAATAAACGGCTCTCACTTATTTATTTAATATTCATTTAATTAATTTTGTTATCTTCATTATCTATTTAGCTAAATTTTTAATATATTTTCTTTTCGTTTTAAAACATACTTTTTACATTGGATTTATATAATTATTATTATTTTTTACACAATTTACAAATTTTACGTGTGACTTTGCAATTTCCCTTTATATGAAATATAAAAATTACTAAATATATTTATATTTTTATAATAATTACGTTTTAAATTGAAAAACAAACAAATGAGAAACATTGATAAAAAATTGAACACGGCGAATTCTTAACATAAGGGATATCGCAAGTGTCAGGTATCATTTAAAAGTATTTTCAAGTCGTCTGGTAATGTTTCTTTCATATTTTCAACATGCCGTAATAATTGATCACGTGTGGATTGTTTTATAATTGGACTAACTGGTGTTGAGCTATTTTGTGTATCAGTTGAACACATTTTTAATTTTTGTTTCAATTTAAGTATCATATCAACAATTTCAACTTCGTGCTTTCCTTGTGCCCATTTATTAAGATCCTGCAAAATATATTGATGCAATTCCAAAATAACATAATATGTATATAGGGGAAGATAATTGCGATATGATAAAAATATTAATTTAATATAATTATCTTGGATTCTGGAAGGTTAAATCGTTACAAGCGCCAGATGGTCTAGTTATGTGTATTCAGGACACTACGCTCCCACGAGGTGAAATCAGCTTGATTATTATGATCATAAATGAAATAAAAACTGAACTGAATTCTTTAAAACATTTACATTAAAAGAGTATCTGTCATAAAGTTATTAGTGGCACTAATGAAAGCGCTGTTTCTGCTATCAGTCTCCCATTTGTTGGCACGACAAAAGGTTTCTGGAGAATCTACCTACATTAAGTTTACCGGTCCAGAGCCAGCTATTGGGGTACCCACTTGATGAAAATGCACCTAGAGGGACTGATCTGGTGAGCTTCAAGCCGCTTATTCTTGGGATAGCTTACGCCACCAAAGAATTACTGGGGCGCGGCGAAAATGATGTAGTATCGAAAGGGGACGCGGACTTCAAATGCAAGCTGAGCCCCGAAAAGAACAAATTTGTCCTTCATGTTCTTTGTAACTGTCCGGTAATAAAAGGGGCAGGATCTTGGAGTACGACGCGATCTTGCTTAACTACACAAGTCTGAGTGACAAATCTCTAGGCTCAACTTGCTAAGGCGCTGTACTCAACTGAAAGAAAGAATTCTGTGTGTATATTTCCTAATTAAATAATAAACGAAAGTGGCCATTAACTATAACAAAATGCATCTTTTACAGTAAGTATAATCATTTAATAAATAAGCGTTTTGTTCCACCTCCTGCAGAATTGCTTAAATATGGCGATTGTAACAATTTAACATTCCAGTATTTTATATTTCTCTTACCGCATCTGATAGTGCTTTTAGTTGTAATGCTTGCAGTGTTTGACGTAATTCCATATCACGATTTTCATACCATCCTTGAAAATTCGATGATCGAAAGAATCTTTTATATAATCCTTCCCAATCACCCTTTAATGTTGATGTTAAATGCGGCCCAGATTGTTCTAATGTTGCCAAAAAATCATCTTGCTTGAATTGATTAGGATTTGGTGCTGCCTTAAATGGGCTAATATCTTTCTGTAATGGCATTAATGATGCTATATAACGTTCTAGTGGTATCATAAAGCTTTGTGTTAATTCAAGGAGATGACGTCGCAATAATGCTGTCTGGACGGAATGCGGCCGCTTTGTTTTAATGCCATGCATTATTTTCTTAATAACAGATTTATCTTTCTGTAAAAATGACTTATATTTTGTATAAACACCTGGTGAGTTATCAAGTAATCTTGAATTGAACGCCTTTATCTTTCTTAATTTCGATGATCCACTAGCAACAGTATTATTAACATTTGCTAAATTTAAAACACTAGTTGTGCCAGATATTGCTGCTTGCGGTAAATTTGGATTTTGTTGTTCAACTAAACGTATTAAATGTGGCCAATTTTCTAATGGTTTTGTAAAGAATGGATTTGTAACACCAATTATAATTGACGGTGGTCCTTGTTGCCGTTGCGTAAATTCCTTAAATTCACTATCATGTATTGTAAAATACGGCCGGGATTCAGCACAATATGCTAATGGTGCTATCATTGATATTAATGATTGTACCATATGTGAGCAATCAGTTGGAGATGTTGCCATAACAATAATTGGTTCGCCAGTTAATACTAGCTCCCATAGTAAATGTATATGAGTTATTACGTGTGATAAACTTTTAAATATATCTAATTCGTGTACAGTAGCAAGAACCTGTGGCGGCAGCATTGGTCCTAATTCCTTAATATAATCTTTATCGCATTTATGTGATTGTGATTGCTCATCATCATCTGTTTGTGTATCATTACTATTGCAATCGCAATCATCATCATTTTTTGATGTTTTAAAATGACTACTATTTGTTTTCGGTATATATGTTTGATACATTGTTCCAAGTAAATGCATTGTCATTGGATAGCCAGCTTTCAATTGTGGCCAATTGTCAATCTGTTCGCATGCCATTTTTAAAACTGTTATATCATTAAAATATCGTGGTGCTATTAATGAGCACATTTCGTAAAATAAATTAAAGAACGGTAGCCGTGTTAGGATTATAAAACTCTAAATATTCAAAAAACGAGAAAGATAGAGAAAAAGAGAAACACATAAGATACTAGAATTACACCTTGCAATATGTTAAACTGTTGTTGATGGACTCAGTCGGTAATTAAAAGGCCGTTAAATAAGTAAAGCTACGTCTAGTAGCAAGTTAGCTAATGTACAATTACTTCATATATAGATATCATCTGAATCCATCACAAAATATTGATTTTCAAACAAACAATAATAAACGGTTTACCTTTTGAAAATAGCCTCGTGGTATTGTTGTATCTTTTGTTTGACGAAAATAAACAAAGCCCCAATAGTGGCCACTATCAGCCCTCTGAACTGGAAGACATTGTGCATTAAATCTTCTATGTACATCACTTAATAATGTATCAGATGTTCCAGGTGCAACACGAAGTCTTACATGAAATTGGGTATCACCCATGCATCCCGAATTTGAATCAGGAAATGCTAAATAACATATATTCGTTTTTTCTTGCTCCGATAGCTTAACATGTTCTGGATAAATTAACTGAAAATATACATACATTTATATGTATATTAATTGATATTATAATTAGTTAAATTGTTTTCTACAATATGTAATTAATATCAAACCTCCATAGCTTGTCCAAGCTCTAGATCAAATGTTACAACACAAACACAATAGACCCATTCAGAGAATCGTTTCCATTTATCTTGTTGATCAATTAATAATAATTGTTGATCATTTAATTTCTTTGTTATTGTTAAATTATTATCAACATATTTATTATTAACTGTTTGATAATTTTGTTGCTGTTGATGTTTCTGCAAATTGTTTTTGACTTCTATGGAATCCATTGCGGTCACATAACATTCTTTTCGTGTTTTTTTTGTGAATTTTATGTATTTTTTTTGTTTATTATTTTATTTAATTTTTTTTTTTAGAAACTTGTGTTTATTTCATTTTTAATTATTTTATTTATTTATTTGATTAAGTGTAAATATTTGTTTGTTTTTTTTGGTACGTTCAAAAAAACAATCCCAAAATAAAGAAATTCCAATGTGAAACCATAAATTTTTTGACAGTTTTGAGAAGGTTGGAAAATGTTTGAATGTGTGCGTACATCTGCGGATAGTGGTTTTATAGGAATTTTGACGTGGCTATTTTAATTAATTTTTTATATTTTTTGCAAATAATATAAAAAAATAAAAATCCTGTTTTAATAGAGCTGTATTTTAATTTGTTTTTATTTCAATAAAATTTTGAATCTGGTATGTTCAAAAATTTTATTGCAAGTTTCTTTATGGTAAAAGTGATGTACTAAAAATTAGTTTTTTCCATATGGCCGCACACATAAATTGACTTTCAGTTTTGTTTTGTTGGAAATAATAAGAAGAAGAACGAAGTAGTAGAAAAAGATTCGCGTGGATGTTTAAAGCGGAGATTTTTTAATTTAATTTTTTGAATGCAGTTTATATATTAAGGTAGATAAAAATTACATTTGATATTAAAAGTTAAGTAAATTAATTATATATTTATGTGTAATAGAGGAGCAAACCATTTCTGATAAAAAGAAACATAACGTCTTCCGTCTTGTGTATGGTACACGTCACAATTTTCTTGTCTAGTTAAATATAATAAATACAATTACTATTATTTTCTTACACTTCGTAACACAATATTTATATTATTTAATAGGAGAAAATGAGGTAAATAATATGTGCTATTATTTAAGATAATAAAAATAATTTACTGATTGTTTTTAGCTCATCAAAAGTTACCTTTAAAATTACATTAACATCAGACCCCAAACTACCATTTAAAGTGTAAGTTTTAAATTGAAATAATTAATAATAATATCATGAGATAATAATAATGTCAACATTAAAAGATTACTTAAAATCAATATATATTAGCGATTGTGATAGCAAAGCAAATGCATTTAATATAGGAAATAAAATCCTTGAATTGTTAAAGACATTTAATTATCGTGTAGCAACTGTTAATGATGCTCAATTAATTATGCACGCTGCTAGTATATTGCATTTATATTATAAAATATACGGTGATGATTTTGTTAATTTATTTAGTCATTGGATACCATTTAACACTGATCATGATCCATTTAAATACTATGCAAAAAAATTACTCTACAATGATGGTCACGATGCTACTATAGCGGAAACTAAACAGAAAATCTTTTTAATTGTTGAAAAATATATTAAAAACCTACAAAATCCCGATTTATTAACAGAAATATGCCAAGAAATTGAAAATAATATATATTCTGATGATAACGATGTTGATTATATTGATGACACAAAAGAAATCTATGAAATTGTACAAAATCTATTTAAAATCAAAATAGAACAAATTCCTGATGCTATTAATAAATTAATCGACATGTCATCGAATAATATAACATTTAAGCATATTTGCAAGATATTATTAATTGAAAAAAATTGCTTAATTTATAAGGAAGCATTAATAATACGTGACTATATTGTTAAAAGACTAAAAAATGCCACAATAACATCAATATTTATTGATAAAATGTACGAAGAATGTAGCAAAGATCATGAGGGTATACAATTGTTTAAGTCATGCCTATATAAAATCGTGTTTGGTAAAAATTTTATTGATTTCCTGAATAATATCCTCGAAAATTTCTACTATAACAATGTAACTAATGCATATTATGATAATAAAAATAACTACGATTATATATCAATAACATATTTAACAGTTGCTGCATTAAAACATAATTTAATGGGTCCAATGTTGCAGCATAAACTAAATGAAAATGTTAATATCAATAAGAATTTAATGAATTTCATTTCGAAATTAATGCTTGTATATGATTTTTAATAATAATAATAAAAAAACGGTTAAATCAAAATCTTTTTACTATATTCTATCTAAACAAATATATAATTTTAGACTGAGCGTACCTGAGCAGACACCATTTACGGCTGTATTAAAGTTTGCCGCTGAAGAATTTGGTGTACCGCCAGCTACAAGCGCTATTATAACCGATGATGGAATTGGTATTAGTCCACAGCAAACAGCTGGAAATGTATTCTTGAAGCATGGCAGTGAATTACGGTTAATACCACGCGACCGAGTTGGATTTTGTTTTAATATAGCAGTTAAAACGTAGGATATTCATTTTTCGTTTTTTTTTTGTGTTTTATTTGGAAAACAGTATGGATTTACGTGTAAATAAATATAAAATGGAATATAATTTCTCTTTATTAAGTACTCTGTGAAGATATATTATAAAACAAATATATGATTATTATATATGTATACATATGTATATAAAAACCAGAATTGTGATCATACTCATTATTTTAATTAAATCTCTAATTGCAAAGTTTTCATCAGTACACGTTGGTTGCTTGGTTAAAGTAGCAGGGCTGTGCTGACCTGCAGGTAGCATATTAGCGGCAGTTTGGCACCACTTTGTTCCAGTTTTTAGATCCATTTTGCAGCAGAAAACTAGGTCAAGTTCGTTGGATGCTCTATTTATAGATCCTCAGGTTGCTCAGTACGTGGCTGCCACATGAGTTGCGCCCGGCCTCCATTTCCATTTGGATCCTTGCAACTATGGCACAATGCATTGAATGGGATGCCTGATTCAGAGAAGACCCTGGCACTTTCTCCGAACACCAGCACGTTAATAGTACTGCGCAGTATAGATTTCCAAAGCTGGAGGGCCTTAGCTCCAGTAGGGCCAGGCCAACACAAGTAAATTAAAGGACGGCGGATAGGAACCTTTGAAAACCCCCCGAAACACAACATGAGGATTTCTCTCTACTTTACTCGATCAATAACAATAAAAAAACAATAAGTTAAAGATAATTAAAATGGTCATGCTCATAATCATTTATTACGTTTTTTAAATTTCTAATAAAACTCATACAAAACAGAAATGTGTGTTTCATTTGCTACAAGAATTTAATTAAAATAAGTAAAACATTGACATTAGCAAAGGACCAGCGCCATTATCTTAATTTCACGAAAATTGCATAGTTGTAGGAACACCTAAAACTCAATCAAAAATATTCACGTTTTCTGGTAACCGCACGGATCCTGTATGATATGTCAGAAATTACAATGCGAAGTGTGGAAATTTTCTCATACAAATGGGCGAAACTTGACATTGTAAATTTATCCATTAGATAGAGGATCCTTGCGTTTACCAAAAAACGAACATTGTAAACTAAGATTAAACAAGAAAATCTTAAAAGTATGCAATTTGTCACGTTTGATAATTTAAAAAGTTTATTTAATTGATTTTGATTAAACAATAAAAATTGTGAAACTATGTTTTTAAATAATCGAAAATTTAATAGAATACAAAAAAAAATTAATATTTAATAATAATTATTGATGATAACGCAAAAACGGCCTCTAAAAACTGAGTTTTTATCAGTATAATTCTTGTGCATTTTTTTGAGATTCCAAAAATTGAAAATTTCAATATATTTGGAATTTCTTTTATTTAAGTAGTTAATTTAACTTATTTCGAGTTTATTAAGGTGAATTTATGTAATTTATAAAATTTGGCAGTATTTTTTGTTTGTTTTGGGAATATTTTTATTGTATAACAGGGTCTGTCAGGTATGCTTAGACTCGTAATAGTTCTCTCATCTTCCAGCTGTCTTTACGTCTAGCTATCTCTCCCCAATTTATAATACGAAGTTTCCGTATATCTTCTAGCACTTCATCCACCTATTTCTTGTTTTTCCTGAAGGTCTACCATTGATAATTCTGGCTATTCTATACTATACTTACCTCACATGCAAAAACTTCATAGTAATTATAGATAATCAAGGTTACAATCAGGCAAGCAACCTCTTTAGTAAATCACACCAGAGTAAACATATTTAGCTACCACATTAGCTACTTTACCTGGATCTACAATGATGCATACATAATAATGTAACTATGGTAAATATTCCAAACTGCTTCTTCTAAGGTAATAGTAGTATATCAGTTGTTTTTAAAGTGTGATCCAAAAGATCATAGTCCAAGGCCCCTGTGCTGAAAGTCGAGTCATATGACAGTCGAACGTAGTTGTCGATGTCGTCTCGTTTTTTAGTTGGTGTGCTGAGAGTCGGGTGGCGTGACAAGTCGTTTGAGTTGAAGAAATTGTGCTTTTAGTTAAATTACGACTGTCAGCACAGGGGTTCAAGGCTAATACCCTGCCTTATTTGAATATCTACGTAAAAAGCCTGATTTACAGTAATTAATTATATTTTATTTTGAGTCTACCCAACATTAAGAAATTTTCAGATTGGCTAGTTTACTATTGGACCGACGATATGTAGGATAGAAAGGACGTCTCTAAACAAAACAAAAAAATAAAACCCAATCGGTGTTGATGCGACTTTATTGGCTAAAGAGAAAATTACATAAATATGACTTTACACATAATTTCAAAAATTTTGTTATATACATTGAACATGTTTTTAAGCAGTGAAGTAAAAATTTGACAAGGAAAAATTAAAAATTTCAAAAAAAGGAGTTTAAGCAAAAAAAAAAAATATACACAATATTAAAATAAAATAAAAATTGTTCATTAATTTCTATATAAAAAAAAAATCGATTTCCAATTGTTTCTTTGCTTAGTTTTAATCATCAATTATATTCAGACCTTGTTTCAATACAATATATATTAAAAAAAAATTATAAACACTTTTTCTCAATAATATATACTAATATATATATTTTTTTTCTTAATATAACAAAAAAACGCTATATTATGATTGATAGGTTATATTATAAGATATTTTTTTAAGGAGCCAATAAAAATCACAGTTTTTTTTACTTCTTTTACATAAATATATAAGAAATATAATATATAATATATATTTTTTAGATTTCGTTTTGGATTTTGTCTTACGTTTTGTTTACATATCATAATTTCTTACGTTTCATTTTTTTTTAGATTGGATTTTTTTCTTAAATAAAATGTTGTTACTTTTGCTTTGTTTTTTGTTTTTATAATATTTTTAAATTTATATTTGTTTTTATTTCACTGGACGATACTAAAATAGAAAATTTATTTCAGTAGCTATACTACATGTGTGTTATTTCATTCCATATAATCTATGTTTTTTTTTCCTTTCTTTTAAACTTTTTGTTTTGTTTTTGTTAAAAAATAGCATGTTTATCAAAACGAATACCGAAATATCATTAAAATTACATTAATAGTGATAATATTAATAGTAATAATAATAATAAAGTTAATGTGTTATTTAAGTTATATTTAGCAAAAATGTATGACTGGTATAATTCCGATTTAATTTTTCTTCCAAGCAAACTTTAATTTTCTACATTTACACTTCTTTGGTTACTTTAAACACACAAAATAAAAAAACCGATTTTAAATGAAAATATCTAATAACTAGACAATTACAAAATTAAGTCCATCAGTTTAGATTAACAAAACTATTTGTTGTGAGTTGTTAAAGGAAGTAGAACCCAACTCCTTTAAAATCATACACGAACACATATGCAACATTTGGTAGGCTCCTAGCCTGCAAAAGGCGAAAACGCACTGCGTCAATAGCACCCAAACGAGGCACGGGGTCATACTTTTTCTAGATTAACGGAAGAACGAAGAAAACGGGAAGTATCTTGATTATCATAAAGGGTGCCATTAGCATTATCTGTGGATACGTTTTCGTTCGCTTGCGTAAGTCAAGCAGCATCGGAAGGGGTTAGTACTTGGTTGGAGAACTGATTGGTAAAACAAAACTCACGTTTGTTATGGTATATGCGGGTGTATTTATCGGTGTGTGGCTTTTGATAGGTTTTGGTTAGTCGAACCAAATATTGACTGGGCTGGAGGAGGGGAAAAAATCTACGATACTCAAAGGGTTATAATATCTAATAGTATGATGGACTTAGAAAGCGATGACAAGAAATTGTTCAAGTTTATATAATTAATAGTATTAACCTAAGCTGATGGAGTTAATTACAAAGATTACGTATACATTATACGTACATATATACAGTGGCAATCATAAAATAAGAGACATCATCGAAAAGTTAGTGGTTTAATAAAATTTCCCCATTAAACATGAATTTTGGAGAATCCCATAAAGACAGCGCCAATTAAGTCGGATGGGATTACATTTTGTGATAACAGAATTAATGACAAATGAAGTAGTAGTCTGACTGTGTAAATGTATGTATCGAGTCAATGAAAATATAGTGATTTTTATTTTATAAAGGTACTGTCCCTTATTTTAAGAATGCCATTGTATATATATAAATATATATAATTAAAATTAAAAAAGATTCTATTGCATATTTAAATTTCTCAACTTAATCAGTAGTCAGCACTTTATGGAATATAATATTTCATTTTCGAAAATTTCGTACATAATTCATTTTTAAATATTAATTTTATTAACAAAGAAAATTTTATTTATTACTATGGGTGATTCCCAAAATGCGGTATCACGCGCAGAATTCAGTCAGTAATTTGGAAGTCTGTAGCAGCTGAATTCTGCAGTGATACCGCGGTGATACATTTTGGAATTCACCATATACATATCTGTTTATATATATTTATATAATATATTTTTTTTCTTGGTCTAAAATTTGAGGAATTTAATAAATTTTTTATTAATCTTTGTTTTTTTTTTAATATAAAGATAAAAACATAAAAATAAAAAAGTTTGTGTTGTCATTTTGAAAAAAGAGTATTTTCTCTCATTAATTATATACATATGTATATAGGTATAATAAAAAAATGAATCATTATTATTATTTTTAATTAATTTGTTTTTTATTTTATTTTGACAAGACTTATTTTATTGTCAATTAATAAATTTTCTATATAATGCACATAATTCTACTCAAATTAATAATATGATGCTAATAATATTATAAAGTATATCTCTCTTCAAACTCGGTTATTGTATTGTTTCGTTTTTGTTGTTGATTATATACGAGAATATTCATCAATTTCGGTAATAAAATAAATTTAAAACAAACAAAAAACTAAAAAAAAAAATTGTACAATTTTCCCTCCTACAACACGGTTTTACAGACCATGAATGATATGACCAGAAATTTGCTGGAAAACACTTGTATAACATTATCTTCTACTACAACAATGTTTCACTCTGACACAAAATAATTATTGGGCAGATAATAAAAAAAACATTGTAGAGAAGCAAGGATGAAATATATAGCAATACGGATAAGTAGACCTTTTTAAGTAAATCCTTGCTTTTTAATAGATGGATAGAACTAACATGCTGTGTCAAAGGTAGGCGTGATAATAAAAATCGCAAAGACAAAGGAGACTCAGAAATCCCACAAGGCAAAAACGTTATCATCCATAAAAAGATATGGACAATATTTGGGATAATCTAAGAAGAGGACAGCTATTTAGCCATGATAAAAAGACATTGAACCCAACCGCGCGCACTAGGTTTTATACAACACGGCATATTTTTAAGAATCTATTTACTGTGTTAAAGGCGAGACACTACCGTATTATAGGCTGATCTCTTTACAAAATAGAATATAAAATATTTTACAGCCAATCTTAAGTTTAACTATTTAGTTTGTTTTCTTTATTTATCATGTTTCTTATATTGAGTTTTTTTAAACAACCAATTTTTTTTAATATTTAACTTTATTTAATTTGTTTATTTCTTTGTTTGCTTGTGTAACAATGTCTTTTTTATCTAATATATCTTCCTCCTAATTAATTAATTTCTATTTTTGTTATTATTATTATTATTATGACTATTAGTTTTGTTTATGACAGGAATTTTATTTTTATTGCTTAAAACGCGGGTGGAAGGCACATTAAACATTACTACATAATAAAAATACAAGAAAAAAATAATTTTATTTCACATGTGCAATTTTAAGTATAAATAAATAATAAAAATAATAAATAAAGGAACATTGCACTAAAAATCCCCAGTTCCTTTCCATAATTCAATCAAATTAAATCAAGCTAAGAAAAAATGTTTTTTTTTTTTTGAATATTAAATATTACATAATCATGATTAAGCCATGCACGCAAAATAATTAAGTAAAATTTTGGTCGGATATTTTTTTTTCTTACTTATGTTTATGGCCACACAAGAAGTGTATAATAACACGAGTTAGACTCGCAATAGTCATTCTTGTGGTTAATTTTTTCTTGTTTTATTTATTTAATGCGACTTTTATGCAATTTCAAATTGATTTCGATTATTATTCTATGTATATATGTATATCATAAAATGATTGGAAGAATCACCTTAACTATGGTCGCCTTAACTATGGTACATCTAAAACTCAACTTAACATCCAGGCAATATTATTAAACTAAAGATGACACGAATATCAACAGTAATCTATTAAATGATAGTCTATAGCCTATAACTTTAGAGAAAGTATAATGTCATATGAAATTATGTATATATATCTATTTTTGCGTAAAATAATATAGAAAACTGTCAAACCTCTGGCGAGATATCATCAAGAAATTGATTATCAATCCTTAAAGATTAATTGGAAGCTCCGATTGATTTTTTTCTGCAATAACTTTTTAACCTTAATACTATGACGAACTCATGGAGAGAGAATTAATTCAATTTCATTTACATTTTGAGCAATATTTGACTCTATAAAAAGAGAGAGGCTGTACAAGAGTCTCAAAAATGGTACGGCTGATCAAATGTGCAACGGAATAACTTATGTATTGGTAAAATCTAAAGAAAAAACGCAGTAACAGAAGAGTTCGAAGAACGACAAAGTCTTAGACAAAGGCATGGACCGGCCCCAATGCTTTTCAATTTCGCCTTAGAATGGGTGATGAAGAAAGCGTCGTCACTTCAGCGAAGTCCGTTAATAGCAGCAACATCCTCTCTACAATTACTTGGATATGCAGATGATATGAAACATCGTTGGAAGATAAAAGAAACTATGTCGAACTAAAAGAGACAGCAAAGCACATAGAGCTGAACATCAGCGGCTCAGAGCTAGAAGATTTAGAATGGGAAGAAATATAACTATCGACGAAACAGAAGCTGCCTGTATGCACGCTGTACTGTGCTATGAGATCCAAGACAAAGGAAAAGTTCTCAGATACATAACAAGCCCAACGAGAAAGGATGTGGCATATGACGAAGGAAGTTCAACATTGATTTTTAACGCCCCCAAACGCTCAACCTTAAATGCAATCAACGGGATTAAGGATCCTGTGCTAAAATTCGAGTCGTCACAACACGAAAAGTCGTTTGAGTTTAAGAAAGTGTTTACGTTTTAGTCGAATTACTATTTTCAGCACAGAGGCATAGAATGGAAGTGCTAAGTTGAGTTTAGCGCCCTATGCTGAAAGTCGTAATAAATAAATAATATAAAAAGAAACGATAATGTGTCGTAATTCGATTGGAACGTCACTTTCTTCAACTCAAACTCAAGATACTTGGCACGAGTCACGATTCGACTTTCAGCTCAGGAGCCGCTAAGACTAGTGGGGCGAAAAATAGATCAGTGGGCAGACTCAGGATAGCAAATGGATAGACTCTGTGACGGCTGACACAGAGACAATGCTCAACATTCGAAACTGGACACATGCTGCAAGCGACAATCAAACTAGGAGAAATGCGCCCCCTAGAAGCAGCGGTTTCCAAACTGGGGCGCGAATGATTTTATCTTTTTGACTCATTTTATATAATTTTTACTTAAATTTTATGGTGTCTACTTCTTAAATTTTATAGAGCTGCTGTTCGACGAAGAAAAGAAATAGTCAACAGTATAAAGGGCCTTTTCTGAGCCTCTAGTCTTTCACATAAAAAAAAGAATTCTTCGAAATAGTCGATAGTGATTCTGCTACCTACCATCATACCCACATTATCCGCCAGCACGGCCCCAAGGGTTTTTGTTTTGTAACAGGGGACCGCAGTATTATAAAGTTTGGAAACCACTGCCCTAGAGGAGGCTAATGCGCGCGGTTTGTGCTGTAGCGTCTGTGTGGCCGGATGAAGGTAATTGAGGGCTGTATCAACGAAAATTTAGCCACAATTATATTTTATACTATTCATTAGATCCAAGATATTAAAATAATTAAATTAAGAAATTATTAACAAAAAAATAGAAAATAATCCCTGCACAATTCAACAATGATGTTTTATACATTTGTTTAGAAAAGATAAAAATATATCCGGAATGTTTTAAACGACAAAATTGTCGTTTAAAGATTATATACTTATATAATAATATCAATTATTCTTACGTGTTTAAAATTAGCATCATATTTTCTCATTGATTTTGTTTTGTTATTCTTAATTTTGTTTTTTCTTTTTTATAATGTATTTTGTTTGTTTTTGTTTTTTTATTTGTTTTTCAATTATATTTTTAAACAATTTTTATCAGCCTACACTAAAAATAACAATTTATCAATATATGTTTCTTTTTATATTATTTATATTTATTTTTTAATTAATTAAATTGTTTTTTTTAATTCTTTTAATTTGATTCCGTTAAAAACAACAATAAAAGAAGCGAAAAAAATGCATTATATATATTTATATATATAAAATATTGCAATTGCTATAAAAAAAATAATAGTAGGAAGGAAGGAAAGAAAGAAAATATATAAACATTACACGACGACAGAGGTATTTATAATTTTTAAAAAATTGTTTTTTTTTTCTTACGTTTTGTTTCTTAATTGTGTTTTTTGTTGACTTTATTGTTTTATTGTTTTCTTGTGTTTTTTCAATTATATTTTTTGATCCTATATAGATTTTTCTGAATTTGTTTTTAACAAAATACGTTAGCTATGAAATTTTTTGTAAATGTAAAACTAGTCCAGGAATCAAGATTTGGATTTACTTTCGAAACATTATTATTATGAGCTGTCGTTGTTTGTATTTTCGTACTATTGCTAATTGATTTCGGTTTGTTATTATTATTATTGTTATTATTATATTTATTATTTGCAATTTTATGTTGTGAATTGCGAATTAAATTATTATTATTATTATTTGTTGTTGTTGTTGTTATCATATTTAATTTATTTGTATTTATATCTAAACTATTACTTTGTTGCCTAATGAAATTATTAAAGTTTACATATGAATTGTTACCATAAGAGCTAATACTATTATTATTATTATTTATTATAGTATTATTTATATTATTATTGTTACTATTAATATTATTGTTAAAAAGCTGTTTTCTAGAGCTTGTTTTTAAATATCTTTCACGCTTAACAATACTATGGTTATCATTATATAATAAATCATTAGCAATATTTGGTGTTGTTATGTTTGATTTTGTACCAAATGTTTTTGTATTATAATTGCTATTATTTGTTATATTTATTTTAATACCGTCAATATCACCCATTGATTTGTGACGTTGCCGTTTATTAACATTACAACCAATTACGTAATTATTTTTTATATTATTTGAATTAATATTTAAGGCATTATTTCCATTGATTGACTTAATGTCATTTTTTCGATTACTATTACATTTAGCTAATAACGTTGCTGTCGCTGCTGCTGTTGTTGTTGCTGTTGGCGCTGTTGCTATTGTAGCTGTAGCTGATAATGGTGGTATTTGTTGCTGTTGCTGCAGCTGATGCTGTAGCTGCTGTTGTTGTACAGCTGTTGCTACAGTTGACAATGATAATGTTGCACCAATTATATTTAATTCGATACCAGATCGATTGTCATTAACCCATTTTTTTAAGCGTTTTATAAATGGTATTATCATAAAAAATGAATTTGGATTAATACCAAGATTTGTTTTTGATATAACATCATTTTTATTTGTTGGTAATGAATCAACTGGGAACCATTCACAACATTTAATTTCCTTACGTGTACGTGGCGCAAATAATGTTTGCAATGGAACATTGCGAACAAGATATAATCTAGTATATTGATAATTGATAACAGCCTCGATGTAGTCATTTGGTATAATAAGGCCTGTAATATCGTATCCCGTCTCCTCAAAGACCTAATATATGCGCATATACATATTTAAAGATATAAAAAATAAATGTACTTCATAAATAACTTTATATGTTAAATTAAATTTATTAAATTAATTTATTAATCTCCAACGTTAATGAGTAATTTAAAAAAAAATCAAACTTTCTCTTCCTATATATGTTTTGTATGATATGTGTATATCATATCATACACAAATCTTCTATTTCTAGGTGATTAAGAATAACGTATAAAATTAAAAATCTTAAATCACGATATTGCAGAAATTCGTTTAGAAACCTCTTCTTTCTTCTATCCTCCCCTTCTTTCTTCTATCTTCATAAATTACAACAATTCCGAGGTATGTATAGCATTATTAAAGTGCGCCTTATTTTGTAACTTTTGAAATTACTAAAGTTCCAACTCGTCACTTGGTTCCATCTCATGAAAAAAAATTCACAAAAAAAATCCAAATCGGTTAAAATTGCTGCATTCCCTCACCGGGTACCTACAACTTGTCGTGGTGGTGGGGCTTGTTTTATGTGGCAGTTCTAAGCTCAGGAGTCACCCTTTGTACTACCAGTCCGTTAAGTCGTTTGTCACGTCATGGTGCAATGTCTAGCAGTAATCTTTGCACGGGAGGGAAATAGGTTGGCGATGAACCCTGCATTTGAACACTTGGATGTTGTAGGAGTTCGGAAATACCGATTGCGAAAGGTTCTTCCACAGTCGAATTGTTCTATTTAGAAATGAATTACTAGTTTGTAGAGTGCGTGAGCGCAGGTGGAGGGAATGAGACGAGTGGGCCAATCTGGTGTTGCGGGTGTGCTATCCCGACTTATCCTGAATTACTAC
Organism: Thereva unica; assembly: GCA_949987705.1. NCBI lineage: Eukaryota > Metazoa > Arthropoda > Insecta > Diptera > Therevidae > Thereva > Thereva unica. The sequence continues at coordinate 4,720,617 of OX465286.1, forward strand.
TTATCTCGAATTATGGGAACAGCGTAGGTTGTGGTATCTTCTTCGAGGTATTGAATATAGATACCTCTGTTCGTCTACCTGACCATTGTAGCGTCTTCCAGGCGGAAGTCACTAAGATCTGGGATCTGGGCTCTCGAAGACTGAAGATAAATAATCTATCTCATAAGAATATACGTATTCTATGGAATAGCCAGGGCTACAACATCCACGACTGTTTTAAACTGCCGCAGGTCTGTCTATGAGTGAGACTGGCACTCAGTTTCATATAACTCTGTGTTGGGTTCCTGGACACAGGGGAATTACGGGAAACTGCAGGGAAGATGAGCTTGGATAAGGGATAAGCTATGAAGTGAAGGTGCTGACTGGCCACTTTCCCTTTGGCCTGCACGCCGAAAGATTGTGACTCCCCCATAATGACTTATGCAGAAGTGGTGGTAATGAAGATGAGGAAGAAACTGTCTCTCATCTTCTCTGTACACGTCCGGCCCTCGCGAACAAAAGAGGGACTTTCCTCGGCTCACCATCGGCGCGATTATCGAATAGAACGACTATCAAGGCACTAGGCAAGGTCTATATTATATTTCAAACTGATCGAAACCCCTCTGAAAGAGCCCTCTTCTTAGCTAAGAAGTACAGGATCATTCTTCAGCAGATAATGGATCACCCAGTAATATCAAGGGCAACGAGAAGGCAGAAAAATTGGCCAAAGTAAGGGGAATGGCCAGTGAATGTAAATAAGCCACTGTGTGTGTGATAAATAGATATATAACCATGCATTTCCTTTTAATTACAAGTTCCAGATGTGCCAATATTATTAGAAAGACCTGGTCCGACTTCATCAAGCAACCTCCTGAATAATGTCGATGATCACAGGATACTGGCCGATTGAGAATTCCCCTCACTTTTCACACTGGCGTATAGATGTGGAATAAGCCAGAGAGACAACCAAACATGATCTTTGCAGTTGCCCAACTCCGGCTAAGTTGAATCAACATGATAGGCTATTACGCCTATCTAAGCCAACTGCAACAGCCAGAAAGGTGTAGTTTTAATATTCAAAAATAAATTAACAGATGACCCATTTATTAACAACTCGACTGTATAGCATCTGCCACATAAAAAAGCCATTGTCACTTAACATCAACACTACAAGAAACCAATGCTCATGGTTCTTGTTAAGCATATCATCACTATCACCTCTAGCGTCTGTCATATAGCTAATATCTTATTATTAATATAAAAGCTACATTTTATATAGCAATCTCCTACCTCCCGTGTTGCACAATGTATAGGATCCTCATGCTCGTTGACTTTCCCTTTTGGGAAACCCCATGAGCTCTTCGCCCAATATGATTGAACTAATAAAACATGCTTTAAGTCTTCCGAAAGCAATATCGCTCCATATGTTGGCACTGACAGTTTATATTCCTTCCAATCCTCCAATATTTTGTCCAATCCTGACAAATGCGTCCGAAGGAATGGGATATGCTAAAATAAACAAGTCCCAGATTAGATGCAATCCTATATATTTAATAATAATGAAATAGCTTACGTAAAAAAGGTGCGTTGCAAATTGCTTAATACCACACGGTACCAGCTTCTTTTCTTCGATTGAACAGAAAAAATCTAAATAAAACCAATGTGCTAACTCAATTTGAAAGCAAATGCGAATAAGATTGTTCCTCTCGTCATCTGGGACATTTATAATAAAGCGACTGGCTAGATCATCAAGAATATCGGACGGAATATGATGGCCAACAGTACTTTTAGCTGTTGGGCCAGCTATAGCTGGTGATAAGACTCCAATTCCTGTTGCTGGTGATGATGATGATGTTGTTGATGTTGACAATGCTGAAGTAGATGACGATGATACTGTTATGCCTCCTGATGGCGCATTTATTATTGTTGTTGATGTTGTTATCGCTTGTGAGGATGACGACGATAACAGCGATTGTCCAGAAGGCCCAAGGGGAGGTGGTGGTGTGGCCCTTGTTAAGTTACTTGTTGTTGCTTCCATACTTATTACAACAACAAAAAAATTAATTGAAATATATATAATAAAACTATTCACTTTTTTTCGAAAAGAAAAATAAAATTTTACATCATCAGCTAGTAATGCTTAAATAAAAAGAACACTAATGCACTCAAATTTTTTAAATAAAATAATTATAAATTTGCAACATTCAAGCTGAATAAAAATTATCAAGATTTCTACGCTTTCTTCACGCGTCCATTGACATTGTTAAAAAATAAAGATGGCTGACCGCCTTATGACTTATGATCTCTGCGTCTCAAATGTAGGAGTATGAAAAATTGAAATAAAAATATTTTTATTACTTTTTTGGGGCAATCATTTAGATTATTTATACACAAAAATATGATACAATATATTATTTTCAGGCTTTATTAATTAATATTAAAATAATTTAAAATCATACATATGAAAATATATAGAAATTGTTTACTTATATACAGCAATAATTTTTTTTAGCCATATTGAGCAAATTGTAGAAATTCCTACAATCTCATGTAGATGGGGTGCGATATATTTTGATTTGGTTGCGCAAAGCCTTAATTTTTCATAAATTACTTTTATTTTAAATAATAAGTAATAAATCATATCTAAATTAATAACTTAATATATAATATAAGAAAATACGAAAACAACTGAAACACAAACAAACAAAACTCACACTTTTGATGGTGTCTTTCTCGTTCTTCACCTGTCTGGATTTTATGTAACTAATTAAATCAATTATTGTATTAAAAACTAAAAAAAATACATTTAGAAGCTGTTGTTGTTAAATATTAATTATTTATTTAAATTTTAAAAATATATTTTTAATTGTACACCAACCACTAAATGTTTTTATATTTATATTAAAATCTAGATGGCGCTAGTTATGGCGCTCTTTATTTTTGACACATATCATTATCTGCTGCAAACTTCACAGCATTTGTAAGCATTTTTGTAACATAGTTGCCGACTAGCTGCGCTTAAAAAAAATTATTTGTTAAATAAAAGTTATATGTTATCACTTATTATTTCACCCATTGCATTAAAATAATCATATTTAAGTTAATATTTTTATAAAATAATTGGTGTGCACGCGGAATTAATTGAAACAGAAACCAAAAACAAAAGGAGGCCAACAAAAACTGTTTGTCATTTTCGTTCGATCACACGAAAAGCGTGAATTAATTTTATTTAATTCGTTTTTATTTATTTTAAACATAAAATAAGTTTGATTTAAATATCAAAATGACTATGGATAATTTCAATACGTTCGATAGCGGTAGAATAACGAAAATGGAAGTCGATTATAGTGCGACTTGTGATGAGAAAATACCATTGGCCAAAACAATGGCACGGACTCCGGGTAAATTTCATGAAGCAATTGAAATACTGCTGCAGCTCGAGAAGCAGACACGTTTGGTAATTACATTATTCACCCATATTCATATATTGAAAATAACAATTCTTTAATTATTAGGGCGCCGATATGATATCGTGTTCACGTGTCCTAATTGCTATTGTGGAAATATGCTTTGAGGCCGAATCATGGAACACTTTGAATGAATATATCGCTTTACTTGTTAAGAGGAGATCACAATTAAAGCAGGCAGTTAGCAAAATGATACAAGAATGCGTTACATATGTTGATAAAACACCAGATAAAGAAACAAAGTTGAAGCTCATCGAGACATTGCGTAGCGTTACTGAAGGTAAAATTTATGTGGAAGTGGAAAGGGCACGTCTTACAAAGATGCTGGCATCAATTAAAGAAGCCGATGGAGATATATCTGGTGCAGCCTCTATAATGGAAGAGCTACAGGTTGAAACTTATGGATCGATGGATAAGAGAGAAAAGGTAGGTGTTAAGTTTTATTATTGTCGGACTCGTTATCATTCCATTCACTACCTGCGATTTTACTATACAAATTTGAAGTATCCTTCAATCCTGAAGGCTTCAGAGAGAAGGCATTATAAGAGCTGGAATAATTATTCTGGGGCTCAAAGAACTGAACCCTTGAAGCTGTCTGTTCAGATCCACGCTTAGTGGTGATCTGGTAAATGACAGATGCCACTAATTTACTTACTTCAACGGAAGTCGTCAGGATATCATGCCCTTTACGCTGAATATCACTTCGCAGTCATCATTCATTTCACTCGGGCGCTTTCTTTGTACTACAATATACTTCTCCCGACAGGTTGAGCTTATTCTGGAGCAGATGCGCCTGTGCTTAGCTAAACAAGACTATGTTCGTACACAAATCATAGCGAAGAAGATTAGTACGAAATTCTTCGAGGATCCGGAACAGCAAGATTTGAAATTCAAATTTTATGGTCTTATGATCCGTCTCGATCAGGATTCATCGTTCTTAAAGACATCACGGCATTATCAAGCTGTTGTCGATTCAGATGTGATCAGCGGATCACCAGATCGCCGGCAAAAAATGATGACATATGCTGTACTATATTGTATACTATCGCCATATGATAATGAACAGCAGGACATGATGCTGAATTTATCAAAGAATAAAATGCTACAAGAAATTCCTACATACAAGTGAGCGTTTCGCTTTTGATATTTTGTGTGGCTAATTTAATTTTGTGAATGATCCTTATAGAGAAATTCTGCGCCTTTTTATGTGCAAGGAAATAATCAGCTTTGAGACATTTGATAAGGAATTTGGACAGGAGCTGCTTAGTTTTGATGTATTCAATCAGGAGACTGCCCATGGGAAGAAATGCTGGACAGAGCTGAAGAACCGTTTAATAGAGCATGTAAGTACCCGATCTTATCTAGTCTAGTTATATCTTCTCTATTATCTTCAGTGCTATATAATCGCTTATATTTTCTATTTACAGAATATCCGCATTATAGCCAGCTACTACACACGTATACATTTGAAGAGAATGAGTGAATTACTTGTTTTAGGAATGGATAAATGCGAGGAATACCTATCGAAGCTAGCTAATATGGGTACAATACGGGTAAAAATCGATCGTCCATCGGAAATTGTTTATTTTACACAAAAGAAGGCGCCATCCGATATACTTAATGAGTGGGCACATGATATTAATGAGCTGATGAGTCTCGTTAATAAAACATGTCATTTAATTAACAAGGAGGAATGTATTAATAATGTTATTACAACTGCTTAGGACTGTACGTTTGTCCTCATCTTCTCTCTCTTCCTTCCTTTCTTTTTTTTGTTATAATAATTTTTTTTTTCAAATAAACTTAAAGAGGAATTTCACTCTTCAACATTTTTCTACTTTTTTTTATTATTGATTAGAAAAGTCGAATTGTTTGTTTAAAAAAAACTTATGAAATTTATCTAGATCATGCAAATGCAAATAATAAATATAGAAGGATATTATATAAGTTTTGTTGAACGTCTTTTTATTTCATTTAAGTTTTTGTAAATGAAATGTTAATTCGGGAGCCTAAGTAGCCTAGGGGAGGGTGCACTGGGGCTGCAATTAGTTGCTCGACTCACATATCCGTGCCTCTTCTTTGATCTCTAAGAAAACCAACTGGTCTAAGTTTCAGGGGTTTATGGCCTCGGAATCAGACCTGCTTGCCGCTTCTATCAGCTCAATGTGTGAACTGGAGAATGCAGCCACGCAGTTGACTGATGTGCTGATCTTATCCTACCGTGACAACACTGCCTCTTCCTTTCAGTCGTCGCGTAAGTGCCCTGGTGGAACGATAGGTTAGTTGCAATGCTGAAAGGCCTTATATCTCCTGATCACGCTCGAATCAATACAAGGAAATTGCCAGAAACAGCTACGGTCATGCGTACTCGCTCAGTAACCAAAGTGTAAGGCCTAGAGACGAAATTGGAGGATCCCTAGCCAGTGAGGGAGAAGGTTGGAGGAGAAAACTGTAGGAGGCAACGGCTCGATTTGGCCTGTAGTAGAAAAAGAGGAGGAAGAAGTCGATCAGGACAACCTGATGTTGAGGATATACCATTGTCATGGAACATGGCTTCTGCTACATTCTTATGGTGGCTTAAAAGGTCGATGGTGGAGAGGAAGAAGTGAGAGTTCTTGGAATTCCATCTAGGAACGCTTTGGTGGTTGTGTTTAAGGCCTCAAATCTATGAGGAAAAAAGAAAAATGTGTATATATATATTATTTACAATTAACAATTTATTTGTTTCAAATTGGTATCAATTTTATTATTATTATTAGTTTGATTAAATCTATATCTACACAATATTAATAAAATAATATATTATTAGGTATCCTTGCATATTTTTGACGTCATTTCGGCAAGGGGCTCCAATTCTTTACCAGATATTAAATCGAATTCTTGTACAAAATAATAAAAATGCTTATAACATGTATTCACATGGGCCTCCTGCAATGAATTTATAATTATATTAATTAATTAATATATATTAAAAATAAAAACGTACAGCTCCAATACTGACGATACGATCGAAATGATGAATATAAACATGCACAAAAACACGAAATAATCGCGTTAATATTTTCCGACAAAGTGGTAAAAATGATTTGGGAAATGGTACATCTATATAATTGTAAATTTAATTTATAGCTTATAATGTAATAATTAATATATGTATATTTAAAAAAACCTGTTGATACGGGAAACACAGCCTCGTTATTTATTTGTGATTCTATCCAATCCATGAGCAATTCGACATATTTTGGTGCTGGCAGAGGTGTTGGTTTTTTATAACTATAAGATAAAGGAAAAATGAATATGCAACGTAGAGAGGTTTATGCCTAGCATTTATATACAATACCACACTTACCTATCACCATCTGCCCATAAATATTCATAGCGAGAGCCACCTGACATTGTTGGGCAAGTGGTTTCATTGCAATATTCTGAAACTGTTCCGTATATAAGATTGATGCGATTAAAGAAGTCAACAACTATAATTGGAAATTGAATAGCATTATTTTTACGTATATATTTATATATTTACCATGAACAGCTAGCCAATCATTCATATTTTCACCTTCTGGTAAATTAACAACTTGCCGTAAATTAATACCGGACTGAAGACTAGCCTGAGCTTGCTTATGAAGTGAATATCTTATGGTGCCAGCAGTAAAACGTTTTTTCGGACGAAACGTCTATAAATAAAATAAATATTTATTATAATTTACTTTAATAGAATATACAAGAAAAAAATTCTAACCTTCCCTTTCTGGAAGAATTCAAGAAAACCATTTAATGCCATTTCCATAGTGTTTGTTAATTATTTTTATCAAAATGAAATATTATATTATCGTTTATTAAATAATTTACTTAATAAATATTATCGGCATTTTTCATATAAAATAATAATAATAATAACAACACACACGGCGGCTTCCACATTTAATATAATCAGTGATGATGAATAATTGTTTTTGCCCTCTCTTGTATGCCCGTTTCTTATCAGAAATGTCAAATGGAAGTGGAAAAGAAAACGAAAGTTTTCTTCTTTAAAAGTATAGTATATCGTCCCGTTGGTTTGTTGATATTATAAAGTGGAATTTAAAAAAAAATCATTTTTTTTTAAATATTTATATTGTTTTATCATGAAATTTACTTATAATTTCATTTTATTTCGATTATTATCAACTTATTTGCATTAGTAAGTGGAATAAAAAGTTTTGGCTTATCAATTCAATCAAATCCAACATTTTTTATATAAATAAATTGAATAAAATCACAAATAATAAATGTGTAAATTTAGTTTCGAGGTAAATATTAAATACTATTTTTGATAATTTAAAGAAATTCTATTTTTCTATAATTATTTTAATCAAAATATCTTATCGCACATAAACTGAGCAATTCATATCGTTTTCCCCTCTTATACCATACATATTCGCTGAACATTTTGCTCTAGCTTCCTTCCTGCCAGTTCCTGCCCCTTTTCAACATTTTCGCATACGATTTTCCCATATCTCTTATAAAAATCCGTCAATTGTTTTTTGACAAATCGGAGATGAAAGTCGCGGAAATTTCGCTGAATAAATTCTAAAATTGCAATAAAATATCGTAAATTAGTTTTAGTGTTTTTTGTTTGGTAAGTTTTTCTATTGTGCAAGATTTTTTTTTATCTTCAATAAGAAAAATAAAATTGTGTGATTATTTAAACAAGAAAAAAAATGTCAATGAAAAAGGAGAGAAAAGAAAAAAAGTGTCAAATTTGCAGCGGTTTTGTGTGTATTCGGGTGCCGCACTTTCGTATTTCTATTTTATTTTTTTTTCACAACTTTTCTCCAATTCGGAATCGGAAAAGGGGATCCTTCCCACAAAAACAGTGTATAAGTGGTAGAAGAACGCAAATAATTAATAATAATTGTTTTGTAGTAAATTTTTATTTAATTACTGTGTTATCCTAAAAAAAAATTTTCTATTAAAATTGGAGGCGAGTTAGTATAATCTTTATCAATAAATTGAAAAAGCAGTACTCGGTGTGTTGGTTTAGAAGAAGAAGGATGGGGAATAGGCAATTTGCTATACTATAAATTTTTTGGGCGGATAAATCGTTTTATTTGATTTTTTTAATTAATTTTCATATCTTAATTATTAATACGTGTATAGTTTTCATTAGTTTGAAAAGTTTTTCTTTCATTCCTTATAAATAAAAAAAATAAATTGATAACAAGTGTTTTTTTTTCTGTTTTTTATGCAGTGTGTTTAACAACCTGTCAAAAGTCATCAGCCTGTCATTGTCCGTCTATTTAACCGGGCATAGTAGAGTGGAAGCCTTTTTTTCTTCTCTAATTTATACAAAAAAAAGGCTTTTATTCTAGTATAAAAACGTTCATATGAACTCAATTATATTACTTAAGGATATATTAATATCTATAGTAAAGGAAAATATATTTCGAATTAATAAAATAGCGACATTTAATCTACATATAAACTTATAAAAATGGTAAGTGAAAAAAAAAATTGCACAATAAAAATTAATTCTTTCATGCATAAAAATATTTCATATATACAAAACATAAAACGCATTTTTATTTGAAGGATGGGGGCGTATTTTTGTTAATTTTAATCTCGATTAAATTCATTTATTTATTATTAATATTTTGCTGGTAACTATAGTTGGTTTTTAATCTGGGTGTGAGATCTGTCAACAACCTAGAAAACTTGAGGAGGAATATCAACTAGAATTAGAATCCTCCCCTTTACAGCCAACATACCAGATTCTTGACCTGGGATTCTTGCACGATTGCTTTCTAATACCCAAATGAATAGCTCTTGCTCCTTGCACTCATTTTATCTCAAATACTATTTTCCACTTAAATCACTTAAGTCACCTCTATTTTATCTATTTTCAGAATTTCTTAGGATTTGGCCAATCGGCTGAAGTTGATATCATTTTCGATGGTGCTGAAAATCGTAAATGGGCTGAAGTTAAAACTGAAGATGGTAAAAAAGAGAAATATCTTTTATACTATGATGGTGAAACTGTATCTGGAAAGGTTTGTACTTTAACAATATCATAATTTTTCCTGTTAAATAATATCGCTTTTATTTACATTAGGTTAATGTAACCTTAAAGAAGCCAGGCAGTAAGCTAGAACATCATGGCATAAAAATTGAATTAATTGGACAAATTGAATTGTTTTATGATCGTGGTAATCATCATGAATTTACATCCCTTGTTAAGGAGTTGGCGCGTCCAGGTGATCTTATTCAAAATACTAGTTACCCATTCGAATTTCCAAATGTTGAAAAACCGTATGAAGTTTATGTTGGATCAAATGTTCGATTAAGGTAATTGTAATACAAGAAAAAGAATATGTGTTTGTGTATAATGATATTTTATTGAGGATGGGCTACCTCGGTTCAGGGTGATAGAGGGGAGGGCATTCGTATCCGTTAATGTGGCTCTCATGCCATGTTTTTTCTAGCCAGAAGTCAACTGCATTCAATTCCGGGTGCCTGCTGTTTGGATACGAATTCAATCCGATCAGAGGTCTCCAAAGTGCGGGGTACCCAGATATATAGTGCGGGGTACCCAGAGAATTCCAGGGAGTACGCCAAATTTCTTTTCAAAGCTCTTCATGCCCTCTCCTTCTCTGAGATATTCAATACTGTTGCGAATTCACCCAAGAGTTCATCGCCACCTGCTCTAACAACCCCAGACCCTCCCTGACTATCATTTTCTTTTCTATCTTTCAAACCAAGCTTGCTATTAAACATTGCACCATAACCTGAACGACATGTCAGACTGGTAGTACAAAGGGTGATTCCTAAGCTTGGTTTTCTCACATAAATCGACCCATCACAACCTCCAGATCAACTCGTCACTGGATCAGCTAATCATGTGTTTTTGAATCGTGTTATGAAAGTCTTACCTGTTTATTAAAGTGCATGAAAGGGTATTGTGTCAACGTGTGTATTAAAAAAACAAAAAAAATCAATCTTTTTTTAGATACTTCTTACGAGTTACCATTGTCCGACGTCTTAGTGATATAATACGTGAAGTCGATATAGCTGTTCATACATTGTGCAGCTACCCTGATCTTAACAATCCTATTAAAATGGAAGTTGGCATCGAAGACTGCTTGCACATAGAATTTGAATATAACAAATCAAAGTAAAGTTCTTTTTATTTAAATTAAATGTAGTTCCTTTTTAAAACAAGCAAAAATAATTTAGGTATCATTTAAAGGATGTTATAGTGGGCAAAATATATTTCCTTTTGGTACGTATTAAAATAAAACATATGGAGATTGCTATTATTAAGCGTGAAACTACTGGAACAGGTAAAATACTGAAAAATAAAATATATTTATTCGGATATTATAAAAATTAACTTTACCCCTTTCTTTTGCTTTAAATAACAAGGTCCTAACACTTTTAATGAAAATGAAACGATTGCAAAGTATGAAATTATGGACGGTGCTCCAGTTAAGGGTAAGTCTATAAAAGTAGTGTTTATTCTGCAAGCAACAATTTTCATTTAATTTAATTACAGGTGAAAGCATTCCAATAAGAGTATTTTTGGCTGGTTATGACCTTACACCAACAATGCGTGAAATAAATAAGAAATTTTCTGTTAAATATTTCCTAAATCTTGTACTAATGGATACAGAAGATCGACGCTATTTTAAACAACAAGTGAATTACCAATTAATATATACACATAATATTAATATAAATATTTAATATTAATGATTCTTTTTTATATCCACATTAGGAAATTACATTATGGAGAAAAGCTGATAAAAGTCGTAAGGCACAGGCACAATCATCAAATCCTCATGTACCAACACATTTAGTTGGTGGTCCAAATAATGATATGTCATCATCAAATAAGCAAAATATAATTGGAAATACAGGTAGTGTTGGAAATATATCAGATAGTGGCTCGTCTGCATTACCAACATCAGTTAATACAGATGAGGAACGTACAACAACTGATCCAAGAATGGGATTATTTACACGTGAAAGTCCACAACAAGGTTAGAAAATTTACAAAAAATAAATAAAAAATAATTTTAAATACAGTTAATTCTCTTATGGTGTGATAGTTCAATGTCTGATCTTAGATAAAGTTACTCATGCTATAAGAGAATTGACTGTAATAATATTTCTTATTAGCAAATATTTATACATTTCTTTTTTATATATATTTATACATATATTCAATAAAGAATCCGAACCAATTGTTCAACAAGTAGAAAATGATGAGAATAATGATAATTCTCAACAAGCGATACGAGCAAATCCATTACCACTATCAATTAGTGCTGAAATGCAAAGAGGGACAGCTGATGGTGCATCTGCAATAGCTGATGGTCCTACTATAGAATCTGGTTCATTATTTGATGGTAATACAAATAATCCTTCAACAGGCACTAATCAACAGCAATTAACTGGTGCTGGTATAGTAGCATCATCATCATCATCAACAACAACAGCAGCAGCAACAACTGCAACAGCAATAACAACATCAGTTACTGAAATACCAGCATCAACAACAATTCAATCATCGAATATAATTGAAAATAATACTGCACCACTTATGACACCCCATTCCCCAACATCTGATTAATAGTAAATATTCTGGTTTATTCATATTTTTTGAGATTTTTTTTTTGTTTTTTTTAAAAGTACAGTAAAAAAGAAACTTTTATTAAAAGAAGGTAACTACAACATATATATGTTAAAACATATTGATTAAGTTTAAAAAAATGAAACGGAAAAAAATTATTAACGAGGACATCAATTGCCATATAAAAATTGTTGACTATTATCTACATTAAAAAAAAGAAAAGAAAAGTATAAAAATGAAATTTGCGAAGGTTTAAAAGTGGCATGCATAGACTTAAATAAGTTCAAAATAGTCAATATTTATAAATAAAGAAAAAAAAACAAATTTAAAATAAAAAACAAAGTGAAAATTCGAATACATAATTTTAGTGAACATATGGGCGTGGTAAAAATTAAATTGAGTCTCGTGCTATTTGAAAGTGGCGCCTACAGTTTTTTTTTTGTTTTTCTAAACAATCGACGCATTATTTTGGAGGTCTAGTGGTCTATTCAGTGTGATAATGCTCTTGAAAAAGCAGCGCCTATCGCGTATTTAATAAATTTAGCAGGAAAATGGTTCATATATCTAGGAGACTGTTTGAATATGATTTACAAAGGACGAATTTAGAGTGTGTATTTAAAATCTACATATCGTTTGGGTTCTCTTATGTTTTTGGGCATCCTCCATCATTATCATCAACATCACTGGCGCTACAGCCCTTTGTCAGCTAGCCTTTTGGCCTCCTCTCAAGAATCTCCTTCCATCTTTCTCGGTCTTGCGACTTTTCTTCCAGTTGGTGTAATCCCAATTGTACGTAAGCCCGTTGCTATCTCTTTCGAGGTCTTCCTTGCGCCCTTCTTCCTCTTCTGGCGTTTGGCAGAGCAGGCATTTTCCTTACATGACCTAACTGGGGGAACTCTATATTATATATGTCGATTGTTATGGATCCACATAACTCCTTCGTCCTATTTTCATTTATGATAAGAGTCCAGCTTGTGCTCTTTCGTTTTATTCTAATTCTAAAACAATTGCAACTAAAGTTGGCGAAACGCACGACACTTTCAAAATAAACGACTCAATTATGTATTATTACTATATATCGGTTCAAGCAGTTTTCAAGAACAAAAGAAAATATATTTCCGATAAAACTGTGCAAAATAGAAATTTCTTTACAACCGTTTGTATTTTTGCCTAGAGGAAACAACAACAAAAATAATAAGAAAGGAAAATAATGAAGTTTCACGTGTGATATTTGGGGAGCACGTGAGCAATATAAATATTATATATATATACAAAAAAAACAATTATAGATAATTATGTAATGTATAATAAAGAAAATCTAGACTCAATTGATCAAATAATGATAAAACAATAGTATCCTACTTACAATACTATTTTCAAAAAGCAAAACAAAAAACACACAGAAAAAAAATGTCAAATTTTATTAGAGAACAAGAAAGATAGAGATGTGGAAAGAAAAACCCATATTAAAAACAAAAACTTAAATTTCTGGTTTATTAATTATTATTTATATATTGATTTATGTTTTTACTTTTATTTCTTTGTTAAAAATTTATAATTATTACACATAAACACTAAAAAAATTCTATATATATATAAAGCAGGTCACATATAAGTTTGATATAAAATGAAAAAGAAAAAAGTTTATTTAAAAATAAAAATAATAGTTTTCAATAAATTTTTTCATATTCTATCTATCTTGATATTTAGCAAACAAACAAATATTACAACTGTTTTTTTTTTATTATCCTTTACAACCAATAACGATCATCATCATGGACCTCTTCTGGAGCACAACGTCCCTCTCTTCAAGTCAGGAACGGTGTGAGGTAATAACTCGCTTCTCCATTTTCCCTTATAACATACTTCTCTACATTTGGTATGAGTCTATGGGTCCATCGGCCCTTAGTTTATAGACTCGTCCCACCTCCTCCCGCACTTGCTTGGACCTTCATCTTGCATATTCCGGGTTGTACAATCTCGTGCCCTCCATTGCAAGAATATCAATGGGGATCACTCGAGCTATCACGCATGCTGTTTCGTCAGACGTAGTGCGGTATGCACAGCATGCTTGAAGGGCACTTAACTGATACGCAGAGTTTATTTTCCCATTCGGCCCAATGGCGCTGCCTGCAATAGGACCGAACTAACCACTTTTGTAACTAGGAGGCGTCAGCTTGGCCTGGGGTCCCATATATTAGGCAGCATCCTCACTAGTACTGCGCTGATGGTCAAGTGTACCCCAAAGCTGAGCCTTCGGTCAATCATCATCATATCATTGCTTTGGTGTCCACCTTTTCCCGTATGCTGATTAGCACTAATTCGGTTTTATGCTCAGCTAGCGTTAGACCAGCGTTTTCGAGGCACATTTCCCATATCGCTTCATTGTCGAATATCTCGATTTCGTCGAGTCTATTACAGCTACCACGATGACATCGCGAACCCAATAGCGATCGCTTCTTGGGGAGGCATAGCGCCAGTACTTCATCATTCACGATGATCGACAGCAGAGGGCTCAGGACGGAATTTTGAGGCATACTCCCTCGTCTTTCTAGCAGTGTAGTGTAGAGCGTCGTCTCTGGTGACGAGCTGCGAGAGAGGAAGGTAGGCTAGTCTTTTCCCTACCTTCAGTCATGTTCTCTGGAGTAAATCAGCCTGCCTGCATTGCTACCGAGTCCGCAAATTCCCACTCTGTACACCAAATTACTCTTCACATTTTCAAGCACTGCCGAAGCAATTTGGCGGGATGAAGGATTATCGGAATGAAGCGATATTCACAAACCTGCCTAGAGTGGCAATAAAGGAATTAGTCCCTTCCCGAGCCGCTCCCCAGCAGCACCAGCTTCTCTGGACGATATCTGACACGTTGTAGCAAATTATGGGGCATCGGAGCTTGGTTCTAAGAACCTGTGTTCTGGCAGTTTCTATTTAATGGCTTCCAAGATACAATAGTGTACATATCTGGGACGAGGCTCACCGGGGGCTATGCATTCTTTGGCTGAGGTATTCTGTCAAGCCATTGAAGAAGGTTCGCTAGTTTAGGTTGCATTCTACTACTCTTTATTTATGTATACTAAATGCGTTAAGCATGTTATTTAATAAATTGTTTTTATAATACATGCAGCGTTCCTTTATTCTTAATTAATACTAGTCATTTACCGGCAGGCAAGTTAACGATAATTAAGAAGAATCTAAGGGATAGTTCAAGTGGCGCCATCTAAGAAATTATGTGTGAGTAAGGAGTGTCATCTGTGTGACCCTGAATATTATTTAACGACATCTGTATGACATTAAACTTATTTTTTTTTTACGTTATTATCCCGTATATTTTTTAGCGGCATCTGATGACATTAAATTTATTTTTATATTATTTAGCGACACCTGCATGACATTATTTTGTTTTATTTTTTACGTTATTATCTCGTATATTTTTTAGCGACATCTGTATGATATTAAATTTATTTTTTACGTTATTATCCCGTATATTATTTAGTGACATCTGTATGATATTAAATTAATTTTTTTTACGTTATTATCCCGTATATTTTTTAGCGACATCTGTATGATATTAAATTTATTTTTTTTACGTTATTATCCCGTATATTTTTTAGCGACATCTGTATGATATTAACTTTATTTTTTACGTTATTATCCCGTATATTATTTAGCGACATCTGTATGATATTATTTTTTTTTACGTTATTATCCCGTATATTATTTAGCGACATCTGTATGATATTATTTTTTTTTTTACGTTATTATCCCGTATATTATTTTAAAACCGACAGTTATCGTCAAAATTATTTATATGTTTAAATATATAAATGCAAGAAATACAATAATAAATTATATTTTTCGCACTAATTACTATTTTTTTAAGGTTATGCACTAAAAACCTACAAGCTAAATTGTTGCAAGTCGAAGGAGGGATTCAACGTCGCGCTTGCATCTATAGATATAGTTACTCACTACGTTTATATATAACCAATTGAAATTTTGGATTGAACTGTCAATACATGTGTTGTGTGTTGTTCGGGTCGGAAAGAAAATTTTTGTAATTTTTAAAATCTTCAGTCTCATGGAATCCGTATAATTGTCGTATTTTATAAATACGGAGAGATTTATCTCTCTCTCCATTATAAAATAAACGTTAATTAGTTTTCGGTTGTTTTTGTTTGTTTTTAAATCGATTATTTGTTACAAAAAAAGTGTGTGACAGCAGCAACTTGCGATTTGTGTGGCCAAGACGTCAGAAACGTCCGTGTCCACTTGAGAAAATCTCTCAAGTGCGCTCCTTTGGTATTATCATACAATTGATTAAATCAAATGAAAATAGATAATACAATAAAAGTACAATAATATGATTAATAAAATAGAAGAGATCTGTTTCAATATGATTAGGTTCTTGCACATAAATGAAATTGATTAAGATATAAATAATGCGTAGTAAAAATACAAAAAAAAATATATGTAGAAGAAAAGTAATAAGTGAATGTTCATTTATTGCTTATTGTGGTTTTCAAGCTTAATTGAAGGCCGGGGTTGTGTAAATCTTGTTAATCAAAAATCATTTGAACTTGAAGTGTTTCATTACGTTTGATTTTGTACGGTTTAATTACCCAAAAAAAAAAATTAATATAAATTTTTATACTTGAGAAACAACAACGGAAAAAACATGATGAAATGTGTTAACAAACAAATCAGGAAAAAATTTTAATAAACGCAATGAAGGTTACGCAAATTAAACACAAGAAACCGTTGCCATGTTAAAGCCGACTTGGCAACTTAATTTAGCACATTGCGTGCCTCTTGTTTATTTTAAGAAGTCATCATCAATATCTCCACAGTCGGTGTATGTGGCCTTGGCATTCTACAACATCCTCCTCCAGAGCTGTCGGTCTCTAGCTTGAGGTCTACAATTTCATATAATCTAGGGTTCGTACATCTTCAGCGCCATCTGTGTATCCTTTTTTAAACGTCTCGTGTCACCTGTCCGTCTGATTTCTTGCCTATAATAATTTTTGCAATGCTGTCACTCCTGCTTTGAATATGTTCTAACCGTCGAGGATAGATTTATTGCTATGGAAGATTTGGGTAAGCAGTATTAAAACATTGTCAGCCAATAATTTGTTGTTGGGGTCACATTTGCGCTATGATAATTATGATTATGTTGTCACCTCATCATCATCAATGACGCTATAGCCCTCTGCGAGCCTTGGCCTCCTCAAGTATTTGTTTCCAAGGTTCTCGGTCATGTGTCTTTTGTATGTCCTTCTAGGTCTTCTTTGCGATCTTCGCTCTGGTGTTTGGAGGAACAGGATTTTTGTGGGGATTCTCCAAGCATTCTCATTACATGTCTTATCCAACGTAGGCGTGATATCTTGATGCTTTTGGTTATGTCATGTTCTTTGTATATTGTACCCTCTTCATTTTTTGCGCCGGTGTTCAGTTCAATAGCACTACAGCTCAAATCGAGCCTTGGCCTCCTTGAGTTTTCTCCTCCCACCTTCTCCAGTGAGAGTCTTTCAATTCCGTAGTCCCAACAAGTGTGCAGGGTCTACTTCTACGGCTTCAAACCATCTTTTCCTCGGCTACCTTTTCTAACGCTACATAGGCTTCCTTTGCTGCGGTCATTGCCTTGACTATGATGACTATATCATCTGCATATGCCATTAGCTGAACAGACTTGTTTAGAATTGTCCCTCTGGTTTTAATGCATGCTTCTCAGACCGTCTTTTCCAATAAAATGTTAAATAGTAAGCAGGATAGCCCCTCCGTCTGGGTAATCGTGCTGGAGCCAGTGTGCCCTATGGTAAGCATAGGGTGCACTGTAACATATTGTTCTAGCTCGATTTTCGGTATGATCGAGAGTCCGTGGTGGTCGCTGTCGTAAAGAACCGTTCATAGGCAGTTCACATGCTCGTTATTTGTTCGGCTGCTGGCAAGACGTGAGGCGTAGCAAGCACAGGTCCAAATACGATCTGCCTCTTGGATACGACGGCATATCTGTAGCAAGAAGTGTGGCATTCTGTAGGATTCTTTTGCCCTCCTGCGTTGTTTGACTCCTACTAAGACTCGTACTATCTCTTCTTCCTTTCCTATTTTGGCTTTCACGTCTCCAAGCCCCATTTTCAGAATCAGCGATTTCATTTCCTTCTCTACGATAAACGCTACTCCGAACTACTCTCTTCTTCCATTCAGTGATCGACTGGAGAGTATCGTGCGAGCATTTCGATCTATTATACCACTATGGGGTCATTTGGTTTCTTGGAGAGCTGTGATCTTTGTAATATTATTTAAGTACTCGAACGCTGAGTGGCCCTTCTTTTTGTTGAGCATCCTGATGTTCCATGTTCCAAGAGCGAATTCCATATTCCGTTGCCTGATTCATTGCTGTTGAGTCCGTCCTGTCCGAGGCCTGCCTTGCGGATTCGTCGGTCCAGTTTGCTTCGTTTTAAGGCGCGTTTCACCCTCCTCCATCTGTTACTCTTGTATAGACAAGAGCATCCAGGGGTCACCAAATGTAAAGTCAACATCTTAGTGTAGGTAGGATTCGGAAGATCTTAGATCGCGTAGATCTGAAATTATATCTTAATCATTCATTTGTGTGTAATATAAGTACTACTAACGCGTTTAAGTAATTCATCCATAATTACTAAATTGGTAATAAATATATAAAACCGTTAATTTTTTAATTATGGATTAATTCTAAAAATCACAGATTAATCAAACTGTGTAATAATACTATTTTTTCAGATATCATGATTTTGGCTAGACTCTAACTTTATGAACTGATATAAACGAAACAAGATCGTCATTATTAAATAAAGATCCCTCCACTTTATTATCGTTATTATAATTAATTTATTTAGTTTTGTTAATTCAATGACAATATTGCTTTTAAAGAAGCTGATATTTGTGATAATAGTACAACTGTCTACTTAAAATATTTAACAAAAAGAAAACTACAAAAAAATATTAAGAGAATAAAATCAAACTACCTTTGTATAAAATCAAGAAAGAAATCGACCATTCAAAAACATGTATTCCACGGCGAGTAATTTATTCAAATCACTAACAAACACCGTTTGGCAGCATCGTACCTTAAATACACCATTAGTGACTTTTATAATTATTTGCGGTTTATTAAGTAATTCTGCTGGTGATATTGAACCAAAATTAAACTATGATGACCCAACAGCAGCAACGGTAAGTTTATATATAAATATATTCATTAATTGTGCCTTCATTTATGGAGTTAATTCCGATCCACATCCGCGCACCTTGGACTCATTGTATACTATAGCTCCTATTCACCTGATCTGTAGGCCAGGCCGCCTATGTAGGCTCCTTCAAGCTAAACAACCTGATCCTGCTCTTCGCTATCTCGGGATAGTCGGCCAAGGACAGATTAATTCTTCTTCGGGCAAAGCTGGCGAATGAGATCTTCTGCCTTTCAAACCCTCCAAACATGGTAATTTAGTCCGCAGTGTCCGGTTACCAAGCCAACCATTGAAGTTGATCAAATCAGGCGTGAATCAGCAGTGTACGGTATGTTTTATGAGAGTTCGATCGTCGCCGCCTTCGCCAATTTATAGGTGTCCCAATAGCTGGGTTCAGGTCCAATGAATACCGGGCCAAAGCATTGTCTGGTTTTAATTGTCTTGACACCTTGATAATCCGTGGCTCAATCATTAATTGAAAGTACAAACTTACGCTAATCTCTCCTCAGCTTTGCTTGTTGAACTAGAGATGATCGACTCCCCGAACTTTTCTTTCAATAAGTCGATTGTTTCGTTCGAACTGTGGCATGTTGCACCGTCCTGTTGAAATCATATCTCTCCCAGATCCATTTCATCCAATTGCGGCCACACAAAGTTTGTTAACATCTGTCGATATCGCTCTCCATTGATCGTAACAGCTTCTCCCTGCTCATTTTCAAAGAAGTAAGGTTGTAACTGAACTGGAGACCTTTAGAATGGCTCTGCTGCATGCTGTTATGCAGACATATTAACTTCTTTCCTAGTAAAAGCACTACATGGTCCATCGTATCGTAAATAGAACAAGTATATCTCAGAACAAGTGGACATCGACCGGAATTACTCCATAAATAAATATTTAATAATGGAAAATAATATTTGTACTTTATTGTATTTATTTCTAGAAGCCGGCTATATTGGATTCAGACAGTATTAGTAGTAGTAACACATTAAATACAGCTAGCACTAAAAGTTCCTTGCCAATAACTGATTTAGGGTTTATACATGCATTTATAGCATCGATATCAGTTATACTTGTTAGTGAGCTTGGTGATAAAACATTTTTCATAGCTGCAATAATGGCAATGAGACATCCAAGATTAACAGTATTCACTGGCGCAATGTCAGCACTTGGATTAATGACGGTATTATCAGCTGTATTTGGAATGGCAGCAACCATAATACCGCGCGTCTATACATATTATATATCAACAGCATTATTTGCCATATTTGGTCTGAAAATGCTTAAGGAAGGATACTATATGTCACCAACTGATGCACAAGAAGAACTAGAAGAAGTCCAATCAGATTTAAGGAAGCGCGAAGATGAAGTAAGTTTTTTTCGAAGAATTATGTTTTATTTTATAATTATAAAATTCAATTATAAATTATGGTATGAAAAACATTGACATTTTTTTTGGATGTAATATGCTAAAGTAAAATTCATTATTATTATTATAATTTTATTTAAAATAAAAAAAAGATAAAAATATTTAGCAAGCCATATAGTATTTACCCGCTTTTGCAGTGCCTATTTTTTTTTCTTTTAACAATTTACATAGATCAATATGAATATAAAATAGTAATAATAAGCACCAAGTTGTTTAGCATGATATTATTTATTTTAAGCACGATTTAATGTATTTTCTTTAATGCAATGGAAATTACGCATATATTCACACAAATCGGCTTGATATTATTATTATATTAATTATAAATCACAGACAGCAACGGCGAAATGGGGGATGATCACATAAAAAGGATGAAAAGGCCTGTGATTAGGACATAATCCTTACCTTTTCTACCCATCAAGCAGGATTTTAGACTTGCCACCATATCCCTAGAGATATTTAAAGATTATTGCTTTTTTTTATGGAAATATAATTAATTAAAATCGATTCCGATTTTGTAAAATTAATTTCTCGTATCGATCGTACACTCGATCGTTTGCATACTTATAGGGATCGCAATATTCCTTGGTATGCTTTGAAGCTCCTTAATATGAAAGTTGCGATCAGAAATATATTGGAGCTTTGTTTGCAAGTTTCAAATTTTTCCTTCCGATATAATTCACAAGATCACTTTTTTGGAAATTGTGCACTATATAATAGCATTGCAAACATATCCCTTCGGGACATTCCCGTCTCTAGTGGTAGAGAGGGAAGCTGGTGGGTCGTCCCCTGTGTGTGTGCGGGGCAGATCCTGGCCCCCCCGCACTGACACCAGCCCTTTTTGCTAGTTGGGAGTAAGGAGGGAAGGTAATAATATTAAATATAAGAAGAAGATAGAGAGGGAATAGAAGGAAACATGTTGGTAATAATAAATATGGTGGATTGGAGGAGGAAGTCCGCCATATTAAATAAAATAATATTAACATATATTCTATTCCCTAAAATATGAGACAGAAATATTCTAAAAGCAAGTGCTAAAACTGTAATATCATTGGGGTGGCATACACGGATCATAACGTCAAGACTAAAAAACCGGTTTCAAGGACAGAGGGGAAAAAGGAAGAGAGAAAGTTGTTGCAACTTTTTGAACAGAAATTTTTGGCGTGAAAACTAACACATGCACAAATGTTTCTTCTTATCTTCTTCTTCTTTGGGTCTGATATTGACATATCTCTTTGTTATTCGCGTTCGGGTTGTACACACATAGATATTCCGTGTAGGGATAATAAAGTTACTCTCGGTAAAATAAATACCCATGTACGCCGAGAGTATCATAAAAAACCGGTTTTTTGGTGTTGATATAACGATCCGTGTATGCCAGCCCATTAAATACAGTTTAATTTGGCATTCTCGAAGTATTTCTGTCGATGGTGGACGTGTTGCGCGTGGTTCCGCGATTAAAATAATTAATTTTTCCTTTTTCGCGTTTTTTATTTAATATTATTAAGTGGAATTACGGAAATATTGTTTTGTGTAATTTACCTGAAAGAAAATCCGCGAATTTTCATTACATTTCTATCATTCCCGTACAAAGGAACCACCGCCACGCCACCATGTGCTCTAAATTAAATAAATAATTTTATTCTGGTGTCCAGGTGGAAAAGTGAGGATGTTAAAAGGTATAAAAGCCACTAATATTTAATTTGGCTACTTATTTATTCTCACTTACAATATTTATATACATTTTTCAAGGCAGCATTTAAGGAATTTAGCTAGAATTTATAGCCCGGGCCTTGGATTTTCCGGCAATGCCCATGCCCACCTGACGACACCTGCTGCATTGGTGATCTTGTGTTAAATAAAGTGAATTTTTCAGGTTTGTTTTACCATTCAGAGTTATCTTTGCATTTCCTCTTGAAGCGTCTAATGTGGGGAAATACTTGCTAGTAAAAAAAAGTTCAAAATTTTAAACTTAGTGCAAGAGCCTGGCGAGGCAATCATTAGGATCTTCCTGAAGACTTTTATACATGATAAAAGTATTTTACACGGAGCAGTCCAAAAAATGAAACAGCTTAACTCCCTTTCAACTGATCAAATTTGCCAATTAAATAAGAAATATCGACTGCATCCTCGTGAAAGCTGGTTAACAAATAGTCCGTCCGTTTTTATCCTTCCATTTCATATATGACACCATGTGATTGGCGCTGACACGATGATCGTATCCGCCACGACGAAGTTCATTGTCTGTTTTCAGTGGGTGGCAAGTGTTTACGTGTAGCCTTTATGCCCGCGATACACGAGGCTAATTTTTCAAAGCTAGGATAGCAAGCCAGTTATTCTATACTGTGTGCCGTAAACCTATCCCGGCTTGCTGTCCTGGCTTAGCGCAAGTTACGTTAGCGTTGGTGGATGCAAAGACAGAGCACATTTCAACTTTTTAGCGGCTCTACGACAAATACTTCTTAAGAAATGTCTTTACTAGAGGTGAGAAGAGCACTTATACATTTTTTTTTTGTAAATCGCGTGGGGCTCTAAAAGTAGCGCGTCCACTTTATTTGCCCTAGTGTACTTTACCTACGTTAAGCTATCGCGGGGCGCTTACAGTGAACATGGAGGATAGACGCATTCAAGACAAAGCCTTGCAGGTGGAGTCTTGCGCCCTTCCTATGCTCCATAAGTGATAATTCAAGGGCAATTCAAGGCAGTGTCAGACTTCATTCTAATGAGGTCCATCAGTAATTCTCTCTATTTCCCTAAGTGAATAATTATAATGATATTATCAAGCAGATGGTGTGATATTATGTGCAAGTAATTTTATCAAGATGTAAGCAATACAATTATTATTTAGTATATTGATTAGAAAAATATGTTCTTTGTGGTGATATATATATTTAAATATCCATATAAATAAGTGTAATATTGTAATTGTATCGGGTTTTAAAACGCAGTTTTTATTTTGTTTTATTGAAACTTACACCAGTTTCACTTTTAGAACATTATGCGGGAGATAAGTATCCACAATTTCCAGGAATAATAAGGACTAAATTTTAAATATGTAGAGCTAGGGTAATAGAAATATTAAAAATAAATAAAAATAGGTGAAAATATATTGTTTGCAAAAAAGGTGCAGCCGTGTGCAAAATAGAAAGTCACACTATTTTATCTCAAATCGATTCTCATCCAAAATTGCTGGATACTGGTCTCAGCCCTTTAGTCACAAGGTAGTTATTAAAACTAATGTTACTATCTAAAACCTGGAGCCGTATATTATCGATAGGGGCTAGGTTCAGTCCCAATTCTCCTCTATCAGGGATGACTTGGTGGTGCACCATGAGCGGCCACAGAAGAATTAGGGAGGGCTGAGTGGGTGATTGTGTGCCCAATACATTTTTCCTTTTTTTTATTTGCACACGGCGGCTACCGCATTTCTTTTACTTAGTAGCAAGCGTTGCTTTAGTCGCATTATTTTAATTACACAGTTTACTTTATTACAAAAAAACACGAGCAACTATTTTAGAGGCGTAACTTCACAATTTTATTAAATTGCATGAAAATTTAATTTTTAAAAGCCCAATTTTTTTCTATTTTGTTACATTTTCTAATTTTTATTTTGGTTTGCTTTATAATATTATATATTTTTGTTTTGGTTTTACGTTTTTGTTACACATTTCAAAATCATTTTAATGGAGATCGGAAAGTAATGTCGTATGTATTTTGATAATTTTTTTTCTTCGTCTTATTGAAATATCTTTTATAAATTTCCAATGACATTCTTCCTAGTCTTCCTAGTGGGAACATATTAATATAATTATCATTGCCATTGTTCTATTCGATAAAATCCCGTATACGGTATACGGGAAAAAATCAACGTCTGACGTAGCTTACGGGTACCACAATCCACCATCCACCCGGCTTAACCGGTTAATAATAGGGTACCAAAGTTCCGCTTAAGTGGGGTATTCACCTACCGAGCGGTGTTTGATCTTGTTCACCTGGAAGTCTGGTACTGCTGGCGTCACAGCCTTTGTGTCGGCTGGTTAGCTTGTTTCATGACGCTTCGGCTAGGCCGTTTGCCTAACTATTCTCTTCTCCGGTCCCGATTTTGAGTCGATGTCATCCAGTTTGTCATCCCTAAGCCACAGGTCATCTTGGACTACGTCATACTTCCAGCGGAATCTGGGTCTCCTTCGCAGAAACACGGCGGAGTGCCTGCCATATAAAGCTTCTATTAACAGGGTCGAACGCTTTCTCATAGTCTACGAAAGTAAGGTACAGGGGGGATCGTAATTCAGTAGACTGCTCCACTATGAATCGCAAGGTGAATCAGAGAACTCGCCATTCGACCGTCTCCCATCAGCTCATTCCGAAGAAGTACCCCAGGCAGGTGGCAGCGCAGGTAGGCTGGATTAGGACTTGCTAACATATCTGGCAGGTGTTCTTCTGCAGTGACTTCATCGGGTTTAGATAGAATTGACAAATCGGGTGCCTAAATCGAGATCTTTGTTAGCCGTTCGCCCTCCGCTCGTTGATATTTACGGCGCTTAGTATGCTTAGTATTAGATGAGGAAAAAGTTCTTGCCATTACTACTATATGATCTGATTTGGCTGGAAAAACCAAAATACCGGGCATTACTTTCCGATCATCACTAATATAATCATAATTTAATTCTCATCATCATCATCGGCATATATTATCACATATAATCCCAACCATCAACTAAAAATTAATATTATTAAATCAAGGCTTCATAAGTCACACCACCCCCCACCCCCACACACACACAAACAAAATACGCATTAAAAAATGTTTTCAGTTAAAATAAAAAAAAATAAAATAATAATGGAAAACGTTTTCTATCACCCTAACCGAGTATTTTACTATCTCTCTTTTTTTTTTGTGCAAACCCCAAAATATGTGTTCAGCTGATGAAATCAATTAAGGATGGTGATGATCTAGCAAGTGGTAGCCGTCTAGGATCTACTACATCGATAAGGATATGTAAAAATAATAATGATGATGATGACGATGATGATGATGATGACAACGTTAATCAAATCAAATCGATGCTCCCAAATAATTCCGGATCAACGCCGGGTTTAATTAGCAATTCAGAAATATCAAGGCGTACCCAATCAACATCAAACATAATATATCCATCGGTTGATGATATATCAGCAGCATTAAATCATAAAGTCAATTCAGTATTAAATATTCAGTATTCTGGTGATAGCATCAAAGATAATAGTGATAAAGCAACTAAAATTAATAATAATGGTGACGTCGTCCGAACAAACGATATCGAAATGCAACAAATTGGAACAAAAAAAAGGGTTAGACATTTTTTTTTTTCTAAAAAAAAAAACTAAAAAAACATAGTTTTATATTTTAATAACGATGTTTTATAAAAAAAAAGGTTTTGCATAAACGTTGGACATAAATTTGTAGCAAGAATTAAAATGTTACAAGACAAAAAAATAGAAATTTGTAATTTGAAATCACATTTTCACATTCGCAAAGGTAAACCATTTTTTTTCTTTTTGGTTGGTGAATTTATAATACTCCATCATTTTTAATTCTTGCTATTTATTTGAATGGCGCTGATCTGATTCAATGAAAAAATCAACCAACGTTTATCTAAATTAAAAAATTCACTTAAAACAAGCGCTATTTTTTCATGTTTATTTGATGCCATTGAAATTTATATATTTATTTTATTTTTCTTTTCATTTTTTCTCTTTATTTATAATTTTTTTTATGTTTTTTTTTCTCCATTCCAAACGCACTCTGCACTTTTATTTATTACAAAAGGGAATTTAAAAAAAATATATATTATTAAAGAAATTAAGCATGTACACAAAACTGGTGTTTGTTTCTGTATTTTATTTTGAAAGACCTCCATTTTGTTTGTTGTGTGTTCATTTTAAGATTATTTATTGAATGTACGTTTATATATAATAATAATAGTAATATTTCTGGGATATAATCAATGTTTTATAGTTGTAGTAGTTTAGTTAAAAAAAATTTGTTTTTTTTTTATTATTATATTTTGTTTGTTTCGTTTTGTTTTATTTAGTACTTTTTTTTTTCAAATGCTTTATATTTTACACTGCCATGAACGCTTTAAAATAAGTTATTTTACAATATAAAATATATTTACAGGGTGTGTCATCAAAATCTGGACAAAATTAACAAATTAAATAATTAAATACCCTTTTATTAATTGAAATGCTTCGTCGTCCGTCGTCATGATCTTTGGTTATAGCCAAGCATATTTTCCAATTCAGGCAGTGTCCAAGAAGTTTAACGCTCTGAGTTCACTGTAACTGCACGTCCCTTTTTATCTTCAAAAAAAATAAGGTCACTAGTATGGGTTTAGGCCAAGGGGGTTTCTATTGCTTGCGTTTCGGATTCGTTGCACTCCTGTAGCGGCAGTGCTGCTTATTCACGTGCCTATTAAGATGAAAATGAGCTTCCTCCGAAAACAAGATGTTGTTGAACGAACGTTGGAAAGCGCTCAATTGCCTGGTTTACAAAATCTGAATTCCCAGATTGCCCTGAGCTCTCTGTCATTAAAATTTGATAGTAAAAACTCCCCCTCAGCGGGGATAGTACCCAACGCGCACTGTAGATAGGGGAGCAGCCTTTCTTTACTCTGCCCTACGGCTGCTTTTCCTTCAGAGAATGTCATCCTCAAACAGGATGCCAACATCCCAATCTCGCCAGGAAGCCAAAAGTCGTAAGATTCGCCAAGCCACCATTGGCAATGGTGTCACCTTGAGTTCCTCGACCTGCGATCCAGTGACTGTGTCGACCTCTAACCCGGTTTTGGTATCAACCTCATTGCCACTAGTAGTGCATGGTGTCACGGAAGTTCCAGTGACAGAGTCGACCTCTAACCCGGTCTTGGCAGCAACCTCTCTGCCTCTTATAGTGAATGGTCCACAGACCATCGAATTTACAGATCCTTCTGAGCCTTGCACCCCTTTGGTTACACCTTCAATCATACGAGCTTGTTGGAGATGCCGAATTCTCTCATGGCTTTGTACAGTTCTACTCTGGCTATGCTATCATAGGCGGCTTTAAATTTTATGAAGAGGTGTTGAATTGAGTTTCTCGTGACGCTTTTCCTTTACTACCAGAACGAATTGGGAGCAGGGGTGGTAAGTTGTTTCAATCTACCTCTTCATATAAAAACTTGAATTTTTGTATGGAGAGGTCGATTGAAACAACTTACGTGCTACCACCCCAGGTCAAAAACTAAGACATCCTTCAGGCAATCGATGGCATAATCATAGCATTCACTGAAACCTGGCTCCATGTGGGCTACCAAGTCTTTCGGCGGGACCGTCACACTGAATCGAAAGCTCGTGGGTCTCGTGGGGGTCGCGCACTTGCTTGTAGAAGCCATCTTAATTATAACCCAATTTCGCTTCCTAGTTTCTCCCTTTTCTGCCCTTTGTACGTTTGCCAGGTCGTCTCCGTGAAATTGCTCCATTCCTAGGCTCAGCCGTAGGTTCCATAGCAAGAAGTTAGGAAGAGTTGCTTGCCCTTCTCTGGTAGGCGAGAATATATGGTTATCCACCTCTATGTGGAGGTGATGGTTGGATTTTGCTCCGCTTCGCAGAATTATTAATTTGTCCAGAAATTGCTGATGCAGCCTATTTGTTTTACATAAATAAGATGATATCTGGGTGTAGCTTAATGGGTGGGTTATACTGGATATTTTGGAGGTCATTTTTTGTATAAACTTTAAGGTATTCGGGGTTAAGGTGTTCGACTACCATCACGAAATCCAGGGTTTACGTACCTCGCAGTGATAGATCCTTCTCATTTTCTCATGTCGTGTTATTAATCTCTATTTACAGACTCCCTTTATATCTCCCTTTTGGATTGGCGTAGTAAAACGTCGCATTGGTAGTTTTTTCATCTGCTCCTATCTACTTTCCTGCTGTATGGCATTGCACCGGCGATAGTGTAAAGGAGGTTTACCTATGAGCTCTAGTATTTCAAATAAAGAAGACTCTACAAACGCGACCTTTGGTTTTTTGTAGCTGCTTCTTTCACCTGTCTTAAGACCGAGTTGATATCATACAGATTGATACCCTTAAGCTCTAACGTGCTTTAGTGCAAGTTTGGTC
Source organism: Thereva unica (assembly GCA_949987705.1). NCBI lineage: Eukaryota > Metazoa > Arthropoda > Insecta > Diptera > Therevidae > Thereva > Thereva unica. The sequence goes on from OX465286.1 coordinate 4,749,466, forward strand.
TACGTCATTATCGCATCCCATAGATCCCAACCCTCTCTCTTCGCTTATCATACAAGGTAGATGCCCTACCCTATCGGTATCTATTGAATCCTACAGAAATCTACTTCTTCCTAGTGCTCGTAAACCCTGTCAGTGAAGAGTCTTCCGAATCGTTATCCCTCACGTTTCGGCTAACAATTCTACCAAAAAGTTTCCTGTCACACATGGCTAAGAGATCAAAGTGCTCTTTGCTGAACATCCAAGTCTCGGATTCACAGATGGAATACTGTGGGAAGACTATACGTTTAAGTTTCTTTAGGGAATCATCCAGGCTACTATCCAGATTAACTTTAAATTGAATTTGATTAACTTTGTTGTAAATATAAAGAATTGCATTGGTCCAGTTGATTTGGTAGCACTTCACAATACGTAGATTGTTGTAAATTGTAGCTTTAGTAATTTTATGTGCATTAAAAAAATAAAATATATTTGTGATTTTGTTAAATGTTTAGAATACTCATTATTCTGTCCTACTCTCTTTCTCTCTGCTGGTTGCGTGCATTTAATAGAAAATGGCTTCTTTAAGTTTTCGTTTTCAACAGCAAATTTACATATCTAATAAAAACAATACTTATCTTATTTAATCCATTTTTTTTCTTTCTTTTTTTTCTACACCAAAAATAAAATCTAGCTCGAACGTGAAGTCTCTAGCACATTAGTAGTACAGGATGCCGAAAGCGGAGTTGTAAGGAAGACGAATCGACGAAGCGCTGCATATCTGGCATCAAGGGTATTTATGCAGGCGTTCACGATGACATTTCTAGCCGAATGGGGTGATCGATCACAGCTAACAACAATCATATTATCAGCAAGAGAGGATGTCTATGGTGTTATTGTTGGCGGTGTTCTTGGCCATTCGTTATGTACCGGCTTAGCAGTAATTGGCGGACGTATGATTGCCCAAAAAATATCAGTGCGTACTGTAACATTAGTGGGCGGAGTAGTTTTCATATTATTCGCTATAAGCGCTTTATTCTTCAATCCAAATGATGAGTGAGAAAATATAAACAAATTAATTAAAAAAAAAACACAAAAAGTAAAAAAAGAAGCGATTTTATATTGTCATAACATTTATTTTTATTTTAAACAACAAAACAAGAGTCAACATAGAATAGATCATTCTCAAGAATTTATTTAAATTTGATATTGATGTTATATATGCTAATGTGTGCAAATTGTTATTTTTTTTTGTAAAAAAACAAACAAACAAAAGAGATTAAATGTATATATTGTAAAAAAAAAACAAAACAAAAAGTGAAAGATAGTCAGTGGATGAAAGAGCAAATTTTAAACAAAGCAAAGAAAATAGTTTTCTTGGATAACCAGATACACACGTCATAGAAAAATCATATTATACACACATATATATATTGAAGCACATTTAAAAGGTATCAGGTAAACCATTCTTTATTTGACAGGCTTTACAAATTATACTTCCAGGTTCTCCTTGAAAATCTACGATTTCGTCGATATTAACCACAGCAAAAGCCACCAGGACACTCTTGTCACAGCCGATATCACGCAGTTTATCATTTTATGGTCGACATCGACCTATCTGCAGATATTTAGCCTACCACTGCTGCATATCATACCACATAAATCGCTAAGTACAGTAAGAAAGTAGGATTCTCTTCTATCGTACGAATTACACATAGATGACTACCCTACCGGAGTCTGGTTTTTATAATATAAACTAAGCTTACCACCAATCAACACCCCAATACCAGTCCGTCATTCAAGTCACGGTGCAATCTCTAGTGGTAAGTTTAGTTTGTCTATGGCTCCATTTGATAAAGAAGCATCTACAGTCCATGCAGTAACCCTACGACCTAATACCCTAATTATATTGACCGTTTTCTGATTGATTTGTTGTTATCTGTAGCAATCCTATATGCTTTCAATATTTTGTACAGTACGAAATAGGCCGCATGATATCAAATTGGCAAGTGGCCTGCCTATAATAATCCTAACAGCGTTGTGGTGTTCCCAAATTGCCCATTGGTCTGCCTATGATGATCGATATTATTCTAGCGATTTGATTGATACGATTCTGGGGATTTTGTTTTGGCGCATGATTATAAATGAAACTTTCCGCATTCGGATTACTCTCTTAATCACACACACAGCGATTGGTTTCTGTACATTATCAGCTAGGTATCTAGGTATCATTTGCGTTTTTGGTACCCTCGATGATCTTGTTTTTATGTGAGACAATCAAGGTCTGGGCTAAGCTAACATACTGTGCGGACGTGCGGGGCCACTTAAACATGCACCGACTTCAAATCCGGAAGCCGCCAATTAGTTAATTCTTCTTCTTTGATCCATTAGCGGGCGGTCCGAATGGGAAGTCCCCGCAACGAATACGCTGCTGTCGGTGCCGCTGGGTCTCGAACTCCATTCACTGTTCGTTTCCATTTTCGACGATTAGAGCCTCGATAACTGATAATCATTCATTCTTTAAGCCGCGCTCAATATTCTTTAGCCAGGTTTGCCGATCGCTGAACTCTCCAGTCTTCCGGACGGTTTCACCAGAGACGTTTACGTGGCAAATGGTTTTCCTTCTTGGCAAACATGTTCAAACCACCGCAGTCGGCGTTTTTGTATTTCTTCTTCGATCAGTGTCTCTTGATCGCATCTTTGTCTGTCTTGTTTTGGAGGCGATCGCTAAGTGAGACACGGAGAATCTGCTTCAAACATCGCATTTGGAAGACCTCGAGCTTAGAAGGTCTGAGACTTTGGTCCAGAGCCCAGAACCTTTCTGCGGCATCTCTTGGTCCGCCTCCAAGTCCATGATAGAGGAGTGGAGTAAGGGACTAAGCTTATAAGACCCTTTGCCTTAAGGGGCACCATCACTTTAGCTCTGTTTAAAGTAAGGCTAGGTTTAAGGCTGCTTGCTGGTGGGTCGGGTCATTTGACTGGCCAGGTAGGATTGCGGCATCACCTCCACAACCTACAACTGTCTCAAGAGACAGAATGCCGACTCTGCATGGAAGGCGACGAGACTTCCACACATATTCTCTATGAATGTCCTGCTCTGATCTGGCTTAGAAGAAGAACGTTTATCAGAGAGTTTTTAAGCCCTGCTCAAGTCCTGTCTTCGTCAATTAGAGACCTTCTTGCCTTCGACTGTTCCGCTAGTGGGGTACGTACACAGTACACAATAGGTCTAACTTGGCCGCAGCGTTGCACCATAATTTCTTTAAAAAAATCAAGTTGCAGCAGATCCACAATTCATTGCTGAGTGTCAAGCCCTGTCTCTCGCCGAATATCTGGGGCCGTATTTGGTTTCTCGAGTCGACATTGTCGTCTGTCGATAAATAAAAATTGGCATTTGGCGACACGATATCGTCTCTTCACGTGTCGATAAAGACGTTTGACGATTATTAAAAAGCTCAATTTATGCATGCAATAAACTTTTAACAATTTCTATTTTAATTAAATATACGTGATTTGCTGCCTTGGAGCAATACCACCTAATTTGATGGTTTTGTATGGCTGCGCTTAGCTGTCGATTTGGTCGCGGAACCAAATACGAAACTTAAAGAAAATCGAGAAGCTTTTCTTGTCGAGTCGATCCATCGACTCGAGAAACCAAATACGGCCCCTGGTTGTAGGGGCCTCTTTTCGACGTCGAGCCGCGAGTTCGCGTCCAAAATCATACTTAGATGATGATAGGCGCTCAATGCTGGATCATCCAGAATTCAGAAATATTAAAAATCAAGGAACAAGACGAAGGGGCAATGATTGGGTTAAAACAAGCTTTCTGTATTACAAGTGAGTCTATATTTGCCTATTTTCTTCCGACATTAATCGCTAATTTATTTACATTAAATAATTGCTTTAAATTTTTGTATTTTGTTCCTTAACGCTTTTTACCTGAATTACGAGGAGACCGATTCTCAGGGATAGAAGAGGGAGGCACACGAGAAGTAGATCGATCCAATGAAATGTTTTCCGATCGGAAAAATTGATGTACACCGCCGGGATGGGTGAACATGCCTCTTGGCGTCTGCATATGAGGATGCGGGGCATGCTGCATGTGCGGATGGGTGAGATGCTGGCCGGGCATGGGCATGCGCTGATTAAATGCATGTGGGTGTAATGGTCCAGGTACAGGTCCGCCAATGGGATGTCTCGGAAACATGCCTGGACGATGTGGAGGCATTGATCCTGTGTTATATGGCATTGGGTTCATATTTGGATTCATATTTTGCGGATTCATGTTTTGCGGATTATATCCCTGCATTGGATGGGGCGGTCGCACTGGTGGCACAGGGTAGTTTTGCGGATGACCGACAACATTGTTCTCATTGTTTGGTACAATATTCGGGGGATTATTGCATGCATTTAATTCCATTGAATGTTGTGGTTGAAACGTCTGCTGGCTGCTGTCGTGCGGCTTAAACGAGACACTGCTAGATGGACTAAATGGTGGCGGCAGTAATCTATTAAGATTCGCTGATCCACCTGGTGGTCTTGGCCCGAAAGGTATACTGGGGTGGCTTAGAAATTGCTGAGTTGGTGCCGGTGGCGGAAATGAAAAATCGGGCAGGGCAGTGCTAGTCGGTGATGGAGATGTCATCATTGGTCTCTGTGGGCGGTTGAAATTTGCAGTAATCGATAGTCTAGGCGACATTGCCTCTGCAGATGAAGAAGGTGATGCAGGTCTAACCAATGGTGAAATACTGGGAGAAGGGCTCTGAGCCGCTGTACGCGGCGAATTCGGCCACATAGAATGAACAGAATTTCGTCGTTTTGTTCGTGGCATTGCTACCACCTTATTTGGTGGCGGTGAATTTGTTCTATTTTGTGGTGATGCACCATCTACAGGTTTTGGTGAAGTACCTTTATAGAGTGGTGGAGATAGCAACTCTGCAGACTGTGAAGGGGGTTCCTTCGGAGCTGGTGCTGTTATACTATGATGCATTTGCGGTGGTATTACTAAATCCTTTGGCGAATTGTTCGTTTTCCGTACTGGGCCATTACTATCTGGGTTTGGGCTTGGTGACGGGAATGGCGTTAGCCTTGGATCCAACGGAGCCAATGGATATGTTGTACGCATTTGTAATGTTTTATAACTGTTAAAGAAGCTAGACTTGTTTGAAACGGGTGCTTGATGTGTGCCTAATGGTAGTAGACTTGGTGGATTATTCATTTGCTGTCCAGGTGGTGTCGGACGATTTAATAATCTTGGTGGGATTGGCTCAGCTATTAGCGATACATACATTGCATTAACCAGTCCATCAAAATGAAAATATAATAGCTCTTCGGGGCTTGGTGGACGGGTTAATATCGGCTGCTCTAAATGAACTGATGGTGAGCCAGGTGGAGGCAATGGTGCAGGCATATTTTCCAATTCTGGGTCGATTTTTGTATCCATATCTAGTGAAAATGGGCCCTGTAACGAGATTTTTCCCAAATAAAAACCACTTTTAATATTAAAAAGATGTAGAAAGAAATTACCATTTCATTTTCCTTATTCTCGGTCTTACGACGTTTCTTTCTTAAAGCTTTACGTCGTGTCCTTGTTGGTGTATCACCGCCGTCATCTGCTGAGCTGCAGTTACCAGGCTCTATACCATCCGCAAAGAGGACTTTCTTTTTTGGTCTTGGTGCTTCATTTCTGGAAGTAAGTTTCATTTATGTTATATATATTTTTAAAAAATATTTTTTAGTGTGTAAGTTAATGAAATACTGGTTTTGCTTTAAAAGCTAGTGTGTACCATAACATTCGGATATGATTTAAACGAAAATTAATTAAAAAGAAAAAACAATAAAACCGCGGTTTGGTTAGATAGATTACTAAAATCATAGTGAAATAATATTTGAACCAAAACTTAAGAATCATCCCTTTTACTACCAGTCCGTTACTTCGTTCAGGACCTAGTGAATTGTCTTAAAGAAAGCTAAAATCAGAATATGAACTCCTTAGAGGAGAAGGATTAGCTGGGACTTAGGATGGACTCGGCCTAAGAAAACAGGATAGATTGGTGCACTGAGTGTGTATACCCATGGACATGATATCGATTTGTGATGTCAGGTGGACTTGGGTGCCACTTATTGCAAGAATAGGGGCATGGGGAGCCTCATGGACTGTTACGCCACCTGAACTAAGCCAACTGGCTTATTAAGACAAAAGCTGCGAGGCTGGCGCGACCGAGCTGTAGGGACGGAAAGCGGGTTGAGAGAGAAACTTACTTGAAGTCCGTCAGTTGCCCGCACTCTTCACTGCCTCTCAAAATATCGAATATAATAATAAAAAAAATTACTTACGTATTAGCGCTTGTATAAAGTATACCCCGTAAGTTTCCATCTTCTTCCTTATTCAGTCTCAAAACTGCTGCCATTATATGCCTTTTAGCAACTTCATCCTCCCACGATCTTATTACTTTCGTTTGCTTCTTCTTTTCACCATTCTCCTTCTTTATATCAAATAATTCAATACATTTTTCTGCTTTAAATTCTTCCAATTGATTCTTACTTCTATCATCTATTGTTGCTGTTGCTATAGCTGATGGTGTTATTGATGAGGTAGTTGTTGTTGATGATGACGATGATGGGAATTCTTCATTTGGTATAACTGAAGCTGGTACAATTTCGAGTACATTTCCCTTTTGTACCGCAAATGTTGATTTATTATTGTTGGTGCCATTTTTATGCATAATGTCCTTATTATTTCTAGGATTTGTGATATTATCATTTAATAAATGCGAATTTGCTTGTTCACCCATAAATTCATTGTAGTAGTAATTGGCGCCACACGAATTAATCACCGGGATGTTTGAATAGTTGTTCGCAGCTGGCTCTGGATTTACGTACTGGTTATTAAAGTTTTGCGGATAGTTTTCTGCTTGTTCACCACCAGTCGAATATTCATTTGAGAATGAATTATATGCTGTATATGTATTGTAGCCAGTCTCATACGAACGTTGATCAACCTGCGCTCCACCATTATGCTGCAAATCAATTCTATTATCTACTCTCTGATTTGGCTGTGGTAGATTATAATAGAAAGCATTATTTGCTGGATAATACTGATAGTATTGTTGATTAATATTTCCTGCATTATTTGTTCTCGGTGAAAATTTCCCAATGCGCTCTTCAGATACACTGCGCGAGTCTCTTGGCGGTGGACATGGCGGTGATGGCGGACGAAATGGCGGAGTACGTGATCGTGATCTACGATTTGGACTACGACGCCTGCCAGGACTTCTTGATGATCTCCGATATGGAGGGCTGCGCGACCGTCGCCTATGTGCTGGACTTAACGAGCGCCGTGAATCTCGGCTTCTTTTTGAGTCGTGCTTCCGACGTGGACTATCATTGCGTTGCTGCTGCCACTTTGGAGAAGTTCCATATTGGCGTTTCCGGCTTCGTTTATCACTACTACCGTGGCTTCTGTTGCGTGGCGAAGGACTTGTCGAAGGTCGTTTGGATATTTTACGGCTTGAGTCTGGTGAATTGCTGTTACGATTATCAGCATAATCGCAGCTCTTTCTATCTATTGATTCTTCTCTTTTCGGACTGTTTTCTTTTGTTTTGAGCAATTTCTCAGTAAAATCTTGATCTTCATCTTGTATTACCTTCTCTAAGCTACTGTCATTCGATCTTGTTATTGTTAGCTTGATTGTTTCACGATTAATATCGAATATTTTGTGAGGATCTTCATCATCTTTTACTTGATTATCATCTGACTTGGGTGCATCAAATATAGTTGAATCATTTTCAGCGATTTCCGCTTTTATTTCAGTATCAGCATCATCTTTTTCATCAGACGATGATAAATCTAAATCATGCAAGTCGTACTTACGCATAACTAAGCCCTTCTCAGCTTCGATTAGATTTTGCAGCCCTAAAAGGCATTGCCTGTCCTCGTCATCTAGGCCTTCTGTTTGATTTTGCAATGATTTCAGCATCTTCCACCTCTTTTTCAATGATGTCAGCTTAGTTAAATCGCCAGCAAGGAATTCATTTAAAGGATTTACTGGCGAAGATTTTTTCTTTTTAATCTTTTTACGCAATTTAGATGTTGATGAGCCAACATCCTCATTACCATATTCTTCAGATGATGTCGATGATGATGATGATGTTGTTGATGATGATGATGACGATGTTGATGAGCTAGTTGATGAATTTGATGACGATGAATTTGATTCTAAATCGGTTTGTTTATCATTATTATCATTTTGCGGTTTAAATTCGTCAGATAATGTTTTTGTTGATGTCACTTCTGGTGTTAGTGATCTTTCTACATTATGTGCATCATCTCTCTTATCATTTGACTGCATTATATCCCTTCTTATATCATCAGTTAAGCCAGCTCTTGTTGCATTATCAGAGCCTTCAACTGATAAATCAATACCAGCCTCATTAACACTCTGTATAAATTGCTCATATAATATTTGCATACCAAATAGAGGAGTTGACATTGCTTTTGGTTTCGTTATTGCTTCGGTTACTTCTTTTATAATTACGGCATTATCAGCAACACCTACTCCAATTGAAGAATTGTCCTTCTCTCTTTTGTTAGCAACAAATTCCTCTGGTGGACTTGGATTAACAAATATTGGTGTGCCTAAGCCATCAACGATTTCTTCTTCATTATCATCATTTCTCTTACTATTTAGTCCATTATCTTCATCGTTAGCATCATCAGCTTCTACCGATTTCGGTGTAGCTTCTGCTTCCTTACGTATTGGTGATTGAATCAAATATTCATCCTCCTCCCAATTACCCATATAATCATCAGTATCCGGTGTCTTTTTACCGCTAACATCATCTAGCTTTTCTTCATCTACTTTTACCTTTTTCTCTTCAACTTCTTCAGCTACATTAACACCATCCTTGCATAATTGAAATGAATTGTCATCCTCTGGCAGCATATAATCATCAAAGAGGAATGATAAAGCTGGCTTATTGATACGTTCTGGACGATCGCTATTACGTCTTTTCTTTCGTTTCTTTTTCTTTTCTTGATTACTATGCCCATTACCACTATCATTGCCGCCATCATCATTATCATCATTCTTTTCTATCTTATCACTTCGCTTCTTTTTCTTTCTTCTTTCGCTTCTTTCATGATTATCCCCTGTTTTTGATTTATAACGTTTCCTTTTCTTTTGTCGCTTGTAATTTGGATCGCGTAATTTTTTAGATTTTTTCTTTAATTTACGATCCTTTCTAGATGATAGTTTCTCGGATTTCCGCTTTGCTGCTATTAATGCTTCTTCATTAAAAGCATACGATATTGATGGCTTCTTTTTAGTAAACCTTTATTCATAATAAAAATTAATTAAATGTAAGAACTTTATTAAATATTACTTACATTATTGTTGCTCCTGTTTTTGGTGGGAAACGATTCATGTTGGGATTCTTACGGTTGAACGAATAACGTTGATAATCTTTAGGTCGCCTAAACATATAAATTGATTATGTTACTATCTAGTAATGGGATTTTATTTTAAAATTAACAAGGTAATAGAAAAGTTAACTAAAAGTCTCTACACCAGGAAGGGGGGGGGGGGGGGGGGGGGCGATGAAACAGGAAACAAAAAGTTCCCTCAAGCTTGCTCGATTTGTAGAGGGGTGAGAGAAGGCTTGAGGGAGCAGTTCAACGCAAGGTTCATTGATATCCATCCAAACACTCTCTGATTGGTTGAAATCTTAAAAAAGAACGGCGCAAACTTAATGTCGCGGAGTTATGGGGCTCTGTGTACAACCAGCATGAGGGCGATGAATGTAATCTGTTGCTATCTATCATGCGGCAGACAGCCTAATTGCCTGACAGGTTTCAATGTCCAGATCTCCACCAGAAAAGGAATGAGAAATTGTCCAGCCTAACAAGAGCTGTGACATGGTTCCATACATATACTACGTTTTCATGACAGCTTGAGTGTTCGAGAGCTTGAAAATCTCAAGAACTCGAGGTAGCGCATATTAGCTTGAAATGAGCTCATAGAAAGTTTTTGTTCAGTCCTAATGAGGCCCCCCCCCCATCTGTAATTTATCGGAAATCGTGACGAGGGCGCATAATAAATCGCTTGAGGGCGCGGGGTTGGCCACTCCTGGGGTGGTGGTAGAACGTAAGTTGTTTCAATCGACCTCTTCATACAAAAATCTTGAAATTGATTGTGGTCGATTGAAACCGCTGCTGTACATTAACTACCAATTGGAAGGAGGAGACCTCTAAAGTATTTGATAGAACAGTGCCCTATTCAAATCCTTATGAAAATAAATATACTTATATTGGCAAACTTATATTTAGTGAAATACAGAACTAGTTAGTATATTGAAGAAATTTCCTAAAAGATGCAGTCCGCACACTCTACAAGCGGCTTTCTTCTTGTGTCGTCTAGTACCCAGTAGTATTGCAGGTACGTTTTATAAACGTCTACAAATGAATATAATACAAAATTTACTAACTTGAAGCCAATACGATCCCTATCTGGTCCCTTGGGCATCATGCGATTATCAAAAGGACGCATTCTATGCCCTCCTGGCCGTTCTAGACGTTTCCTCATGTATGGCCGTCTATTGAAGTCATCATACATCAATTTCCTATTAGGTAGAGCCTTATCAAATTTATCCTCATCAATCCTTCTATCGCGCATAATTGATCTTTCCGCCTTCAGTTCATCATCACGATCAGCATATGTCTTAATCGCTTCTAATGGTGATATAATTGTGCTAGGTGTATCGTTTTTATTGTATGATTTCTGCTCCACTTGAATATGATGTATCATGGCCTCGTCATAGTAGAGGCAAGGTATTGCACGATCTAGGAATAAATATAATTTTAAATTAATTTCACTTAATATTATTTAGTAATTATATTGACTTACCCTCTTTGTTTTTCATTTTCTCAATTGCATCTTTGGTTAGTTTAGCTTTTTCATGTGCTGTCGGTGGCTTGTCCTTTTTTAAACTTCTACCCAAATCGCCTCTCATCTTCTTAATTGGGGTTTTCATATTCTTCGACATTAATTGAATCTGCTTCTGTATACCCAAGGCTTTAAGTCGTCTTTTTGCCTTCTCTTTGCCAAATACTGGCTTTGTTGGTGATATGCCACTCAATGACTTGAAATCATCATCGCTACTGTGCTCCTTCTTATCCAAGCTACTTAATTCTAATCCTTGATATGATAAATCATCATTTCTTGGCGGAGTTTTATCATCAACAACTTCGCCAGGCTCTAGGGAATCATCACCATCAATATCGCATTCAGTAATACCTTCTGGCTGCGTTGAATCTGGCTCAATTGATACCTCAAGCTTTTCCATTTCTTCCGACATTTTTTTTTATTGTAATTTTTTTATAAAAAACACTCGGGAGGCACTAATTAAAATTATATTTCACTAAAATTAATATTATTTTAAAACACCTATTTATTATTAACCATTTTAATAATTCTATTAGTATAAACAATTTATTATTTTCATTTCATTTTTTCCGTCTTTTTGCTTCACAAGGCGAAAACAGAAAATTATCACCATGTTTTGTAACTTACGATAATATTTATCATGTCTTAGTTCGCATAGTTATTTGTATCAAAATATAATTATTTAGAGAGATTTTAACAGAATAATGGATGTAGATTTAAATATTTCACTTTTTCACTGCGATATCGCTTTTTTCTATAAAAGATAAAGGGAACTTGTCAAAAAATCAGACCGAACTCGAGTTGTACCCCCTCTATTTCCTCTATTATGACAGTGACAGTACTAAAAACTGAAGTAGCTCAATCCGTATAATATTAAATTCGGTTCTGTTTTTCTGGCGCTAGTAGAATTTATATTTTTATTTAAATCGAATTATATTAGATATTTAATGCGTATTTTCAATGGAATAATGTTAATAATTAAATTAATAGTAATTAAAAATTAAATTAGGATCTAAAATTTATATAGAACGGTTTTTTTTTATAGTTCCTAGATGTCACTACTTACTATAGTTTAGTTCATAAAAATGAACAAAGATGGTACTATAAATAACGTGACAAGTCAAGTATTGCATAGTTTTAGGTTCCTAATTTTAAAGCGAAAAATTATAAGCACAAGATGGTGGCTTACCGACAAGATGGTGGTTCACGGTCATGTGCTCTAGCACCAACCAAACCCCTCTCAACCTATTCTCTTCTTTTCTATCCGTCAAACTAAGCTTAACTAGACGAAGGACTGGTGGGTGGGTGATTTTTTAGCTTAGCTAACAGGAGTGAGCAATCAGGATAAGAAGGATTCGATGGGAATAAATTACTGTGCGTTACTGTGGGACATCCAATAGGAAAAAGGGCCCTTAGACTCTCTAAAACAAGAAGAAAGGTGGGCGAAATCGGCGTGGTGCCCACTGGATAAACAACCAAAAACGATAGTATCGCGTCAATATCAATTGTTATGAACCCGACAGCAAAGCTTTTCTTGTATGTATCTTAGAGCTCCCAGACGTGCACACTACGAAAGTAATATACGGTACCGCAGCCGGGACACAGTTCATTTTCGAACGTTGAAATAAGTCATTCAGATACAGGCCGTGGCATGAAATTTTCTCGCCCTGATGACGAGAGTATCAACACACTCTCACCGGTGGTCGCCAACTGAATGGCGCGGAGAGTCTAGGAGAACTGACAAAAATCTTATGTCTGTGGGTATTTATCATCAGTCCGGGCCTAAGATATAGATTTCTATTCAGTGAGGCCTAAAAGATTTTTTCACTTGAATTAACAACCTACCACCCTATGAACTGTCGTCTTCGCCTGTGTGTATGTAGGAATGGACGGCCTGTCAGGCGGATGCCGCAAGTCCACCATCCCTTAATGTGTTGTTGCCTTCATCCTTACCTGCCGAGCTGGTCTGAAAGACCACGGCCTGTATAGACAAACCAGGTCGTAAGAGTCTCTTTTAAATAAAACATTAAAATCCTAGTTTTTCTTGCAAGCCTTTTTATTACATTTTAATAATAGTTAAAGAACAATTAGCTTTTAATTTTTTTTGTTTTATCACAGTTATATTTTTATATATAAGCATAATTTTCTGCATTTAATATTTTGATTTAATTTAATTTTCCTTTTTTTGTGTGTGTAGAGGTTTTGTACTTAAAACAGTGTTCTTAAAGCACAAAACTATTTAAAACACGTTTAAAACTATCCAAAAATTTAAATAAAATAATTATATTCGGGGCATAATTAATTATAACATTCTTTTGTTTTTTAAATATTATACTAATAATTAATTAATTTAGATTTTAAATATATTTTTACTCTCCTCTCTCACTGCTCTTTCTCTCATTATCTCACGTTCTATTTAAAGTGTCCCTTCTAGCATATCAACCAGTCTCTTTATTTCTCGTCTATAAAAGATAAAAAATCAGATTTGAAAAAGGATTTACTACTACGAAACTTACATCCTTGTTGCAAGCTGTTCTGTTGGCTTCATTGATTTCGATATTTCCTCTGTTTTCGCCATAATCGTGTACATGCTCTTGATATTAGCATCCATGCTATCAGTTAATTTATTCACGGTATTCTTATGAATCTCTACATTATCAGCTGTTATTGATGATATCTGGTGGGTGTATATAACAAAGTGTTAATGATATAAGGAGTATTCTAATTTGATTTGTAACTACCGAATGCAATAGATTGCACAAATTTTCTGTTAAATTATCAACAGATGCGGCTAGATATTGTGCCTCAATTTCAATATCATTTAGGACATTCGAATCAATTTCTGGTGGGTGATGCGGTATCATAAATTGACGTGGAATTAGTCCCGCCGATGGTGTGCTATTTTTGGATGAGCCACCGGGTTGCTGATGAGCTTCTGCAAAGAGAAGAATGACCATAATTGATCAATATCTAACAAATCTCCATTTTTATTATTCATTTACCTTTTTTTGTTACGGGACTTGATAGTTTGATTTTATATTCTAGATTCTCAGTTACAAAATTGGTCATATCGCCTTCTTTACTAACGATTCCATCTAAATTATATGGAAATGCTGCAAGTACGCACAAAATGAGTAATATATAAATATCGCACAGGATTTAAATATAATCACAAGCTACTTAAGCGGTAATTACAAAGCGTTGACTAACTACTAAATATTTTCACTCAAAACCTAGTGCATACATATATATGTATATTATCACTAGCTGAACTCGTTATCATTCTTAAAAACATAACTTACACTTATCACATACCAACGAAGCTGGCCTTTCGGGACCTTTATACCGACTTTTTCCAGATCCACCAGGATAAGTAGCATCACCATCATCATCATCGCTTAATTTTCCCTCATAATAATTACTATTCTCTTCACGAACCTCAGCAGCTGTCTGTGCTGGTGGCTGTGGTGCTATTGCCCCACCTCCAGCTGCTGGATAATTTGAGTGAAATGATATTTCACTGTATGATGCTGTCATGCTATCGCTAGCTAAATTATCATCATCATCATTTTGATCAGGCTGATTTATATTCACGTCTGTTGCATGGAATGACGATGTAGCTACACTACTGCAGGCTATACTTTTACTACGAGAGAATCTATCGTCCAGGAATGGATTTTTCTTATGTTATATAGAAGAAAAGACAAGAAAAAGAGAAAGAGGATGGGAAGAAAGAAGAAATGTTGTGAATAAAGCTCTATTGTATTATTTTTATATTTACTCGACGTTCAGTTTCTTTTGACATTCCTGTTTCGGTGTATCCTTCTTAATTGATGTTTTTTGTATCATTTAATACAATTTAAGAAGGAAGGAAAGTAACTTTTTATATTTTTTTCACTAGGAATCCATACTCAATATACCGTAAAACAAGATGACGTTTCTTTTTGACATTTCTACTTGTCAATTTCGATTTTTTTTTTCGGTTCCTATGGTATTATGTAAAGGTTCGTATTTATTTAACTAGATGGCGACACCATTTCTACTGAAACCTTGTACTAATTAAAGTAAACTTGTTTGTTTTATTTGAGGAGGGCATGTTCCATTGAAATCTTGTAAAAAAAAACAGTAAATAATATTCCATAATAGGTATAATTTAATTAATGTAAGAAAGAAAACCACTTAAAATAGCTTTTACTGTGCTAAGAAAATGTCTGAGATGTTTAAGTTCAGGCAAGCACCTTTTATTAACAAAGCCCTACTTAACGGTTGTTTTTTGACGTATAAATTTGAACGTCGGCAAGCGTTAGATCAAGCGTTAGATAGATGTGGCGATGGGGAGTGTTAGTTTTAATTATCTTATTTTAAAAATAGATATTTCCATTATTTTAATGTTGAATGTAAGTAATATTGCTTTATGATAGTCAGGCATATATTATAGTAATTCAATGTTGTACTGGTATTAGCTTATCTTCTCAAACTCCCGAATCTAATTTTTCAGATGCGACTCCGGCTGACATGAGCAATCTGGATATCTGAATTAGGAAGTTTATTTATTGGAAAATATGATGCTGAATGCACGATTAAAACGATGGATCAAGGTTGAAGAAGAAGTCATTGCCACGCAGTAAGTACCATTCGTTTTAAATTTCCCAATCACAAATGAAGTGAACGTTGCTAGCGAGTTTTCCTAGGCTGGACAGCCGGCCAGTTGACCCTCTGCGGTAAAGTTAAGAGTCTGATGATGCGGCTAAATCAGATTCAAAACCGAATATGTGTTTCTGTCGATCTTGGCCAGTGATAATCGCTTTAACAGAAACATGTTAGGTTAGGTTAGATATGACTGAGCTGTTGAGGTTAGGTTAGATATGGCTGAGCTGTTGGTTTAAGCTCATACACTTAGGCCAATTGTGATGTTATAGTGATCCCACTTTAAACCTGGGTATTTCGACATATTTTAAGTTGCGGGATCCCAATCGTCGAGATTTCCGCAACCGTGCTTAGAAAGGGTCCACCAAATATGGTTACATTTTCCTCCTCGTCCAGATTGTTTCAGCTTCAGCTTCTGCATCACTAAACTATGCAATGACATCCTGGACTTTGGTATAGTATTCCTTCGACACTTCGTCTTCCTCATCGGGTTGGTGGCCAAGCGGCGAAGAATTCTGCTGGCCACGCGCACTTCTTGATGGCTTGCTTTTGCCGGGTTCAGTCTTTTCATGTCCTTGACCCTTCCGCACACCATTTGCTACCATGATCCCCGGACGACGTAGCCCCAAGGTAGAGCAGGTTTACTAGTGATTGCTTGGGGTTTTTTTTACGATTTGTGGTCCCTTCCTCGTTTTTAGGGAAACCGGACCCCTCTTTTGTTGGTTATTTCCCACGAGTAGTGGCAAAACAAAGTCCACCCGTGCAGAGATCCGCAGTACCCGGATAAAGCTCTGATCATCGGCACGGTTCGCATTACACCTTCATCCGACCCAGAGGATTGCAGATTGGGGTATGGGTAGCAAGGATAGGAACGTAAGGTAGGGAGGACGACTGGTCCGCTACGTTCAATAACGGGTGAACCAGCGTGATGGACAAGTCACACATTCGTGGAGATCGCCGTTATTTAAACTGGATGTATGGAAGCGTCTTCTGGTGTCCCGCAAGGTAGTCATCTTCGCCCTCTACTTTTTATTTTATCAATTGATGACATTGTTACCCTGCTAAGGCACTAAAATCCTCCGCAAAAGGATTTGTGGGATTGGATTCCCTAATTGGAATATAATACGGAAGAAGGTAATAATGTCTACTGTTTTGTGTGTAGGCTATATTTGGCACCAGTATGAGGTGAGTAAATGAACTACAATTTTACGGGGCATCTCTCTTGTGTACATATCTATCATTAAATTGCTGCATTACTCTCAATTCTACTAAAACGTTAGTTGATCTCTCATCGTATTACGAAATTGAAATCTTGTGGTGGTTGACCAGCTGGCCGGCTGCCCCCTCCATAGCTACGCCAATGATTGGGATAAAAGATTTGTAGATACGTGAAAGAAGAAGCGACATCCTTTAAAAAATCCAAATTCTGCCCAGCGGAGTCTCTAGAACCCGCATTTGTATAACTGTTTTAGGTGTATTTGCCCATTGACATTTAACAAACAAATTTTTTGTTTACCAATGTTATGACAAACAAGCAAGCGACTTTCTCTCACTTCCAATTTCGATTACATAATATAAAAAAAACAACATCTCTGTTGACATACCGAAACCAGGAGGCAATTGTTATACGAAACCGTTGTTGTCCGTCGTACCCACGTCCACTAAACTACATTCTAGCCAAATCCTCCCTATAAAGGGGGACAAGGAACAGGAACAAAAAAACAAACAAAAATAAAGCAAACTAAAGTCTTAAGTTTCTGTCCCCTGGAGGGTTCGACGTTAGTTGTATTTACCACCCCCCGGGCTGCTGTTTACCGTGCACCCCCATGCCGTCTATAGCAAGCTGAGACCAACTACTACTTTACTACAGCCTCGACAGAGAACCTGCCTCTACTCAGCCCTAATGGAGGGAATGTCTGCTCGTATATCACACTAGTTCCCACACATATCCCATTAGTTGCGCATATGGGCAGGATAGCAAACAAATTCGAGGATATGTGGATAGGACGTTGCTGGACCCCCAGACAGAGATCAATCCAGAAACGACAGGAAGCCAATATATTGGGATCCAATAGTTGATATAGTTGGACCAGCCGACGACGACGAGAAAGGAGTCTGCACGGAGGCTATAAGGTAAATACTGATCCAATATTCACATTCCTTCGTCCCCTGTTGTCTTCTCGTCGCTGTCGTTGCCCTGTCCTGCCTTGCCGCCCGCTGCGATGGAGCAAATTTGATTCCAATTTGTAAACTGTGCTGCACTTGAATGACATATTCCGGAGGATCTGGCTTCATTGGAAGTGAAATTTCTGCTTCGTTCTTTTTATCCCTTTCTTTTGTTTTTTTTTTATTTTTTTTAAATCCTTGCGAGCTTATCTCCAGAAGGCAAAAGCAAAAGACAGATTCTCTTGCAAGGAGGGAGCAACGACGATACTCAATTTTATTTGCACACTAAATCAGCCAGACAGGCAATGAAAGACGCCTTCAGTGAAGAGTTTCCTTTCTTCGACGTCGTCGTCCTCGTCGTTTTTTTCGGGCATTTTTTTTATTTAGTATAAATTCATGTAATTTGCTGGAGGTGAATCCTTGTTTGGTTTCTCGTAAATTGTATTTTCAGGGCTTGTTTAACCCTTGTGTTTTTAAGGCAGGAGCGGTTTAGCGAGCAAATTGCATTGAATATCCATTTTTTTGCATTGAGATAATCGATCTACTTGAATCGTGGGTGGTGGGCAAGTGTAGGAGTGCAGTAGGAGAGTATTAGATGGTTGTTGAAAAGGTTACGACACAGTTCACTTGACGCTAATTAAAGGAGTACAGCCAAAGACTTAATCCAGTGCGTTAATCCAGTAAAAGGAATTAGTCCTCTTCATGAGAAGGTATAAAAACCCACCCCTAACTCCCCTGGCTTGGCAATGTTAGGTTCAAATTTAGCAACAGTTCCAAATATCTGGGAATAGTTCTGCAGAAGAAGCTCCTCTGGAATGAAAACACAGAAGAGCGCATGAAGAGCGCTTGCAAAATATCCATTGGGAAGGAGTGCGGCTTCTCCCCTAACATAGTACGATGGATCCACACAGTGATTGTCCGCCCAATACTTCTATACGGGGTCTTGTAGGGGTGGTATTTATTTTTACTCAGGTCAAAACTAAATTTTTAGTCTGCATTTGAAGTGAAGGATGCTTTAATGGGTTCAACCACACTATCCGTCACTCGGTCCTCAACTCAAACACGGCTACAAGACTAGCTAAATTGGCTTACCATCGCCTACATTGCAGCCCTCCTCTTCGCGTACATTACGGTTCAGAAGTTCGCTTATAAATAGAACACCTGTCTTCAGCAGTCGGCCTTTCCCCGAACTCATATATAACATCTCAGAGCTTAAACGCAAGGCTCATATCGACATCTACTGAAGCATCCTCCATAACTCTAATCAATCCTTTCTCTTCTCTCCTTCAACTCAAGCTTGCCACTATTATACAATGCCTTGAACAATATGACTGATTAGTACTACAAAGGGTGATTCGTAAGGTTTACTGTACCACATACAGAAAGGGTAGAGGGTGGCAGGTTGATACTGTTAGTATGTGATACCAGTGATTGCTTATTTATATTGTTAACTATTTCGACAGAAAGTGGACAAATGTTAAACAATATTTTTATATATCTTTAGACCGGAGCTTTGCCAATCACTACTGCAGCTAGAGCGGGTCAGCAGTTTGCATCATCGAGACACCACTGCAGCTAGACCGATCAGCGGAGAGCAGGAATTAACATCATGGAGAGGAGGAAGTATCTGTAAACTTAAAGCAAATTTTCCGAAAATATATTTTGGTGGTAAGTACCCTCTTTTTATAGTTTGACCCCTTCTTCAACTGATTGAGATTCTCCAATAACTAACTCTTTTTTCTTCCTTTTTTACAGATGTGTATGGTGAAAAAAAGTGCTAGTGTTTGTGTTTTAGTGTAGGTAGGGGTTTGGATATGGGAAAGGCGGTGAGTACCATTATTTCTATATTTTTGTTAGACATTTAGATCGCGAGGTGCTGTCAAATAGATTTAAGTTTTTTGGATCATATAATAGCTTAGCTTAGATTCAGGACTTATCTTTTTTAGCAAATAAGCTATATAAACATTTCTTCCAGGGTAGTAGTAGCTTTGGCCAACATTAGCGGACAGTTACTTGTTGCAGTTGCCAGGCGGCTCAAGTCGCGGGTCTCCCCCGATTTTTAGCAATCTCTTTAGTGGGTATGGAAGCTGCCATCTGTTTATCGAGTGGCGCGATATTCGGGTGTCACTTACCTGCCTGATACTGGATGGTAACACCATCGTTTCATCGTCCCGGGGCTTTGACTCGTTTGTGAGGGGTCGAGCTTAGCGGAGTTCAGCCTGGTTCGCAACTTGCAAGCAACTGTGAGTGCTAGGGGACGAAGTGAAGTCATAGGATCGGAGTCCCCTTCGGGAGTGGATACCTTTTCCTATGCAAGGCTTATTAGTTTAGATAAGATTGATGCTGACATATCGTCTACCCCGCACTAACAGATTAAATTTGTGGGGACACAGGCAACTGTGGTAGGGTTGTGGGCTAGCCAACTGTGAGCTGGCACAGAAACGGGGAAATCAAACTAGCGAAGGGTCGTCTTTATGAAGTGTCAATCTTGTTAGCATGTGTCATTGGGTGAACTTTTAGATATTTAAGTAGGTTTATTTTACATGGAAATTTGTCTGCTCAAATTGTATGTGCTACAGGCAACACTTTCAATGAACCGATGCTATTCTTCCCCGATCATGGGACGAACCGCACATTCACTATTCTCATGAGGTATTGAATGGGTCCAGGCAGTGTCGCTTATGGACTTTCGGCCACATTGAGGGTGTAGCCTGAAGCGGCGCTTGCTTCGAATGCCTAGCGAAACGAATTGTGGAGCTACGCGTAGGTGTATTTGCTTACTTATTTTTGCCCTTTGACATTAGGTATTAGATTTAGACTTAAGAAAATCTGGCAGTGGAGGAGAATCATTTAAATAAAAAGAAATGGACAAGAGAAACAAGCAGCTGCATAGCAAATCAAATTGAAATAGTTGAAAAATAACTAAATCCATCATCAACTGAAGGAGAACTAAGAACGAGACAAATATATGAAACGAATAACAGCGAAAATTAGAATTAGCACACCACATTTTAGGTAGATTAGCTCTAAAGCCGGTATCCCACTGCATCTGCTCCATTCCGATTCGTATGTACCATTGGAACCACCTTTCCGAACTGCCACTGAAGTTCTAAGCTTAACTTTTAATTTGATACCTTAGCGGATCGGAACGAAGCGGATGCATTGGGAGCCCGCCTTAATTTTAAGTGACTTAAATAAACATTAGCCAACATTAAGCAGTTTAAAGCGAATTGTTTTATTCTGTTTATGGCACACTCAGACCTCCTTTATTCCCTTGAAAAAGTTGTGGCTCATCTTCTTGTGTCTTCTCTTGTATCATCTAGGGCCTAGTTTATTTATTTAGTTTAATTAGAGACCCATATTCACTTTCGGCGTTGTTTTTAGATTGAATTTTTGTGGATTTAGGTGTCCGTAATCTCTACCCTGTTTACACTTTTACTTAAAACTATTTTAACTACTTATCTTTAATAAAATGTAAAATATGAAACAAAAATAGAAAAACGGATCAAAGGAATTGAAACTTCAAATGAGAAAAAAAAACAGGGAAAAACAATGAAGAACAACAAAAATACGTGGCGAATAAGAATAATGCAAAACAGACAACGATTAGGCATTCGATTATTTTTTTATTATATATTTTTTTTGCTTTTGTTATGATTCCGCTTACAGATTCTCTGCAAGTTATTTCCTTTCCCGTCCAATAACCCCCCGTCATTCAACAATCTACAATCAACAATCTTCAACCAACAATTTCCAACCACGAAGGAAATGGAATTGAATTGGCCACACCCGAAAACGAAAATCTAGCCAAACAGGCCCTTGACTGGAATCCGCAACAATCCCGTCGAGTCGGAAGACCTAGAACAACGTGGAGGAGAACCCTACTAGCAGAAGCCGCAACAACTGGGAGATCCCGTCGAGTCGGAAGACCTAGAACAACGTGGAGGAGAACCCTATTAGCAGAAGCCGCAGCAACTGGGAGATCCTGGTCGGAGCTGAAAGCTGTCGCGCAAAACGTCCGCTGGAGGGCCCGCCCTATGTCCCATGAGGGCCACAATTGACCAAAATTTCTTTCAGATTTGTTTTTCGATTTTAGCTTATATAAGATTAAGTTCGACACACTGTACTTCTTACTAAACCGTCGTAAATGGTGTCAACCTGGATCGCATTCACAAAATTTTACTAGGAGAAAAGGTGATGGAAGAATTTGGAGCAGAGGCCACAGCTGTTTATTTTAATATTCTCAAGTCGATGTCGCTCTATTTATTGGTAAGTACAGTAAAAATGTAAAAAAATATATATTTACTAAAATTTGCTTTATTTTAGGAAATGAATTCTCGTTGGGTAAAACAGTTATCGTGTAGGCAATGTGTGATTCTAGATTCTTTCACCAGCAACGGATAAAAAACAAAATTTCGGTAAGTTTGCTTAGCGTATGGGCTTTAGATAAAAAAATCATCTGCTGGTGGGCTCTTTGTGTATTGAACCGAGCCTATTTCAACCAAAGCATCCATCAATTCGGTGAATCTGGTCTGGTTGCTCTAGATCATTGGTTTCCGAACTTATTTCGGTTATGAACCCCTTACCAGAACAAAAATTTAATCACGAAACCCAACCCCAAGTGAATTAATTGTTATCTATATAGTAAATAAAAGAAAGCTTCTGTATGTATGTATCTGTGCGCTATAGCAGGCGCACCAGCCATAGCAGAGCTTCGAAATTTTGCATGAAGGTCCGTAGGGGTCTTCCATGATTTTCGGAATTCACACTTTTCCTCTTCTGTTCGTCTTTTCTCTTCTCTTCTCTCTAATAGGTCTCAGTGTGTTCGGCGTAATAATGTCTCTTACTTTAGAGTACCTGCAGGTGTACTTCAGAGTTCGGTGCTTGGTCCTTTTCTCCCTCTATATTAATGATCTTCCATCCGTTATCCGTCACTGCTGTTTTCATCTATATGCTGATGACCTCCAGCTATATATCTCAAAGGCAACAAAAGTTCGCTCAAAGGCAACGAAAGTGCGGATGCCCTGGCTAAACAGGTAGCATTCATTAGTCCAGAGCCGGCTATTGGGGCAAAGGGCCCTGGCCGATCGGACTTTGATGAAACATACTGAACGCTGGAGGTTTGCGCCTGGACTGGCCAACTCTAAGGGGTTCCTTCCTGTGCCGTCCCCTAAGACGGCCAAAGAATTGTTACGGTGCAGCAGGAGTGATGTCTGGACACTTGTTGGATTGATTACCGGACACTGTGCACTAAATGACCACTTATGGAGGATAGGAAGGGCGGAGGATCCTACATGTAGGCTTTGCCTGGAAGGGGATGAGTCTGCCCTCCACGTTCTCTGTGAGTGCCTCGCAAAAGGGAGGAGCAGGGTCCCTTTGTTCGAGGAGTCCCTACTCGAACACTCAAGTCTAAGCGACAAACCACTAGGCAGACTGCTGAACTTGCTCAAGCGGTCTGGCCTACAAATATGAGGTGTAGGGGCTGTAGTACAATAGGAAGGGGAAGATCACAAATGGATTTTCTGCATATTAATCCGATAACTATAAAAGTTTCAATTTATCCCTCATCACCCTGCCGCTCATTCGTCATCATCAATACCAAACAGTACGGTACACGTACATCTGCGTGATTGTGATGGCAATCAATTTTAATGAATCCGCGCCTTCCTCCGCGTAATTCCATTTTGTCTCGAGAAATCATTTTCACCGCCACCAAAAACAAACGATATAATTTCAGTTTAATTCAACTGAACCAATCTTTATGCAAAACGGGCCGCGGCGCCACAACAATCGGAGCAGCGGCACAGAGGAGCAAGCGAGAGAGAGCGGTGCGCGGCGCCAGGTGTGCTCTGTATAAGCTTTTAATTAAAGGCACCATATCTAAGTTATGAGCAGTTGGTTATATAGTTAAGTAATTTACCGATTCGTATAGGTGGATAAGCAAGCTACCGAACGGGGATAACGTAAACACTCCAGCCCTCGTCTTGATCCTTGTTAAAAATAATTATTTGTGTGTGCGGCTCAGCTCCTTGCATTTATTTCTCTCACGGGGCCGGGGGTGGTGGGCGGTGTATTATTGCTGTAGAAATGTTGTTGATGCCTTTAACACTTTAGGCAATTTATTAATAAATATATGTATGCATGCTTGTATGTGTATACACTGCACACAACAATAAGAACAAGAATCGCAAGTTTGGCACACAAAACGAAGGTGCTTTTAATCACAGCACCCAGCCAGGCACCTTCCCATTCGAGCGTGTGCCTTGACAAAAGCCGGATTTTGTTGGTTGGTTAGCACCTATAAGGGAATCTTCGCCGCCTTCCAGGTAAATTGTAAATGTCCTAAAAAAGCACGAGCACTTGTCGGCGTGTAATTAATTTTACATTTTGACAATTGTTCAAAAACTTGTTCAAAATTCAACTCCTTCGCCGCTGAGAATGTTTCTTCTTCTTCTGTCTTAAAAGTTTCCCAATGCTTCTTAATTGTTTCGATTTAAGTTTAATTAATCGAGAGTAGACGGCGCGCTGTGGAAAGGGATGCTTTTGTTTTTTTAATGCTCCTTTCGTCCCTTATCTGGCAGACAGATTTTTGAAGGGGCTTGAATTGAAGACGATACTGAAAAATATAGCGAGCAGGCAACGACGAGTGCAAAGTAGCTATAGAGGTACCAAGTGGTCCTCCATCTGGTTAACTGCGCTCAGTACTACTTGATTTCGGTGATCGCATAAGAATCCAGTGTTTTGGAATGGCACAGTCCTGATAGTCTTCAGGTGGACACAGCCCCACAAAACAAGAACGGCCAGAGAGAGAGAGAACGCCTAGCAAACGGGCAAGTCCATCGCAAAGAGAGAATGGCCGGAAAGAGATTTCTTCTTGGATTAAGAAGAGCGGAACAAGAAGCTGGAATAGGAATAGCGGTATCCGTGTCGGCGAAGACACGGTGTTATCGTTGGCGATTAAGTCAGTTACGAAGTTGTTGCGGTATCGAACTTCGCGTCGTCCATCGAATGCTTCACGCATAATAGCGTCGATCACAATGTCGAAACGTTCTCATAAACTTAAAAGATATCTTTAGACTAGAGGTCTCCGGCACTAGGCCAAACCTAAATGGGAAGTGAGGTGAAGTGAAGCTAGTGAAGTGATCTACCATAACATATGAATGTATTAGAGTGACTAAAAGTGTAAGCTACATCTAATTCAGTAGAAGCTACTTCTACTTCACTTCTGCGTTACTTTTCATTTAGGTTCGGCCTACTGAAAGGTTTTCAAAACTCCACCGGATGTCTTTAAACACTCGCCACAGTCAATCGAACAACCACCATTCCTGAGGTACACGAGCTGTAGCTTGGGGCCAAGTCGCTAATTCAAGGGGTCCTCTACACATTCCAGGATTCTTGTTAAATTTCGCCAATCCTGCTTGAGCCTGGAGCTCCATTTGACACGACTCCCTCCAATAACACAGAAACAATTAACTCTGTGTCATTCTAGGAGGTTTTGGATTGTGTGGAACGTAACCGTTAAAGCTCCACAAATTTATTTTACTGGCCATTCGGACAAATTCATGCAATTCCCCAGCCCTAAAATGAATTCATTCATTCCTCAAGTTCATTCGGGAGAGAACGCTTTTTCCGCTTTCTTATTGTTTACAAAATGGTAAATTCCCATTTCTCCCCTTGTACAATCTTCTTGAGAGCCGCCAGAGAGTTGAGAGCAGAAAGAGGGGATAAAAAGAGGGGAAAAATGTATGCAAGCAGTGAGAGAGAAAGATTGGGGGTGGTGAAAGCAGCAATCCAAAAAAAGTGTTTATGCTTTTTCGGAATGAAATTTATTTTTTTTCGGAGTGCTTTTGATTCATCTTCTGTGCAAGGAAGATGTTTTTTTTTCATTTCTTCCTCTGTTTGTTGCTCTATGTGTGTATGCATATAGGCAGATATCGTGTAAATGAATGGGTTGCAGGGGTGGCTGGCACACAGTATGCCAGACTGGCATCAGGTTTGCCATAGCCAGAAGTCACTGCGATATGATGGTTGAGTCGAGGGTGCATAACAGGACTTGACATCAGCTGAAATCACTCCTCGTGTTGGGTAGTATTTACCCAACATAAAATCTCTTACCCTACTCGATCAGTACATTACACGCGTTTTACTGAGTTGGTCGTTGCTCGCCCGCCCTTTTCGGATGTGTTCTTCCCCAAACACAATTAATTTAATAAATAGTATAAAAATTATGCAGTTCTGATTCTGCCACTGAACAAAAATATATTTGGAGTGGAGTTAACTTGCGGAGTTACACCAACGGGAAAACAACGCCGAATTACAACAACAACAAAAATCAACAACAACGACTTTCGAGGAAAGAAAGATACCGGCTTTGTCTGGCTTTTTTGGGAGACCGGTTTTTTTGGGGGAAATTTATTAATAATATTTTTTGCGATTTTATTGTTGATCAAAAAAGAGAGGGGAAAGTAGAAGAAGTTCAATTTGTTAATAATATTTTTGTTTTTAATTAATTATTCACCAGCAGTGCGCGCTTTTAGTAAAAGTAAGCTGGGACTTTTGGTGTGCTTCTATTTTGGTTGTTTTTTGTGTAACTGGGGGGTTTTGTGTGGTGATAGTTCATTGGTGATAATTGTTGGATTACAAAAAAAAAACGGCGCGTGTTAAATATTAAAAAAAAGAATAGTATTGCTTCTTCTATCAAAACATATAATCGTGTTTTTGTAGCAATTTTCATTTAGAAAAAAAAGAGTGAAAATGTAAAAATATAAAACCGCAGGGTGAAAAATTAATAATTAAAAGAAGTTAATAATTTTGTATATTTTTTTCTGAGTGAGTGTGGGTGTGTGTGCGATTAAATTAAGGGCGCAAAACACGTAAGGGAAAAGGTGTAAGCTTGCGGCATGTCGTGTGTGAATTTTATTATTCAGAAGGTAAGCGCCGGTGTTTAATTTTTATATAGTTGCATGCTTTTAGGGGCAATAATAAACTGATTGATGTGTTTAGGGTTAGGCTTATTTTCATTATTCTTTAATTGGAGAATTTTCCGTAAAACCCGTACTAAGAGTCGCTATGGATTCTCTCTAAAAAATAGCAATATGTATAAACTTTAATGTGTAGGGCTCACTAGATCACTCGGCTTTATAAGAGAATATCACAGACCCAAGAAATTTTTACTATTGATCATGTATTGCTAGAAGTAATTGCAATTCAATAACAATTACTAATTTCATAATTTCGCATATAATCGAATTAGAATGGATACGATCGAACAGGTATTAAATGTGAAATCCCGCGCCTGCGTCACAGCCTTTGTTGGCTGGTTAGCGAGATTACTTGTTTTCGGAGGCATAAACAGGCCCACCACATCACCTTGCTTGACCTGATGCTTGACCTGGGGCTGAAATATATTTGGGGGCTCCTTCAGAATATTGAAATTCCAAAAAATGTTTGACTAAAAAAATTGATAAGAATAAGTTCATTCAGAACATTGAATATAGATACTGAACGATCGGTTTTTTATTAGCGAATGAACCTAAAGTTACTTAGTGTAGCCTACAATGGAACAGGTCTTATATAGACAAGTCCTTGCGCTTAGTTCTGCGCTCAGCACTCATCTTTCTTTAGACAGAATCAATTCTGAAGCTATCGCAGCGGGAAAAATCGAAACGCTACTAAAAGGAGCGAATTTGAAGCGCTGTTAATAATATCCGATTGGAACTTTAAGGAGAAGAAAACGCGGTGGTTTGGGTTGAGGACCGAGTGACGGATAGAGTAATTTACTCCATTAAAGCATTTTTCATTTCAAAATGCAGATTAAAAAAATACAGGTCATAAGAAGGTGCCAATAGATGGTCCATCTTATGTAGAAAGGTTGCCCACCCTTGGCATATATCTGCATCGAGAGCTCAGTAAGAACTATTAACATATCTAGAAAAGAACTCAAGTATGTTTCTGTGTGTTATTAACCACCTTAACCTACCACCCAAGCTAGTATAAAATATATTCGAGGAACGTGGCCTTTATTACACTATTGGTCACATCTTTTCCTCGTCATATTCACAAGAGTGAACAGCCGCCCACCAAACCAACCACAGCCAACCACTTTTCGCCTCTATCCGTCCACTGCTCACCCTTCAGCACAATTCATCTCCGCCGCACACGAAATGAGAGGAGGGAATAAATCCCACACGATGCTCGACCTACCCTAAACATTATCGTTACCCTATTATCCCTTCTCCCCTTATCACTTAATCCTCTAGTTTAACTAATTATTTGTGATAGAAATTGAGATTGAAGAAAACTTTATTTAGCTTTCACTTAAGGGCTTGTGTGTGTGTGTGCTGTTAGTATACTTGAGCGCGAGTTTTATGAGTATGTATCTCGAAATCTACTCCCCTTACCCCTCCAAAAATAACTATACACAACGAAAAATGTATATATCACAAATAAACGGAAACTACATCCCCGCACAAGCACCCCTAATTCTTTACTTATATATATTTTTTTGTATTTGGCTTTTCCTTCAAGGACCCCGAAAACGGAAGGATGTTAGACGAGTCTCGTTTTTACCTATTTTCTTCTTTTTTGTCCCATTTTGCATCGTCTTTGATTTCGTTCTTCTTGTAACACCGGAAAAGGGGTGGATTGCAAAGGATTTCGAATTCTCAACTGTTTGAGTTATGGCGCAAAATTTGGGTCACAGCCGGTAGATTGTTTTCCCTTGTTCTGCCATCAGCGATTTCTTGTTTGATGTTTACCCTCAAGTTATACCGACATACTAGCAACAGCAACAACAAAAAACTTTTCCGAATATATTACTAGAATCTCGGGCTGTGTAGTGTGTTGTAGTTGTGTTTGGTTCATATAGGAGTCGGTCTGGTAGGATAGAGCGCTCTAATTTTAGGACAGAAAGGTAGCTTGGCTGCTATACCTACTGGGGCGAGGGCAGCAGAAAGAGTACAGGGTTTTTGTTGGTAAAAGAGTAAAGACAAAAACCAAGGTAAGCTATGATTCGAAACGGCAACCTTTGGAATTGTAGTCGTTCGTTCACCGTAACTCTTTGTCTACCGAGTTCGACGCCATCACTTCTAGATGGCGACGGCGGCGAGAATCGGTGTAGGTACGTTATTGGGGTCATAATACATCGAGGAGATAATCACCTGAATCAGCCCAATCAAATGCCTGTTCTCTTTCAATAATTGAAATACTCTATTCACAAAAAAACAAGCAAACAAAAATCCCATTCAAATCAAATAGAATTCCGCTGTCTACCTATACACAAACCAAACGTCATGGCAAAACACAAAATAAATGGGAAATAAATAATCATCATTTCAAGTATTTGCCATGTTTTGTTCCTAGATGACATAACAAGTTTCAGCTCTCTATCGAATCCTTTTGTTTACACACTCCCCTGTACTCCAATCAATTCCGGATTTATACAAAACAAACGAGAATTTTTGTTTAATCGCCGCCATTTAATGCTCGCAATCGCGTAAGCTGCAGCTTGTGTTACTCCTCAACACATCATGCTTTCCCAACTAACTAGCTACCTAACTAACTAACTAAATTCACCTGGTACCCCTTGTCCTTTTCGCTGCACGTTTTCCTTGCCTCATTCCAAAGATGGGGGTAGAAAATGAGAGATAGAAGGTGGTGGCAGACAAGCAGGGGGTTTTCTGTACCAGCCTTGTTAGAGAACAAGGCTCTGCTGCTACTATCCAAATAAATGATAGCGAAAAGAGCTAGAATCCGGCGGGGTGGGGGAAATACTCTTCGTAAAAAGAGCCAGGTATGTGCTTGTGGTAACAACATACATATATGCACATCTAAGTACCTTGTTTTTTCCCATATGCCGATGACTCTTCTAAAAAAATACAATGCGACTTCTATTGAGCTTCAGCGAAAACATTTCAATCTGTATTTTTTGTGTATACATACTTATTTGCATATACATATATATAACGTTTTTTTCGTTTATTATTCAATATTGCATCTCGCTGCACATTTAGCTGCTTTTAGAATGCACAGCCATGTAAGTGATTGTGTATGGGTAATGAAAACATATTTTTCAAGTGGTTGACGAGCTCATTGCTAAAAAAACGCGAGAGCGAGAGATGAATCAAGTCCCGTGTACTGGGATTTATTATTACATTCTTGAAGTGATTTTAAAAACGTATATAATATATAAATTCAGGAATTTAGACTTTTCAAATCTATGGAAAGTACTTGAATGTTGCATTTGACCATGGTCAATTTATTGCTCCATCCTGGCTGCAGAGCAATAAAGGATAACGCGGACTCTGAATGGAAGGAAAAAATGGTTCGAGTTTCAATTAAAATTTAGTTCATACAAGAACCACTTTCGTTGCTATCATTAAAGGCCTCCCGAGACGGTCAAAGGAGGCGATCATTGATGTCTTCATCGATAAAGCAACCGGCGAAGTCAAGCCGCATTTCGAGGGAAGCTTCCAAGGAAGAGGCTGGCTGCTGCTAGTCTCCTCAAACCCTGACACAGCAGAGGAGTAACGCCTCCTTCATTAAGAGCAAGATATGACTCTGGTGGAAGAGGTTAATTTCCCTTAGACTCACGTCATACGAGGTTACTTTCCCCAGAAAGTTATCTTAACCAACGAGAAAGTGCTGGCGACTATCGTCGCACAAAACTCGATTCCCGCTGACAAGTGCAAAGTGATCCAGAGGCGGGTTAGTGACAATACCCTTCACTAGAGGACTCGGACCGACTCCGGGACCTTCTGGCGTTGCTCAGATCCGACCCTCACATCTGTAGCAAGCGTCAGGGAGCCTGTAGCAGAGCTAACAGCGGGGCGGAGAAAGAATACTGCTGCCGAACCTGGAATCGGAGAAAGGCTAGAGAAGGCTATGACAAGACGAATCATGAATCTGTAAAGAGGGAAGAAGAAAGAAGGAAAGTTATGTAGATGGGGAAAGTAGTAAAGGTGAAGGACCGTGGTGCTGCCGGGATTCGATTCCGAGACATCCCTAGACTACCGAGGCCCCCACTAACCTGTCGTCCCCACCACCAACGGATACCAAGAAATCGTCGGGGAATGTTGCAATAGTGTCAGTTTAGCTGAGTCTGAGAGATGAGCTGAGTCTGATTTCGATGTCATCGGTTATGACCTTGCCATCACTTTGGGAAGTTTGACTTGACCATTACATAGGTCCTTTCCGACAGGAGACGAACTGAACTACGCCATCAGTAAAGCCATTAACACATGTTTGTATCAAAACCTATAGAAGTCTTTCCGAGATATCATTATCAATTAATTAAAGGAAAACAAAAATTATGTGTGTGCTAATTCTCTCACTTTCAATTTAAAATCTTTAACTACAAATCCACCATCGTTATCGCAATTATCGTTAACATTACTACACCATTCTTTTCTCTAATTGTTGCCCTCATCTCACCCTCTTTTAACTGGCAATTTCTGTGCTGCTAAGTACCTATAGACTATACACTTCTTTGTCACAATTGCAAAATACCTAATCACAAATGGGTATAAGGGCGCGGCCAGGCTACCCCCGAGAAAGGTTGCCATTTTTTAGAGGTCTCGCGTAAGTTTCTCCCACGTCTCGTTAAATTTAAATCCATAAAATTCTCCACTTTATGCCGCGCCCCGCTCTCCTGCAACAACCATCTCAGAAGAGTATTGTAAAGCCGCCCCTGTTGTCGCGTCTTCTATTCCCATTTGTGCCATATCTTAAAATATATACTACTACCCCTCCACCGCCCCTGCGAGAACATTCATCCCATCAGCATCAAGGTTTTAGGCTATAAAAAAGACAAGAATCATGAAACTTCCTCTTAGGACTTTTAACAATGAATTAATTCTTGGCGTCTTCTATTTCTGCTCGTCTATTTTCTTCTAGCCTTAAGTTACTTTCTCTTCTTTCCTTCGCGCTCTCTCTCTCTCTCCCAAAAAGAAAATATTATTAGCAAAATTTTATTTATCAATAAAAAAACTTTTCCCCCCTCTCCACGTCCCCCGGTGGCCGCTTGTGGAATCACAGTTACCACGAAAAAAAATGTCAAGGGAGATTTTTTCCCGTGAATAACTCTTGGCGCTGTGCAATCTCCCTCGACGACGAGATAAATTAAAAAGTTGCCGATTACTTTAAAGTCGCTCACTTTGAAAAAAAAAAAAAAAAATATAATATATTTTATATCCCCCCCCCCCTCTCCCCACTCTTCTTCAACACATTGACATATTACAACAAAGTTTTAATGGTCCTACTTTTATGGGTAATATGCCTCATGCCTTGCCTCATCCCATGCCTCATGCTATGCCTCATTCCGTGGAGTGAGTGGTGGGGCGACTGGGAAGATATGTTTCCTATGAGTAATTTGAAGCCCCTTGAGTCAACGAAACTGAAACTGTATGTTTGTAAGTGTTTTTTTTCTTTCAACTAAAAACTCCTCCCCGTCCACCATCATATCATATGTTGCTAAGAGACTTCTTCCTATACACCATATATACAGCCACAATTCATCCCTGGTGATCATAGCATAACTTTTAACGCATTTTTTTTGTTGTCATCTTCTCCATGTCATACTTGAAAAAATTATCGAAAAAAATGTCTTGTATGTTTGTGTATATATATATATTCATCATCATCCCTCTTCCAACTTCGACCAAGCAAGCCACCATCCCCCATAAACACAACTCCCCCGAAAATGTCGTTATCATCAGGCATCGAAGTAGAAATACACTTGGAAGCCCATATATAATCACTCGCACACTATATGCGCGTTTATGTATATGGATATATATATTGCATATATGTAGGATAAATATGGATTGCCTATACGACATATCATGTGCGGTGCCTGGTGTGCTGCTGGTGCCGCTTTCGCCGTATTATGCTTTATGCTATTGCTGATATCTCAATTCCATTTAATCCCTTCAGCTACTAACCACTCTTCTAGAAAAGTTTGGAATTTCTCACCCATATCTGCTGTGTGCTACAACCCCCTAAAACCCACACCATTCTTTGGGAAAAGTTTTTCTTTTGCCTCGCCTTCTTCTCCACAACACAACAACGATCAGCAGCACCCTCATCTACTCAACTCAAAACAGTACAGCCTGAACAGAAAACGCCTGTTGTTAAATTTCTAAAATATGAACCATAATGGTGGTTGAATTTGGAACGGGTGTCTGGTGGGGGAGGGGGTGGTTGTATAGTGTAACAGGGGAAAGCATGTTTTTGGTGATAATCTCGATAACCTCACATGTGAAAAGGTTGGCGTTTACTCTTCTATATATCACACTCCGTTTTTGCATGGCTATTCTAGTCAGTCTGAAGATAGCTCTTACATTTGGGTTTCACTCCTCCCACCCCCTTCTTTAATCGTTAATTTAGTGTAACACAATTGCAGTGTCTGTTTTTATCTGACAGTATCTAATATGACCTTCAGATTACAAGGCCGGAACATGTCCTCCGAGATGGACACAGAGCCCCGGGCTTAGTTTGGTCGAACAGGTTCATGTCCTGGGAATGGATTTCTTCGCTTTCTTCTTTATCGATACAAGAGTCCAGTAGTGGGGCAAACACTTATCTCTCCTCCCCAATCTGAAGAGTTTCCAGCACCCTGCAAAGAATTGCCGAGGCATCCCTACTGTGTTGCAGGTTGCACTGGACCTGCTCTCCCCGTCTCCTTGGTTAAGCCAATCTCCTTGACTTTAACTCGACCGAAGCCGTAGAATAGGGACATGCCCTGCTCTTTTAGCTGCGCGAGCGACTCGTGAATGCTAAGGGTAAAAGGCCAAAGTTCGTATCTATTACATTTCAAGAGGTCTTCTCAATTGGTTGGTTTTCGATCGCCTTCTTGTGGAGCACCTGTTCTCGCTCCCTATCAACCTTAGGAACCCAGAAGGTGATCTTTTGAAATTTGGGAAGATCCTTCTCCTCGATTAGTTTGAGCTTGCACCCCACCTAGGGCAGAGGAAATATCACGATCATCAGTGATGGAGAGTATTAGGAAAAAGGTTCTCCTCCGAAGTTAGTAAAATTTAGATCCAACCATTTAAAACAGGAGTTTGGCAGGTTAAATTGCAAAACTATTAATTAAATCGTCATATTTAGACTCGTCAGAATTGTGGTGGGGGGTGTAAGTGTAGACAGTACCGATGATATTATTGTCTTTTTTTTTGCCAGACTAGAGGCTTAGGGAAAGTCCCTTTGTACTGTCGACAATCTATTTTTTCGTATAGAGTGAATGTCGTACAGCAGCTCTAGCCGGAAGATAGAGAGAAGATAAGGAAGTAACTGTCACAACCCAATCTTATCTTGCCCAATTTGACTAGTATGAAGACGAGTTCGAAAACTTCTGATCGGTTAGTCGTGATTAATTTGCTGTTAGAAGGGATTTGAAAAGCGGAAAGCTATTGGATTGGATTTTGGGAGCATACAAGATAGGTTATCCTTTTTTTGCAGTAGGAGATACCTTTGTGGTAGTAGAATACCTTATCGTATCCCAGTAGGAAGAATAGTAGAATGATTACTTTCTAAGGAGGGAGTAGTATTTCTCCGTTGGATACCTTTTATATGAAAACAACCCACTACTTTGGTATCGCGTTCTCCTGCGAAGGAGTCAATTGCCTCCCCCTGCATTACTTCGAAATACTTCGAGAACTAATTCTCTAGAACTAACTGGAGAACTAATTCATTTTGAACGAAATACTTCGAGAACTAATTTGAAGTTCTCGAGAACTAATTCAATTTGAAGTTCTTGGAGAACTAATTCATTTTATCAGTTTATACCGACTGTCCGTGTACCATGACAGCTCTAAGAACCCTGGTTTGGCAGAACATTACCTTGCTCGAACAGACAACTTTCAAATCTCGACGAACTCTAGCGGTCAGACGGGGTCGAATGATATCGGGGGCCTTTTGCGAAGTTTATCGATACCTAAAAATGTGTGATCTAGTGAAGATATTGAATTTCCATTATCAAAATCCGATGCCGAACTGAAATTGCCCCTAATTAGGAGATTAGCGTTAAAAGTAGGCATTAAACAATTTCGCTGAATCGATATACAAACGC
Organism: Thereva unica; assembly: GCA_949987705.1. Lineage (NCBI taxonomy): Eukaryota > Metazoa > Arthropoda > Insecta > Diptera > Therevidae > Thereva > Thereva unica. The sequence continues at coordinate 4,784,266 of OX465286.1, forward strand.
TCTTTAGGCAATTCAGCATTTGCAGTTATTTTTGCGTATTTATTAAAATGTATTTGTGTTTCCAGAAAGCGCGCGTTGGTGGAAGATTGAAAAGGAGAGGAGCATCCCCAAAGGAGCATAATCAATAATCCCTTAATCATAGCTACTAAAATGGGCCAAAATTCGGCTCGTTTAAAGTCTTAAGCATAAAGGAAATCCTTGAATTATTTTTTCACCACATTACGGCAGCCAACAAGAAATAGAAAAAGAAGATGATGTGAAAAAATACTGCTGGTGAATTGCTGAAAAAATATTTTCGTTCCGCCTTAGGTGGTCCCAGCTGAGAGGCGCGGAATGAGGGCATAGGAGGCTCGAGGCCCGCGCCCGACCAGTTTTCCGTTGATTTCAAGGCAAATAAAATTGAATTTGTTTAATTTATGCACGATAGGAGATATCCTGGAGCCCAGAGATTCGAACGTGATTGAAATGTGTAAACCGGTGACATTTTCGAGAATTCGAGCGGGAATCATTTCGACCGGATGGATACAAGTTGGCTGTTGTTGTTGCTGGTCTCGACATGCATATCCTTATCAGAATATCCTTGATTTGAGAGTACTGCTATGTTGAATAGAAGAGTATTGAAGAAAGAAAGATTGGGACTAGTAGTAGCACAGAGAGAAACAGAAATATAAAGCAAGTAAAGATTGTCCTTTTTGCTTAAAGTTTTTCTCTCTCTCTCTCCGTTGTTTTTATTATTATCATTGTTGTTGTTTGTTTAGCAAGGATTATTTACCATTAATGGTAATGTAGGCAAAAATCTTGATTAAAACTTACGTGACTGAACACGGGTCCTTCTTCAAAAGGATCTTTCAAACTTATTAACTTTATGGTAAACTATACACACACACACTTCCCTTGTGAGAGAATGATGCTCGTCTTCATCAAATCAAGGTGATGTGGTAAAGGATACAAGATGATATCTTTCAAGGTCCTTCTTCCCTTGAAGCTGTTGATGAGTGCCGAAGATGGAATTGGAAAAGGGGCGAGGTCATGTAGATACGAAGGGAAAGGGTTAACAATTTCTTGAAACCCTTAAGGACGACCAAATTTAAGGACAACCGCAATCAAGATTCTTCCTTTTCCCGTAGATACACACATCCGCACTGACATTTACTATTCCTTCATGCCATAGCAGCAGCATGGACCCCCGTAATCATCTCATTGCCACACAGACTTTTAATGGCACAACTTTAAATGCACACGTCATTTCAACTCGATTCGGGGGCTCTCTGATATTAATCCTCGATGTCTATCCTTACCATCACCCCCTCCCCCGTTCAAATATCACTTTACCAGCCAAACCCGTCGTTCCGAAAAGACATAGGCTTGTGTTTCGATTGTGTATGATGAGAAGAAATGTTCTGGCGAGGACATCCTTAGTGAGAGAGAAAGGCTAGATTGGGAGGATACACAAAATGTGCAATAGTTTTGTATTGCATACCCAAAGGGGCGAAGCGGGGATGGGCATAATCCCACTTGCAATTTCGTCATGATGAATATTTATGGCCTGTTTTTCGAATATCCTTTTTTGCAAGGAAAAAAGAAATCAGTGTTTCAGAGAGATCTTGTTAAAAAAAACTTCCAGTAAATTCCAATAATCGTAAATTTACAGGCATTTCTGTGTGTACCAGCTAGAAGTCAAAAAAAGGGGGGGCGGGGGGATAAAATCAACTGAAAAAAAGTGACTGAGCTCAAACGATAAATTTTTGAGCTAAGCACGGTCTCTTCATGCATTTTATTTGCTTACATTTTCTACACACTGAAATTGCATTCGAAGGAACAAAGAATGCCCATCCTTCTAGAATGCAATTCAATAAAATGCAGTTCGTTTTTTGTATTGTAGTGTATCAACCGTTGATTTACATATATATTGAGTAGTGGTAGGGCTGGTCGTGACAGTACGTATATTTTTCGCGTACACGAACATGTTTTCCCCACCACCCCGTCACCATTCTGGTGGCTGACTCTTTTTTCTGTAATTCGTAATATATAAAATATCGAAAAAATCCACATCCACAACACTATCAAAGTCCACAAAAATCAAGTGAATGGAAGGAGTGAGAACGCTTTCAACAATAACCCCCAGCCCCCATGTACCCCCTCCACCTCGCCATACTAACAACAAGGACACGCTCCTCACAAAAATGCCATAGAAGAAGAAGCTCTGGTGGTTGTTCGGTTCGGTGGACTGGTATACAGCCGGAAGTAAATAGGTCTTAAATGAATAGTACAAGGGGATGATGGGGCTGGCTCACCGCACGAGGGGATGAATCTGGAATAGAAGAAACTTTTGTGCTCACTTTTAGTGATTATCGCAACACAATCTTCAATGGGAGATATTAAAAGTGGATATGACCTGCTTACATTTTTAGAGACGGCTGAGCACACATGTAGATGTGCCGCTTGTCCTCCTTGCCAGCACCATGTTTGAGCAAATACCACACTCGGAAAATAACCAAAACAAATCCTTTTCTCTCTGTTTCTGTTATGGGGCTGGGGGAGGGGGTCGGAGCGCAAAGTGGGGGAATAGTTTCTTGACTTTTGTAAGAAAAACTATTTTAGCTTTTGAGTGGTTGTTTGAAAGCTAAATGCTTGTGCATATAAAAACAGTTAGATATAGGTGGGGGGATGAATAATAACAGATATACGTAAGGAAGGGTTAAAAGGATTGTACAACAGTTAAATGATGTGTAGTTGGGGTTGAATAGTTTTTGTCCAACAAATATGCATGTATGGCATATAGTGGGGAGTAAATATACGGGGGAAATCACTAGTAGTATCCTTTATCTCATTGAGGGCACGAAATTATCCTTTCGTTTTGATTTAATGTAAGGATACACGAAAAGGAGGCCATTTCCTTTGGCTGAGAGAAATCATCGTCATCAACGACGGCGACTACTAGTGGCAACTATACATGTGCAACGGACCAACATTTCGAATACGAATCGTGTATAGTGATAGGGTGGACAAGAGAACGAGATCTCGGTCCGCAGAGACGAAGGCCGGGTGGTGGGAGGATTGAAATCGAGCACGATACACACCAACTATTTCAACTTCAATATTTGTTGATGATGTTTCTTTGATTGCACACCCCCAGGATGGAGTATTTCGCTTCACGCTGGGGCTGTCGACTCTCTTTGCTCTTCTTGTTCACTGCCCCTCGCGCGGTATGCACACACATATGTCTTTATCCTTGCTGCGGAATAGGGAGGGCGGGGAATGGGTGTAAAGAAATCTCTCCCTTTCAGGGTGGGATAGTGTGTATCTTCAAGCGGAATCTTCATAGAACAAGTGTTTTTCTGCTGCGCTGCGAGGAGTACATACATTATAGAAGCATTTCCATTTCCTTCCTCACTATATTTGAGTTCAGTTAATCTCTGCTTAAGAACCCGTGTCCTTTTCTCTACTCCTTTTTCGGTTTTTGTGTTTTGTTAATATTTGCACAAGAGTTGATTTATACAACTTTTTTCTTGTCTCTTCTTTTCGTGGAATCTTTTGTGCTGATTCTAATAAACTTAAGATTCATATCTTTCGTGCTATAAAGAGATGAATGCCTAGTTATGGATGGACCTGTGCTATGTTTGTACAAAACACACACTCGCACACATTCTCTGGATGGGAAAAAATGGAGAAGGACGAGAGATTGAGTTGTTGTTGTTGGTGATGATGGGGGTGGATGATGGTAAAATTTGGGTCACTAGACATATTTTAAATGCAACACACTCCGGGGACTCGCTTATCTCGTATGGATTGAACAGAAAATTATGCGGTGGCAGGGAGATAGGATCTGTAAAAGAGGCTTTTATATTAGATAAATATACCACTCAACTGTATGATGGGCCTTAAAGATATCAAAGTTTAGATTATGATCATCTAGAAATTATCTTTATGCTTTCATAACTCGATTATTATATAGACATAACTCGGTGATAAAGAAATAGTATAGTAGTAGGTGGTGGTCATTGAATTATTAAGCGCACACACGGGAATTGTGGTGAATGAGTTTAGGGACATGTATCAAGAATATAAAAGAACTGGACCTGACTATGGCATGTAGAGATCATCACGATCGCATTATGCCCAGTTCACATTATTCCAATTCAGTAATCCAGCGAGTCGATCCAATCCAGTACTAGACTGGATCGGTTCATACCAATTCTGCCATACTCTGTCAAAAGCCTGTGAGATATCTAGAGCAACCAGACCAGCCTTACCAAAGCTGTGACCGAAACGCTCGGTTAAACACACAACCAGATCGCTAGTAGACCGTTTTGTTCTAAAGCCATTGTCTGTCGTGAGTAATTTGGTTGGATTCTAGATATTTCATCAGCCTTTTATTGATAATTGTCTCCAAGATTTTGGAGAGAACAGAAGTAATTGCTATTGGGCGGTAGTTTGAGGGGTCGCTGGCTTCACCTGTTTTTGGGATGGGCTGAACATGAGCTAGTTTCCAAGAGTCAGGATACACTCACGACGAAGTGGCTCGTTAGGTGAACCTGTATGCTCTATAGGCTGCTTCTTTAGCTTTGATTGCGTTCGTACATTCCCTATTGAACCATCTGTTCGGCATGTAGAGTGAGGGATGAACAAGCGCATACCCGTTCGCATCATTTTGGTGACACATAGGCATTATGGAAACACAAATCCCAGTCAGTGGCTTGGAAGAAGCGAGTACGATACGACCCAACCAGTTGGCTTTTCCATAGTGCCATTGGAATGGGTACATTCCAGTTCCGGTTCACATTATTCCAGTAGCATTCCAGCGCTGGATTCGATCGCTGGACTGGATTGCTACTGGAATAATGTGAACCGGGCATTAAGGTTTTTCCGGAAGGTACTTCCATCTTGACTAAGGTTGACCGAAGGCCATGCATGATAGGCGCCAATACAAATCCTAATATCCTTAAACCTTAAAAAATCCGCCGAACTCAACTCTCGAAACAGGCAAGCAAAATGGCAGCCCTTTAAAAATCTGAACGGAATTTAACTTTTCATAATAAAAGTCGAAACTCTCACAAATAATTTATTTTCGGCCCAATTCTCCTTAAAAGGAAATATAATATATTTTTCCGCTTTGTTGTTGTTGTTGTAGCCGCTCTGCCTTTGTGGTATAAATGCGCCACTAGATTTTCTACCCTCTTAAGCGGCAAAAAACAGTGAATTGATAGGATTTTAAGAGACCAGACAGACGATAGACTTTTTTTGTGAAACACGTCGCAGAAGAAGAAACGAAACGAATCGGGGCTGCACAAGAAATAAAAAAAATATAAGAAAAAAAAAGAAAATACAGAAAAATTCCCTTAGGAAATTCCTCTCTCTCGCCGCGCACTTTTCTAGAAATGGTTGCCTTTTAAAAAGAAGTCCTTTTTGTGTTGTTGTTTTTTTCAAGCTCAACCCTTAACCCACCCACCTGTGTACATGTCCATCCCCTCTCCGCCCCGGCTCCCATCTGTCTTTCGGGTTGAGTGTAGTACAACACAGTGTATATATTCCGCAAGGGCGAAGGGAAAGAAAGGAAAGCTGATTTGATAGCTGGAATTCCTTATCGTCTCCTTTTTTCCAGGAGCGCCGATTCTATATTTCTATTTTTTTTTCGTTGGTCTTGTTGAGGAGGCTATGTGGGAGTGTGTGTGCTGTTAAAGTTTAAAGGATTTTCTTAAAAGAAAACTCGGATATCCTTAGTGAAAGCAACTTTTCAACTTGAGAATTCTTCATGTGGTTGGTTCTCAATGGAAAGTCTTTTATTTGATTAGCTTCACAACCGCCTTGAGGGGCACAGGTTCGCTCCTGCTCTCTCTCCTATAGGTCGCAATTTTCGGTCGGTATTTTTTTTCGTTCGTATGCTGTACAGCAAGCGCTGTTGCTTCTTTTCAGATGGCATATATCCTCGCATGTATTACACTACTGTGCACAAGGATATCGTATATCCTTTTCGAAGGCTTAAGTTACATTAGCTTATGTTCTATACATCTAGACTGTATATGGTTCGTGTACAGAAGAGGTTGGATAGACAGGAAATATAACTGAATCAAGGACGTGGGTACCTTTCCTTTAGTTGAAAATACATAAAAAAAATATATATAAAAGTAAAGTTTCAAGAAATTTAGCTGTAGACAGGTTCACAGGGACTCCAGTAGGGGCTAAGCTTGAAAAGAAAACTTCCAAGTGTCGACCGCGTTTATTTATAATCGTTGATAGTGTGTTAGGTGGATGTCAGATGGACAAAGGCGGGAAGGGAACATTTGATGAGCTCATTTGAAGTCAAGTCGCGATCTCTGTTGCAATGAAGAAATGAATACTATGGAGCAAAGCAGTGGAAATACCGAAGCAGAACAACATGAACTTACTATAGACCGTGGAAAACCGTGTGAAAATTTAGTTAGAAAATGGTTATCGGGAAATCTCTTCTATCTCTCTTAAGTCGATAAGTTGAAGGTTTGACAACAATTGAGCCAGGTGACGTAAAGTATATCCGAAAACCCAAAAGGCTCGCCCATTCTAAACGAACGAATTTTGTCAAATAAACGACCAGCAGATCGACAAGCCCCATAGATGCCAATTTTTTAAATTAGTATAGGACTGACGGAGTGCATGTGAGGGAGGGGGCTTTCATAGGAACTGAATGATAATATAGACTATATATAATATTTGTCGGTCTATTCCAGCTTTTGGTGGTAAAGGCCTTTGTCGACCAGGCTCTGACGAATCATATCGTCAGATTACACGCCTTATTTCTTCAGCTTAAAGGGTGTTTCGGAACCAGAGGCAGAGAAAAAGAGAGTTCTAAAGACGCAAGAGGATTCCAGGACACTTCTTGGCTTTATTACCAGACACTATACTCCAAAAGTACCATAAATTGGAAGTGCAGAGGACTCCATCTATCTAATTTGATTCGATAAGGTCGAGTCTGCACCTGGTATTTCCTCTCATTCGTGGTACTTCCTCTCATTCGTCCCTCGTTCTCATTATTTAACGAGACCTACCGCAAAACAAACAAGTAGGAGCGAAAAATCGCTAGGTTGTGACCTAGTTCTCATGCCCAATCGCCCCAATACCTACTTGTGCATCCTTAAGTGGTTTAACGAATAAATCTGAGTTAAAGGTCATGTAGCAGTACAATGGGTTTAAGTAACGACCATAATATGGTAGCCCTGTATCTAGTACACGATGGGAAAAGACCAGACGCTCATGGTGGGAAGACAATGTTAAGGCTGATGCAGCAAAATTCCTAAACATTATTAGCTGGAGGAAACTTTTCAATTCAAGCACCTTATATAAAAGAAAAAATAGGAATAAGGTTGTGAAACATGGTCCATTACACAGAGGATAGGAAATATGTTCGACTTTTTGGAAAGAAATGGTTCTATATGTACAGGAATACCTCGCATAGTACGGTTAATCGGTTCCACCATTTTGCCGTACTATTTGAAACCGGACTAATCGAGGCACTCGGGCCCTATGCGCCTATTTACAGGCCCTATACCCCTATGAAGGAGATTAAAGGACATGATGATGATAATCGAGTCAAAAAACTATAATTTGTTACATACATACATATATGTAATTTGTTTTGTTGCTTTTCAATAAAAAACGAGAGTATGTAGTACATATGTATGTACCTACATATGTATGTATGTATATTCAAACATTGTACATATTTAAAATAACTTAACGAATAAAAACAATTCATTTTAAAACTAAACAAACAAAAACAATTCATTTCATTTTCAAATTATTAAAAACAACTGAACAAAAAAACAAGTATGTATGTACATAAATAAATTTAAATAAATAAAAAAAGTTGATTTAAAAAACATAAACAAAAACAATTCACTTTAAATTCTAATGTTTTAATTCATTTTTTATTGCCAAAAAATTGCAGTAACGATGTCTAGATCATTTTTGGTCGTTTCTCCTCATACAATTCTTTGTAGCAACGAATTGCATTGTTTATTCTTCGACGAATTGTAATGCTACGTTCGATATTAGGATCAACTTCCATTATATGATCTGAAACTTTTTCGACCATTCCAATAATTTTTGAAAGCTGTGCAGCCGTTAAATCTTCTGCAGACATTTCAACACAGTCATCGTTGTCTGAGTTGTCATTCTGTTCTTCATAAGCTCGTTGCTCTTCTATGTTAATAAGTGTTTCATTATCGAGCTCGTTCGTGCTAGATTGAATGCATTCAATCACGTTGTCAGAATCCAGATCTTTGAAACCAAGTTGATGTCCAAGCTCTACTATGTTATTGGTAACTTCCGAAAAATGCGTCTCAAAACCAATGAAATCATTAGCACAATGCGGTATGATATGTTTCCAAACGGGTCTCATATTGTTTGGTGTCACTTCATGCCATGCTTCGCCTATATTTTCGATAACATTTCTAATGTTGTAACGCTTCCAAAATTCTGTTAAAGTAGGCGCATTTTCTCCTGTTGTTGCTTTAATGGCTTGTGAAAAAGTGCGGCGTAAATAATAGCTCTTAAATGTTGCAATGACACCTTGATCCATCGGTTGAAGTAACGATGTCGTATTTGGTGGAAGAAATGTTATTTGAACATTTTCATTTAAATCTCTAAGATCGGTGGGATGACCTGGAGCATTATCTAAATTAATAAAATCTTAAAATCCAACCCATTTTCTCGACAATACCGTTTTGTTGTAGGGCAAAAATAGTTCGTGAACCAATCTTCAAATAAAATTTTTGTGACCCACGCTTTTTTATTTGAACGCCACAATACTGGGAAATTATTTTTTGATAAACCCTTAAGAGCTCGAGGATTTTCCGCACGGTATACAAGCATCGGTTTTAATTTAAAATCTGCTGCATTACCACCTAATAAGGCGATCTTTTGAGATTTTATATCCTGGACATGACTTCTCATTGACTGCTATAAAAGTGCGTGACGGTAACTTTTTCCAGTATAATCCTGTCTCGTCAACGTTGAATATTTGTTCATCTTTGTAGCCACCTTTTTCTATAATTTCAGATAACTCTTTTGGATATCTTAAAGCAGCCTCTTTATCTGCACTTGCAGATTCACCAACAATACGCACATTGTGTATACCAGTTCTTTCCTTAAAACGAAAAAACCATCCACGACTTGCCGTAAAAGTTTCACTAGCTCCCGCAACTTCGTTTTCTGCTCCATCTTTAGTCTGCAAGTCTTTGTAAAGTGTTAGTGCTTTTGCTTGAATTTCCATTTGACTAAGTGGAATACGTTTTTGATTAAGGTCTTCTATCCATATAGATAATAGCCGCTCCATGTTAACTATTCGAGGGCTTCTAATTCTGGTCACTACTTTTGACAAATAAGACGCTGTAGCTATACCTTGCGATTTGTATTGATCTTTATTTTTCACAATTTTTCGAACTGACGCTTCGTTCATTCCTTTTTCTCTTCCTATTTTAGCAAAAGAAGCACCTTCTTTATGAAGTTTAATAACATTAAGCTTTTGTTCTAAAGTGAGCCAATTGCGTTTTTTGGCGGTAGAGTCACTTTCACACTTTCTTATTTCACTCATTTTATTTTTTAAATTAAAAAGTAAAATCTAATTAGTATCCAAAAGTCAACTTACTCTACGATTAAAAATCGAAAACTAACAAAATTAAACTCCGATCTTTATTACATTTGACTCAGCTCGGAGCGACAGCTAAATTCCCATTTTCAGTTTTAATCGCTCTTGAGAGCGAACCGAAAATTTTGCTCTCTGCATTTTCGGCTCCAGGAGTGATTTAGATATATATACCAACGTCGGTCCCTTGTCGTATGCCAACGCCGGGCCCTTGTCGTATGCCCACGTCGGTCCCTTGTCGTATGCCAACGCCGGGCCCTTGTAGTATGCCAACGTCGGGCCCTTGTCGTATGCCAACGTCGGGCCCTTGTCGTATGCCAACGTCGGGCCCTTGTCGTATGCCAACGTCGGGCCCTTGTCGTATGCCAACGTCGGTCCCTTGTCGTATGCCAACGCCGGGCCCTTGTCGTATGCCAACGTCGGGCCCTTGTCGTATGCCAACGTCGGGCCCTTGTCGTATGCCAACGTCGGGCCCTTGTCGTATGCCAACGTCGGGCCCTTGTCGTATGACAACGTCGGGCCCTTGTCGTATGCCAACGTCGGTCCCTTGTCGTATGCCAACGCCGGGCCCTTGTCGTATGCCAACGCCGGGCCCTTGTCGTATGCCCACGTCGGTCCCTTGTCGTATGCCAACGCCGGGCCCTTGTAGTATGCCAACGTCGGGCCCTTGTCGTATGCCAACGTCGGGCCCTTGTCGTATGCCAACGTCGGGCCCTTGTCGTATGCCAACGTCGGTCCCTTGTCGTATGCCAACGCCGGGCCCTTGTCGTATGCCAACGTCGGGCACTTGTCGTATGCCAATGCCGGGCCCTTGTCGTATGCCAACGTCGGGCCCTTGTCGTATGCCAACGTCGGGCCCTTGTCGTATGCCAACTTCGGGCCCTTGTCGTATGACAACGTCGGGCCCTTGTCGTATGCCAACGTCGGGCCCTTGTCGTATGCCAACGTCGGGCCCTTGTCGTATGCCAACGTCGGGCCCTTGTCGTATGCCAACGTCGGGCCCTTGTCGTATGCCAACGTCGGGCCCTTGTCGTATGCCAACGTCGGGCCCTTGTCGTATGCCAACGTCTGGCCCATGTCGTATGCCAACGTCGGGCCCTTGTCGTATGCCAACGTCGGGCCCTTGTCGTATGACAACGTCGGGCCCTTGTCGTATGCCAACGTCGGGCCCTTGTCGTATGCCAACGTCGGGCCCTTGTCGTATGCCAACGTCGGGCCCTTGTCGTATGCCAACGTCGGGCCCTTGTCGTATGCCAACGTCGGGCCCTTGTCGTATGCCAACGTCGGGCCCTTGTCGTATGCCAACGTCGGGCCCTTGTCGTATGCCAACGTCGGGCCCTTGTCGTATGCCAACGTGGGGCCCTTGTCGTATGCCAACGTCGGGCCCTTGTCGTATGCCAACGTCGGGCCCTTGTCGTATCCCAACGTCGGGCCCTTGTCGTATCCCAACGTCGGGCCCTTGTCGTATGCCAACGTCGGGCCCTTGTCGTATGCCAACGTCGGGCCCTTGTCGTATGACAACGTCGGGCCCTTGTCGTATGCCAACGTCGGGCCCTTGTCGTATGCCAACGTCGGGCCCTTGTCGTATGCCAACGTCGGGCCCTTGTCGTATGCCAACGTCGGGCCCTTGTCGTATGACAACGTCGGGCCCTTGTCGTATGCCAACGTCGGGCCCTTGTCGTATGCCAACGTCTGGCCCATGTCGTATGCCAACGTCGGGCCCTTGTCGTATGCCAACGTCGGGCCCTTGTCGTATGACAACGTCGGGCCCTTGTCGTATGCCAACGTCGGGCCCATGTCGTATGCCAACGTCGGGCCCTTGTCGTATGCCAACGTCGGGCCCTTGTCGTATGCCAACGTCGGGCCCATGTCGTATGCCAACGTCGGGCCCATGTCGTATGCCAACGTCGGGCCCATGTCGTATGCCAACGTCGGGCCCTTGTCGTATGCCGACGTCGGGCCCTTGTCGTATGCCAACGTCGGGCCCATGTCGTATGCCAACGTCGGGCCCATGTCGTATGCCAACGTCGGGCCCTTGTCGTATGCCAACGTCGGGCCCATGTCGTATGCCAACGTCGGGCCCTTGTCGTATGCCAACGTCGGGCCCTTGTCGTATGCCAACGTCGGGCCCATGTCGTATGCCAACGTCGGGCCCTTGTCGTATGCCAACGTCGGGCCCATGTCGTATGCCAACGTCGGGCCCATGTCGTATGCCAACATCGGGCCCATGTCGTATGCCAACGTCGGGCCCTTGTCGTATGCCAACGTCGGGCCCATGTAGTATGCCATCGTCGGGCCCTTGTCGTATGCCAACGTCGGGCCCATGTCGTATGCCAACGTCGGGCCCTTGTCGTATGCCAACGTCGGGCCCATGTCGTATGCCAACGTCGGGCCCATGTCGTATGCCAACGTCGGGCCCTTGTCGTATGCCAACGTCGGGCCCATGTCGTATGCCAACGTCGGGCCCTTGTCGTATGCCAACGTCGGGCCCTTGTCGTATGCCAACGTCGGGCCCATGTCGTATGCCAACGTCGGGCCCTTGTCGTATGCCAACGTCGGGCCCATCTCGTATGCCAACGTCGGGCCCTTGTCGTATGCCAACGTCGGGCCCATGTCGTATGCCAACGTCGGGCCCTTGTCGTATGCCAACGTCGGGCCCATGTCGTATGCCAACGTCGGGCCCATGTCGTATGCCAACGTCGGGCCCTTGTCGTATGCCGACGTCGGGCCCATGTCGTATGCCAACGTCGGGCCCTTGTCGTATGCCAACGTCGGGCCCTTGTCGTATGCCAACGTCGGGCCCATGTCGTATGCCAACGTCGGGCCCTTGTCGTATGCCAACGTGGGGCCCATGTCGTATGCCAACGTCGGGCCCTTGTCGTATGCCAACTTCGGGTCCATGTCGTATGCCAACGTCGGGCCCTTGTCGTATGCCAACGTCGGGCCCATGTCGTATGCCAACGTCGGGCCCTTGTCGTATGCCAACGTCGGGCCCATGTCGTATGCCAACGTCGGGCCCTTGTCGTATGCCAACGTCGGGCCCATGTCGTATGCCAACGTCGGGCCCTTGTCGTATGCCAACGTCGGGCCCATGTCGTATGCCAACGTCGGGCCCATGTCGTATGCCAACGTCGGGCCCTTGTCGTATGCCAACGTCGGGCCCATGTCGTATGCCAACGTCGGGCCCTTGTCGTATGCCAACGTCGGGCCCATGTCGTATGCCAACGTCGGGCCCTTGTCGTATGCCAACGTCGGGCCCTTGTCGTATGCCAACGTCGGGCCCATGTCGTATGCCAACGTCGGGCCCTTGTCGTATGCCAACGTCGGGCCCTTGTCGTATGCCAACGTCGGGCCCATGTCGTATGCCAACGTCGGGCCCTTGTCGTATGCCAACGTCGGGCCCATGTCGTATGCCAACGTCGGGCCCATGTCGTATGCCAACGTCGGGCCCTTGTCGTATGCCAACGTCGGGCCCTTGTCGTATGCCAACGTCGGGCCCTTGTCGTATGCCAACGTCGGGCCCATGTCGTATGCCAACGTCGGGCCCTTGTCGTATGCCAACGTCGGGCCCTTGTTGTATGCCAACGTCGGGCCCATGTCGTATGCCAACGTCGGGCCCTTGTCGTATGCCAACGTCGGGCCCTTGTCGTATGCCAACGTCGGGCCCTTGTCGTATGACAACGTCGGGCCCTTGTCGTATGCCAACGGCGGGCCCTTGTCGTATGCCAACGGCGGGCCCTTGTCGTATGCCAACGTCGGGCCCTTGTCGTATGCCAACGTCGGGCCCTTGTCGTATGCCAACGTGGGGCCCTTGTCGTATGCCAACGTCGGGCCCTTGTCGTATGCCAACGTCGGGCCCTTGTCGTATGCCAACGTCGGGCCCTTGTCGTATGCCAACGTCGGGCCCTTGTCGTATGCCAACGTCGGGCCCTTGTCGTATGACAACGTCGGGCCCTTGTCGTATGCCAACGTCGGGCCCTTGTCGTATGCCAACGTCGGGCCCTTGTCGTATGCCAACGTCGGGCCCTTGTCGTATGCCAACGTGGGGTCCTTGTCGTATGCTAACGTCGGGCCCTTGTCGTATGCCAACGTCGGGCCCTTGTCGTATGCCAACGTCGGGCCCTTGTCGTATGCCAGGTAATCTCACCGCTTCATGCGCCACACTCGCCAACACAGCGCCAACTTGGATTTGTCGCCGCCTATACATTGGCGAGCGCGTGCCGTATGTTTTCATAATAAAGGAAAAATACATATATGTATGTACCGAAAATTTAACGTTTTCATTATAAAGGGAAAATACCGAAAATTGTATGTTTTCATAATAAGGTGAAAATACCAAAAATTTTATTTAAAAAAAAAATTATTTTGAAAATTTAATTTTATTATTTTTTTTAGAACAATTTTTTCCAAGAACAAATTTTTTTTTTGAAAATTTCAAATCCGTACTATAGAGAAACCGTACTGATCGAAGCAGTACTATGCGAGGTATTCCTGTATTAGAGAATTCTTATCCTGGAAAGTGAATTATATCATATATGGTATGTACGAGTGTAGTTTGTCAAGTTAAAAAAACTGGAGATTATCAATAAAAGACAAGAGCCCCGTGGGGGTAGAGATTGGAGGATGCTAAGGGTTACAATCGAGCTGGACTACCATGAAAAGAAGAAAGTACATACGTATTCCCAAAACAGGACTAGAACATCACAAAATACAAAAAACCTTCACTTTCCATTAAGTCTCGGCGTTGCATTTCCCTCAATCCTCACTTTTTTACAATTTAAGGATTAAAAACGAGAAGAACATTGCCACATAACTCCTGAGTAGGAATAAAGCCGCAAGAAACAACATCTCTACAATAACATACAACACAACAATCCCCTCCCCAAAAACATACCCAAAAGAGCCCAGCCCCCACTCTGCACAGCCCTTATTCTTCCTCTCCCGGACATCCTGTGTGGCTTGGAATTCGTTGTTCCCCATGTCATCGAAAAAATACAGGTAGTGTGTTTTTTACCTGTGCAAAATAAAAATTTAGCTAAGAATCACTAAATGCCATGGCTGTGCGTTGTTCCGGTATTTTGAATATGAATGTAACTCTTTGCTGCTGCTAGTGGTGCTGGTGCTGTTGTTGCCTGCAAATTAAAATGTGTTTCACACATAAAACTTGACACTTTTTTGTTGTTGTTGTAGTCAGGTGTGTGCACAAAAAGAAAAACAAAAAAAAACAAAGTTGGAGAGAAATAAGCGAACCATTCCTATTTTAATACCCGGGCGCGCCTATAAGGATGTGATTTTATATACAGCATATATGGCGAGTAGGAGACCATATGGTGGTGTATATGCATTTGCCTTTTTGTGGGACAAAAGGAGCGAAAGATAAAAAGTGGATTTGTTGTTGTTTTTTTTTTGATTGCTGAGTTGGAAGACATCGCATTACAAGGAAACATGTTTTTGTTGAAAAAAAAACAAACAAACAAAAATTTAGGGTACATAGCACACGCTGGTGGGTATTTGTGGGTGAACACTGAAGCACACGGGTCAAGTAGAAAGGAATCCGATGTACAAATTTATTGTAAAAAGTATTCGATCCCTTTTCAGAGGGAAATTGATCAAAGACAAGCCCCAAATAACAACTGAACTATAAAGGCTTAAGTTATTTCATATTTTTCCCATAAAAGAATTCGAATTGTTTTTATAGAGGCAAAGAGGGTGTGATGAGTGTCCTTTTTATGAATAGCGACCCAAATTCGCCGTAATCATGCCTGAAGACGACAGACTTTTGATCAAATCTTCCTCGATTTATCAAAGCGTACCACCCTTGAACCAGTGACGTAGCCGTGGCGTGGCGTGGATGCAGAGGGGGCCATGGTCCCAAGCGGCGCAGATGTGGACGGCTTTTTTACTATTTAATTCGGGCCGTTTTCGTTCAATTGCACTTGGCGTAATCTCTCTAGTTGTTTCTTATTTCCTCTTGTCATAGCCAAATCTCCTTTGTTAAAGCAACTCTTTTCGAAATTGACCGATAATGAACGTCATCTGATGAGATACCGCGTGTAAGTTCGTCAGTCAGACGGTTATTTAAATTGTAGGTTCGCTCAGCAAATAAAATATGTACGCTAGCTGATGGTGTTTCTACCACTGAAAGCACAGCTGTTTTTATCATTTCGATAACATAAATGAAATGACTAGACACTCCACTTGTTATATCTGGTCCATAGGGGTAGCTGACGTATGAAACACCATCTTCAATGAAGCTGACGATTATTTTTATCATTATTATTATTTTAACTAAAAGTTGACAAATTTTCAAGAGGAGTGAAATAATTAAAATAAAAAATTGACGTGTTTTCAATTTTGTCAAGGTCAGCGATACCCCAACTGGAGCGCTGGCCTTTGGATCCTTAAATGATTGCCCGAGAATAAACACTTCCTCGGGTGAAATGATTGTGTCCATTCCAGCGCTACACCCCGGACTATTTAGTTTTCTTCAATTTCACAAAATTCCTTCCCCACCCCCTAACAAAACATCAAACCCTATACTTGAATAGATTCCACTAGAAAAAATAAAACACACACCCTGGATAAAATCAAACAAAATAAAAATCGCCGTAAATTATCATTAAATAAACACTCACCCCAGTTGAAAACTAGTTGAAAACCAGTCAAAAGCACAACAGCAACAAAAATTGATTTTCCGCATCTTAAAAAAAAGTAAATTTAAGCAGGGAAAGGGGAGGGTGGGGTACACACAATGTTACACTAAATTCTGAAAAGCTAACAACAAAAAACGATCACAGCAAAGAGAAAATAATGCCGAAAAAATAGAGAGAACGAAAAAAAAACGAAGAAATAATATGAAAATGTATAAAAAAAGTGGGGGTAAAAGATAAGAAACGAAAATGTTAGAAATTTTTATGTGCTCTGAATTTTTATCGCTCTTCAATGAATTTCCACGGTAGGAAATTTGTGTGTGGGTGGGGGGTGTGTAGAAGGGGGTGC
Source organism: Thereva unica (assembly GCA_949987705.1). Lineage (NCBI taxonomy): Eukaryota > Metazoa > Arthropoda > Insecta > Diptera > Therevidae > Thereva > Thereva unica. Next base: position 4,800,884 of record OX465286.1, read on the forward strand.
AAGGAAACAAAAAATTGACATTGGGAAAGTAAAAGATTTCACGAATCGTTACCAGAGAAAACAATGTGGCTATAGTATAGATACCCCACAACCCTCTTCTACACTTCTACCTATTTATCCATTGCTACTTCCTTCCCTGTCACCACCCCTTTTCCTGTATGTGAAACACCGGCAATCTACAAAAAAATAAAAAATAAAGGAAAAAAGCTGATGGTGTTACTCTCCTGTGTATAAGTCGAGACGATGGTGCTGCTGCGATTGTCAAGAGGTGGTTTTTCTTTTTATATAAAATTTTTTTTTATTTGGTGGTGGTGGTGGGTAGCGCAAACTAATACGAGCCAGTAAACTGCATCCTTAACAATGACAAGGAAATTCGTGACTTGAATACTAATCGCGTGAAATCTAACAGGGGAGGGCACTCACACTATATACATACTCTTAGCTGCACATTCAAGTCTGTAGCAACACCATCTTCACGCCATTAGATAGAGGATATTACGGGTAGTACTCCCCTCCTGCCATCAAAAGGTTTTGCGGGGGATATTCTTAACTCTATTTAAGGAGTTAAAAAATATGAGTGTGCTTAAGACCACACTTTAAAAGTAAAACTTTTGCTCAATAACTACCGGTACTATTAAAATATTAACCAGCGAGTACTATGCAATAGAAATAGTGGAAGGTCTGTCGGATAGAGATAGTACCCTTCCTTTAAGTATTGAAGTACAATCGCACCTCGGCGCATTTCCTCGTATATGTACGTTAAAGAGTAGTAGTAGTACATTACTTTTGAACCAGGACAACTTGAGGACTCAGTACAATTTGTGCCCGACAAATGTACTGTCTCGTGAAAGTCCGGATCATCCCGTGTTTGATTCGTTTTTGTATTGTTTTCAAATTCAAATCAAATTCGAGAAGCCTCTCCAATTTCATCCTTACCATGTGTAGACAGCGCTGGCCCTAGGGAAGAGCGAGAGGAGTGGTCGTTCTAGGCTCCAGGTAGCAAGGGGCACCAAAATGAATGCCGAAAACCACGGAGCGAAAAATAAAATTTTGTTGGGGCTGCGCGGCAGGGGGGCAGGGGTGGAGCACACTTGCGTAAAAGAGATAGGATAAAACGGCGACGATAGCTTTAGCAATGCACATAAGTTATTTTTATCATAATTTGCGTCGCCTAAGCCTGTATGTGACCTTCTGTAGTTTCGCGCCTACCAAGTATTCTCCCATCTCGAGCCTTCCTCCATCTACTGTCATATGTCTTCGTGTTTTCGGCTCTTCTTTGGCGTTATCTTGACACCTTTTTTTACCTCGGTTTTGTCTTTCAGGTGATTTTGTTTTGTTTCTTTTAAGTATTGGGTGGAAGTACTAGAGCCGCGATGTGAGCCAATTCTATCATAAGCAGCCACACTATCCCAAATTTTTAAAATAATTAGGATGACAAAGGTAATTCGTTTGCTGACATCCTTTCTATTACGCCCTTGGTCGAGCAACTCGTGTTGCACCTGTTGCACCATTCTATACCGAATTACAGAATAACGTTTGCCTCATCGCAATCATAATTCTCGGTTTTAATATATTTGTAACTAACTAGTTCAGTTTCGCCTATGGATATGCAATTATTTAAGAAAAGACTAGAACTCCTTCCACTCAAGCAACTGATTCTTCTTTCAGTATTTTTAAATCTTTATCAAGGTATAAGAATATTGTTAGTAATAAACAAAAGAAAAAGGATTTTTTCTTCTATTTAAACCAAAAAAGAACCCTCTCAACTCTTCTCTAAACAACAAAAATATAACCTGTCCATTGCACAGTGTGCACAACAAGATGGATTAGTTCATAAATCTTCAACAAACAACCATAACGAAAAAAGTCTAAAAATAACAAATATACAAAAAGAAACAAAACTGTAAGAAAAGCCACCCCCAAGTACGCCCCCGCCCCCAGGAATAAACCCAAGGAAACTAGAATGAATGAATCCTTACAAAAATAAATTAGCAAGCAAGAACACAAAACATAGAAAATAGAGCTTGAAGAATGAAAACGGAATGAAGCCGAGATTCTCTATTTAAGAAATAAAACAATGGGAAATCCCTTCTTTAGTATCTAATTTGTGCAAAAACCACTTTTCTTCTTAGTGATTTTTAGATTTATCCACTTGCTGCAACCCCTCCCTTCCCCTATATATTTCTATAATATGAAGGAGACGACCCTCTGTGTTGTGTGCTGCGAGTTGTGGGCTTTTAATGCCCTCAAGAATTCAATTCATATCATCCACTTCAATCCGTCCGCCCTTGACAAAATCCACGATTAAGTGGAACTTATCTCTTGTGGCATCTAGGATGAGTTTAGCTGTTAACATAATCCTATCATTAATTAACAATGAAAACGAGTGTGTCTGTGTGTGAAAGAGAAAGAGTGACATCGTCCAACATTTGATTACTAAATGACTCTCTAAATACATTCTATATTATCCATCCAGTCATCTACTACACATCCAGTATTCAACCACTACACCACACCACCATCTCGTAATCGGTTTTATCTTAATGTTGCTCTTTTCTTGTATCGTACTGAGAGGGAACCCCTCAAAGCCCGGCCCCTCGTTCTTGATCCGTGTTTATAAATACATACATATATTATATAAGTTGCTTCTGTTACTACATTACTGTAAATCAACCTACCCCCAGCGCCGTCGTCCCCGGCTTCGTTCATCTTGCTGCTGCATCACCATCCAAAAAAAAAACGAAAATTTCTTCTCATTCTCATCCCACCCCCCTCTATTTTCCAAATATGGTGTATAAGTCAGGGAGGGGGAGTGGTGAAGCACTGGAAAATGTTGGTCTGGTGATTTTGCATTTTGACTCGCTTGCACTTGACTGATTTTAAAGAGTATTTTTATTGCGCGATTTTCAGCCTTCGTGGCAAGCAGCAGCAAACTTTAGTCCTAGTTCACTTTTCACTAAAAAAAATCGTTTCTAGCCATCCTTATCCCCTCCGCAGCGCCATCACCCCCTCCCTACACACCCCTCTATCCTAACACGTAAAGGAAAAAAATTCAAAAACAAAAGTGCCAGTTGCCAGGAAGCCCTTAGCAGAAACGATTTCATGAAATAACTTTGTCAGAAGTATAAGTGAACGTGCCAAGTGATGAATGGGCTTAGTGAAGATTGGCAGAGACGACGGGCCAGGGGGAGGGCACGGTGGTGTACGGTGGTGGGTCGAAAAGCAGAGGTTCGACACAATCTTCAATTCCTAATCTTATGAAATGGGGTGAACCAGTTTTGAGTGCGAGGGGGCTCGAGGTGACGTAGGCTCCAACTCTCTCTCTCTCTATTTTCCTTCCCCCTAACACCGCCAACTCTCTTTTCAATGAAAGTAAATTGTTTAACGAAAGATAACGAAATAAACTAGGGGTTGAAAATGCTTGAAATATTCTCTCGAGTGTGTCTGGCAAGATAAAATATTGGTGTTAAAATTGTGTTCACCCACCCCCTTTTACTTTTCATCATTTCCATCAATTTTTGCGCCACCCTTCTCTTCTTCCTCTTGCACAAAAAAAAAAACTATAAAACAACTTTCAAGTGCTTAAATACAAACTAACTTCCCACAACCCCCACAAAATAAACTGTGCAGTTAAAAGAGAGAGAGAGTGAGAGAGAGAAAGGGGCGAATTTGTTAATTCAAGTAAATTCATCCTGTTGGTATGTAACGAAATTTAACTTCTAAAATTTGAGGGAAAAATTGCGACTAGTTTTGTAAATTGAAGTTAACCCCCAACTGCGCCGTAGTCTGGTCCCAAATCCAGGGTGTGAAAGAAGAAGGGTGGTCGACCTGCCGAATTGACCAGAATCGGGAAACCGAAGAAACTAGGCAAGAAACCGCTAACGGATCAAAGAAGAAGGAAAAATTAACCCCCGTATTCTAAAAGCAGTCACAAGTCACAACGCAATCACAAGTGTGTGCGGTGAGCCTTAAACGCTAAACTTGAAGGCCTATACTAAATGAAAAGAAACGTAGAAGAGCAAAGTTTGAGATGAAGTAGAGGCGTACAAACCAAAATAGAAAGTTCATAAAAAGTGCGAGCCGCTTGTGACTTATGACTGGTCACAATTTTAGAATAAAGGGGTAGAACTACAAAAAAAAAGATTAAGTGCGGAATCTTGTCCAATCCAGCTGTCTTCCGGGGTCCAATACTTCTGTATTTGACTACATCGAGAACAATCCCTTCAGCTCCAACAGTGTGTATCATGTTACATCGTTCTCTTGCGTATACAGTGGAGATCTTCAAGTAACTAATCGTCCACTATTCGTTATATCTCTTCGTATCGATCTTTGTTACTGCTTAAATGTATTCGTTACCAGACTGACCTTGTTCAATACTAATATCTTAACCGAGAATGGCAAATTCCCCTATGGAAAAAAAAGTGTTCACTAAGGTATACCCAGACACCTGATATTTATCTAAGTCAACATCAAGTCAAATTCGTGTTTGAGAGGGCTTATTTTTATAGCTGGCATACGACAGAGACGAGCTCTCAGGTTTCGTTCGTTCGTATAGTTTTCTTGGATTTAACGACACTTGACTCAATCCCCGTTTCCGTGGGCGCCTAATCTGAGTAAACTCAGGGTAAACTTTGCATGGAAACTCAGTACATGTCCCAAATCCAGATAGACATCGTTTGGTTGTCATGGGTAGATTCTAGGATGTCTTTCATTAAACCCGGACTCATATGGACTATTTTTAGTACTATTTTTAATACTATTTTTAATACTTTTCTCATTCAAGCTTCTAGGGTCGAACGTTTTTAGTATGTTACCGAATCTCTTGACCAATTTCATTATTTCTTTTTTTGAATGAACATAAAACCTCATTAAACACACTCTTTAAAAAAAATGTTGTTCCAAATTTAGTGCTTTTTGCTTCACAAAAGAAATATGTTAAGTACAACCTGTCTATAAAGGCGCCCTGCTCCTCCCCCCTCCCCCGCGAACACCAAATCATTAAGCAAGTATATTAACCTGGTTATTTTGTAATCGCGCACGAAAAAGAAAAAACTCTGTTCATTAGTGCTGAAGTAGAAGCAAAAAAAAATCGCTTTAATCAAAAGCTATCAAAAATAAAATCGCCTCAAATGGAACTTTTGTGCAAAACTTCCGCAAGTTAACCATTTTCCTAATGAGTTTTATGTGCGCCCATGTTTTAACCGTCTCAATATTGAGCGTAGTTAGTTACTTTTCTGTGTGGGGTGCTCTCATGAGCCGAGCCACCTCCCCCTCCCCCGCCGGGACTCCCTCGGTCTTTGCATTCATCTACACCCGGTGTGCATATCCTTGCGTAGAGTTAAAGAGTGAAGAGAAGAGAGGTGCACCCAGACTCCTCTCGAGGATCGTAGGCGCGCACAAACTTGAAATTATTGAGGCAAATAAGTTCTGTTCCAAGGAGAAGTTCTAGGAACCCTTTAACCATGCTATGTTCCTCCTCCTCCATCGTTTATATCACCATCATTTCGCGGAACAACAGTAACACCACACAGGGGGTCGGGGGTGCATACAAAATTCACTAGCAGGCTAGAGTATCAGACAACGTAGACGTCTGCTGGTATGCAGTAGGCAAATGATGCACCTATTCGCCTTGTCAAGTGCATTCATTCATTCATCCTGCCTCCGCCCCACCCCCCACCCGCACTTACATACCTCCGCCGTGTTACAACATACACATAACACCATATCTGCATATTTACCTATACATGTATAGGCACGAAGACGGAGCTTAGCTTCATCACATCAGGGGTCTCACGCATGCATGTGAAATGGAGGATCCTAGCTCGGCGCGGCTGCAGGTGAATCCGTCGTGGCTACAAAATACTTAAGTACACTTCTAGAGTCGCTCGTCGTTCGGGGTTAGCGCGGCACCGGTTTGGGGATTGGCGAGATCCTCCAACATATATACCTATGTACATATAACAAAAAACAAGCCCATCTGATGGATGATGCCACCATTGCCTGGGCGCCCACATAAAATGAATTACGTGTAATTGTTTTTTTACTTATAAGGCACGAGAGCCAGGGTGCGATGTGCATCATTTACATATAAATGCACATGAGCTCCTCACCTGTGCGCCGCGCCAAGGGCAGGTGCATATTTCTATACATATAAAGCATTTATTTATACATACATATATTTTTTTTCATTTTCCACTGCAAAAAAAAAGCAGCAAACCCAACCCAGAGCGCAGAACAGAACAAAAAAAGTTTCTGGTACTTCCACATGTAATTGAAAATGCATTTTAATTAATTTAGAAAATATTTTAGTCGAGAGGAGGCAAAGCGCAAAAATATGTGCAGTTGCGATGCATAAAAGTGCATGAAAGTTGTGCTCATGTTTAATCAAAAAAGCATATTTGCAAACAGACGGAATTTGATGCTTTGTTGCCGATTGAATCTAGAAGAGGTATTCGGGAATTTCTTTAGACTCTTCAGTAACCCCTGCACACGGTTTCCTGCAACACAATTTCTCCCTTATGCCCTTTACCATATTTTCCATTCTATCTCGTTGGGCCTATTGTGCGAGAGAACTTTTATCTGAAACCCATTCCTCTATATTCTGGATTATCTCGCTACTATCTTGAGTAAATATAAGACTCCAGGACGTTGGAATGTAGCTTAGGCGAAGGGAACTCCTATAGATGGTTGCAAGCTAGTCTAGACTTAGGTCGCAGACGATCACAGATTGTCTCAAAAAAGGCATTCCAGGACTCCCTCTTTCACCTATGGAACTCCCTGAGACGCCCTTTATAGTTGTCCCAGTCCGAATTCAAGTTAGACCGTTTGACCTTTCTCCTTTTAGATCTTAGTTGGAGAAGCTTGCTGTTCCACCAAGGGGGTTTGGATTTATCTCTGTATTTCCTAGTGGGACAGGCTGGTTCTAAAGCATTATTTAGGAGAGGTTGCTTCACCTGATATTCGAGATCTTCAGTGCTCCAAGAGTGGGTGAGAACATCCTCGGGGAGTGATCTTTCCACTACTTGTGCCCAGATTCCTGTAACCAGGGGCCCTCTTCACAGTTGAGCACATATTGACTTTAAAAAGGGTGACTCTGTGGTCAGAAAACAAGTATTCACTGGATACTCTCCAGTTTTCTACACGGTTGAGCAGGTATGGGGAAACAAGAGTAATATCCAAGACTTCTTGTCTTACCTTGTGACGAACGTCAAAACCAAACAAAAGGGTGCTATGATTAAGCTGGCCAGGGTGCAAAGACTGGCCTTTCTTGGTATCACAGAGGATAAAAGCACCTGTCTCACTGCGGCTATAGAGAAAGAGGCTCTGGAGGGGGTGCTGCATCTACGGGAGCTATGCTCCTCTAAGCCAGGAGACCCCTTCTGGATGATTTATCGATCCTGAGGAAGCTAAACCAGGAGCCAATGATATCATTGTCCGATACCATTCCTGCCACTCTTGACTTCGACAAACCGTTTATGACGATTATTCGAAGTAGGTCAGAGTGGCAAGATGGCAGGCTTCTTTTTAGAGGATATTGGTATATGAACGGTTCTAAGACCGATAAAGGGGTAGAGCTCGGCGTATATGACCCAAGGAGCTGTTCGCTTAACTACCATCTAAATAAAATAGGACTGGTAGCCGATTGTAGGGGCAGCTCCCGAAACTGCGGAGCACTTGCTGTGCGACTGTGAAGCTACAGTCAGGAAGAGATTAAGCCTCCTCCATCGGGACTTTTCTACTCCCAGGGAGATTTGGGGTATGAACAACCTTAATGGTTTTTAAAGACGGGAATGGCACAATGGACCAAACAAAATAGGTCCACCAGTCTTGCTAATCACTAATTGGGGATGGGTATGTTAGGGTAAGGTAGGGAGGACGACTGTTCGCTACGTTCGAGAACGCATTGCCCAGGGTGAACCAGCGTGATCGACTCTTCACGCATACGTGGAGGTCGTCGTCATTTCACCCCATATAAAACTGTAAAAGTAAAGGTTCCACCCTACCAACTTCCAAGGCTTATGAGTCATCAACATCAAAATTTTGGGGTTTTTAAAGAACTACCCTTCTCTCAAAAAATATGTAGTTAACCCCCCAAAATTGGAAAGCTTGGACAATTTCCTATGAATAACGTCCGGCCAACTTTTATGCTACGGCCTTTATTCCTTTACTTTTGGGGATATTAGGCTCTCCTTCCCAACTGACCCTGCATTAACTGCGCGTATCTACACACGTCTTTCTATTTTTATTGCAAAGGGAAGCTTCTATATATTTTCTTTGTAGTTGTATGTCGCAAAAAAATAGATTTACCAAAAAAGTATACAGGTGGGTGAAAGTAACAGAAGGAGAGGGGAGCATGCTGGTGGTATGTCCTTGTATATTAATCTAAAAATAGCATAGCTTATCAGGAAAAAAGAAGCGTAAACATTCAAAATAAACCTGGGGAGAAAGGAGAATGAACGACAAAAAAAACAAAATACAGGACGACGAACAAGCATGGCGAAAAACTTTACAGACGGTAAAAAAGTGTGCTTGAATATAATTGGACGAAAGTTTGTTTGTTTGCCCTGCTTCTTTGTGTCAGCTTTTATCGGCTTGTGGATACCTCCTTTTCAGCCTACCTGATTCCTTAAGTATATACACAAAAAAAAACGGAGAAGACGAGGAGATGTACTTTTCTTAAGCATGTTTTAATAAAAGATTTGTGTTCCTTAACAGAGCAACGAGAATAGCTAACTTTTCTGGTAAGGGGGGTAGGGGGGGACATTTTTTAAAAAACCTAAATTTACTCAAATTAGCCCCGACGGATTGAAGGTGAAGTTAGTAGGGTGAGAAAACAAGCGAAGGGGTGATAAATAATAAAAATAAAGTTTCACGTTGATTACATCCCCTAGAGGCATTTTTACGAACTAAATTATGATAAAAAAAAATGTTTTTCAAGTCTTAATTTTGTTTTTTTTTTTACTCGCTTGTTTCAGGTAAATGGAATCGATGTTAGTAACTTACCCCACGAGGAGGCGGTCCAGCTATTTCTGAAGGCACAGGAGCCGATTATTGTTGAAGTAAGACGCAGGACCCAGGACGATGGTAATAAATTGAGCCTGTTTGATGAGCCGACACCGCCATCATCATCATCATCGCCGGCATTAGCTGCTATACAATCATCACAAGGGAGCCACCCCCACCCCCACCAATCGCAGCAGCAGGTTGCCAGGAATAAAAACTTATTAAGCACCGGATGCCAGACTGATATTACGACATCGGCGGTGGTGGCTATTTCTGGCACAACAGAACAGCGGGGCGTTGATGCGGATGCTGTTGCTGTACCAAGTCCGCAGCATTGCTGTCACTCAGATGGTGGAGCGAACGTTTTTAATGAGTGTCTTGCGCCAGAGATCGATATTGAGGTAAGAAGATTTACACACGTTCATTAATTGTGGGTTGTTAACTTTGAAATTAATTTTGTTGGCTTTGTGGACAGTGGACTACAATCCAAAGGGTTGAAGTTCGATTTTCCGCACATTCATGGATATGTTTCTCGTTTTTCTACCTCTACCGCCTAGAGTAACGAAGATCTAGCTGGAAAGATAGTAGAGAGGTGATAACACTGGTCAACAAGAGATCGCTTCTTCCCCGATGAACCCCCTTAATCTAATTCTTCTTTAATCGTTCGAACTAAGCTTGTCTAAGGGATCGATGGTATAAAATAAAGCGTGGCTCCTGAACATAGATTAGGTATCTGGTACTAGAAATCGAAGGGGTGTTGCTGCAGGTGATGGTTTAATCCCGTGGGATAAAAATTGAACCCTAATAGAAGAGGCAAGAGTGTGGGCGTGTCTCTGAGCTAACTCTAAACCAACTGGGAAATTCCAAGGTATCATGTCGAAGTTGTTGTCCTGGTTAAGGAAAGAGTCCATGCCTACATGAGACCTACATATATCTCTAAACAAGTCAATCAAGGGATCCTTAGCAAAAGATTCATCAGAAGAGCTGCTAACATGGTGCAGATCTAAGCAAGATATGCGCGATAAAAGCCTCTTCTGTTTTTCCGTGCTCACAACGGACGGATCGAAAGCCAGTGTTTCCGTCGCAGCCGTATCGCCGTGGAACAACTTACCTCAGTCCATATTCCCGAACTCATACAACACCCAAGAGTTCAAGTGCAAGATTCACCACCATCTCCTCCAACACCCACCCGACTCTCCCTAATCTATCCTATCTTTCTCTCTATCCTTCGAGCTAAGCTTACTACTAGACATTGCACCATGACGTGTACGACATGACGGACTAATAGTACAAAGGATGACACCTAAGCTTAGACTATCATATAAAAAAAGGCAACAGCAACATTTGCCTCGCTCAAGTGGTGCATATGGAAACGACCGAATATTATTATCAAGACGAAAGTACGCCTACCGTTGATCCTTCCGATTCTTCTTTATGGATCGAGGTCTTCCAAATGCGATACTTGAGGCAGATTCTCGTTGTCTCATTCCGCGATTGCCTTCGAAAGGAGTCAGTTTGACAAAGATGCGATCAACAGACACTGGAAATCCAAAAATGTCGACTACGGTGGTTTGGACATGTTTGCCGAATGGATGATAACCGCTCTGGAGAGACCGTGAAAACCTGGCTAAAGAATACCGAGGGCGACTTAAAGAATCAACGATTATCAGTTATCGAGGCTCGAGACGTCGCCAAAAATTGTCAAGAATGAAGTTTGAAACCCAGTGGCACCGTCAGCAGCGTATCCATTGCGGGGTCGACCTGTTCCCAACCCAGGTAGCGGAGCTGAGTCGAGTTCAGTCGATCCTAACTCAACTCGACTCGCGTCTGTGCATAGTTGGACTCAACCTGGGTTCAACCTGAATTCAACTAACTCATCATTTGTACGTACTGATTTGCAGGAATATAAACTAATCATTTAAATTCGCCCTTGTTACCTAGCTGCTGGCATTTTTTTTGTTTCTACTAAACAAAACAAAAACAAAATAGCCATATCCTTTCACAAAGGCCGCATTTTTTCCTTTTATTCAAAGTCAAATATTTCATTCGTTCGTTCATACAACAAAGCAGATTTCATGTTCATTTTTCGTGTTCTATATTCACATGTATATTTATAAGTGTGCACCCCGACTCATTTATCCCTTTTTTAAAGCCACTTCCTTCCCCTTGCCCTGCTTCTTTCATCCCCGCTCTGCTTCCTCCGTGTTTGCTTAGCTTTAAATGTCCATGGGATCGCTAGAATGGACACAGATCCTTTTTTTGGTATTTGAATTTCAAATTCAATTCAATCACATTCCTCAGGAAAATGCTGCTGCGGGATATTTGCTTGATGGACAGACGCAGACGAACGGACGGACGGACGGGTGAACGGTTTGGTCGACAAAAAAATATAAGTGTACGGGCGGCATATTCCGGGGAGAGCGGACGGAGGGTCATGCCGAAATGAACGAAACGAAAACGACAGGAGTGTGACGACGGGCTCTGATGGTCATATTTAAATATTTTCTCTCATTTTGTTGTTGTTGTTGGAGCATCCCCTATTTTCAGAATTTTCAAGCCGCTTTAATTTCCATTTCAATTTTTCAAGGACGAATATTATTTCAAAGGTCAAAGGACTTATGGTACTGGTGAGAGAATGAGAGAGAGAGAGTGAAGGGTGTATGATGGTTAATAAAAACAGTATGAGCTGAATAGTAGAAGAGAAGTGAAGAGTGTGGGGGGGGGGTGGGGTTGTATGCAGGACGGAATGGATTGAAGGTTGGCAAAATTGAAAGAAGGGTCTCGTCTGTTCGCCTGCTTCACCCATGCTGAGGTACACATCTAATCTAGCAGATTTTATCACGAGTACTTCGTCAACATGCGAATCCATCTGTTTTCCATGCTACTGCTGCTGTTTAATCCCCAAACCCAGAGAGGGGGGAGAGAGTGGAGCACAAGGGCCAATGAAAGGCATTTCTGCGATACGAAGAAGGAATGGCGATAGCGCGATGAATGCGAAGGGAAGATGGGAGCAAGCGGAGTAATGGGGAAAGAATGAGTAAATTTAAACAGAAAAAAGGAAAACATCCTGGAAACCGTGAACCAGACATTGCTATAAATCAAATGATGAAAGTTATTTGGAGGCTCCTTGGTGTCTTGTTGTTGTTGCTGCTGAAATGACTTGTCACTATCCCCTCGAGCCCCACTCCTCTATCCACCATACAACAAACACCCCACCCCGCCCGCCCGTCCACCCCAGGCAAACTACCCTAGCGCATACAAATTTCTATATAAATATAAAAAGCGAGAGCTGGAGAACCAGCTGTGAATGGTTTGTGGCAAGAAGAATGAATATTCATGATGAGGCAAAGTGATCCTCTCCTCTTCTTGTTGTGTCGTATTTATTTCACATATCACCCATAATGTGCTGTGACTATGTGTAGTCATAGTCGCGCTGTCGGAAATATTCCGTTTCCCAGACCTAGACCTGCAGATATCCTTCTCTTTCTCTGAATGGCTTGACAGGATCTCTCAAGAGATAAGGGTGCCCCGTTTTCCTATCAGTCATCGCTTGCCTCCTTCTACACTCTAATAATAACCCCAAAAAACACCCCCACTCTATACACCACACACACACTCTCTCTCAATCCAGCAATCATTCTGCTTGAGCCACTGAAGTGGAGGAAGGGATGAGTGTGTAAAGATTATATGTGTTTGTCGTGCTGTTGTTGTAATATATCCTAAAGAGCATGTATACCCAATGTTTTTGCGCCTTTACAAAACCCGGATGAGCACCACGAAAATTTTCGTGGCATTGTGGTATAAATTACTTCCAATGATGGAAGCGCGCGGCAAAATCATGACTTTGGTTTTACTCTGCAAAATCAGCCAAAAACTCTATTCTACTATCATCGCCCCACCCCCGGCCTGTTCGTGGTGCCGCCGCCAGCCAGCACCAGCCACCACAACCCCTTATGACGCATAAAGTCCTCTTATCAGTTGAGAGTTTCGTGGTCCGTTTATGTGTTTCCCTTTTGCGAACAAGACCGGAATACGAATTGTAGATTTCTTTAGTGCAAAGATAAGGATTCTGAATGAATGATTTACTACTCCTCTATAGGTCTGCTGGCAACAGTGGCAGGGTGTAGGGAATTCATCCCTTGTTCTCGTGCAGGGATGTATGTACGTGACAGAAATGCATTTTTATGAGCTTCGTGGGTGCATGTAATTTCCGTTGGTGAATGAATGGCGGTGGGTGGATAGAGTGACACTTTGTAATATTTTTTATGGTTGATTCTAGGTGGAGGAGAATGAATTTTGATGGGTGGACTTTTGATTGAAATTTTCTTTCAAATAGGAATTTGCTGGCTTGTAGTTTATGATTCTTGTTGATGCTCTAGGTCATCATAAGAAAACGGCATCAGATTGTGGCTTTACGCGATCACAGGCACAGAAGTGCATACAAGTACGATCATTTGCGAGGAGTCAGTTAAGTTACCAAGGGATTTTGAGGGATTCAATAGAATTAAGCAAGTGAAACTGTCGAATTGCGGGTCTTGATCTGTAAAGTCAGACATAATCAGCGTCAGAAAGAATTGAACCTATGTCTTATTTGTATCCAGGGCACGAAAATTGAATAGTCAGTGAAATATGTGTCTAAGAGCAACGCTGGATAAGAGGCGGAACTGGGACGCTCTGCAAGTCACGGCCACCCTCAAGTGCAGCAGACCAGGTCAGCCTGCCTCGCTATTGCTGACCTGTCCCACAGCTGCATTGGAAATCTGCCGCCATAAATGCCTTAAGACTCTCTGAGATCTCATCGAACTGGTCCAAGTCAAAGGGCACATGGATATCCTCATCTACCGAGGATATTTCAATTTGCCGCGTATCCGACCGTATGGTTGCTGAACTGCGCGTTCCAAAGGAAAATGAAAGCGTTTGGGAAGAATCCATCCCTCCTGAGGTCAAAGAAACCTCTAAAGGCCACACTGGTATCAAGGTCATTGAGGATGTGGAGAAGCTTGCGAGGGAGGTGTCTGAGATGCAGAGACGTCCAGAGCCACGAACCTTTCCGTGTCATCTCATGTTCCACCTGCAAGTCCCTGATAGATGACTGGCTGGGGTTTAGGGACTGGCCTAACTATTGGCACAGAATACCTAATATACAGAAGGAACAACGCCGAACAAAAGGTTTTATAATTTTTATTTTAGCTAAGCTTTTACTTGAGAAAAAGCTTTTACCAATTTAAAAAGCTACTATAGGTCTAGGACTTTTTCACGGTCAATAAGATTATTCCAAACCGTCAGTTCGGTTTCGAGAAACTGCACTCTACTGAGCTCGCCGTGCTTCATCTTCTGGTGAGTGTCATCTAAGGGAAAAAAAGTGTCCACCAAAAAAACTATGCACGAACTCCGTTGAGGAGGACTTAGTTAAGTCCAAGTGATTGCAGAGGATTAGCCAAGACCCGAGCCAGCACGGAGAGAAATGCTGAATCGGAAGAGCTTCCAAGATTTCGAGAATAACTAGGATGCATGAAATTTATTATTGGTGATTAGATTTTATCAGTTTCTTTTATCTTTTTCATCTAGGAAATCACATTACGAAAATCACGCAGCGACGAGAAGCTCGGCTTTACAGTAAGCTACAGTTCAGGCAATGGCTCAGCATCAGAATGCGGCTCCGATGATGATGATGACAATGATGACGATGATGACGATGATGACGACGATGATGAAGATACATGTGCTGATATTTACATAAGCGATATCCTACCAGACAGTGTAGCAGCACGAGATGGTCGATTGCGACAAGGTGATCAAATACTTCAGGTAATAATTGGCCAAAAAGACAAAAGTGTTTATTAATAATGTAAGTATGTGTTTTGTTGTTGTATCCAATGGACAGATAAACGGACGTGATGTTTCTAATAAAGATGAAACGGAATCACTTTTTGCAGAGAGTAAGGACGCTGTTACGTTGCTAGTTAGTCGGTGCCTTTATACAGTAAGAAGCTAACATTTTTTTGATATATTTGAATATTTCTAAAGTAGACGCCTCTTTTCCTCCTTCCAACTGTCTCCTGTGTAACAAAAGGATGACGAATTTTTAGATTCAGCTGTTTATTGCGATGATAAGGATAATAATTTAGGACAATCATCATGTGAATGCGAACAAAACACATTCTCATCGAAATCATCAAAATCAAACTCAGAGAACAATTGCAACAAGCTGCAGTCGATCGTGCAGATTGACACATCAGTTTGCGACCACTTAAGTCATGCAAATATAAAGGCGCAACTGGAATCGGTTAACAAGGAGATATCCTTGCTCAATTCCCAAATATCGAACATGAAGCTGCAGAAGGCCATCACCACAGCAGCCACATGCCAGCAGCAGCAGCAAAAGAATACACCGGCGACGATTGTTAAGAATAAGAAAATTGAGAATTTATTAAATCAAAACTACAAGCGCGAACCGCCACGAATACCGTTCATACCAGCGCCACCTATCGAGCCAGATATTGAGCATATTTACGAGACAATACCGGAGGACTCGGAAACTGATTCTTATTATTGCTCACCCTATGAAAGTAAGGAGCGGAATCGCGTTGAACAGTGGCTGAAGTCGCAAGATTGCACAACTGGTGGTGGCGGATTAGTAGGAACAGCAGCAACAACAACTACTACAACTACAACAACAGCCGCCCTTGTTCATCTAGCAAATACCTGTGCTGCAGGCAGCGGGGGTGGTGGGTCAACGTTGAGGGCAACGTCCAAGGATTTTTACCTGAATCACATCGCATGGAACAGAATCTGCAAGAACAATTCCAGCGGGGAGGACTACGAGAACAGCTCCAGCGCATACAACACCGGAGGCTCGTGCAACAGCAATCCGTTGACTTTTGAGCTCAAGTCTGATGACAAGAATCAAAGGTAAGAATGCACCAAATACGAACAATGCAATTTTTGTTTCAAAATGGCTGCATTTTTGTATTGTAATAAGAAATTTAGGTCTGCACTTCAAACTAATCATGAAAAACATTTTCCTTATTTTTTTGTTCTGTTTTCATGCTGGTTGCCGCCGCGTTACAATTTTCATACTGGTGCTGGTGGCCACAACAAAAACTTCTGCAGCAGTTCAACATTAGTTTTCCGTCCGTACAGTAGACAGCTGGAGTCGATTGAGAACTGCAAACAATGTCAGCGGTATCGTAAGGAAAAATTAAGTCCAAAGAACAAGAAACTTTCCGTGAAAGCCGCAGAAGGTAAAAAAGTTTCTCAATTTCAGAGGGGACCCCCGACCCCCACTTTCCGCTCTCGAAAAAATAAAAAGTTTATTATTAATTTATATTTCAACGCTTTTTTTTGGTGTTTTTTTAAACTAATCTTTTTTTTCTCTTTCTCTGCTATTTCATACCCCGGTCGGTCGCTATCTCTTGCACACAGTGGCTGCAGCTACCGTGACAGCAATTACCTCGACGACGTCGTCTCGTAGTCACCAGCAGGCACCGGCAGCAGCGCCATCTGGTATAATGTACACCAACGTTGAGAATTTACGCCAGACAATAAAGTTGCAGCAGAAACTGTTCCGGAAGTCTCTGATACGACAAAATTCAGCTCCGCAAGCACGAGCAGCAGCGAGTACTGCTGCAGCTGCTACCACCAATACTGCCGCTAGCACCACTGTGGCCACCGCTACTGCTGCGATGAATAGCATCATCACAACCAGCAGCAGCAGCAACCCCCACTATGCAGGAAGCAGCTATGTAGCGCCTAGCTTAAGCCAATATCAGTTTGTGAGCAGCCAACAGGTGAGAGTAGTTTGTATATAGTACAGTAGAGAATTTTTGTTCTTGCTGCAACAATATATTGCGGCAGAGTTTTAATTTGAGGTAGAAAATTTCGTTGTTTATAAAAACAAAACAGATTGTAGAAGATGCAATCGTAGATTTTTTTCTGAGATGGTTGGTCAGCGAGATCTGTTATATTTAAGTATAACGACACAATCGAGGAGCTACTATGCTACTTTCTGGAGTTCGCATAACCGCGTAGAAACTTTTTTGTGCAGGGTTTAGCCATATCTTAAGGCCCCCCTTTTATACACAGGTCGCCGGCAGGCCGTGGCCGAGAAAGTTTTCGCCTTGAGGCCAAGAATCACAGACCATTCCAGGGCAGAACCTGATATTCCAAACTTTAGTAATTTTGCAATTAGTATGGCGTGGTCCACTTGATCGAAGGCCTTGCTGAAAACAGTGTACACAGCATCCAATTGATGGCCGCTCTCCATACCGCATAGCAATTCGGACATAAGGAGCATAAGGTTAGAAGTTGTTGAACGTCCTTTCCGAAAACCATGTTGTTGTTCGTTTAGGTATGGATTGACCTACGTCCTTCTAGAATCGGAAAACACCTCCACCAAAATAAGGGTGAAAACTGGACCGTTTATTCAATGAGTCGAAACAACTGATTCATAGGATATTTCGTCTTCTTTCTTCTGTGGGATTTTCAGAAGAAGATAGCGTTATTTTTGATATGGTAATATTTTAATAATTTAGTTTGCACCCTCTACCAGTCAGGGTGGGGGGGGGGGGGGTGGTGGTTTCCGATTCATAACCGAAAGGGGTTGATTTTATGCTCAAAGAATAGATAACAATTTTAGTAATAAGGGTTGTTCTGAGATTAGTTTCCGAGAGGGTTGCCTTTATGTATTCATAGGAGAACACATAAGAACAATCGTTCTGGCCAATATGTTGGAAAGAGTGCATTCTCATTTCAATATACCAACGGTACCTATTTACACGTATGAGAGAACGATTCTCGTGAGAGTGTTTTGGGACTAATTCCATGAGAACGAGAACGTACACTCATGAGTACTTACTGTTGGAATTCTGGCAATGCTGGAAAGGAAAAACTTTTGTGCCTCGCAGGAGCCGCCTTTTCTGTTGGGGTCATGGGTCGAGCCACACGTTATCTAAATATAAACTCTAGATTATATCTCCTAGCAAAGACACACCCCACATTTCTATTAAATTAAATAATCTCAAAAAAAATTTAAATTAAATAATCTCACCCTTTGA
Source organism: Thereva unica (assembly GCA_949987705.1). Taxonomy (NCBI): domain Eukaryota; kingdom Metazoa; phylum Arthropoda; class Insecta; order Diptera; family Therevidae; genus Thereva; species Thereva unica. Next base: position 4,818,943 of record OX465286.1, read on the forward strand.
AAAAAATAAACAAAAAGGAATCAACAAAATCCGAACAATTAGTATGGAAAGTGAAACGTCGACCAGATGGCACACGATATATTGTCCGTCGTCCAATTAAGAGTCAATTGCTGCAGGATCGTGCCAGACGCATCAATGAAGAAAGGAACTCACAAACGACAGAGGACGAAACAGTATCTGAAGTGAAAGTTGGTAAATATTGGACAAAGGATGAAAGGAAACGTCATGTAGAGAAATCAAAGGAGAGACGACAACGTCAGGAGATATTAATTGAAGCAAAAAAGAATCAAACTCAACAGTGGCTTGTGTAGCTTTAAGTATGATGAAAATGGATAATAAATTATAATTAATATTCATAATTAATAATATAAAATTAGTAAAGATGATATAATATTAATTATTAGGACCAGTTAATTAAAGAGAAAAGGCAACCATTGTACCATAAATTGATGTGATTTATTGTTTCGTTGTGGAAGGGGAAGGACTTCATGGGCTATACTACCCCCAAACACACCCTAACCTGTCTTCTATCATCCAAACAAAACAAAAAAATAATAATAATAATAAAGAAAAATACAATAATTATTAAGTTTCTGTTGCACATTCATCATTCTTAAAAAAAGTTACTTAGAATATCTCTTAACAAAGTAAACACTAGGTGGTATTCTCGTTGGCGAGGGACGTGACTACAGGGGACGCGGTAGTATGAAATTGTCGATACTTACACACGTATCGAGGAAAATGTCACTTCACACGCCACCTTGCGACAATTAAATATGAATTTTGTCGATGTGCTCACCAGAAATCTGTTAGATTGACAATGAGAATACCAATTTAAGGTCGAAGTGACACATCTGTCACGTCACGTCACTCGACAACGAGAATAAGGCTGACTTTAAACAAAATAAGAACAGAAGAGCGCATTCAAAAAAAAAATACATACATACACTGATGACGAGGGTGTGTGTTACGATAAATTCAATCAAAAATAAAATAGAAAATAAACAAAAATAAAAACTACAAGCCAAAAATGAAAATTTATCTATGTTTAGTGAAATAATAAAAAAAAAGGAAAAAATATTGTAGAAAAAATTCTTATTGTACACTTATTCTCAAGCCATTAATTATTAATCAAAAATATCCTAAACACAAAAAAAATAATTAAAAAATCTAGCGATAATATGAAATATATATTGAAAAAAAAAATAACAAACGTAGATAAATCACACCTAATAAAGTTTTTTATTTTTATTTAAACTTAGGAGAAACAAAAAAAAATAAAAAAATAAAAAACCAGGTTTCACTCACGCTCATATAAAAAAACACAGCAAAATTATTTTTTGAAAATGAGAAATACCCTCCAAAAAAATTTAATATGAAAAAACAAAAAAGAAGAAAAAGGTTGATAAGAAAGAAAGAAAAAAAAAAAATTAGAACCACCCTGTTTTAAATTTCATCAAATAATATTATTAATAAAAGTAGAGAAACAATGTGATCAAATCAAACTTTTTTAAAAAGAAAAAAAACCAAGTCTTGTGTGTGTTCTTATATGTATGAGGGCGCGATAAGGCAGATTTTTTTAAAAATATAAAAAAGAATATAAACAAATTTATATTAATTGAAACAAGACAAAAAAAAAACGTAAAGAAAGAAGAGAAGTAAAAGAAAAGAACCCACGAGAATGAGAGATAAAAATAAAAATAAAAAAAAACCACCTTGTTACCTTTATACATGTGAAATAATTATCAAAATAACGACGCCTTTAGTTTTTACAACAACCAACACAAATAATAAAAATAACATTTTATTTATTTCCTGCTCTGTAAATTTTAGTCAAGATTTAAAAAAGGAAAAAAAAAGAAATACAGAATAATTAGTCAATTTTTACATTTAATTTTAATTGTTATGATTTGTTGTTAATAAAGGCTGTGACAATTTAAAAACAACAAAAAGAATGTGTGTTTTTTTTTATTTTAGGTTGAGTGTAAGTGAGAGAAAGAGAGAGAGAGTTAGGTAAGGGGGAGGTAAGTTTTTTTGATTAAGTATTTTAGATATTCGCCACCATCGATCTCCTACAACAACCTAATGACGCGCAATAGAGACAGCTCTACAGGAACACCTAACAAACCGCGATTTAGTGTTAAAAATTCGCGTTAGAGGGCGCCGGTGGCTTAGTCTGCCTAAACATGGCCGCAGATTCTCACAATATCCGCTTCTACCACCAAGCACTCAGAAACCCAGAGGCTACCTTCTGAAGCTTCGCAGGAGCCCCCTTTTATTGGGGTCATGGGTCGAGCCACACGTTATCGGCTCAATCTCACCATTCTAGACTCTCACCCTTCTTATGAATTTACTTGGCATTTGGGACATTATCGTCGAGGCTGGTATGGCGAACGAGGCGCACAGCTCGTGCCATTAACATTCGAAACAAAACACGACGAGGGTGGAGCACCTCGCAACGCTCCAAATATAGCTAGGCCAGAAGGTAATTCCACCAAGGAGCAACAAAATGGCGAGAACGCCACCACCAAAGCGCGGTGAAAGACCCCGAACATTTAGGGCCTTCAAAGGTAGGTGAACTGAGGGTAAGCACGCCTGCGATCGCAACCAGGATCCCCCATCCCAGCTCAACGAAGAAACGCAACTGCAACCGCACATCCCAAAAGGGAAGAGTCCAGAAGTAGTGGTCGCGCCAGCACCGCTACAGGCAGTGCGCCCTATGGAAAAAGAGAACAAGGACCCATGAGGCCCTGCCTGCAAGAAGGTGGAGCGAAAGAAGAAAAAATAGAAAAAAAAGAAGACTCAAAGAGAGCAAGAAAGGTATGCAGAGATCCTTGGCAAGGTGAGGACAGATGCTTCCTTGGTGGATCTCGGAAGTAGCGTCTATTACCCCGTTTATCACTAAGGTCAACCCAGGGTTAAACTAGGTTCATCAACCCAGTCATAAACGGCAGTCATAAACGGGGGTCGTGATGAAACTAGGTCCAATAACTCAACTAGACTCAACTTTTCAACCTAGTCATAAACGGGGTGTATAGGGCCAGGAAAACGCAAAGGGGGTGGTAATCTTTTGCTGCAGCTCAAAGGGGGAGATGCAAAGACGGTGGACCTCAAACAGAAGGTCAAAACATCTATAAGCAGAGTCACTGTGGTAAAAGCCAGTACAAATAGGGTGGTTATCGAATGTAGAGCTGTGGATGAGATCACAATGAAAGAAGAAGTCTGCGAAGGACTCAGGGCCCAACTAGGACTGCAGCCGGAGAGAAGGAAAAGGATGCCTTAGGTTAAGATAGTCGTGAGAACGGGAATCGTGAAGCTGCGAAGAAGGTTCGAGTAGGCTGGGTTCGTTGCCGCCACCCATCGTTTTCGAGGCGGGTCAGGGTATAGGCATTGAAACACCTAGGTGCGGAACGTCTAGAAGATGGGCCGTTAAGACGCTCGACGCAGAGGTGCTAGAGGAAGTATTCCTGCATGATTCGAGGTCGGCAGGAGATTCCAAGGGGCAGGTGTTTGACGTCCTGCTTCCACAGAGCGTACGCACCGGTGATCTGCGCACCCTTCCCAGAGATGAGAACAGCAAAAACTCGTGTCCACTGAAGCCGAACAAGCCTTTAGGGGACCAAACGTCCTACAGACCGATGTTTCCTTAGTTGCATAGACAAACCTTTCGAGCGGGTGATATGTAGCAGAATACTCCCTAGCATCGAAAGGGAGAGGCCTGTCGGACAAGCAATTCGACTTCAGAAAGGCAGGTCAACGACTGATGCAGTCAACATGGGGTGGGCGTGGCAAGAGCCCCCTTAGAAAAAACTCACTGATAAAATTCGACGTAAAAAATGCTTTCAATTCAGCGAGGTGGAGCAAAATAGTTGTGGCATTGATCAAGCTAGGGTCACCAAAGTACCTACTGCATAGTAGGCCAGGCATACCTCCAGGCGCTTCATTGTGATTTGGAAGATGGTCCAAAGGTATTCGAGACAACATGCAGTGTTCCGAAGAGTTCCGTCCTGGGCCCTGTCTTATGGATCGCAATGTACAATTATGTGCTTGGGCTTCGCCTTCCAAAGGGAGCAGTGCCGATCGGGTTTGCGGATGACATCGGGGTGTGGTCGTAGAACAGGGCCCGGATGACATCGATTTGTATTCGAACGAAGCGATCTGGCATATAAAAGCGTGGCCAGAATGCATTGGGGTCTGAAGTTGGCTGAGCGCAAATGCTTAACCCTTTATACATTAGCGAAACAATTTTCTTAACTTAGGAAATTACAAAAACGACTACAGCCCTAACCATCGGAAATGTAAGCATGCATCTCAGAAGGAATATAGCTCCATCCCGAAGGATCAAAAACGAGCCTTTGCCCAAGCTATGTGCATCCATATATACAGCTTGTATATGTGTGTGTTTTTTTCTATTCCATAGAAACCAAACCAACAATAAAAGATGACAAACGTTTCTTCCTTACAAAAGGAGAATTTTATCCGTTCTTTCTCTACTTTAAGCTCGTTTATGCGGAAAAGTCAGTGATATCCAAGATGCAGCAAGGCTTAGCGCATGTATGTACAAATACTACAAAAAAATGAGCCCTTGCAAAGAAACACATCGCGTATAGGTAAGGCAAGTTCAAGCAAAAAACACACACTGAACAGCCTTTTTCCATCTACTTCAATTTTTATTTCTTTTTCTATTTTTTCCTCCGGCATCTTTTGTACTGAAGTATAGTTAAAGCATTTCTACAATTCCCCTTCTTCGGGCGACCCTACCCCCGATCTGTGCCTGCACCCCGAGTCCCGGCCTCCTCAACAAAGCCCTATCCACGGCTCGAACATGAACGTTTCTTGCTTTGTTAATGATTCATCTTGTACCTTTGGAATCTGCCACGTAAATAGACTCTCAAAACATTGCCGGGTCCCGGGTCTCTCTTCCAGTGGGTAGCAGCACTTTTCCTAGACACACGCACACACACGTACAAGCCAAGCCGCCCGGCCCTGCATAGGTACACTCTGTGCCCGGTATATGCACCACAATGCACAAGCTTCCTCTTGATGGAATGCTAATGCACGACGACGGGCCACAGCCGCGCTCCTTAGGAGGATCGCTGTTAATGGCTTGAGTATTTTCTCTTCTATGTTTCTTCCTTTTTTCTCCCCCTTTTCTCTTTCTCTGTAATTTTTTTTTATTTATATTTTACATTAAACTTTTTTGCAAGGATGAGATGCATGAGCCTTAATTGAAATGTCAGGATAACACTTTCATGATATTTAAGCAAGGGCAAAAGGTTAAGATAAATGGACGAGAGAGAGAGGAAGGATTGTCGAAATCGGTAAAACACTTTTATGTCCCTGCAAGGACTTCTTTTGGCTTTTTTCGTTATTAAATAAAAGGAGGATGGATTTCACTTTTGGGATCCATAAAAAGGCGTGATATGTTTCGGGATAAACAGGTTTTTTTGTGCTATAATAATAACAATCCTTTAGTCGTTTCATATATCTTCTACCGTCGCTAATGCACCCTAGGTATTTTTTTGCTATGCCACAGTTCCATATCACAAGGAAATAAGATATGTACACCGCAGTAGAAGAGCAGCCTGCAGTCGGAGGATAAAATGCCGGAGTTCCTGCAGAGCAATGTTAGGGGGTGTCCATTAAATACGACGTGCGGCGATTTTCCGAACCCCCTCCCTTATTTAATTCATTATTTAAGGATATGCATTCTAATTCAGTCCACTGCGACGACTCATGCGTTGCCTCAGGAGTGGCTACTGGAACCCATATGCAGGCCCGGCTTTAGATATGTTGGCGTCCCGTGCGAGATATATTTATGCGCCCAGAATATAGACGAAGAGGAAAGATCAGCCATATCTAACCTAACCTAGTTGAGAGCCTCATCTCAGCGCTTGATTGTGCTGAGTTGGTTAATTTTTCTTGGCCCAACTGAGAAGTGCGCCTTCTGTATTGGAAAGGTTTACTCTATTACTATAACATCATCATAAAATTGTGTTGTATTTCTCCTCTTCGCCCATTGAGGGATGCTTAGTAGTACAGCTATATTGGTCCTGTGCCCCCTATTGCGCAATCGAGCTTTTCGGTTTGTGTCTTGGGCTGAAGCTTCGGGTTGTGTCTTTGGAAGCGTTTGCGATCTAATGAACTTATAATGCTTCGCATACAAATACAAACTAAACTAGATAGTCTAGACAGACCACGCAGACGGACCATACAGACGGATCAGACAGAGAAATCATATAGAGACAGAAAGAACAGATGGATAGACCAAACAGACAGACCAGATAGACCAGTCAGGCAGACCAGACAGACCACAGGTTCTGCTTAGAGGCTTCCAGACCCTTAATCCGGCTCTGGTTGAAGGACCTACATTAAATGGGGAAGAATCTTCAGTGTAGGAAGAAATCTAAACTATAGTAACTGGGAGGTCCTGGACAACGCTGAAATCTTTATCCCATGTTGGAAGGGATGGCCGAAATTGACAAACTTTTGGAATGGTGCGATATTGTAGGGTGGCGCTGGGTTGTCCCTTAATCATATTCACCATTCCTAAAACATTTTTACACCAAATTTAAAGCTCTTTCGTAAAAGAAAGTGTAAAGTCCTTTTACAAAATTAATCAATCCTATTTAATTTTTTCCCTTCTTACATTTTTTTTCATGATCTAAGAATTTCCCTTCGGTTTTTTTGCCTTCTGTAAAAACTGATAAAAATCGAATCTCTTTCAGTTTTTTTGATTGGTGTCTTTGAAATAAATTTCTAAAGGAGCGCTTGATAGAAGAAGCAAAAAAAAATAAATAAAAGGAAATTGAAAGGATATATAAGTAAATATACACACATACTTGCATCTACATGTTTAAAAAAAAGCGCGCCTAGGCAAATTTTCAAAAGGGTGCCAATACCGAAAGCGCACAGGCAAGCACCAACATATATAGAATATTGAAATATAAAAAAAGATAAGGAGTGTAAGTAAGTGAAAGAAATATATAGGAGAAAAGAAAACAAAAATTGAAAGAAACATACAAAAATATAAAATCAGTCATCGGGGGCGGCGGGGGTGGATGTGTCTTGTTGGCTTGTGTTACACGTTTTTTATTCAAAGTTTGTGCCTCGTTTTTATTTTTAGATATGAGAAATATTTTTACTTGTTTTTATGATTAAAAAGTATTTACCCCGAACCCCCCTCCCGCTTTAGGTATTAGTAAAAAAACAAAACAAAAATTGCCTCAAGTACATTCGATTTTGCAAAATTATCTTTGCCCCTAGAGATATGCAATGCAGTATAAATCTCGGGACTTGAGATATTCAACTTAAGATAATTTTGAAAGCACTCGAAAACCACTTAAAGCACACATCACAGCCTCAAGGAAAGCATAAATTTTTCTATTAAACTGCATTTGAGATAGGATGGTTTAATGCATTGTTACCCTTTAACAAGCTATAAAGGGAGAACTTGTAAAGAGGACTGATAGAGGGGGTTAGTAGGCAAAATACTATGAGGTATTGTATCCCATCAACAAAAACCCCAATTTATTAATTGAGATGGATAAGGAGGCAAAGAAGCAGGAGAGAGTCCTTCTAGTGTCTCTAAATGGAACATACATTTTGGGGTAGCTAAGAGGGTGTTGTTGGTGCATGCTTGTTATATATATATCCATAATATATATCCTACAGGACAAGACAACAGGATATAGTAAATGGCAAAGGTGACTAAATTTGATTAAAGTAAATTAATAGTTGAATATTAGAGCTCCCTTTGTGTCAGATGGTGTATATATTTAGAAAGGGAATTGGATGTTATTAGAGCTTAAATTACATCAACGATAGATTGACTATAGATAGAGGGAGAGAAGTGAGATGAAAGTGTTTGAAGTTCACCCCTTGTCTTTGATGGAGAAGGAGGCAGCTGTGTACGGGCCGAATCAGAACAGAATCACATTTGTTATTATGTATTATTATATGGTGTTATTGGTTTTTTGTTGCTTTGTTTATTTATTTAAAAGGGGGCTGGTTTGTTAAGAAAGGGTGAGGAGGGGTTTACCTTATTGGAAAAATATCACGCTAACACTAGCAGAGGGGGGCAAACTCTTACCGTCACCTCCTCGCTGGTGCTCCCTGGATAACCAACCGACGACGGACGTACGCAGTGCCCAGGGGTATAGCTGGGCCACCCTATCCGATGGGGTATAAATCACGGATCCGGTCCTCCTGGTAGTGGGGTTGGGCGTTGGGCCGGACCCTGTAAAAACACATCAGTTAAGAAACCCGAAGCAAAGCAGTCAAGTAAGACGATGGGCTGGCACCCATGCTTATTTAATCTCTTCCTAGAAGGAGTAATTCGCAAAGTAAACATTGATGCGAACGCAACCCTGCTTAACAAATCAAAACAGTTGGCTGGATATGCCGATGATATAAACTGCTTTGCTAGATCACTGTCATACCTTAGAGAAATTTTCACGGAATTAGAAAAGGGAGCCAAATATATAGGGCTGCAAATAAATGCAGAAAAAAGGAAAATTCTAATTCAGTCCAGGGTGGAAAGAAGAAGAAGAAACCACAACACTTCCGGGGGGAGGGGGGGCATAACTTCGAACAGATAAACCAATTCAACTATCTGGGGTCCACAGTCAGCGAAGACAACGATGGAACGATTGACGTACAACGAAGAATAAACGCCGCAAACAGAACATACTTCTCACTACTGACGGTCATGAAATCCAGAGAAATCCACAGAAAAACGAAAATAAGAATCTACAAAACCATCATACGTACAGTAGCTACGTATGGCTGTAGAGCATGGAGTATATCCCAGAAATCCGCCGACACGGCCCAATCAATGAAGACAATGCATGGAGAATACGCTACAATCACGAATTGTACAATCTATACAAAGAGTGTAAACTCTCGACCCATACTAAGCTACTACGTTTACGTTGGGCCGGTCATGTCCAAAGAATGGATGACTCAAGGATACAAAAAAAACCCTGTACCTACTACCAGATGGCAGAAGACCAGTTGGCACACCACGGTGGATGGAGGCCAAGGCTCAAATTGGGCTGTAGAGCCATCGAAGAAGAAGAAGAACCCTAGCAGAGATTCGAATCTAGATCTATGATGTGATGCTAGACAGATTGCAGCCGAACAAAGCCAAGAAAGAAGTAGAATATTAAGGGCACTTTCGAGAATTCACCATGGTAGCTACCGGTCGAACCGCAAGTTAATCTAGCATGTTCGAAAATTGAATACTACTACTCACTACTCACTATGTTCGAATATTCACTTGTGAGGTAACCAGAGTCTCACCGCAGGGTAAGGGGGTAAATAATCAATGGTAGATTTACTTTTGGTTCGACCGGTGGCTACCATGGTGAATTCTCGAAAATGCCCTAAGTGAGAAGCTAGTCAAAGCAAGTGAACTACAAAGAATTCATGACTCTCATATGTACACTCCGCCTGTCCTTCTCATACCTTATAATTTTCCTTCATACAAAAGTCGTTCCAAAAAAAATAAAACCGAAATAAAAAATTTGAAACATTATAGTATAGTAAATATACCTCCTAGATATAGAGAGTCCACCCCCAATCTACAGCGATTAAAAAAATATCTTTTTAACCCTCTTTCTCCCTCCCCTACCAGAGCATAATATTCTCATCATAATTTCTGTAATTTTCCTATTACGTTAGAGAAACTTTGAAATTGAAGGCGCAATGATCCCTAGCAAAAAAAAATATCACCCCCAGCACCCACCCCAAAACAGCTGCCTCCTTCATATGATCTCAAAGCCTTTAAGTGCACATACGCCTAATAAGTTTAAATCAAAGCACTCAAGCCCTCATATATGTATGTGCATATATATGTATAAGAGTGTGCGGTCTAAATCAGCCCTCTCGGCCCTGCTCACCCCCTCACCGCCCCCCAACCACATGCATATGTTTATGAAATAAGGCAAATATTATCGTGTATCCTTACCGTATATATTATAGACTAGAGAAGAGAGCGACAGAGAGAGAGTTAAAGCGCGTAGGTGGAGGGAGTATGTTCCACGTAAATGTTGTATAGTATAGGTGTAGGTAGATAGTATGCTGTATCGTTGCTTACATCGTTTTGGTTATACCATCAAGGTGGAATTGACAAAGCACGATGGTCGGGGGAATGGTTGGTGTATAACTGCATATATGGTATGTAGTAGATGCGATATAGCATATGTTCGAATTAATATTGGAGAGAATACAGTGCCAGTGCCAAAGTGTGTACACACTCGAGAGATAGAACTACATTTTCCTAGTCAACACCAAACTGCGTCTGGCACTGCTGCGATTTTGCTGTAGTTAAAATATTTTGTGGTTGTCATGCTTTTTGTTTAATACAGGAATTAAAGTGAGAGTAAGTGGAGGGAGTCCCATACCCCCTCTCTCTCTCACAATGCACTGTAGACCCATTAAGGCCTGGTGCACTACATAACAGACTACTGCGGCACAACACTCTGCATCCCCCCGAAAATGGATAAGGTTGAATATAGAAAATACAATATGTTTCGGCAATATCAAAATGCCGTAGAATGGCGCTGCACACATTGGTTTACTTTGTACACTTGAGGTTTTTACATGGGAATCATTAGGACTATATTTGCTGGCAGAGCAGCTCTGTTTTTTTTTTATTTTTTTTTGTACAGTTATGCACTACCAATGTCTGCTGCTATGCCGGGGGCATTTTGTTGTGTATAAGCCCGCGCGCGGAGGGAGGTTTTTTAGTAGAGGCAAAACCACAACCGTGCTATGTCCCCACATTTTTGTACATTCACAGTACTTAAAACACCTTTAATGGCTGTAAGGGATGTTATATGATAACATCCAACCAGCATCCGCGGCGGCAGCAAAACAAGAAAAATCCACATTTCATGATTTTGGTGGAGAATTTGAACTGGATTCGGTGATAGGACGCTAAAACATCCGCAATGGATTTCGCTTTTTGTTACTCTGGAATAATTGGAAGGAAATTGGAATTCCGTTGGGGGAAAAAGGATAAAAAAATTAGTAGGGACAAGGATAACCACATTCCAAAAAATATCGTTGAGTGTACTGAATATGCACATAGCGACGATCTAAACCAAATCTGAATCCTGCATTTTTTACATATCAAGTGAAGCCTAGACATCAACCAAACCCTGTGCACACACGAGTTGGAAGTAAAAAGATGATGGTAAAAGATACTTGAAGCCCGATTCTTAAAGACTGCGCACCATTGGACATGTGACTTGTGCAAAATTCAATGGGACCTCTGCGAGACAAAATACAAAAGGCAAGGATTATCCGACAGCTTTGAGGTGAGCTCAGGAGTACGACAAGGATGCCTACTTTCGCCTTTACTATTACTTAGAGTAATAAGTGACATCCTTGTCGGCACTCTAGATAGTAGAACAGGCGGCATACAATGGGGTTTGCTAGATCGCCTGAAGGATCTCGACTACGCGGATGATATCTGTTTGCTGGCCCACAGACATCAGGACCTGAAAAACATGTTAAGAAATTTGGCAACAGAAAGTAGTCGAGCAGGCTTCAGGCTAAATCTAACTAAATCCGACTAAAACAAAAGAAATGCGGATAAATGCAAACACCATTGAACGGACAGCACTGAATAACCGTGACGTGGAACTGGTAGATAAAGTCACCCAATTCATCACAGGGCGCCTACAAGTCTGCAAGATAGAACTTCAAACGAAGAACTATGGCGCCGTGCCGGCCAAGAAAGGATAGACGACCGACGAAAAAGAAAATCTAGCCAAACAGGCCCTTGACTGGATTACGCAAGGATCCCCTTCCTTCCTAGCAAGGAAGACCTAGAACAACGTGGGGGAGAACCCTACTAGCAGAAGCCGCAACAAGTGGAAGATCCTAGCCGGAACTGAGAGCTATCGCGCAAAACAGAGTCCGCTGGAGGGCAACTGTTTCCGGCCTATGTCTCATGAGGGATTAAAGGAGCGTAAAGTAGAAGAAGACAAATGGGTTGAGGAAAAGAAGACAATTCCCGATAACCAGTTCGGTTTTAGGGTGGGACATTACACCATTCATGTCGCGACCAAACTGGTATCAGACATACACTGGAACTTCATGAAAGACCTGTGTGCAGGAGCATGCCATGGCATGTGTACAGGTATGGGTCGAAGGTCTTCTTTACAAACTGGTCAGACTAGGCATAACTGAACCTCAGCTATACATGATTTACAATATGATTTCAAAGAAGTTCGTTTTCAAAAGTGGTAACTTCACATCAAGTAGGGTCTTTGATATTAAGAATGCTCTGCAGCAGGGTGCAGTGAACTAACCGCTCTTATTTAATATCTTTACGAGTGAACTAATAAGATCACACCGGTTCACACTAGCTTATGAGGATGACCTTATTGTGTACAGGACGGGGCTGAAGACTGGAGCGATCCAGACGGTCTTACAAAAGGACTTCGAAACAATCGAACGCTATAGAGATGATTGGAAGTTGAAGATCCTTTTCCGGACTCCTTTAAACAGAGCTTCTCGCGATGTGTGGAGGGATTGGAAAACCCTAAAATTTCGAATAATGCTGGACAAACATTAAAAAATAAATTGGAAGTGAAATACATTGGTCTTTGGCTGGACCAATATCTATATTTCAGTAGAAATGTTAGTGCTGCTCTTGCCAAAGCAAACAAGGCGTTTCATATGACCAAAAGACTTTTTTACAGCAGACACCTAAGCCCACGGGTCAAGGAGATCTGCTATCAAGCCGTGATCAGACCAAAGGTTGTCGTGATGGTTCAACATATCTCCTTCTTACATGGGAAGATTCGGGGTTTTGAAAGACAATGCTTAAGAGCGTGCCTCAGAACACGTTCCGTCCATCGGAACACGAAAACATGGACACAGAAAGACGGAGAGACGTAAAACGGATAGACGGAACTCGGAACACGTGTGCTATGTGGCTGGCCTACGCTTTAATGACGAAACACTGGACTTTATACGATGTTGTGAGACTTAGTCAGTCTATAACACGATAATATCCCTCTCGTTATTTACAAGTCGTTTTGGTCGTTGTTTGCACACCATTCAATCCCCTCCCCACCCCACACACACACACACGAAAACTATTCATTAATATTGATGTGGATAATGGATGTTAACAAGTAACAGCAGCTGAATTTACTATAATCCGATATATCATAGCATATAATTATCTAACAAACAAACAAAAAGGCGACCAGACAGACACAAAACAAAGAATCACAAAAGGTACTCTGCCCAAACAACCGGGGGAGCAACTGCTCGTCTCCTGCTCCTGGCTGTACCCAGTGAAATCATCCCATTGCATCCAGTAATAAATAGACGAATTATTACAAACAATTACAACCAGAATTTCTGCATCAGATTCAACTCTTTTGGGGATCATATCATTTGAAACATTCATACGCCGCAAAAGCCACCTCTTCGTAGCCCATTTATATTCTCGCTTTCCAATCCCCCAGTATTTTATATGGAAGCTTAAGCTTCTCCCGGCTTACAGCTCTGGCCCCAGACAAGCTCGTCCGCCCTCCCGACATATGACTCCGCTAGGCAACATTATCCCCAGGTATGCACAACAAAAAATACATTCTATCTATGAAATATGCATTCAGCATGCATTTTTATTTCATTGCGGCAGACACATCGGCATTTTCTACTTGTGAAAAATACATGAGACTTTCGTGCTTCGTGCATGTGCCGGCAGAGGGAGAGCGCGAAGGGAGGAGAGAGAGCGCCGCGTACTTGTTCCATGTGAAAACGTATGAAAACTTCATTGCAAAACCAAAACTGCAAAAAAAAAAATGGAAAAAATTATAATAACACAGAAAACGACGAAAGAAAAAAAAAACATTTCATTGCCGCATACGATGTCATTCCTACGCATACGAAATGCGCCAGAGACACACGTTGTCGGGGATCGTTCCTATTCGTATCGCAACTTTTCTACTCTTGTCTCTTGTATCATATCTTTTCAGGCATTGTACACTTGGAGAAAGAAGAAGTCGTCATCGTTATCTACCTTCTGCCTATAGCTTATAATAACCCCCGCCCAGCCAGCTCCTTCTCCCATACCTGCAAGGAGGAGCAGTAGCTCACTCTATAGAATCGCTCAAGAGCAGCAGCAGTAGGAAACTGCATGGTTGTAGCCTATATACGTTGACTCGTTTATTGGCATTAGGGAGCCTTAACTGCATCCGCTGTATATTCCCTAAGGGACAGGGCTGATGGACGGGGGGATACAGGAGGATATGTGCTGCTGCACCGTATGAGCCTCTCTAGTCAGTCGTATGGTGCACAGAATGTACCCCCTTCACACACGTGACGGTGAAATTATGGTATTTATGGCAGACGCTTAAAATTATTCCTCATCATCATGCAGGGAGACTTTAATATTTTTGCTTTTTTTCTATCTTCACCATATTAGGGGAAATAGTGGGGAAGTTTTTTTTAATCTGTCTCATAATTGTCATTAAGGCGAATTATATTTCTTATCACCTTTACTTTACCACCTAAATGCACTCCCATACCTAAAACCAACAAAAGCAAACCCTTACTATGTAAGAACCCTAGCTTCAAAAGAAGAGGCTTAGCAACTACTCAAGTTTGGATACCACAAGATCCAAAGAAAAACTGCCCTTTCCAAGCAAACATCGACTGACATCCTCCAACCAAAGATCCAAAGAATAATCTTCGATGTCCCACAAGGTTCCGTTGCCTTGGGTGCTCTCCTCTGGATAAGGGACGATACACCAACTACATCTGCATATACAGTCACGGTGTGAGCAAAGCAACACAAGGATGGCAGACTCATCCCGATCGTACAATATGTCAGAAGACGGTAGAAAAGGGACTTCAGATTGGGCAGAGGACCTCCCAACAGCACCGAACTCCGCCGTCGTCTGATCCCAAGTCCAGGGTGCGAAAGGAGAAGGATGGTTCACTTGCCGAATTGACCAGAATCGGGCAACCGAAGAAAGCAGGCAAGAAACCGCATGAATATACGAACTAACTACGATAATGCTACTGCATCCGGTGCGCCAGCACTGGGGACCAGGGATGCTGGGGAGAAGTGGGTTACTGGCCGAAGACCCAAATTAATCACAACGAAAATGGAAATTCCATTCGTCGCGTGGAACGTACGAACAGGACATCACGTCGGTCCAAAGTAAATCGCAGCAATGGAATTATTGAAACGCAAAATAATAGTCGGAACTACGACTTACCGGATCCGAGACATTAACGATCGACCCGCCAACAATCGACAAAACGAGGACTCTTCACTATTCCGGTGGTGACAAACGAGAGGCCGGCGTAGGGGTTATGATAGATCGAGGCCTGCCAGCAACTTTATCGCATTCTAACCGATATCCGAGCATTCGGGGGTTATAACCTTCGGTGGAACGATCAAGACCCATATCGTATCCGCTTATGAGCTAGCCGAGACCAGCGCGGACGCGAACGAGGACGAATTTGACGATCAACTTCAACAGACACTGGATACGATACTTCAAACCGAATTAACCATACTCGCGGAGGACTTGAACGCACATTCAGGCGCAGATCGAACCGGCTGAAAAGAAACGATGGGCAAATTCGGGCACGGAATGTCTTATCAGTACAAACAGGACGTCAACAAGCTCGAGGTCTTCCAAATGCAATGCTTGAGACAGATTCTCGGTGTATCACTCCGCGATCGCCTTCGAAACGAGTCAGTTCTACAAAGATGCGATCACTGATCGAAGGAGAAATACAAGAACGTCGACTACAGTTGTTTGGACATGTTTGCCGAATGGATGATAACAGCTTGCCGCGTAAAATTCTCTGGCGAGACCGTTCGGCAGACTGGAGAACTCGGCGATCGGCATCTGGCTAAAGAATATCGAGTGTGACTTCAAGAATCATCTATGATCAGTTATCGAGGCTCGAGACGTCGGCAGAAATCGTCAAGAAGGGAAACGGCGGACATGATGAGTGATTCAAATCTAATCGATAGGCCTACTGTAAGCTGAACTAGAGGATGTAACTAGATCGCAGATAAAACCAGAGAACATACAAGATGAGACTAAAAGAGGAAGAGGAGGCGCGGAGTAACGACTCTTTGCAGCAGATTAAGGAAGGCTGAGAGAGCTACCAGACCGAAATACTGATCTAGCCCTATGGCGTATGATTGTCCCGTGGGTAGAATGGCAGAATAGGAAGGTGGTTTTAGTTAGCTTAGACTACAACAGTCGCCTGTGCAGACGATGTGTGATGATCCTTATATCGCAATCAACTGCTCTGTTAACCCAGAAGAGACAAAGCTGATGCTCTTCACTAATAGAACGAAAATGAATCAAGCGGACAATCCCACGTCATCGAATTTTGGTCGCGCGGGGATTCCCCCTTTATCAATCTACCTAGCCATTTATCAATAGCACATACAATATTAAGCTAAACATGTCTAGCATCCTTTTTGTCAAAGGACATTTCTTTTAAAAGGGAATTAATAAAAACTACACATCAAACGACATCAATCAAGCTCGTTCGTCGCGTTCATGGGTGTAACAATAAATGTCAATTTAAATAAATTTATTTTAATTCAAAGAATCATAATTCATTTTTCCCTCCTCCTTTTTTATTGTAGCCTATTGTCCCTTCTTGAGGATCGATTACAGAAAGGAGAAGAGATGCCACTTTAGCATAATTTTAGAAAAAGGGAAACACACAATCGTGTTTCAGCCCCCCAATAAAAAGGGAGCTGTCATTTAACAGAAAATAAGGGAAAGTCGCTCTCTAGTCAAAATATCAACTATGTGTATGTGTGTATATGCATGTACATAGAAATCCCCCTTCGGATTTAGCAAATTCGTTTTTTTTCTGTTACATTAAAGCCCTTATCAATATTATATGTTATACGTTCTATGAGGGTGTAATAAGAAACGAGAGAAAAAAATGGTTTTCTTACCCTTAAAGGTTGTTGTCCTTACATGGCCTTGCGGAAATACAAAAAAAAGAAGAAAATTACGGGCTGAACGACTGAGAAGTAACAGCAGCACACCTCTGACAAGTGGTCCCTAATTGCGCTTGAAGGTTTGTGAAAAAGAAATGTGAAATGGTCTTTCTATTTACCACCACTCCCCCATCTACCCCCAGCAAGTTGCGCGCTATTATTAATGAGAAAGAATTTTATTTTTAAATTCGCCTAGAATCCTTGATTTAGTTTTTCTCGTTGTTCTATAAATATAGTCCCAGAAACGGCAAGGAGTAACAAAACAAAAAAAATGAACCAGGAAGAAAACATACACACACAAACTAAACTAAAAAGGGGCAAGCGAAGGAAATGTATACCAAAAGTTAAAATAAAACTTTTTTAATAATAAAAGAAAAATCGGACTCTGAGAAGTTTAAATTACTTTGGGTTAGGAACAAATTAAAGGCAACCTCTTCTCTATACAGCCCACCACCACGGCCGGCCACCCTGTGCCCACCCACACTTGGTCTAACATCACTCCTGGTTTTTTGTTGTTGTTGTTGCTGCTTTTGTTGTGTTCAATCTTGAACCTCCTTTACACAAGCCCAGACCACTTGCTTTGTATTATTTTTTTTTGTTTTTTTTTCAAATTTGTTTTTAAATTGAGCAACCCAACCAGGAAACTTGTCCTTAAAGTGTTCCTTACTGCTGCTGTTGTTACGCTGCTGCTCCTGAAATCCTAAAATCCTGAATTCGCTGCCTTGGCTTTGACGTTATACACAGAAAAATAAGGATTTACTTTTTTTGCTCTCTTTTCTCCCTACTCCCACCTCAATCCCACTCTACGAATCTCATCTTTAAGTTAATTACACAAACAGAGGCAGAAAATAGCCCCGTAAAGAAAAAAACAAAGGACGACAAATCCCTTTATTCTGCAAGCTGATCCTTGGATTTGATTTTTCCGTATTTAAAAAAAAAAACAAAAAAAAAACAAAAAAAAACAAAAAAAAACAACAGGTAACCTTGAAATCGTCTGGGTTTTTTTTAAACAGAGTGGTCGTTAGTGGAGGGGATTTTTTGGACGGGTTTTATTTAAGAAACAAATTTTATAGAATTCACGGCGGACAATGTGTGCATCCACCAACGATGTGTACCAGATCTTCACCAGCTCTTGAATTCCATTTAAAATTTTGAAAAATTCGAACCGAAAAAAATTATTAAAAAAAAGTTAAAGCACCCTGGAGCTGGTTAAAATCTTCCTGAGGATGCATGCATGGACTAGAGCTGCTAAAAAGTGGAAATGAGCCCCATTTGTGCATCCACCAACGATGTACACTAGATCTTGGCCATCTCTTGAACTCCATTTAAAATTTTGAAAAATTCGAACCGCAGAAAATGATTTAAAAAAAGTTAAAGCACCCTGGAGCTGGTCAAGATCTTCCTGAGGATGCATGCATATCATAGAGCCGCTGAAAAGTGGAAATGAGCTCCCTTTGTGCATCCACCAACGATGTACACTAGATCTTGACCAGCTCTTGAACTCCATTTAAAATTTTGAAAAATTCGAACCGAAGAAAATGATTTAAAAAAAGTTAAAGCACCCTGGAGCTGGTCAAGATCTTCCTGAGGATGCATGCATAGACTAGAGCTGCTAAAAAGTGGAAATGAGCTCCATTTGTGCATCCACCAACGATGTACACTAGATCTTGGCCATCTCTTGAACTCCATTTAAAATTTTGAAAAATTCGAACCGCAGAAAATGATTTAAAAAAAGTTAAAGCACCCTGGAGCTGGTCAAGATCTTCCTGAGGATGCATGCATAGACTAGAGCTGCTAAAAAGTGGAAATGAGCCCCATTTGTGCATCCACCAACGATGTACACTAGATCTTGGCCATCTCTTGAACTCCATTTAAAATTTTGAAAAATTCGAACCGCAGAAAATGATTTAAAAAAAGTTAAAGCACCCTGGAGCTGGTCAAGATCTTCCTGAGGATGCATGCATATCATAGAGCCGCTGAAAAGTGGAAATGAGCTCCCTTTGTGCATCCACCAACGATGTACACTAGATCTTGACCAGCTCTTGAACTCCATATAAAATTTTGAAAAATTCGAACCGAAAAAAAAGATTTAAAAAAAATTAAAGCACCCTGGAGCTGGTCAAGGTCTTCCTGAGGAAGCATGCATAGACTAGAGCTGCTAAAAAGTGTAACTGAGCTCCATTTGTGCATCCACCAACGATGTACACTAGATCTTGACCAGCTCTTGAACTCCATTTAAAATTTTGAAAAATTCGAACCGAAGAAAAAGATTTAAAAAAAATTAAAGCACCCTGGAGCTGGTCAAGGTCTTCGTGAGGAAGCATGCATAGACTAGAGCTGCTAAAAAGTGGAAATGAGCTCCATTTGTGCATCCACCAACGATGTACACTAGATCTTGGCCATCTCTTGAACTCCATTTAAAATTTTGAAAAATTCGAACCGCAGAAAATGATTTAAAAAAAGTTAAAGCACCCTGGAGCTGGTCAAGATCTTCCTGAGGATGCATGCATATCATAGAGCCGCTGAAAAGTGGAAATGAGCTCCCTTTGTGCATCCACCAACGATGTACACTAGATCTTGACCAGCTCTTGAACTCCATATAAAATTTTGAAAAATTCGAACCGAAAAAAAAGATTTAAAAAAAATTAAAGCACCCTGGAGCTGGTCAAGGTCTTCCTGAGGAAGCATGCATAGACTAGAGCTGCTAAAAAGTGGAAATGAGCTCCATTTGTGCATCCACCAACGATGTACACTAGATCTTGGCCATCTCTTGAACTCCATTTAAAATTTTGAAAAATTCGAACCGCAGAAAATGATTTAAAAAAAGTTAAAGCACCCTGGAGCTGGTCAAGATCTTCCTGAGGATGCATGCATATCATAGAGCCGCTGAAAAGTGGAAATGAGCTCCCTTTGTGCATCCACCAACGATGTACACTAGATCTTGGCCATCTCTTGAACTCCATTTAAAATTTTGAAAAATTCGAACCGCAGAAAATGATTTAAAAAAAGTTAAAGCACCCTGGAGCTGGTCAAGATCTTCCTGAGGATGCATGCATAGACTAGAGCTGCTAAAAAGTGGAAATGAGCCCCATTTGTGCATCCACCAACGATGTACACTAGATCTTGGCCATCTCTTGAACTCCATTTAAAATTTTGAAAAATTCGAACCGAAGAAAATGATTTAAAAAAAGTTAAAGCACCCTGGAGCTGGTCAAGATCTTCCTGAGGATGCATGCATATCATAGAGCTGCTAAAAAGTGGAAACGAGCTCCCTTTGTGCATCCACCAACGATGTACACTAGATCTTGACCAGCTCTTGAACTCCATATAAAATTTTGAAAAATTCGAACCGAAAAAAAAGATTTAAAAAAAATTAAAGCACCCTGGAGCTGGTCAAGGTCTTCCTGAGGAAGCATGCATAGACTAGAGCTGCTAAAAAGTGGAAATGAGCTCCATTTGTGCATCCACCAACGATGTACACTAGATCTTGACCAGCTCTTGAACTCCATTTAAAATTTTGAAAAATTCGAACCGAAGAAAAAGATTTAAAAAAAATTAAAGCACCCTGGAGCTGGTCAAGGTCTTCCTGAGGAAGCATGCATAGACTAGAGCTGCTAAAAAGTGTAACTGAGCTCCATTTGTGCATCCACCAACGATGTACACTAGATCTTGACCAGCTCTTGAACTCCATTTAAAATTTTGAAAAATTCGAACCGAAGAAAAAGATTTAAAAAAAATTAAAGCACCCTGCAGCTAGCCAAGACCTTCCTGAGGATGCATGCATAGACTAGAGCTGCTAAAAAGTGGAAATGAGCTCCATTTGTGCATCCACCAACGATGTACACTAGATCTTGACCAGCTCTTGAACTCCATATAAAATTTTGAAAAATTCGAACCGAAGAAAAAGATTTAAAAAAAATTAAAGCACCCTGGAGCTGGTCAAGGTCTTCCTGAGGAAGCATGCATAGACTAGAGCTGCTAAAAAGTGGAAATGAGCTCCATTTGTGCATCCACCAACGATGTACACTAGATCTTGACCAGCTCTTGAACTCCATTTAAAATTTTGAAAAATTCGAACCGAAGAAAAAGATTTAAAAAAAATTAAAGCACCCTGCAGCTAGCCAAGACCTTCCTGAGGATGCATGCATAGACTAGAGCTGCTAAAAAGTGGAAATGAGCTCCATTTGTGCATCCACCAACGATGTACACTAGATCTTGACCAGCTCTTGAACTCCATATAAAATTTTGAAAAATTCGAACCGAAGAAAAAGATTTAAAAAAAATTAAAGCACCCTGGAGCTGGTCAAGGTCTTCCTGAGGAAGCATGCATAGACTAGAGCTGCTAAAAAGTGTAACTGAGCTCCATTTGTGCATCCACCAACGATGTACACTAGATCTTGACCAGCTCTTGAACTCCATTTAAAATTTTGAAAAATTCGAACCGAAGAAAAAGATTTAAAAAAAATTAAAGCACCCTGCAGCTAGCCAAGACCTTCCTGAGGATGCATGCATAGACTAGAGCTGCTAAAAAGTGGAAATGAGCTCCATTTGTGCATCCACCAACGATGTACACTAGATCTTGACCAGCTCTTGAACTCCATATAAAATGAAAAATTCGAACCGAAAAAAAAGATTTAAAAAAAATTAAAGCACCCTGGAGCTGGTCAAGGTCTTCCTGAGGAAGCATGCATAGACTAGAGCTGCTAAAAAGTGGAAATGAGCTCCATTTGTGCATCCACCAACGATGTACACTAGATCTTGACCAGCTCTTGAACTCCATTTAAAATTTTGAAAAATTCGAACCGAAGAAAATGATTTAAAAAAAATTAAAGCACCCTGCAGCTAGCCAAGACCTTCCTGAGGATGCATGCATAGACTAGAGCTGCTAAAAAGTGGAAATGAGCCCCATTTGTGCATCCACCAACGATGTACACTAGATCTTGGCCATCTCTTGAACTCCATTTAAAATTTTGAAAAATTCGAACCGCAGAAAATGATTTAAAAAAAGTTAAAGGACCCTGGAGCTGGTCAAGATCTTCCTGAGGATGCATGCATAGACTAGAGCTGCTAAAAAGTGGAAATGAGCCCCATTTGTGCATCCACCAACGATGTACACTAGATCTTGGCCATCTCTTGAACTCCATTTAAAATTTTGAAAAATTCGAACCGCAGAAAATGATTTAAAAAAAGTTAAAGCACCCTGGAGCTAGCCAAGACCCTAGCCAAGACCTTCCTGAGGATGCATGCATAGACTAGAGCTGCTAAAAAGTGGAAACGAGCTCCCTTTGTGCATCCACCAACGATGTACACTAGATCTTGAACAGCTCTTGAACTCCATTTAAAATTTTGAAAAATTCGAACCGAAGAAAATGATTAAAAAAAAGTTAAAGCACCCTGGAGCTGGTCAAGATCTTCCTGAGGATGCATGCATATCATAGAGCCGCTGAAAAGTGGAAATGAGCTCCATTTGTGCATCCACCAACGATGTACACTAGATCTTGACCAGCTCTTGAACTCCATATAAAATTTTGAAAAATTCGAACCGAAGAAAAAGATTTAAAAAAAATTAAAGCACCCTGGAGCTGGTCAAGGTCTTCCTGAGGAAGCATGCATAGACTAGAGCTGCTAAAAAGTGGAAATGAGCTCCATTTGTGCATCCACCATCGATGTACACTAGATCTTCACCAGCCCAAGTAGAAGTGAAGATCTAGCACTTAATCATTATGAAAAGAAAAGATACCGAACTTTTTTTATTTTATTATCAAGTATTTCACCATATTTTAGACGCTTCTAAATAAAAGAAAATGCAAAGAAAACTCTGAATAACAAAACAAACCTGGAAAATTCACTTTATTTAACACACGCCGCACGATCACATATGCCGCTGCTGCAGGTGTCGGTCGTCAGGTGGGCATTACCGGAAAATCCAAGAGCAGACCTATAAAATATTGAAAATATTTCACATTTAATATAAAAGATTTCGATTTCTATGAGCGTAATATAAAAAAAAATCCTTAAATTCTGTTGAAAAATGTATAATATATATTATAGATTATGATAATTAAGTAGGCACATTATATATATATATATATTAGTGATTTTTATACCTTTTTACACCATCACTTTTCTACCTGGACACATTAAATTATTTTGATTCCTTTGTAGAACGGAAGTAAATGATGCTATGAAAACTCCTCTCCTTAAGATGATTATCTTCCTGGAAAATTTAAGAAAACAATATTTGTGTAATTGCACTTAATAGTTAATAAAATCGCGAAAAAAGGTAAAAATTAATTGCGCAACACGTCCACCCCGATTGCAATTAAATGCGTAATATAAAAAAATCCTGAAACCTTGAAAAATATATGTTAATATTGTAGGTGAGAATAAATAAGTAGCCAAATTATATATTAGTGGCTTTTATACCTTTTCACATCCTCACTTTTCCACCTGGACGCACAATAACAATTAAATTATTTAATTTAAAGCACATGGTGGCGGTGGTAAGGGAATGATAGAAATGTAATGAAAATTCGCGGATTTTCTTTCAGGTAAATTACACAAAACAATATTTCCGTAATTCCACTTAATAATATTAAATAAAAAACGCGAAAAAAGCCGCGAAAAAGGAAAAATTAATTATTTTAACGTATGGAACACCACGACACGTCCACCATCGACAGAAATACTTTAAAGAATGCCAAATTAAACTGTATTTTTGATAGTACAGTTTTAGCACTTGCATTTAGAATATTTCTCTCTCATATTTTAGGGAATAGAATATATGTTAATAATATTTCCTTCCTTCTATTCCCTCTCTATCTTCTTCTTTAATATTAATATTATTACCCTTCCCTTCTTACTTCCAACTAGCAAAAAGGGCTGGTGTCAGTGCGGGGGGGCCAGAATCTGCCCCGCACACACACAGGGGACGACCCACCAGCTTCCCATCTCTACCACTAGAGATGGGAATGTCCCGAAGGGATAGGTTTGAAATGCTATTATATAGTGCATAATCTCCAAAAAAGTGATCTTGTGAATTATATCGCAGGGAAAAATTTACAAGGAAGCACGATCAAATTGCAGCTTGGAACGGATATTGCGATCCCTAAAAGTATGCAACCGATCGAATACACGATCTGTTACAATTTCCCACAAAGAGGAGCTGCTGGCGGTGGCTTCTTGTGCAAAATTTAAGACTTTTACAAAATCTCTGACTGGATTTAAATATAATTATTTTCTTAAAACATAACGTATTAATTATTTTCTCACATAAAGATTTGCATTATGGTTAATATATCAAAAATATGCGATCTTGAAAATTTCATTGGTGTAAATTTATTGGGAATGAGTTAATTTAAAATTTATTATTAGTAAAAGGCGTTGCGACGTGAGGATGCTTAAATTAAGTTAATGTTGTCTATAGAGCTGAGAACATTTCCATTTTCCGCGTATCCGACCATATGGTTAGTCAACTGCGGTTCCAAAGGAAATTCAGAGCGATTATCCCGGATCGCTCTGAGTGGGAGGAACTTATTCTTCCTGGGGATCCAAAGCATCTCCTCTGTGTTCTGTAAAATTTTGACTGCTTTGAATATAGTGTAGTGATCGCGTTAAGTTTAATTAATAAACTACGAACTAAATTAATTATTTCCAATGAAAAAAATTATTAATCTTTAAATATCTACAGGGAAAAAGGTTTTTTTTGTGTTCCACGAATCTGGGAAGTCCCGGTTGGCCCCAGCATCACATCCTGATGGCAGTAAATACCTGTGGTTGTTCAATCTGACAAATCATTTCTGTTACGAATACACTATTTTTATTCCTTGCTGATCCTGTTCAAGACCATTCAACTTTACTAACATAGTAGCAATCACACCCAGTTGCCAGCAACCCGCTCCTCCATCCCACCCCCTCAAAGTGCCACCGTGATGTCTTTTGCCCATTAAATGCTAAACCGAAAGCTGCTCAATTATTTATTGGTCTGGAAAACTACTAACGCCCATTTTAGTAAAGTTTTGCGCCCTAGGTTTAAATTCAGTACCGGGGAAATTTACACACATTTTGCATAAATCCGTGCTATGCACATCTCCTTGTGCACCAGAGAATGCCTGAATTGTAGAGAATGGTATAGTATAGAGCATGAGGATATCCTGGTGGGGCGCGGAAGGGGGGGCTAGTGAAATTGAAGTGTGTGGTAAAACCGACAGGCAGGGGGGTTATAAAGGAATAGCGCGACTAAGTGATGGAATGGTGGAATGGATGGATGGTGGTGGAGCGAAACTTGGGGCTAGAGGATGGGATGTAGGTTACCTCTTAATTACACTAACGCCATGGTGAGAAAAGTCCCGGATTTTGGGTGCACAGTGAAAATGATTTGTAATTCAGACGTAAAAGATTCTCGAGTCTCTCTATATATATGTATGTATGTAATTACACATAGATATGTGCGCGGGGCGAAGTAGAGGGATTCCCTTTAGGAAATTGAACGTGTCGCGTCATTGTTGTTATACACTTGCAAGTGATTGAAGAGGAATGTTGGTTGGGTGTAGAATATTAAGGAAATTATCTCTTTTATTCTTGATGTTCTGCAGTAATGGGGGATGCCTTGGTTGGTATAAACGAAATATAGGCTCCTGTACTGAAAGTCGAGTCGTCACGACACGACAAGTTGTTTGAGTTGAAGAAAGCGACATTTCAGTCGAATTACGACTTTCAGCACAGAGGCCTAGAATGGAAATGCTAAGTTGAGTTTAGGCACCTGTCCTGAAAGTCGTTATTCGACTGAAATGTGACGGCTCGACTTTCAGCACATGGGCCACAACTCTTTCAATTGTCCAACGATTTACAAGACATGCGTAAACCATAATTTCAGACATCGCTCTACCCAATCTTTTTTTTTTAGATAAGAATAAAATATATCTATAGTACTACCTCAAGGGCCTTCTCGCAATAATAACAACAAAAACGCAACAGCACAACGAGAATAAAGAAATACTATAAAAACAAAAGTTACGTACAAAATATTCGCTCCATCTTGTGTGTGAAGTCCCCCCCCTCCACAATCATGGTCTCTTCTAAATATAACAACGAAAGAAGCGCGTACAACTTCGGAAAAAATATACAATTTTAGGCGCGCTAGGGTGATCTCATAATATAGCAATGAGCATAACCACAGCCAGTCAAACAACTCCCCCCCACCACCACATCCGCCCTAAAGGTAGAATATAAAGACGATGCAAAATTGAGATAGGATAGCACAGTTTTATTTGCATATTTTTGCCATGATGAGGAGCCACCATCGCCCCCACTAAAAATGGATAGTGTAGTACCTGACAAGACAATGATACCCACCTTGTTGCAAATGGGGGCTTAATGATGCCAGGTAGAATAGCAACAAAAAAAAGCAGCATGGTGGTGGCTGATGATATGGTGGTAATGGTATGCGGGCGGGGGTGGTAGAATATTCTTTTCCTAAAGGTACTTAAATGTCGACGTCTGGGCTTTCATATTTCTGAGAAAATAACCAGATTTCTCTGTGTGAGAGAGAGGAGAGAGAGAGGTTGGAGCACGTACATCTCTCGTAAAATTTTGGAATATATTTTGTTGTTGTATTGGGGTGGTTTGGAAGAGGGTTGGGGGGGGATACATAAAAATAATAGAAAATCCATTTTCAACTGCTAAATTAAGATATTTCTTCAAGGCCAGACGATAGTAAAAGTAAACGAGAAAAATAAAGACGATTGCGAAAGGTTCGAGTTTCGGCGGAAGGAGTTCTCACATGGGCTTGTGTATCCTCCGTAAGCTCCCCAATTTAACTCCAGCCCTCATTGGCTTAATCCTTTAGTGAGTCCAGAATCTTAGGGCAGAATGGTGGCGGTCTGGGTCTAGTTGTTGTGCTAGTTGGAGGGTAATTGCGATTCCACCCTTTATCATTTTTTTTATTATTATTTCTAGGGTCCCTGCTTCCATCATCCAAGAAATGTTCCTACCCTAGATTAAATGGAAACTGGTGCGGGTCCAAAAACTTTGGGCAGACATCGACAGACATCTACAGACATCGAGAGTGCCGGATACGCACCACGCCAGACGCCGACAGACGCCGTTTATTTACATATTTACATAAATATTTTTGTTGAAAATGTTCTCAGTGAAAGGTATCCAAGAAAAAATGTATGCACGGTTCCGATGTTCTATTCATACTTCCTGGCAGACACCCACAGACATGAACCGCGCAGACAAAATATTCTTTCCGTGAATACTGGCCGGGTACGGCCCGTGTCTGCTCAAGTCTGCGCTGTCGTGTCACGGTAGATTTAAATACGTTCACGCACTTCTTCTTTGATCCGTTAGTTGGCGGTCCGAGCGGGACGACCCCGCAACGGATACACTGCTGTCGGTGCCGCTGGGTCTCGAACTCGGGCACGCTCGATATCTGTAGATATGGACGGACATTAAAGGGTTGAGGTCAAAGTGGAAATTGGACCTACCTTGTGTGAAGAATTGGAGATGGCTAGCAAATTGTAGAAACGAACGAGTGGAAATAGAAACTTCAAAAGGCCTCAGTCCTGCAAGCACTATAACGCCATTAAGTAAGTGAGAACATTTAGCAACAAAAGTGTAATATCTCGTTGGTAAACACTTACACAAGCAAAACTATTGCACAATAAAAAAACGAGTCATATGATAAAGAAACTCATAAGACAATTAACAGGAAAAAAAAGATTGGACTCTTTAAGGATTTCTTCACCCTTTTCCATACTTTATAATTTAAAAAGTTTAAAAGACAACGAAAGAAAATAAAAAAAAACTACAAAGGCCCAGCAATTATATGTACGACGGGTAAAAATAGAGATCCCTTCAGAGCGGGATCATCGCAGTTGTCATCGCAGCATCGTCGTCATATCGTCGTCGTCGTATACGGGGCAAAAAAATCCCTAAGATTCCTTTTCTTTTATTACGAAATAAATTCCCATTGTCTTTGTTTTTCTTTGACAGAACTTTTCACTTACTGCGCGAACACATACACACACATATCACACCAACAATCATCAACAACAAAAATAAAGCCGAACAAGTAGAAGAACAGAAGAATTTTTTCTATCTTTGCGCACAAAGACATCGCATAATCATAATATCCCGAGCACATATATCCTTCGAACCCTTTTCACGAAGTTTGAAAGCCATCACATATCGGAAGTTAAGCCTAATCCTTACCATTTAGCCCCCCCCCCCCCCGTTCCAGCTAGAAGCCCCCAGCCCCAACCGAGAGAAGGAAGAAGCAGTTAAGGATTGTTTCCCATCGTTAGAAAGAAAATCAGAGAAAAAGTGTGGACCGCGGGGGGGGAGGGGTGGGCATCGCTCGCGGGGTGGCATATATAGAAGGCGGTATGGTGCAGCAGGAGAAGAGGAGCCCGCAAGGCAGTTCGCGCGATCATCATGTTCGATTGGCCTACGGTGGGTGCACAATACAAAATCTTGGAATGGCACAGCAGCCCCCCACCCACCGAGATGCTTGGATAAAGCTGTCTGAATTGGGGATGAAGCAGGAGGGTGGCGCTGGCAGCCGTTTCAAGTGAAGGGTTGATGTCATTTTACTGATTTAGAGGCGGCACTGTAAGCAAACGCACAACAAAAAAGCACAGCAACAAAACAAGAACGCTCGTAACCGTGTATGCTGCGAATAAATATCCATAAATTACCTATAAACAGAGAGTCAAACACAGAAATTCAAGTTCCCAGATAAAGGGGGCGCTGGTAGTTGCCCCAAATGGCGGGGGCAGCCGTGCCGGAGAGACGGAGGTGGGCTAGTGGAAAAGGGCAAAAACCCACTTGACAAGAACAGGGGGCACAGCAGAAAAAAATCCCAGGACGAGAAAAGCAGCTAGGCGCGCTGTACTACAAACCATCATGTATACATCAAGAGAGTATTCAGGGACAGACAGTGAAAAGCCGATGGGAAAAAGGTAAAATAATAAAAAAAATAGCAAGGAAAATTATCCCTGGGAAACCAACCAACCAAGCCAACCCAGGCCATGAGACGGGATGCCAGGATGCCAGGATATGCTGTACCAAATCAGGATTCCGCCAACTATATAAACCAGAGGAGATGATATGGCCTGGAATAGGATATGCGACTGATTATCCCCTCTCTTGGCATAGGGGGCAAGGGGCATTCAGCGATTTTCGTTTGGTAATGAGTTTCCTATGCAGATAAGCACTTGAACCCAGTCATAATTGCGACCGTACACTGATTGTTGGGGCCCGACTCCGCGCGACTTCTGCATCCACCCATTCCCTTGTTAGTTAGCGCGGACAAGGACGAAGAAGTCCTTTTTTGTACCTTCCAGCGCTCTTTTGTGTGTGTACTAAAACTCATGCCTTAAACAAGATCAGATCCTGATGTCGTTTGATATCCGGTTAATATGCGCCAGCACTAATCAAGCTCGATTAGTGAATGAAGGATTAAAGAGCATTCTTTTAGCAGGCTACGTATGCAAAAACATGAAAAATATGAAAAAAGAACAAAAAACGTTAAGGGGTGAGATATGAAGGATTATAATTCCCTCGTCCTACCCTCTCAGACGCATTCATTTGTTATAGAGTTTAGAGAAGAGAGTTAGGAGTTAGGGGGTTGTGATAGTAATATGATCACATGAAAAGGATAAAGAGAAGGTGTTAGAAATTCAGTGAATTCAGCGAGGAGAATAGGGTTTTGTTCGTTTGGTGTATTGTAGAGCAAAAACGCGCTAAAATAGGCAAAGGTAAGAAAACGCTGGAATATCCGGGAAAGATGAACATGTATGGACTCAGGAGGCGAAAAGTTACCCCCGTTTAAATTAAGTAAAACATTTTTCTCCACTAAAGGCCCCCCATTCACTTACAGGCTGCCGGCAGGCCAGGTCGGCAGGCACGGCCTGGCAAAGGCCACACAATACTCGGCAATGACTGAGGGATGAGGACTTCAGGTATACGCCTTACAGTTTTCTTGGTCTGCAGGCCCCATCCAGTTGGCGGCCGCGCGGAGGTGTGTGGTGAAACTTGACTTCAAGGCGAAAACTTTCAGGCCACGACCTGTGTATGAAAAGGGGCCTTAAGAAGGCGACTGCCATACAATTGTCCATACACTGAAGGAGAGGTTGTTCCACAGTCCAATTTTTCTGTGGAGTAGAATCGAATCACGCATCTTCTGGGATAGACTAGCCTGACGCCTTAACCCCAGACCTTCAATATTGCATCCTTCATCCTTCAACATTACAAATATTCGACAATTTGTTTCCTTTATATCGAAATGATTAAAATTCACTACCCTTAAATAATAAATAACTTTAACCCTGCACCTTTAACCCTTCTCCTCCCCATCCCCTGCCTTCCCCTTTTCTGGTAGAAATATGAATTGAAACAGAAGTAACCACCTGTCACGTTTTTTTTCTTCTCCCTTATTACTTTCAACCCTATTCAAAAATCTTTCATTTCGTTGGAGAAGCCAAAAGCAAAACGAAACACAAAAACAAAAAACGAAAAAAAAAAAACACAAAAACAAAATGAAAACCTTCAGTCATAATCCTTTTAATCAAAGACCACCCACAATTCAAGGAGAATGGCCGCCCCTAATCATCAAAAGATGTGGTGACCTTTCATCCTTTCGCCTTCTTGACTCGAAGGGTGGCGCGGACGGGGATGGATGGATGGATGGCGACTTTTTTTGTGTCTACCAAAAATTAATAATCGTTTGCTCGACTCTGGGCGCAACCGTTTCCACCAGCAAAAATCAACACGCACACCACACCAAAAAAAAAAAATTGAAGAACGAAGAGAACAAAAAAAAATGAGAATAAGGAAGGGTTAAGGACATAATTTTTTTTTTAAAGTGATTAAATTGTTTAAAAAGAAAATAAGGGTAGAACAAAAAAAAGAAACTCAAAAACAAGCAGAAACAAATACAACGATAACGACAACACGAACATGAAGAATAAAACAGCCACCAGTCACCCCCCCCCCCCCCCATTCACTTATTGTTAAGGGAAGAAACAACAACACATAATCCAAATCTTACATCTTTAACGGTTCGTGTTTTTCGAGTGGAGTGGAGCTTGATAGACTGGACTGGCTGGCTTCGGTTCGACTACTAGCATCAGGTTATCGGCCATAATGACTCTTAAGTAACCATGGATATGTGCCTCTGGGGGGTTGTTTATAACACGTTACAAAGAAAAAAGCAAAGGGGAAAAACAAGAAGAAAAAAATAGAAAAGAAAATCATAAGCAGTTTCGTGGAACGTGCTGGAAGATAGAGGAGGCAGCCACTTGCATGATCTGAGCTGCTAGTACAAAGGGTGATGCTTAAGCACTAATTTACAAAAAAAAAATCTTCGCACATTTCAAATTCAATTAACAAAGTACAAAATCGCAATATTTATTTACAGTGTTCGGGGCTACCCCCATCCTCGATAAAGTCCACAATGTGATTTTATCCACAATTTTATGGTGCCGCACATATGGGAATTTCAATTAGTGTCGAAATTTACGATATCAGTGGATTTGACACTAGAATCTGCTGTAGCTACCCTCAACAGCAGCAGCAGCCGCCCCAACAGCAGCCCCCGCCCCCCCCCCCCGCTCCAGCAGTAGCTTTACCGCACCTTTAATCCTCTTCCGTATCGTGGATGGTTGTTACTTTCGAATTTTCAAAGACTGCCGCACGTCCAACCACCCTTCCACCTCCCAAATCCCCCCCACAACACACACGCCCTAAAAATAAAAGCAAATCGTGGATTTGTGGGTGTCAAGAGGTTTATATTTGGTTGGTAGAAGCGCGGCTGGGGTAGGGGGGCGCAATTTAATCGGATATCCGGACAATTGCCGGTTTTTATGTGATACGCTGCGTTTACAATCCCGCACACACGCACACATACACTCACACTCATCCAGAAACAAAGCAAAAGTGGGGGGCGGAAGAAAGAAAGAGTTCGACCAACAACGCGTGTTCTGATGAGTGAGTCGCCTAAAAGTATGCAAAAATCGTAGAGACAAAGACACAATCCCAAACCACTTTGGCGGTTGTATGGGGGGGGGGGGTCGAAGAGGAGTAAAATCGGGTAAAAATAAACACGATCGAAGGCGATTTAGGCGTACTCCCGCATAAAAATAGCCACCCCCAATCTGCCCAGTGCACCCCCCGATAGACCCACCAAATCCATTTGGCTACCGACAAAACCCTCGTAATTTATGGCTTGGCCACTAAGTCGAAAGCAGCATAGAAAACACAGAAAGCAATACAAAAAAAAATCGGTGGTAGATAAAAAACGGAAGTAAGCGGGTTAGTAGATATGACAGTATCCCCTCATACTTTCGCTGCGGAGACTCTTTGGGGCCGGCCATAGAAGACCCGTTTTTGCCTGGTGCTGTTTCGAAGGTGCGCCATGTGAATTGTCGACAGAAAAGCATCCCCAGCTACCACCACCACTACTGCCACCCAGCAGCAGCACACTTTATGGCTGGGGGTTAAAGCGAATGGGGTTGACCGAAACGAACGACGGGGCGGACGGGGGGTATCTATACCCGAAAAATTCCTGCAGAGGCTTACGGTAATCCGCAATATGAGAGAGTAAATTGTAAAATTATTCGCTTAACGGGCTCATCACCCAATTTATTTCGGTCGTAAAAATAAAGCGGGCCAGGCCTTGCACGTTGGGCGCCACAAAAAAATAGCCCCCCAGAAGAAACAAAATCAGTGCACAGAGGACACCCAATGTCGGTGTGGAGGTGGTGGCGCGAGCTTGAGATGGGGCAGCGCGGAAGTCTCGCTCCGGCAGACCGCCACCCTGCGCTGTGCTGTATCCTTGCCGGGGCTCTTTTGTTATTTTATATTTATGTGTATCGTCCCTCATGCCGCTCTTATAAGAGGCGATTATGTGCGACTTTCAAGTATATTCACCGAGAAAACCTGCCTCCCGTAGAGTTAGCCCCTGGCATGCTGCTCTGGTGTCCTCTCATCCAATATCCTTTTTCGTTAGGACATTCAAGGACTCCACCAGAGAGAGAGGTTCTTTTCGCTTAACTTTTTTTTTATATTGTCCGTTTTTTCTCGTCCTTTTGCTCCTTTTTGCATATTTTTCAGTCGTTTACGAATAAAAGTAAACTGTACACAATTTCACGGCTGAAATGCGCAATTGTCGTTATAATTTTCGAAAATGTTGCTCCTGTATTTTTTTTGGTTTGGTTTGACGTACTTAGGAAAGTTATCGTTTTGTGATGATGGCAACAACAAGCCTAGCTAGCACAACAGGAAAGCAGCAAGGAAGCAATGGCGTACTACGAAAGGAAAATAATAATAATAATAATAAAGCAGCAAATGAAAGCAAGAGAGAGAAAGAAAGAGGGACAGGGAGAAATGCCCTGAGAAAGGACCACGACGATTATGAGAAAGGCTCCTCTAAATTTTCGGGGGGCAACAGGGGAGCATTTTAAGGACTGTTAATTTTCAATCGTCAAATAAAGTGAAGTGATTTTATTTTGCTGACGGACAGAGGAGGATGGAAGCTGGATGATGAAAGTTACGGAAGGTTTCTCTCGATGAGGAAGAGGACAGACAGCAAAAAATTATCCATATCCATATACACATGTATAAAAAGAAAGATAAGTACACCTACATAACGTAAATAAGGATATTTACGCGCTTGAAAAGGATTTTGTGAGGCAATTTCGCAATATAACAACTTTTAATCAAAGTAAACGAAGGACGACGAAGACAATGGGCCTGTTTCGACGGTTCGCTTCCAGGAGCGTTCCTCACGAACTTTGTGGATGAGGGGAGAAGTGGGGTGGTACCTCTCATCATCCCCACTTCCCCCTTCATTTTCTCTACATAAGGACACACGATGTAATCGACATTTCTTTTCTTACTTTGATGAGATATTTCGTATGCAACACCTTGGCATTTGTAGGCCGGACCACACTAACAACTTTTACTCGTTGTAAAGGGCTCGCTCCCTTGACTCCAGATCAGTTGAGTTTACACCAAAAAATTCCAAGGGCGAAATCCTCCCGACGCTACAAGAGTCACACGACACGACACGACAATAGTCACACGACACGATACACGACACGACAGGAGTCGGCTGCAAAGGTGGTTTCTGGAGGAAATGGTGAGAGCGGTCGATGGAAATTGTGTCCATTCCATCGTCCTCTCTCACCCTCTTCTCCATAAACTACTTTTGCTGAATAGATGCCACGTAAACTGGAGAATTTAGCGATCGGCACTGTTTTTTTTTATAAAGGACTGGAGTGTTCTTTGGAGAGGATCCTGCATAGTCTGGCAGAGTCTCCTATACTTTCGATAGTTCGGCAATACCCCTGCCAGGAATTGAAAAGTCATTCAAGGGGCGACATACATGGCTACAGCAGCCTTGTTTGAGCACTCCTTAAAAAGCTTACAGTGCTCCCGTTACCATACCAGTTCCA
Organism: Thereva unica; assembly: GCA_949987705.1. NCBI lineage: Eukaryota > Metazoa > Arthropoda > Insecta > Diptera > Therevidae > Thereva > Thereva unica. Next base: position 4,853,425 of record OX465286.1, read on the forward strand.
AATAATTGCAGGGGAGCATACCTTTTTATGCTCCTTCAAAAGCGTTACCAAAACAGTCCCCCAACTAAATTCTAACCACGCCCAAAGCTGCTTGCCCTCCGTATCGAACGAGAGCCTGTCCATCGAGTATGCTAATGCCACCGTTTATGTTCACCAAGGTAATCGCCCGTTTTCTTCGTTCTATAAAATTTATGAAAACTCCAGTAATGCTTCCTCGGAAGCATATTTGTCAGCGCTTCCACTTATATCCTGAAAATATTTACATTACATTCCAAACCAAATTGATTTATTGTAGATGTTGTAATTGTAGATGAATCAATTAGTTCTCTCTTTCTCTTTCTGATCATATTGGAATAGTTGCAATCATTTGTTACACGAACGAGCATTCATTTATACCAGGTTAACAGAATAATGTAGCAAGCGGCCATCTAAGTAATCATTGCTAAATGCACATCACAAATGTGCACACACAGATTGCACATGAGTACAAAATATCAGAAGCAGCACATGCAAAGGAGCAGTGCAGGAGAAGGCGGCTCGATATATGTATGTACGTACGAAGGTCTGGACGATGAAATCGTCTACGATGGTCGGTTTTATTCAGTATGCACTTATGCATTATTTGATTCCATCATCCCTTCTGTTCACTATGCTCTCCGGTATTTTTTTGTGTGTGGTATAGCTTCACTTGTGGCATTTTTTCAGTTTTTTTTGTTGTTGTGCTACCCCCCACTCATTCCAGATTGTCTGCACTTTTTACTTTTGTTATGTCATATATATATGTTGTGTCTGTGTAGATAGATAGGAACAGAGGGGAGAATACTCTGCATGCACCTGAATGTGCATGCAAAAAAAGTCATAAGCTAAATAATACAAAAAAAAGGTAGAGCAAATTAAAACCAAACATCATTCATCCATGGTTAATTGATCAATAATAATTGGTGAATGATGCTCATGATGATGGCAATTTCATCCGTGGATAACTAAATCCAATAGTGGCATATTTTCTGTTACTTGTGCCCCAACGGGGGTGGGGGTATATCTATCAAACAACTGTATCGTGCTGTATCGTCTGCACTATCGTTAACTTATGCGTCTACATGTAGCATGACGATAACGAAATTAATTTTCTTCAAAAATTTAATTCAGTTAAAAAGTCTGAAGTGCAAAATTCATTGAATTCCATAACACACACCCACGCCAGCACTGCCACCTGGACCTTATCGTCATATACTGTGAATATGATGCATAAATGCTTTTCCGGGCGGTATCCAACCGTTAAAAGAGAGGGGAAACTTTTAGGGCACCAATTCAATTATTTAAAAAATCAGCAGCTCGACTTTGGGGGCACCATATTGTGGTTGGTATCTTCATATGCGCGCCAACAGAGCGCCATGAACAGCAATATTATATAGAGCGTAGAGTCGAAATGAGTGTGCACCTGAAAAATTTCCACGTACTTTTTTTTATTTATTTTTTATATTTTTCATCTGTGAATTATACAACCCCCCACCCCCAAGCTATGCGTGGACATACTGGGACCGCCGCTTTGTCGAATTTCCGCTTCCTTTATTCCTTTTAATTGTCGAGTTTTTAAAATTAAATACTTTTGAAAATTAAAAAAAAATTGGAATAAACAGAAAGGTGGTAGAAATTATATTCGAGAGTCAATCACTCATAAATATTCTTTTATCTGGAATCCGCTGTAATTGGGCTTAATTTTTGCGCGTTTTTTATTAATAATAATCATTTCATTTTAAAATTCGCATTTTGATTGATAAAAATTGGTTTTATGTGTGACTGTGTGTGATTTTTGTAGTAACAGTAGTCACAGAGGACGCCGACCGTCTGTGTTTTAATTAAAAGCCCTCGGTTATGAATTAAATAAATATTTATGCTGTGGCGGTGGATGATAATTTCATAACGTAAAGGACAATGGCCAAAATAGGATACTCAGGAACTGTATTTATTGGTGTGGGTCCATCAGGTCTCGAGCTCCATTCACGATTCGTTTCCATTCTTGAGCCTCGACAACTGATAATAGTTGATTCTTTAAGTCGCCCTCGATATTCTTTAGCCAGGTTTCTTGGACAGAATCGCAGGCCGAGTTTATAGAGCTTGTAATACACACGCACTTTCCCGGTTGCAAGGACGTAAATGAGGTCGAATCATCAGAGAGCAGACAGATACACTTCTGGGAGGAGATTTCCGCTCTTACTTCTTCTTCTTCTTTGATCCGTTAGCTGGCGGTCCGAGCGGGACGTCCCCGCAACGGATACGCTGCTGTCGGTGCCGCTGGGTCCCGAACTCTATTCACGATTCGCTTCCATTCTTCTCGGGTTTTGGCGGTGTCTCGAGCCTCGGTAACTGATAATCTTTGATTCTTTAGGTCGCCCTCGATATTCTTTAGCCAAGTTTTCTTCGGTGCCAATCGCTGGATTTTCCAGTCTGCGGGACGGTCTCGCCAGAGAAGTTTACGTGGCAAGCGGTTATCATCCATTCGGCAAACATGTCCAAACCACCGTAGTCGACGTTTTTGCATTTCTTCTTCGATCAGTGTTTGCTGATCGCATCTTTGTCTGACAACCTCATTTCGAAGGCGATCACGGAGTGAGACACGGAGGATCTGCCTCAAACATCGCATTTGGAAGACCTCGAGCTTCTTAACGTCCGATTTGAGCAGTGTCCACGTTTCAGATCCATAAAGAAGAATCGGAAGAATCAACGTTCGGTAAAGACGTAGTTTTGTTTTGATGGAAATATTTGCTCGTTTCCATATGCACCACTTGAGCGAGGCGAATGTTGCTGTTGCCTGGCCGATACGGCTGTGAACGTCGGCCGTCGATGCTACTTTCGTTTCCTCAACCAATGATCCCAAATATTTGAACCTTGGAACCTGTTCGATTTGGGTTCCATCGAGGTGAACACTGGCTCTTGATCCATCCGTTGTGAGCACTTTGGTCTTTTCCGCATTGATTTTTAACCCGTATGATTGGGCGATGCGGAAATATCGTATAAGATGTCCGTTGCTTCGGCATCCGTGTCGGCGAAAACAGCGCTATCGTCGGCGAACATTAAGTCTGTTACGAAGTTGTTGTCGTCGTATTGAACTCCGAGTCGTCCATCGAATGCTTCACGCATAATCGCGTCGATCACAACGTTGAAGAGAAGTGGCGAAGCGACGTCTCCCTGTCGGACACCCGTCTGAATCGGGAACTCCTCGGATAAGTCGTTTCGAATACGAACGCTGCTGGTTGAGCCATCGTACGACGCTTGGAGAAGTTGGATGATTCTCAATGGCACGTGTTCGGTTACCAAGACTCTCCACAAGCTGTTCCAATCGATGCAATCGAAAGCGGATTTGAAATCGATGAAAACGACGACAATGCGTTTGCCGCAACGAATTCTTTCTTCCATTAACTGACGGAGGGCGAATATTTGATCAATGCATCCTCGATGTGGTCTAAATCCCGCTTGTTCCTCCCGGCTCGTTTGCTCTCGATGTTTCTGTAGCCTCGATTGTATTATTTTCGTAAATACTTTACCGACGATCGAAAGAAGGCTAATACCGCGATAATTCTTGCATTCCCGACTGTCGCCTTTCTTCAAAATTGGGACAACGATCGCTTTCTTCCATACCGAAGGGACACGATCCGAATGCCATATGTGTGTTATGAGGACATGAAGTCGTTGTGATAAGACATCACCTCCAGCTTTGATCATCTCGGCGGTTACTTGGTCTATTCCCGGCGCTTTTCCATTTTTCAGCGATTTGATTGCTGTCTTCACCTCGATAATTGTTGGTTCGGTATCGAGAAACTGATTCATCGGCTGTTCGATAATCGGTGGTTCGGGTGCTGGACCTTGCGGCGGATCGTGGTTATACAGCTGGTGGAAGAATGCTCTCCACCGCTCCAGGCGTTCATGGGCAGAAGTCACAAAAGTTCCATCCGATTTTTTGATGTTGTCGTTTGTTGATGTTGTTTTTTCCTTACAACAAAGGAAACGTCCTCTGAGCCATCAATAGCTTCTCCCCCTTCAAGGCACCTGGCTAGGATGACATTCTACTAGTCATGCTACAGGAAACACCTGAGGTGGTAGCACCATGGCTGGTGGTCATGTTTAAGAGCTGCCGTAGCTGAGCACAAAGCTACGTCCCCAGGAGTTGGAGATCGGCGAGGATCATCTTTATCCCAAAGATAGAGAAAATCCGCTAGATAGATTTGGCAGTAAGCACAAGTGTCACTCTTGTCTGGCTTCTCGGTCATAGAAATATAGAGGGGAACGAGAAAGCCAAAATAGGTTTCAAGCGTCACCGTTGGAAACCCAAAAAAGGTTTCAAAGAGTCACAAAACTCTAACTAAACCTATCGCCAAGAAACAACCGGCAAAAGGCCTCCACCACTGGAGCCATTCCGAGGCAACTGTCACCCTTCAAAATGGAGAACAAATTTTCATTTTGATTATAATATTTGAAATTATTCACCATATTATAATATATTTCCAATTAAATTACTTTGATTCTTTGTTTTTAATATCAAAAAGCGAAATTTCATCCTTAATACACAATACAATCAATCTAAAATATCTCCCAAAAATTGACCAAAAAAAAAAATCATGCCTCAAAATCACTTTTTTTTTAAATTTAAAATTAAGACAAATTTTACCTTGAAAACAGCAGTTTTTCACTGTTAATATCACCATAAACACTTTATATAATCACTTTCACAATAAATACACCTTAAAATCACATAATTATTAGTTAAAAATATAAAAAAACAAATTTCAAATAAAATTTTCTAACGCCAAGACATGATGGAGGACGAAATTCGCCGAATATTTCGAAATGTCAGAAATTATTAACAATTACAGTACTTATGTAAAGTATTACTAGATGGCGCTCAAAGTAATTAATTGAGAAATGTTTTATTTGTTTAAAAAAATTCTTATTAATAATTAATATTCCGAAATTATTGAACTTTTAATTGTTTTTTTTTTTATTATAAATTATTTCAAGTGAATTACTAAATATAAAATAAGAAAAAGTTTTTTTTATATATTTTTCGTCATATTCAGAAAAATAGTTTTAAGAAAAAACCATCAGATGGAGTATGTATATTATAGTAGTATATTAAAGAATTAAGTTTTTTTTGTCTGTATGACAATTTTTAACGGATAAATTTTGAAATTTTTTTTTTTATTATTGTGATGCGGAAATGATAATAATGTAATAATAATGTAATAATCGAAATTTTTAGTAAAGTATATTTAATAAATGTTGAAAAGTCCGTTATTTTCTCTGTACGCGAGAACAAAAAAAAAACACCGGAAAAAAGCCAGCAGGGCATAATTAGAAATTCAGTAAATCCCCTTTGGCTAGCAAAATTCTCAGCTATTACAGCCATTATACGCTTATTACTTTACTATAATAAAGACCAGCCGCAAAAGTAGCTGCAGGTAACAAATTCTTACAAAAAAAGTGAGTGAAATTGGGGGGAAAAATCTGTGTATCCACACCCTCTTCCATACCCTGCTCGTTTTTTATATTCTATTCGGCGTCACCTGTAAAATAGCTCTCAGTCACCTTCAATCAAGAAAAGTAAAAAGAGGCTTTATATACATAATGTGTATATATGTGTGTATGTATATAAAAATTCTTCTATTGCAGCTGAGTTTTAATTAGTCCCATTATTCCTGTGGAAAAGAAGTTCCTTTTGAACATTTTCTTTTTCCAACAACCGCTGCCCACCCCCACGAGGGTCAATTTTAACCTGTTTTGAGGGGTGCCGTCAACTTTCTCGCCTCTTCTCTGGCTTCAATATTCTTCAATTCATTTCGTTTTCATTTTGTATTTTTATTTCCACATCGCATAAGCATCATCACTACACAACACCACTGCGACGGCGGGCGGCATGGACTGCTGTAGATGTTCTCTGAATATTCTTAAAAGGGCAAATTGAAATTGAAATCGAGACTTGTGCCCGGCAGAATGTTGGGCGGGAGAGCGTAGGAGCATTGTAGGCGCAGAACGACCCTACTAATGCTTGTGTCCAACACCCTCAACATCCACTCTATTCACTTCTTCTATGGATTTTTCTTCTCCACTTTAATTTTTTTTTTGAAATGGCACAAAAGTCCTTAGTGACTGATGTTGACTGAGAGAAGCTCATCCCTCACTCATTCAAATAACAAAAAAAAACGGGGAAGAAAAAAAAATTATTTTTCGCCTCAAAATTCTTTACTGGCTCATTTGAGTCCTTTTGTGTGCACACGGTTTTTGTCCATTTTCATCCCTATCCTGTTGTTTTCCCTCCGTAATTAGTTTTCTCGGTTCGGAAAGGACTCTTTCAAAATTGGTTAGTACAAAATTCTTCACCCTCGCCCTCTGGCACTTTCTTTACTTTTTTTTCTCGGGGCTTTTTCTTTAAATCTATACGATCCTACACAGTCCCCCTTCCCCCTGGGTCATTCCCCAGAATTCGGTAAAGGAACGAACGGTTATAGTTGTTAGCAGGGTGGTTTTAGATGGCCATGGGGGACACAGCGACCCCCGCGCACGGAATCAGAAAGAGGGCACCCAACCGACAGGATGACTGAATGAATGCCAAGGGATGAACGGCTTCAGCCAGGGGATATGGGTACGGGGGGTGGGTGGATGAAGGCTACATTCTTAAAGGACGAGGCCACCCCCATCGATTCTGTTACAATTACCTGATATCCTTGATAATAATGTTTATTAGGGAACGTTTTATCTGTTTCTGCCTATCCACCCCCGCCCCGACGACGGTGCTGATTCCGCTCCATTAGTCCCTTTTTGCACGCTTACAGACCTGTTTCCGATTGTTGGTCTATTTAATTAGGTGACAATTATCGGGGGGCGGGGGTGGTATCATGCTTGCGCTGGCCCATTAATGGCGCCCTACAAAATTTTATATGTAGATCTTCTATTGTCACCATGAATATTAAAATCAGTTGACTGTGTTCGCGCGTTCCTTCATTAAATAACATTCCGCAGGACATTTTCTATGTTTAATTTTCCTTCTCCTGTTTGTGCTCTATCTGGAAAAAAATACTAAAGACTCTGGTGTCTATTCTCAGCGATTTAATTTCAGGTGAACACGTAAACATTTTTTTTGTTGAGCGGCTCTAGCAGTCATCCATGGGAGGAAGAGGTGGTAATGGATATGTTTTTTTTTTGTTTTGGTTGAAAGGTGAGAACTTGGGTGATTATGTGGGATTCTTACCGCACTAAATCCAACACCTGCTCTCTCCTTCGTCCAATGCGTCTCCTCTAGCTTTGACCTGCTGTGGAAGGCATTCAACGAAATATCTATTTTCTTTCTTCCATCACCGACCTCAAAATTTGTTCCTGGAATTGCCGAGCAGTTAAAGAGGTAATTCTAGGCACAACGAGTTCAGGCATCAGCGGATATAGTACAGGGAAACGCCACATCGTGGTTTTGGCTCAATATCCTCCATAACAACCTAGAGCTGCCTGAAGAGGTCAAGAGGTCTACATTAGACTCAGTTTCTTAGATGTTTTGTCTCTTTTTTTGTTGATAAAAAATAAAATTTTGATCAGAAATCTTAAATTTTAAAATTTTTAAAGAAAAAAAAAATAAAAAAAAAAAAATCGCCACCGACAAGATTCGAACCTGAGAACTTTCTGCCTTTATAATTCATAAAAACTATGGCATTGCTGCTAATAAAATATTTTCCTAATTAATTGATTATATTTCGATTAAAATGAGTTTTACTATCCAACCACATCCTCTAAACTGTCCGCGTTGTTTCTTAGCTTCACTTAAATGCGTCTTTTCCTTTAACTTTAATGTCCTTTTAATATTTAACAATAATTTTAACAATAAAAAGCAATTAGACTTGAACTGCAGGATGGATTCAATTAGAATAATTGCATGGTTTTAGGAGCGTAATTATCACGTTTGGGTAATGTCAAAATTTTATTTTATTGATATTTATAAAATAAACCAATAAAAATATGCTTAAATTATGTTTTTTAATAATTAAAAATATTATAGAATATATAAATAATAAGTATTTAATAATAATATGCGTAATAACGATTATTGATAGATAACGCAAAAACGGCCTAAAATCTGAGTTTTTATCGTTGCGATTCTTGTGCACTTTTTTGAGATTTCAAGAATTGAAAATTTTCAATTTTTGATTATTTCTTTAATTTAAGTGGTTAATTTAACGTATTAAGAGTTAATTTAAGTGAATTAAGTTATTTTATAAAATTTGGCAGTATTTTCTTGTGGGTGAGGATAAGTTTTTTCCTTAAAATTGAATATAAACAGCCAAAAATAGGATTTTAAAGTAGATTAGCTAAATATGTCATATTAGCATTCAAATGTATCCCTTTTTTGGATCGGAAATTATTAGGCACCTCTCAAGGAGACTGTAAATTAAATTTCAGCCCAGAATTCCCAGTACATTCCGAGATACTGGACATTTTAGAGCCCTTCCTGGGGATAACTCAAAAGGGCTCATAACTACAGAACCTTATAGAATTTTATAGAAAATAAAATAAGGCTCGAAAAGTCAGCAGCAAGAAAACGCTGGAATATCCGGAAAAGAAGGACATTTTTGGATTCAGGGGGCGAGCCCTTTCCAACGAGGTGCCACCCATCAAGATCGGAGCACGATTTCAACAAAAGGGCTCGAAAAGTCAACAGGGAGAAATCGCTGGAATATCCGGAAAAGGACATTTTTGGATTCAGGAGAGCGAGCCCTTTCCAACGAGGTGCTACTCATCAACATTGGAGCAGGATTTCAGCAAAAGGGCTCCTCCCACGGCAGCGGTGCTTCTACTAGAGGCCCTTGTTGGGGGCGACTTCTTGACAGCCGCGAAAGTGGGGTAGGAATACTTAAATTGATCATCAAGATTGATATTTTGTCATTTTTTAATAGACAGAAATTTTAATTTTGATCAAAAGTGTTAAATTTTAAAAATTTTACAAAAAAAAAAATCAAAATAAAAACAATCGCCACAGACAAGATTCGAACCTGGGAACTTTCTGCCTTTGTAATTCTAGAAACTATGGCAGTTGTTGCTAATAAAATATTTTCCTAATTAATTGATTATATTTCGATTAAAATGAGGTTTACTATCCAATCACATCCTGTAAACTGTCCGCGTTATTGTTAGCTTCAATTAAATGCGTCTTATCCTTCAACTTTAATGTCTTCAAGTTAATTTTGACAATAAAAAGCAATCAGACTTGAACTGCAGGATGGATTCAATAAGATTAATTGCATGGTTTTAGGAGCGTAATTATCACGTTTGATAATGTCAAAAGTTTATTTTATTGATATTTATTAAATAAACCAATAAAAATATGGCTAAATTATGTTTTTATGTAATTAAAAATATTATAGAATATATAAATAATAAGTATTTAATAATAATATGCGTAATAATGATTATTGATTGATAACGCAAAAACGGCCTAAAATCTGAGTTTTTATCGTTGCGATTCGTGTGCACTTTTTTGAGATTTCAAGAATTGAAATTTTTCTTTTTTTTTGTTATTTCTTTAATTTAAGTGGTTAAATTAACGTATTAAGGGTTAATTTAAGTGAATTAATCTATTTTCTAAAATTTGGTAGCAACAGGTAACTAAATATAAACAGTAGGCAGTATTTAAAAAAAGATTTGTTAAACTATAGGATAAGTCCTCTGTCATTTCTGTCAGTCGAATGAGATATCAGCTTGGATAGGGTTAGCTCCCATCTATGCTACGAATGTAATAAAAACAAGATCCTATACTACACTCATTAGTATCGGCTCCTCTTCTTGGTGCACTAAGTATAGACGGAACACTCTTACCACATGATCTATATAAGGTGTGTTTTTTGTTTCCCTAAAAAAGATGGCACCTGCCGGTTTATGGCAGATTTGATAGTACTCCTTGAGGTGACTTTACGACACATATCCGACTACATACACCCCCATCCCCACCAAAAAAACAAAAACCGGAAATTTTGTATAAAAATAAAATAAAATAAGAAAAAAACCGCCGCAAGGTACACACTGGAGGAAGATCGTAAAAATAATTTAGGTTAGGCTACAACAGCTGATGGCACAATTAGATAACAACAACGGGGAAACAAAATACGTGGACGTACGGGCATAGTCCTTATAGAGGAGAGGACGACCATAGATGAGGAGACCTTGGTCGCAAAAAAAAACTATTCAAATTACGAAGGGGTGACTGGGGGTGGCGAGGGGGAGATTGCTGGGCAGATTTCAGTGCTGGGCACTTTTCATGAACAACCCAGCAGCAGCATTACCAAAAAGTCCCTTTCGCTTGGGCTGATAACTATCTTATTCAATCTATAAACAAGTGTTTTCCCTTTTCCTTTCATTTCATTCCCATCCACGGCTTCTTATATAGAAATTTTGTTTTCTTCGTCCTCTCTTAGAACATTCTACTCCCTAGCACCTCCGCGCTATTTTCAACCCCCTCTCTCCCAGCATAAACTGAACAAAAAATAGAGCCAGCAACAACAGTCCAAAAAGAAAAAAGCAAAAAAACTGTGAAGGAAACTTTTCGAGAACGGTTAGTACTTTTATATATTGTATATAGCAAAAGAATGAGGCGGCGTGCAGGTGGAGGGGGAGAGTGTATAGTAGCTTAAAATAGAACGAGCACAGCTTATCCAACAGGAAAGCGAAATTTTTGTGTTTAGGCGCATAATATCCAAACCATTTTCTTTCCGTCAATTCGCCTCCGACTTGACTTTACTATCTTCAACCCCCTGCGCCGCCCACCCAGGGGTTGAGGCTTCTCCTCCTACGAACTCGTTTCTGTATTTTTTTTGTGTGTTCGTTATTTTGTTTTTATTATTTTGGAAGGTGAAGAGGTCTTCGTTGCCGTTGGCAAATTTATTAAAGAAAAAAGAAACAACACACACACACCGAATGGAAAGTACAAAAAAAAATATTAACTTTTGCGCTTGAATTTCATAAAATGCTTAGAGCTTTTTTTCGTGTTGTTGCCCATTTATATAAAATTAAATTAACTCAAGAGGTTATGAACATTCATAGTATATATGTATATATCTGCACGTCTATATCTCTATAAAGCGAAGAGAGTGAGCCCCAAAAAACTTTAAGGACTTCTTTCTGCCAGTAAAGGAATAAAATGGAATGTTTATGTCCGTTGCCGCTTGTAAAGGGATTTTTACAAATAAGGGTTTTTGTGTTCATTAATTCTTGATTTTTGTTAGGCACAGTTGGTTTATAAAGAAACACTTTACAGCGGGAGGGGGTGTAAATTTCATAAGATGCTTACATTATCTAAATCAATTTGACATGAGAAATACACAACATTAACCAAGTCTTCAATATCAAAGCCATAAATACTGCCAAGTGCTAAAGTACAGGGTACATCGCGGCTTATCTCGTAGACTCACGAACTTAGGCTTAAACTCTTCTCTATCAATATTTTGGTCGATGTTGTATTCCTCATCATCGAAGCCCCACATAATATTTTATTGCACGCTATTTTCCGGCAAATTCAGAAGCTGCCGGAACCTTTCTCGAACGTCAACAGTCAGAGCCCGCGCTATAAAAGAAGGGAATCTCAAAATCGCCGTTTCCATGCGCATTGCGAGGGTACAAGCTACACTTTGCTTGTTTAAAAACGCAAATAACCCGTTTGTTTATATTCAAAATCACAATTCCACATGCGCGCTCTCATTTCCCTTCTTTTATGGCGGGGGCTCTACTTTATCTTTTGAAGAAAATATGTTTGCTAGGTATTGGTATACGTAAGTGTATTGAACAATTTACTTACACAAAATAGGTCTTCCATCGCAACAACGCCCAACCATACACTTTTTTGAAGACCCATCAAAAAGGAGAGTTTGGTTGGGAAGTTCTGGTGCATCCACCGTATTGTCCAGACATAGCACCGTCAGCCAGGACAATCTGCTCAATGTTTTAATTCTTAACAATCAATGGAATACGTGTCATTTTTGGACTCGTTTTATTCATACCGCCGTCGTCTCATGGGTACGGCCTTATATTGCCGACAGGATTGCTAGCCCGGTTCATTTTGGCCGTCGCCCCTACATCTGCGACACCCGGAGCCATGTCCTCCTCTGTCTGCACCCCATGCTACGCCATTGATTATTGATATAAGTGAACTATTGCATGAGTAAATCCTTTCACATGGAATATATGACCAGATTAAGAGTGTATCACTTTGTGTTTTGACTTGCAAAAGCAAAAAATAAAAACCATAAAAAAAACATTAAAATAAAGCCTTATTTATTGGCTACGAAAAGAAAATGTCTCGTCCTTCATCCCCCCCCCCCAAATTTGTGGTTGATGTATGTCATTACAATCCATTAACTTTTCCTCCTCCACACATTTTGGGGGTGGGTATGCGATCATTTAATTTTTCGCTCAATTCTTTTTAGATGATTTAGTGCTAAAATAAAACAAAATAACAAAATAATGCCTGAATAATGTATAAATAAGAAAATAATAATAAAAATAGTCGAAAATACACTTTTTTTCTTGACAAAAAATAAAATTTTGATCAGAAATTTAAAATTTTAAAATTTTTACACAAAAAAAAATCAAAATAAAAACAATCGCCACCGACAAGATTCGAACCCGAGAACTTTCTGCCTTTATAATTCATAAAAACTATGGCAATTGATGCTAATAAAATATTTCCCTAATTAATTGATTATATTTCGATTAAAATGAGGTTTACTATCCAATCACATCCTCTAAACTGTCCGCGTTGTTTCTTAGCTTTAACTAAATGCGTCTTATCCTTTAACTTTAATGTCCTTTTAATTTTTAACAATAATTTTAAGTAATCAGACTTGAACTGCAAAATGCTTCAATAAGAAAAATTGCATGGTTTTAGGAGCGTAATTATCACGTTTGATAATGTCAAAAGTTTATTTTATGAATATTTAATAAATAAACCAATAAAAATATGCTTAAATTATGTTTTTTAGTAATTAAAAATATAATAGAACATATGAATAATAAGTATTTTATAATAATATGGATAATAACGATTAATGATTGCTAACGCAAAAACGGCCTAAAATCTGAGTTTTTATCGTTGCGATTCGTGTGCACTTTTTGAGATTTCAAGAATTGAAGATTTTAAATTTTTGGTTATTTCTTTAATTTAAGTGGTTAATTTAACGTATTTAGGATTTATTTAAATGAAATAATGTATTTTATAAGATTTGGTACTATGTTACTGCTCTAGTCCTAGTCGTTAAGAAAATATTGTAAGAATAAAACTGGCAATTGAGTGAACAAGCCATGGAGTACTTGATATATAATTGGCTGTTTTGTGGAAGCTTAAAAATTACTTTTTCTTTTTAACAGAATAAATTTAATGCAAGTGCTCGTTAAGTCTAGAAAATACTTTCAAGCACCTTCTCTCAATTTCACTACAGAAAGTTTCTTCATAATAATAATCCCCCACTCACTAACTTTTACCCATCTCTCTAATTATCATAAAATGCAATTTCCATCACAGATAATGACTAATTAAGAAAAATAAGCTCTAATTATTACTAAAATTCCCTTTTAAGAGAAGCGCACACAAAAGGGGTAAAACAAAAAAAAATAATAATAATGTACACAAATACCATTAGGGCTGGCAATTAAGATTATGCCTTATGCATTAAAGTGCCCGACACAAAATACAATTAAAGTACTAAAAGGATATGCAAGAAACACACAGGCACTTGAGCTAGCCTCGCTGTGTTTGACTGTGTACACACAAAAGACGATGAACGATAGACGTTACTAATAGGAAAAGCTTTTTGAAGAGAATGAAAATGCATTTTATTTTGCTCCTCCTCGGCCCCCCGCCGCATGCCCATTTTGTGTGCCAGCAATTGCCCCCCATCCCTTAGCCAAACTTCATTATAATCGGATGACGTGACAGGAAAATGTGTAGTCTTAAAAACTAAAGCAATTTCCACCCCCTTAGTCGTAAAGAATTTTTAGAAGCTATTTAAACAAAAAAAAAAGAACGATAGCTTGTCATATTCAGAAAAGTGAACAGGAAAAGAACGCAGATTTCTTTCATCATTTATGAAATTGTTTTCCCTGCATTTAAAAAAAAATGCCTTTGAAGATTGAGAATTATTTTATTATGGCTTGGAGAGGAATCTCTATATCGATGTATGATATGCAAATTGTATTTGTGTGCAAGATTCCACACAAGGAGGACTGCAAACGTCTTGCAGGCTACTATCGAATGATGGAGGGACAATTTGATGATCGGCTGAAGCACAGGTATATACGCAATTCCCTTACCACTCAAGTAAGTGAGATAAATGATAACATTGGCCCCTGTGCTGAAAGTCGAGTCGTGATTCGTGACAAGTTTTTTGAGTTGAAGAAAGTGACGTTTCGGTTGAATTGCGACTTTCAGCATAGGGGGGCCAAACTCGAACTTAGCACTTCCACTCTAGGCCACTGCACTAAATCTCAATGATATAGGCAACTCATCTTCTACTCCCAGCCTGAATAACTGCCAGTAACTATCTTGGAGCATCGGATTCCTAGTGCTTACCAACAACTACGCAACCGCATCACTCTCATCACAAAATCCTCTCCAGTAGATTTAACAGGTTATCGTCCTATCAGTATTCTTCCCTTCCTTGCTAAAGCTCCTTTACAGTCACTGAAATCAATTAATTTTTGACAAAAAATAAAATTTTGATGAGAAATCTTAAATTTTAAAATTTTTGCAAGAAAAAAAAATCAAAATAAAAACAATCGCCACCGACAAGACTCGAACCTGAGAACTTTCTGGCTTTATAATTCTAGAAACTATATGGCATTCTTACTAATAAAATATTTTCCTAATTAATTGATTATATTTCGATTGAAATGAGTTTTACTATCCAACCACATCCTCTAAACTGTCCGCGCTATTCTTAGCTTCAATTAAATGCGTCTTATCCTTCAACTTTAATGTCCTTTTAATTTTTAACAATAATTTTAACAATAAAAACCAATCAGACTTGAAACTGCAGGATGGATTCAATTAGAAAAATTGCATGGTTTTAGGAGCGTAATTATCATGTTTGATAATGTCAAAAGTTTATTTTATTAATATTTATTAAATAAACCAATAAAAATATGGTTAAATTATGTTTTTTAATAATTAAAAATATTATAGAACATATGAATAATAAGTATTTAATAATAATATGCGTAATAACGATTATTGATTGATAACGCAAAACCGGCCTAAAAGCTGAGTTTTTATCGTTGCGATTCTTGTGCATTTTTTTGAGTTTTGAAGAATTGAAGATTTTCTTTTTTTTGTTATTTATTTAATTTAAGTGGTTAATTTAACGTATTTAGGATTTATTTCAATGAATTAATATATTTTATAAAATTTCTCCAGTAGATTTAACAGGTTATCGTTCTATCAGTATTCTTCCCTTCCTTGCCAAAGCTCCTTTACAGTCCCTGAAATCAATTAATTGTTGACAAAAAATAAAATTTTGATCAGAAATCTTAAATTTTAAAATTTTTAGAAAAAAAAATCAAAATAAAAAATCGCCACCGACAAGATTCGAACCTGGGAACTTTATGCCTTTATAATTCATGAAAACTATGGCAACTATGCTAATAAAATATTTTCCTAATTAATTGATTATATTTCGATTAAAATGAGTTTTACTATCCAACCACATCATCTAAACTGTCCGCGTTGTTCTTAGCTTCAATTAAATGCATCTTATCCTTCAACTTTAATGTCCTGAATTTAATTTTAACAATAAAAAGCAAATCAAACTTGAACTGCAGGATGGATTCAATAAGAAAAATTGCATCGTTTTAGGAGCGTAATTATCATGTTTGATAATGTCAAAAGTTTATTTTATTGATATTTATTAAATAAACCAATAAAAATATGGTTAAATTATGTTTTTTAGTAATTAAAAATATTATAGAATATATAAATAATAAGTATTTAATAATAATATGCCTAAAAACGATTATTGATTGATAACGCAAAACCGGCCTAAATACTGAGTTTTAATCGTTGCGATTCTTGTGCACTTTTTTGACATTTCAAGAATTGGAAATTTTAAATTTTTGATTATTTCTTTAATTTAAATGGTTAATTTAACGTATTTAGGGTTCATTTAAGTGAATTAATGTATTTTATAAAATTTGGTAGTATGTTTTTGCTTTGGGGGTATATTTTTTGCTTAAAACTGAATATAAAACAGTCAACAATAATTTCAAAATAATTTTGTGTGTGTGTATGTGGTAAAAAAAACTAGAACAGAATGATTTTTTACTTCTAAAAGGACATTTAATTTATTTAATAAAAAACGCCACACACTCAATTCATGATGTCAAGGATTTAAAAGAATTTTATTTAACATTTCAACCATAAAAATGACACGCTCTCAAACACACACACACAATATACATGTCTCTAAATATATGTATAGAAAAGTGCCTCATCCTGGCAGAGGTGGTTGTTTCCCCTTTTTTTGCTTGACCTAAAACTCAACTAATTAAAGGGTAACTAGGCTTGAATATAAGGGATAAGTATAATTAAAATTTGGTCCAACGACCGCTTACATAATTTAGTGTTTTTTATTTATTTCCTTTATGCATAAAAATATGGGGCACAAATTTATGTAATTCACAGTTTTTTTTGTAAAAGTTCATTTAATGTAAAAAAAAGCATTCCTTTGCGTCATGTGCGTTCTGGTCTCGTATTTAGGTCAGTTATTAGTACTTGAAAAAAAGGTAAGTGCTAAATAGTTCTATGAATGTGAAACTGGGTTTTTTTAGATTAAAATTAACATAGAAAATGTTAATTAGAGTTTTTTAACGAATTGCAAAACTTTGGGGAGTGCTTAAGTGCAGTTGAAAATGTCTTAACCTTTGCCTGTGGATTTTGCTTGCTCCCTCTTAGGCGAAAATGTTCATAAATCAATTTTCCACCGTAAAATCTCTCGACAAGAAAAAGGGAAAACATTTTTGTTGTTGTTGTTTTTGTTGTTCTGTAATTTTCTTGACTTCCTGACAGTGTGGAGTCATCTCTGACAAAACTGTGTGTGCGCTGGTTTTTGGGGTGGATAAAATATACACCATCGATGATGATGTGAGAGCGACACACAACGGTCCCATATACTTTGTAGCAGCTAGATATCGTGCCTCCTCCATCGTTTGCCTTCTTCTACCTGTCTACAGCCTGTCTATGGCAACTAGAGTCACCGACTTAAGAAGATTTAAATTAGTCGAGAAAATGAACATTAAACGTACACGACAGACATCAGTCACGTCTAAAATTAATTTGCTCAGCCACTCGTTTTAATATTTTAATGTTGAAATACGATGGTGTGTGCACCAGGCACCGGGGCTCCCCTAGTGTGTGCCCGCAACCCCAGCCCCCCAAACACAAATTATTGCCCCCCCCCCACACACCAACCAGCAGCAGCGGAGGAGTATTAGGCATCTCTCGGCTTGTAGGGATTGCAGGTGGGACAGAAAGTGCGCGCGGCAAGGAATAAATTGTTAATGGGGATGGAGAGATAGCGGCTGGTGCCGGCGGGGGTTGCTGAAATTAAGTGGATACAGGGAATTTTTATTAGTACTAATATTATTAAAGAATTGATGGTGGAGAAGAAAGCCGCAATAAATCACTGTTTAGGGGCTGCTCAGCGAAAGGGTCAGTAGAGGCCGCCTATAGGCATGTGTCACGCGGTGTTGGACGAGCGGCACGACATACAAAGAATACAAAATCAAACAATTTCCAAAATTTAATAAAGATAATGACCGATACAAAATCTACGCAGCGAGAGCAAGAGCGGTGTAGATTCTTCTTCGTCCAAAGTTCCTTCCAGGTTCCTTGGTTCGATTGTCCATTGTAATATTACTCACAAGTTCGGAGGCTGCCGCATGTCGTCCATTCCTTACTTGAGGGTGGAGACGGCCTCTTCATCCTCACTCGACTCGTCGATTTCATCCAGTTTGGGGCTCAGATGCCATCAGGGCTTCAGTTTGTCGTTAGTGCTAACCGACGAGAATCGGCGTTTCTTTGGTGCGCATTCAAGATCATAATAATAAAAAAAAGTCGAAAATACACTTTTTGTTGACAAAAAATAAAATTTTGATCAGAAATCTTAAATTTGAAAATTTTTACAAGAAAAAAAAATTCAAAATAAAAACAATCGCCACAGACAAGATTCGAACCTGGGAACTTTCTGCCTTTATAATTCTAGAAACTATGGCAGTTGATGCTAATAAAATATTTCCCTAATTAATTGATTATATTTCGATTAAAATTAGGTTTACTATCCAACCACATCCTCTAAACTGTCCGCGTTGTTTCTTAGCTTCAATTAAATGCGTCTTATCCTTCAACTTCCTCAACGTCCTCAATTTAATTTTGACAATAAAATGCAATCAGACTTGGAACTGCAGGATGGATTCAATAAGAAAAATTGCATGCTTTTAGGAGCCTAATTATCACGTTTGATAATTTCAAAAGTTTATTTTATTGATATTTATTAAATAAACCAATAAAAATATGCTTAAATTATGTTTTTTAGTAATTAAAAATATTATAGAATATATAAATAATAAGTATTTAGTAATAATATGTGTAATAACGATTATTGATTGATAACGCAAAATCGACCTGAAAACTAAGTTTTTATCGTGATCCTCTATAACGTAACGATCATGTCGCATCCCAAACCCCCATTGCTCCTGATTTACTTGTAAAAATGTGCTCCATGCCATCTCCAATTAAAGGCTACCCTGTTAACTACCCTCAGGATCCTAAAAAAGCAATTCAACACTTAGTAATAAAACTCAAGCCAAATTCCCAGCACCCATCAACACATTAAAAGTCCTCCAGCGCGCGAAAATAACATTACTACGAAAATCTTCCTTCATAGGGATGTCAAGATTTCGTGTTGTTATTATTTCAAGTAAATCTGCACAGCCAACAGCCAGCGCCAAGACCAAGCGGGGGCGGGGCGGCTGTGCTTGAAACCGTCAAGGATGGACGACAGTACAGAAATTTTACTTTCTTGACATAAAAATTTTAAAAGGGCGAAGGGGGGGGGGCACTTTCGCGTAAAAGAGACCCTTTAAACTCTCATAACAATAACAGAAAATTCAACAACAACGAAAACGACAGTGAAGTGAAGTGGGGGCTATACAGAGCCTCCTTTCACGATTTAGTCGCGCAGTCATCACGCTGCGAGGAGAGGTGCGAGGATGTAAGTGGTGATATTGCAGTTCTGGCTGGTGGATGGGCATCGTCATCATCAAGACGCTCCTCTTTCTCCCCTTCCCTCAACAAGGCATCCTATAAAAAAATACTCAAATCCCTACTAACATAACCCCTTCTGACAATAGTAGGTTTTTAGCAGCTATCGGTAGTTATAGTAATATTATATTATATTATAAAAGATACATATGTTTAATCTAAGTACATATATGTATACCTAGTTTAAGTGTGCCTTGTTTGGCGAATAAATAAATAAATAAATAAATAAGACGCTGCTGCCGCCCCGTGCTATTATACATACATATATAACGCAATTCATGAATAAAATAATCCTGAAGTTGAAAATTATTTCCAGTATAGCACTAGCGCGAGAATTTAAACCCCGGCTGGTAATGGAGAAAGCATCACGAATCTTGAATGTTACCAACGAAAAAAAATGCCATCATAATCATGATATTTAGCAGCGAGGGGTTGCCTTTTTCCTTCCCGTAATTTTTTTTGTTGCTTCTTATTCTTGTTGTTGTTGTTTTTATTTTGGGTACACACCTTTTCCACCTGGATATCTTGGTCTGGGCATCCAAAAAAGTCTATGGCCGGGGTGTGCGCCCCCACCAGCAGACCGTTTTGTGCCCTTAAGATAAATAACAACAAACAGAAGGAGGGCGAATGTTTCCAACTAATTATGCTCAGCAGAATTGTGGTAATTTATAAATCTGAAGCACTTAAAGAGGGTAAAAATTATCTCTTACCCTTTCGCTACTTTCTTTCATACCCCCCTCCCTTTAATTTTTTTTTAAGTTTAACGAG
This sequence comes from Thereva unica, assembly GCA_949987705.1. Lineage (NCBI taxonomy): Eukaryota > Metazoa > Arthropoda > Insecta > Diptera > Therevidae > Thereva > Thereva unica. The sequence continues at coordinate 4,873,529 of OX465286.1, forward strand.
AAGTCTGTTTCCCTGCAGTTATGAATAGAATAAGTACTGAGCAACTCTGGAAGTAGTGCCATTTAAATTCCCCAACTATTTGCGGGCAGAACGTCTTAATTGCTTGTCTTTGTGAGCAGTTTTTCTGGAGAGGCCCTTTTTAAAGGAAATACAATCCTGGAAGAAGCAAAATAATAATTAAATTTCTTGTTGTTGGCTTCAAGCGTATTTTAATTACCGCAGCGAGCGCAGCATGCAAATCACGCCATGTATCTCCTGAATTATTGTTTTCCTTAAGTAGTTCTCATGCAAGCCTAGCCAGCATCAGCAGAGTTTGAGTGCTTAAGAGCCATGGCCAGACCACCCCCAAAACAGGTTCAGGAATATTCAGGTACTAGTCCTCAGGAACAAACCCGCTTGGCATTGGTCCTTCAAGATTCGGAACTTTTCATCACGGGCTGATTGTAAAGGTCTCTCCTAATCAAGGTGGTTGGAGTACGAATACGGGGTTCTGGACCATGAGTGTAGCGTAGGATCTTGTTTTTATTACATTCGTACCATAGATGACAGATAACCCTATCCAAGCTGATATCTCATTCGACTGACAGAAGTGACAAACATTCGGACTTATCCTATAGTTTAACAAATCTTTTTTTAAATACTGGCTACTGTTTATATCCAGTTACCTGTTACTACCATATTTTATAAAATATATTAATTCACTTAAATAAACCTTAAATACGTTTTAATAACCACTTAAATTAAAGAAATAACAAAAAAAAGGAAAATTTCAATTCTTGAAATGTCAAAAAAGTGCACAAGAATCGCAACCATAAAAACTCAGCTTTTAGGCCGATTTTGCGTTATCAATAAATAATCGTTATTACACATATTATTATAAAATACTTATTATTTATATATTCTATAATATTTTTAATTATTAAAAATCATAATTTAACCATAGTTTTATTGATTAATTTAATAAATATCAATAAAATAAACTTTTGACATTATAAAACGTGATAATTAGGCTCCTGAAAGCATGCAATTTTTCTTATTGAATCCATTCTGCAGTTTCAAGTCTGATTGATTTTTATTGTTAAAATTATTGTTAAAAATTAAAAGGACATTAAAGTTAAAGGATAAGACGTATTTAAATGAAGCTAAGAACAACGCGGACAGTTTAGAAGATGTGGTTGGATAGTAAAACTCATTTGAATCGAAATATAATCAATTAATTAGGAAAATATTTTATTAATAACAATGCCATAGTTTCTAGAATATTATAAAGACAGAAAGTTCTCAGGTTCGAATCTTGTCGGTGGCGATTGTTTTTATTTTGTTTTTTTTTCTTCTAAAAATTTTAAAATTTAACACTTTTGATCAAAATTACAATTTCTGTCTATTAAAAAAATGACAAAATATCAATCTCGATCAATTTAAGTATTCCTAAAAACCAACTTTCCCGGCTGTCAAGAAGTCGCCCCCGACAAAGGGCCAAGAGCCTCTAGTAGAAGCAGCTTCCGTGGGAGGAGCTCTTTTGCTGAAATCCTGCTCCGATCTTGGTGCGTTGGAAAGGGCTCGCCCCCTGAATCCAAAAATGTCCTTCTTTTCCGGATATTCCAGCGTTTTCTTGCTGTTGACTTTTCGAGCCTTATTTTATTTTTTATAAAATTCTATAACGTTCTGTAGTTATGAGCCCTTTTGAGTTGTCATCAGGAAGGGCTCTAAAATGTCCAGTATCTCGGAATGTACTGGGAATTCTGAGCTGCAATTTAATTTACAGTCTCCTTGGAAGGTGCCTAATAATTTCCGATCCAAAAAAGCGATACATTTGAAGGATATTATGATAATTTAGCTAATCTACTTTAAAATCCTGTTTTTGGCTGTTTATATTCAATTTTAAGGAAAAAACTTATCCTCACCCACAAGAAACTACTACCAAATTTTATAAAATAGATTAATTCACTTAAATAAACCTTAAATACGTTTAAACAACCACTTCAATTAAAGAAATAACCAAAAATTTAAAAATTTCAATTCTTGAAATCTCAAAAAAGTGCACAAGAATCGCAACGATAAAAACTCAGTTTTTAGGCCATTTTCGCGTTATCAATCAATAATCGTTATTACGCATATTATTATTAAATACTTATTATTTATATATTCTATCATATTTTTAATTATTAAAAAACATAATTTAACCATAGTTTTATTGATTAATTTAATAAATATCAATAAAATAAAATTTTGACATTATCAAACGTGATAATTAGGCTCCTAAAACCATGCAATTTTTCTTATTGAATCCACTCCGCAGTTTCAAGTGTGATTGCTTTTTATTGTCAAAATTAACTTGAAGACATTAAAGTTGAAGGATAAGACACATTTAATTGAAGCTAAGAAACAACGCGGACAGTTTAGAGGATGTGGTTGGATAGTAAAACTCATTTTAATCGAAATATAATCAATTAATTAGGAAAATATTTTATTAGCATCAACTGCCATAGTTTCTAGAATTATAAAGACAGAAAGTTCCCAGGTTCGAATCTTGTCGGTGGCGATTGTTTTTATTTTGATTTTTTTTTGTAAATATTTGAAAATTTAACACTTTTGATCAAAATTACAATTTCTGTCTATTAAAAAATGACAAAATATCAATCTTGATGATCAATTTAAGTATTCCTAAAACCCACTTTCCCGGCTGTCAAGAAGTCGCCCCCGACAAGGGGCCAAGAGCCTCTAGTAGAAGCAGTGCTGCCGTGGGAGGAGCCTTTTGTTGAAATCCTGCTGCGATCTTGATGAGTAGCACCTTGTTGGAAAGAGCTCGCCCTCCTGAATCTAGAAATGTCCACTTTCTCCGGATATTCCAGCGCTTTCTCCCTGTTGACTTTTCGAGCCCTTTTGCCGAAATCCTGCTCCGATCTTGATGAGTAGCACCTTGTTGGAAAGGGCTCGCCCTCCTGAATCCAGAAATGTCCATTTTCTCCGGATATTCCAGCGCTTTCTCCCTGTTGACTTTTCGAGCCCTTTTGCCGTAATCCTGCTCCGATCTTGATGAGTAGCACCTTGTTGGAAAGGGCTCGCCCTCCTGAATCCAGAAATGTCCACTTTCTCCGGATATTCCAGCGCTTTATCCCTGTTGACTTTTCGAGCCCTTTTGCCGAAATCCTGCTCCGATCTTGATGAGTAGCACCTTGTTGGAAAGAGCTCGCCCTCCTGAATCCAGAAATGTCCACTTTCTCCGGATATTCCAGCACTTTCTCCCTGTTGACTTTTCGAGCCCTTTTGCCGTAATCCTGCTCCGATCTTGATGAGTAGCACCTTGTTGGAAAGGGCTCGCCCTCCTGAATCCAGAAATGTCCACTTTCTCCGGATATTCCAGCGCTTTCTCCCTGTTGACTTTTCGAGCCCTTTTGCCGAAATCCTGCTCCGATCTTGATGAGTAGCACCTTGTTGGAAAGAGCTCGCCCTCCTGAATCCAGAAATGTCCACTTTCTCCGGATATTCCAGCGCTTTCTCCCTGTTGACTTTTCGAGCCCTTTTGCCGAAATCCTGCTCCGATCTTGATGAGTAGCACCTTGTTGGAAAGGGCTCGCCCTCCTGAATCCAGAAATGTCCACTTTCTCCGGATATTCCAGCGCTTTCTCCCTGTTGACTTTTCGAGCCCTTTTACCGAAATCCTGCTCCGATCTTGATGAGTAGCACCTTGTTGGAAAGGGCTCGCCCTCCTGAATCCAGAAATGTCCACTTTCTCCGGATATTCCAGCGCCTTTTCCCTGTTGACTTTTCGAGCCCTTTTGCCGTAATCCTGCTCCGATCTTGATGAGTAGCACCTTGTTGGAAAGGGCTCGCCCTCCTGAATCCAGAAATGTCCACTTTCTCCGGATATTCCAGCGCTTTTTCCCTGTTGACTTTTCGAGCCCTTTTGCCGAAATCCTGCTCCGATCTTGATGAGTAGCACCTTGTTGGAAAGGGCTCGCCCTCCTGAATCCAGAAATGTCCACTTTCTACGGATATTCCAGCGCTTTCTCCCTGTTGACTTTTCGAGCCCTTTTGCCGAAATCCTGCTCCGATCTTGATGAGTAGCACCTTGTTGGAAAGGGCTCGCCCTCCTGAATCCAGAAATGTCCACTTTCTCCGGATATTCCAGCGTTTTCTCCCTGTTGACTTTTCGAGCCCTTTTGCCGAAATCCTGCTCCGATCTTGATGAGTAGCACCTTGTTGGAAAGGGCTCGCCCTCCTGAATCCAGAAATGTCCACTTTCTCTGGATATTCCAGCGTTTTCTCCCTGTTGACTTTTCGAGCCCTTTTGCCGAAATCCTGCTCCGATCTTGATGAGTAGCACCTTGTTGGAAAGGGCTCGCCCTCCTGAATCCAGAAATGTCCACTTTCTCCGGATATTCCAGCGTTTTCTTCCTGTTGACTTTTCGAGCCCTTTTGCCGAAATCCTGCTCCGATCTTGATGAGTAGCACCTTGTTGGAAAGGGCTCGCCCTCCTGAATCCAGAAATGTCCACTTTCTCCGGATATTCCAGCGTTTTCTCCCTGTTGACTTTTCGAGCCCTTTTGCCGAAATCCTGCTCCGATCTTGATGAGTAGCACCTTGTTGGAAAGGGCTCGCCCTCCTGAATCCAGAAATGTCCACCTTCTCCGGATATTCCAGCGTTTTCTCCCTGTTGACTTTTCGAGCCCTTTTGCCGAAATCCTGCTCCGATCTTGATGAGTAGCACCTTGTTGGAAAGGGCTCGCCCTCCTGAATCCAGAAATGTCCACTTTCTCCGGATATTCCAGCGTTTTCTCCCTGTTGACTTTTCGAGCCCTTTTGCCGAAATCCTGCTCCGATCTTGATGAGTAGCACCTTGTTGGAAAGGGCTCGCCCTCCTAAATCCAGAAATGTCCACTTTCTCCGGATATTCCAGCGTTTTCTCCCTGTTCACTTTTCGAGCCCTTTTGCCGAAATCCTGCTCCGATCTTGATGAGTAGCACCTTGTTGGAAAGGGCTCGCCCTCCTGAATCCAGAAATGTCCACTTTCTCCGGATATTCCAGCACTTTCTACCTGTTGACTTTTCGAACCCTTTTGCCGAAATGCTGCTCCGATCTTGATGAGTAGCACTTTGTTGGAAAGGGCTCGCCCTCCTGAATCCAGAAATGTCCACTTTCTCCGGATATTCCAGCGTTTTCTCCCTGTTCACTTTTCGAGCCCTTTTGCCGAAATCCTGCTCCGATCTTGATGAGTAGCACCTTGTTGGAAAGGGCTCGCCCTCCTGAATCCAGAAATGTCCACTTTCTCCGGATATTCCAGCGCTTTCTCCCTGTTGACTTTTCGAGCCCTTTTGCCGAAATCCTGCTCCGATCTTGATGAGTAGCACCTTGTTGAAAAGGGCTCGCCCTCCTGAATCCAGAAATGTCCACTTTCTCCGGATATTCCAGCGCTTTCTCCCTGTTGACTTTTCGAGCCCTTTTGCCGAAATCCTGCTCCGATCTTGATGAGTAGCACCTTGTTGGAAAGGGCTCGCCCTCCTGAATCCAGAAATGTCCACTTTCTCCGGATATTCCAGCGCTTTCTCCCTGTTCACTTTTCGAGCCCTTTTGCCGAAATCCTGCTCCGATCTTGATGAGTAGCACCTTGTTGGAAAGGGCTCGCCCTCCTGAATCTAGAAATGTCCAGTTTTTCCTGATATTCCAGCGTTTTCCTGCTGTTGAATCCAGACCAGTTGAGTTTACCAAAAAATACCGAGGGGTTCGGGAGTTATCCCCTCTTTTGTGATTTCCACGAGGAGGGCTGCAAAATGCCCAGTATCTGGGGAAATACTGATCAGCCTGGGGTGGTATTGAATTCACAGACTCCCTGGGGGGTTCTTAACAATTTCCCACCCCAAAAAGGGCGCTCATTTCTCCAATCCGCAAAAAATGCAAATTGGCATATTTTGGCCCGATTTTCGAACTTTTGCTATAGTGCTCCGATTTGGATAAGTTGGGCCTCGTTGGAAAGGGCTCGCTCCCCTCAATTCAGAGCAGTTGAGTTTACCAAGAAATACCGAGGGGTTCGGCAGTTTTCCTATCTTTTGTGATTTCCCCGAGGAGGGCTGCAAAATGCCCAGTATCGCGGGAAATACTGGTCAGCCCGGGGTGGGGTTGAATTCACAGACTCCCTGGGAGGTCCCTTTACAACTAGGCATCATTCCCCCAAAATTAATTATTATTATATTAAGGTATTTTTGATGGAAATCAATTTTGAAATCCTGTTTGGCTGTTTAAACTCAGTTTTAAGCAAAAAGCATATACCCAGAACAAAAAAAATACTACCAAATTATATAAAATACATAAATTGACTTAAATAAAGCTTAAATAAGTTAAATTAACTACTTAAATTAAAGAAATTCCAAAAAAATGAAAATTTTCAATTCCTGAAATCTCAAAAAAATGCGTAAAAATCGTACTGATAAAAACTCAGTTTTTTGACCGTTTTTGCGTTCTCATCAATAATGGTTATTACGCCTATTATTATTAAATATTTATTTTTTATATATTCTATTATATTTTTAATTACTTAAAAACATCATTTCACAATTTTTTATTGTTTAATTTAATTAAAATAAAATAAACTTTTAAAATTATCACCCGTGAAAAATTGCATACTTTTACGAGTTTTTCCTCGATTTCTTTCGGCCGTGTGTTAATTTGCTTCCCGTTGGTGGGTACAGGTGGCACTATTACCCAGCTTTGGAGATCTGTTTCCTCTATATGTCAAATCTTAAATGTTCATATATACAATACATCCGGTACCCAAGAAATAATACTTTTTTAGTTTATTTTAAAAATTCTCAAATTTCCATTAAAACGAGAATAAATTAAATACCCTTCGCCACATTATAAAAAAAAACATTATTTCAATTAATAGTTTCTATTACAGGTGCTAATATTTGAGCCCACAAATTTTTTAACGATAATGCCGAAAATAACGAAAAAACTCGTTGTTACTGAACGAATTGTCATTTTTTGAACAAGGACAGGAAAAAATAATCATGTTGAACTGATTTTTCTTGAAGTAAAATTCTGTTTTAATTAATAAAAATTGTGAGTTAGCTCAAATTAATAGTGAATATCAATGAAATAATAATTTTTTTATAGAATTAGGTAGAAAAATTAAAGTGAACGGTGGTTTAAATAATGTGAAACAATAAAAATAAAATTCTACTATACTAATGCAAATGTGACGCCATTTTGCGTGTAAAATAAAATTAATTTTAATGGTGAGTAGTTTTTCATGTTATTTCTTAAATTATTTTAAAGTTTTCTAATAAAATATTTAACCGGAATTTATTACTTTAATTATATGTAGAAGATTTCATATTTTTCATGTTAGTTTTATTTCAATTTTTAAAATTAATGGGTTCCTGTCAAGTGACGCCATTAGCAGCAGTGCTTAATTTTTTAAAAAGTATTGAAAAAATTTACTTTCTTACAGGAAATATGTATATTCTCGCTGGATAAGACAATAATTGCAAAGGCAATGTGATTCTGGAGGAATTTCCATCAGCATCTGATAAGGCAAGCAAGCAAATCGCCTCGTCAATCGTCATTGGACTGATAAGACAAGCATACCGTACGGTAAGTTTCTTTGCTGGATGTAGGGTAGAGGGTGGCAGGTTGATACTATTAGCATATGATACCTTTGATTACAATTTTACTTACATATTTATATCTTTAACCATATCGCGATTAAAAGTGGAGAAATATTAAACAATGTTTTTATGTATTTGCAGTAGATTAAACTACCATTCTGTGTGAAGCCCTTTGGAAATCCACTCTTCAGCCAGACCGGTCAGCAGCTTTCAACATCGTGAAGAGGAGGACCTTTGGAGTATCTGGAATTTTAAAGCAAATTTTGCGAAAAATATTTTGGTGGTAAGTACCCTCTTTTTTATAGTTTGACACCTTCTACAAACTGATTGAGATTCTCAAATAACTGACTGTTTTTTCTTTCTTTTTTTACAGATAACCACCTTGTGTTGTGTAGTGAAAAAGTGATAGTGTTTGTGTTTAAGTGTAGGTCTTCAACAGGGGTATTGGATTTGGGAAAGGCGGTGAGTACCATTATTTCTACACCCATATATTTATTATAGACATTTAGATCGCGGGAATAGATTTAAGTTTTTTCCATCACATAATAGCTTAGCTTAGATTCAGGACTTATCTTTTTTAGCAAATAAGCTATATAAACATTTCTTCCAGGGTAGTAGTAGCTTTGGCCAACATTAGCGGACAGTTACTTGTTGCAGTTGCCAGGCGGCTCAAGTCACGGGTCTCCCCCGATTTTTAGCAATCTCTTTAGTGGGTATGGAAGCTGCCATCTGTTTATCGAGTGGCGCGATATTCGGGTGTCACTTACCTGCCTGATACTGGATGGTCACACCATCGTTTCATTGTCCCGGGGCTTTGACTCGTTTGTGAGGGGTCGAGCTTAGTGGAGTTCAGCCTGGTTCGCAACTTGCAAGCAACTGTGAGTGCTAGGGGACGAAGTGAAGTCATAGGATCGGAGTCCCCTTCGGGAGCGGATACCTTTTCCTATGCAAGGCTTATTAGTTTAGATAAGATTGATGCTGACATATCGTCTACCCCGCACTAACAGATCAAATTTGTGGGGACACAGGCAACTGTGGTAGGGTTGTGGGCTAGCCAACTGTGAGCTGGCACAGAAACGGGGAAATCAAACTAGCGAAGGGTCGTCTTTATGAAGTGTCAATCTTGTTAGGATGTCACTGGGTGATCTTCTAGATATTTAAGTAGGTTTATTTTACATGGAAATTGGTCTGTTCAAAATATGTGCTACAGGCAACACTTTCAATGAACCGATGCTATTCTTCCCCGATCATGGGACGAACCGCACATTCAATATTTCCATAAGGTATTGAATGGGTCCAGGCAGTGTCCGCTTATGGACTTTCGGCCACATTGAGGGTGTAGCCTGAAGCGGCGCTTGCTTCGAATGCCTAGCGAAACGAATTGTGGAGCTACGCGTAGGTGTATTTTCTTGCTATTATCGCCCTTTGACATTAGGTATTAGACTTATATCTTAAGAAAATGAATGTGGTGAAAAATCAGTGGAAGAAAAAGAAATGAACTAGAGAATCAAGCAGCTGTGTACTAACTAAAATGGAAATAATTGGAAAATAGCTATATTCATCAACTGAAAGAGAATTAAGAACGAAAAAATAGAGGAAATAAATAACAACGAAACATTAATTAGAATTATCACGCCACATTTTAGGTAGATTAGCTCTGATTAGCCGGTATCCCAATGCATCTGCTTCGTTCCGATCCGTATGTACCATTGCAACCATCTTTCCGAGCTGTCATTGAAGTGTGAACCTTGAATTTTAACTTTGACATCTTAGCGCGGATCGGAGCGAAGCGGATGCATTGGGATCCCGCCTTAGTTTTTAAGTGACTCAAGCAAACATTGGCCAATATAAAGCAGTTTAAAGCGAATTGTTTTATTCTGCTTATGGCACACTCAGACCCCTCCCTTGAAGAATATTGGCTCATCTTGTTGTGTCTTCTCTTGTATTACCTAGGGATTAGTTTATTTTTCTAGTTTAATTATAGATCCATATCCCTTCCTCGTTGTTTTTAGATTGGATTTCTAGGATTTTTGTGTCTACCCTACCCTTTTTGCATCTTTACCTCAAATTATTTTAACTACTTAACATTATTTTTATTAAATAAACTATAAATCAAAAATATAGTAAAAAACGGCATCATTATTAAAGCAATTAAAGGAGAAAAAAAACGGAAAAAAGTAAAAGCATCAACAAAATGAAGAAATTAAAGTGGAAAAACATAGCGACCCGATTAGACATTCGATCTTTGTTATATATATTATATTTTTTGCTTTTGCCATGATATCGCTTACAGATTTACTTCAAGCTACTTCCTTTCCCGTCCAATCACCCCCCATCATTCAAGAATCTACTATCAACAATCTACAATCAACAATCTTCAACCAACAATCTTCAATCAACAATCTACAGTTGACCAAAGTTTGTTTCGGGTTTGAATCTTTTCGATTGGCGGATTAATTTTAGCTTATAGAAAACGCTATATTTCGTATTAGACCGTCGTGTACGGTACCGGGATACTCCTTCCGATCGAAATTTTCGGATATAACAATTTGGAAAGGAGAAGAAAATGCAGCTGCAGCAGTTTCTGATCATGTGAGTAGCTTAAGACAATGAAAAGTGCCATGGATCTGATATATCCTGAAGTCATATCGATATAGTTTGGTGAAAAGGACCAGTTAAGTTTTTACTGAATTAACACTGAGTCCTTGGGTGGCAGTCCATCTTAAAAGGGTTTGTGATGCCACCTCCATGAGATCACAGAACACTTGCGATGATAACAACGTCATCCGCGTATGCCAGGAAGTGCTGCCCCTCTGCCCCCATGCGTCGCAATAGTTGGTTCACAGTTAAAACCCATAGGAGCGGGGAAAGTAGTCCTCCTTGCGGAGTGCCTATATTTATGTTCTGCCAAGGCCAGGGTAATGGAGTATTAATGGTGGAGATTTCAGTGGGCTCCGGGTCAAAAATAAAAGATTTGGAGTATGATTTTGGTAATGGAGTATGTTGCTAAACGCCCCCTCTATGGCAAGAAATGCTACTAATCCTTGACCTCAAGGGATTTTTCAATGGTTGAAACCAATGAGTGAAGAGCAGTAGCAGTAGATTTGCCCTTTGTAAAGGCGTGCTGGGCGTCAGAGAGTTCCGAGGTTAGTATGGTCTGTCTCAGATATATTTCGATTGGCCTTACTCGTTGAGCTAGAGTCTTGCAGTTGGTACTCTATAAACCTGGGGTCTGAGAAGTATTCCTTCAAGCCTCAAGGTTTTTAGCATCGTGAGGATTTCTACCGGTTCCGATGTAGCAACTGGGAACCATGCTCTGGCCCTCGGACGTGACGGAATGTCAGATGCCTCTACTGCTTTGAGTCGGGCACCCCGGGGTTAGCCTCCCCGACTCTACCTATAGCAGTTTTGTATAGCTCTGGGGATCTAGGGTTGATCTTGATCTTAACACCTCCTTGATACCATCCGCCCACAAGGTTCATGGGTTATCCTTCAACCCACCGCCATTGATGCTCTGGGATCTTCCAGTACTCGACTCGTTTTCGTCTATGACGCCGATTATTTTGCGAGATCCTTAGCAACTCCCGCACTCCTTAAAATGTCCAGTATCTCGGAATGTACTGGAAATGCTGGGCTGAAATTTAATTTACAGTCTCCTTGGAAGGTGCCTAATAATTTCCGATCCCAAAAAGGGATACATTTGAATGATATTATGATATATTTAGCTAATCTATTTTAAAATCCTGTTTTTGGCTAATTATATTCAATTTTAAGGAAAAACCATATCCCCAACCACAAGGAAATACTACCAAATTTTATAAAATAGATTAATTCACTTAGATAAACCTTAAATACGTTTAAATAACCACTTAAATTAAAGAAATAACCAAAAATTTAAAAATTTCAATTCTTCAAATCTCAAAAAACTGCACAAGCATCGTAATGATAAAAACTCATTTTTTAGGCCGGTTTTGCGTTATCAATCAATAATCGCTATTATGCATATTATTATTAAATACATATTATTTATATATTCTATAATATTTTTAATTACTAAAAAACATAATTTAACCATATTTTTATTGGTTTATTTAATAAATATCAATAAAATAAACTTTTGAAATTGTCAAACGTGATAATTAGGCTCCTAAAACCATGCAATTTTTCTTATTGAATACTTCCAGCAGTTCACGTCTGATTTCTTTTTATTATTAAAATTATTGTTAAAAATTAAAAGGACATTAAAGTTGAAGGATAAGACGCATTTAATTGAAGCTAAGAAACAACGCGGACAGTTTAGAGGATGTTTTTGGATAGGAAAACTAATTTTAATCGAAATATAATCAATTAATTCGGAAAATATTTTATTAGCATCAATTGCCATAGTTTTCATGAATTATAAAGGCAGAAAGTTCTCAGGTTCGAATCTTGTCGGTGGCGATTGTTTTTATTTTGATTTTTTTTTGTTAAATTTAAGAAAAATCGAGTTAAATTAATTATTTTCATAAAAAAAATTATTAATCTTTAAATATCTCTAGGGAGAAAATGCGAAAATCGTATGTTTTGTCTGTTGCCTGATTGTGGTCCAATGCATGGAGCATGACTGTTTGGTACACTGAGGATTTGTGAAGAAAGGAAAGATATTTACAAATATGATTGTTGGTAGAATTGATTATTATATAACAGCGGTAGACACTGAGCTGCACTTAGAATTGGCGCATTTGGACTACATTTCTATCACAGAAGGCGGCATGTACCCTGTTAGTTATTTAAATGAAACCTATTCATATTCCAATGACTCTAGGATAAACAGAAAAACATTGTTATATGTTTAACTGATTACACCAGTAAATATGTAGGTATGTACAACTTTATGACATTTTCCCTACTTCAGGCGAGAACAAAACAAGTACTCTTCAGATAAATATCTTGTAACCCACTTTTCCCACAGTTCTATTGTCCCATTTGGTCCAAATACTCGCGACTCTAGAATCTAGAATCCGACGACATTTTCCACGGGGCCCTCATTAAAAATTTTTTTACGTTCGTGCAGTGCAGTGCGCTATTTTTAAAACAAACTTCAACAGGAAAATAAATTTTAATTAGCAAAGCAAATTTTATTTATGTAATGCAAAAAAAAAATTATATTTAACCTAAATCCGCAGATTGTGCTCGAAGCAGGCACATTATAATAAAATAAAATCCTTGAGTGTCCTAGAAATAATCCTAGCGCGAGTATTCAGAAAATATGTAAAAATATTTACTTACAATATGCGATTTACGTGGTTACGTGTGTGCATTTGTACGGTTTGCATGAGAATATCCTGTGGCATATGTTTCCACGTGTTTTTTGTTTTGTTTTAGCTTCACGCTTTGAATATAGCAGGAAGGACTCCAAGTCGCATTAAATCCACTAAAGGCAGAGATCCACCACCACTATTTTATAATTGCACATAATTTTCTGTGTAGACTCTCTGCATAAGAGGAAGCTGTTTAGAAATTTCCCGCTGGGAACAAATTCGGAGGAAGAGGGTTTATTTGTTTTAGTTGTGGAATGGACACGTTATGCCTATTTCTATGTGAAAGACCAACATGCAGTGCTCAGAGGTGCTAGTATCGCCCCTTTGTATTGTCGACGGCTCTATCATAGAAGTGCAAGAGCTGTAATCTGAAAGATAACAGAGGAAAGAGCTTAGTTTAGTCTTAATATAAATTTCACAAAGGCTGGGCAGCTTAAAGCAAGAAAAACATACTCCCCAAAGCAAAAACATACTACTAAATTTTATAAAATAGATTAATTCACTTAAATTAACCCTAAATACGTTAAATTAATCACTTAAATTAAAGAAATTACCAAAAACTTAAAATTTTCAATTCAATCTCAAGAAAGTGCACAAGAATCGTAATGATAAAAACTCAGCTTTTAGGCTGGTTTCGCGTTATCAATCAATAATCGTTATTACGCATATTATTATTAAATACTTATTATTTATATATTCTATAATATTTTTAATTACTAAAAAAACATAATTTGACCATAGCTTTATTGGTTAAATTAATAAATATCAATAAAATAAACTTTTGAAATTATCAAACGTGGTTCCTAAAGCTATGCAATTGTTCTTATTGCATCCATTTTGTGGTTCAAGTTGGATAATTTCTCTGATTGTTTTTTTTTCGTCAAAATGAAATTGAGGACATTAAGGTAAGACACAGTCCGCTGGCCAACCCCAAACGCTATCATCCAGTCCAGGTGCCAGGTGAATTCATTTGCATGATTAGATACAAAATTCGTCGTTAAATGCACTAGACAATGTCCTGGGCACACCATGCGTATACACTTGATACTGACGGGGGCTGCTAAGCTACTTACACGGTTGGCAAGAGCACGCTAGCATCCCCATTGCATTGCTTGCCTGCATATGGTCAAAAATACCAGGGACATGGTCGAAAAGGATTGTTTGTTTATTTTCTTGCTGGGGGTTTTTTCTTCTCCCCGCTATTGTTGATTCCATATGCATGACAGAATATACAGGAGGCAGGGGATGATAGGACAATTGCATTATAGGCTTTATTTTTATTTTTTGGATAGGAAGGGTGAAGTTGCCTTGAACAGAATTGGACAGCATCAGCAGCCCCAGCAGTATCAGCAGACAGACATACAGAAGCTGGCTCTATATAGATTTGCGTGTGACGACTGAATTCTGAGATGGTAGACCATATAGTGACCGGATTTTGTGGCCAGACTAATTTGATTTGGGAAGGGTTAAAAAAAATTCTTGCTGGTAGAGCATTCGTGATTGCTGCATTTTTTTTTTGGTTGAACATTGTTGATTTGGGGTATCTATGTATATATGAAGAGGATGTATTCAGTTCTAGATGATTGCACACATTTTCATGAAGTTTTAAAATCTATAAGAAGATTTCATACTGAAAATATAGGCTGCATCGAAGGCTGAGTTAGATGTTATCCTGAAACAAGAGCCTTGGATTGTCCGGAGCCTTGCACTGCTTATCGTTGAACAAAGTACCACTGCCATAGAGATCCCGGCCAACTGGGGCTCCCGGGGTTCTTGCCCAAGCCTTACCTTCTTTCACGCTTAGAAATCTATATTATCCTTCGGATTTTCACAACCTACCTCACTCAAAATCTTGATCTTTTGCCTCTATCCCTTAGACGGACCCAGCTCATATCTTGTTTTACCCTGAATGTCCTAAACAATAACCTCAAGGTGCAGTTCCTGTGTCGGAAACCATCAAATTTAACGATACTCGCGACAAACAAGGCATTCCAAACTACTAGAAGAGTACCCGCATCGCACTTAATATGCTAGAAACGAGCCCGTGAACAGGCGCTGCTTTATCTTCAATACTTACGCGGCCTTCTCCCTTAATTAACAAAATTTACTATGAAAAAAAACTTCCCTGCTGTCCTCCTGAACACTATAGACCTAGATCTTAGTTTAATACTTAAATACTCGCAATGTTCCTTTTACGTTAATGTTATCAAGTATTTTTTGTGTCTAATGTAATCAATTTTTTTTAAGTGCCAAGATCCAAATATTCTTGGTAGGATTTTTTATGATTTTCAGTTCAGATACGACTATTACGAAATTAATTAATTTAAAATTGCACACAAGAAGCCGCCACCCAGCAGCTCCTGCATAGAATACTTTTGGTAAAATCCCCGTCGTCCTATCAGATCATTTTTTAGATCCTTTCGACACGTCAACCGGGCGATCTCAATAAATTTGTCTCTGGATAAAAATAAACCGAAGCCTTCACAGATTTTGCTCTTTTAAAATTCATGTAAAAATTGACAGAAAGTCTTCCACTTTCTTGTGGTTTTTCCACATTTATTTTCGCGTTTTTTTTATTTTAATTAATTAATTTTCATCGATTATAAAAGTCTTGAATTTTACACCGAGATCCACCCACCCAGGGAAATGTGAAAATGGGTACACGATCGGTTGCATACTCAGAGGCGTTCGCAGTATTGGAGCTTCCTTTCCCAGCTCCAATTTGATCGTGTTCCCATGTAAATTTTTCCCTTCGATATAATTCACAAGATCACTTTTTTGGAGATTGTGCACTATATAATAGCATTGCAAACATATCCCTTCGGGACATTCCCGTCTCTAGTGGTAGAGAGGGAAGCTGGTGGGTCGTCCCCTGTGTGTGTGCGGGGCAGATTCTGGCCCCCCCGCACTGACACCAGCACCTTTTTGCTAGTTGGAAGTAAGAAGGGAAGGGTAATAATATTAATATTAAAGAAGAAGATAGAGAGAATAGAAGGGAAGCATGTTGATAATATTAAATAATAAATATGGTGGATGGGAGAAGAGAAAGGTCCGCCATATAAAATAAAATATTATTAACATGTGCTCCAAAGAGTGAGAGAGAGAAATTATCAAAGTGGAAGGGTGACATTAAATAATACAATAGGGAATAGACATATTCTATTCCCTAAAATGTGAGATGGAAATGTGCTAATAACTGGACTTTGCAAAAATCCAGTTAATTTATCAGAATTCTTGCAGATTTCAGTGGAAGTAGACGCGTTGCCCGCGTGGCATTTAATAGTTTAAATTTATTTTTTCCTTTTAAAAACCATTATTAATTATTATTTAATGGGGTTTTCCGCGGAATAATCATTAAATAATTTTTCTTTTCAGATTACACCTGTCGGAAAACTCCTGTGATTGTAGGTGCTGTCATCATTTTTCAAGTTCAACACCTGAGACTCCTTTTTTAAACAAGCTTGCTTTCCTCAATAATTAATCAATTATATTATTTTCAGTGCAATTAGGATGTTCTTTTCCTTCAATTTTCATCAAAAGTGTTCAGGTAAAAAGTGTTCAGGTATAAAAAAAACCACTGTAGCTTGGCTGCAACTTTCTTTTTCCAATTTTTTTGGTGTGGTGATTGTTTTTTTATTCTTTCTTGAAAATGGCAAGGTGTGCAATTACTTTTATTATTTCGCATTATTAAATTTGCTGCTTATTATGTGTAGTGCGCCGCTAATTTAATGTGGAATGGCGGCGGTGGAAAATTCTTTTTTTTTTGTTTCAATGTACACGCATAAATCTAGAGGTGATAGTGGCTGCTGTTCCTTAATTATCATTTTTCAAGTTCAAGCTCATGTTTTGATACCCACGAGATCCATTTTCTTTAATAAGGCTTTCCTGTGTCTAAAAGTAATGTTCAGGTAGAAAAACTATTATAGTTTGGCTGCAACGTGCGCGCTAATTTAATGTGGAATCGCGGCGATGGTGGAACAATTATATTTTATTATTAATTTCGCATGAGGTGGACGTGCGCAGCAATTAATTAATTTTTACCTTTTTCGCAGCTTTTTTATTTAATATTATTAAGTGCAATTACTTAAATATTGTTTTCTTAAATATTCCAGGAACATAATCATCGCCAGGAGAGGAGTTTTCATAGCATCATTTACTTCAAATTTCCGTTTTACAAGGGGGAAATGTGTCAGGTGGAAAAGTGATCGTGTAAAGAGGTATAAAAGCCACTAATATATAATATTTGCACACTTAATTATTCTCATCTACCATATTTAAATATTTATTCTAATTTATCAAGGCAGAATTTAAGGAATTTTTTATATTACGCTAATTGCAATCGAAATCATTTATATTAAATGTGAAATTTTTTCAATATTTTATAGGATTTTTCGGTAATGCCCACCTGACGACTGCCGACACCTGCTGAATTAGGGATCGTGCGGCGTGTATTAAATAAAGTGAATTTTCCAGGTTTGTTATTCAGAGTTTTCTTGGCAGTTTCTTTTATCTAGAAGCGTCTAAAATATTTTGAAATAGTTGATAGTATAATAAAAAAAATTGGGTGTCGTTTGCTTTCATAATCATTAAGTGAAGATCTAGTATACTTCATTTCTACTTGGGCTGGTGAAGTTCTAGTGTACATCGATGGTGGATGCACAAATGGAGCTCATTTCCACTTTTCAGCGGCTCTAGTCTATGCAGGCATCCTCAGGAAGGTCTTGACCAGCTCCAGGGTGCTTTAACTTTTTTTTAATAACTTTTTTCGGTTCGAATTTTTCAAAATTTTAAATGGAGTTCAAGAGCTGGTCACGATCTAGTGTACATCGTTGGTGGATGCACAAATGGAGCTCATTTCCACTTTTTAGCAGCTCTAGTCCATGCAGGCATCCTCAGGAAGGTCTTGGCTAGCTCCAGGGTGCTTTAGCTTATTTTTAATAATTTTTTTCGGTTCGAATTTTTCAAAATTTTAAACTTAGTGCAAGAGCTGGTGAAGATCTGGTATACATCGATGGTGGATGCACACAGAGAGCTCACTTCCACTTTTTAGCGGCTCTTGGACATGGATGCATCCTTAGGAATGTCTTTACTAGCTCCAGGGGACTTAAATTTTTTTTTAAATCGCGTTTTTCGGTTCGAATTTTTCAAAATTTTAAACTTTGTGCAAGAGCTGGTGAAGATCTGGTATACATCGATGGTGGATGCACACAGAGAGCTCACTTCCACTTTTTAGCGGCTCTTGGACATGGATGCATCCTTAGGAAGATCTTTACTAGCTCCAGGGGACTTACATTTTTTTTAAATCGCGTTTTTCGGTTCGAATTTTTCAAAATTTTAAACTTAGTGCAAGAGCTGGTGAAGACCTGGTATACATCGATGGTGGATGCACACAGAGAGCTCACTTCCACTTTTTAGCGGCTCTTGGACATGGATGCATCCTTAGGAAGGTCTTCACTAGCTCCAGGGGACTTAAATTTTGTTTTTAAATCGCGTTTTTCGGTTCGAATTTTTCAAAATTTTAAACTTAGTGCAAGAGCTGGTGAAGATCTGGTATACATCGATGGTGGATGCACACAGAGAGCTCACTTCCACTTTTTATCGGCTCTTGGACATGGATGCATCCTTAGGAAGGTCTTTACTAGCTCCAGGGGACTTAAATTTTTTTTTAAATCGCGTTTTTCGGTTCGAATTTTTCAAAATTTTAAACTTAGTGCAAGAGCTGGTGAAGATCTGGTATACATCGATGGTGGATGCACACAGAGAGCTCACTTCCACTTTTTATCGGCTCTTGGACATGGATGCATCCTTAGGAAGGTCTTTACTAGCTCCAGGGGACTTAATTTTGTTTTTAAATCGCGTTTTTCGGTTCGAATTTTTCAAAATTTTAAACTTAGTGCAAGAGCTGGTGAAGATCTGGTATACATCGATGGTGGATGCACACAGAGAGCTCACTTCCACTTTTTATCGGCTCTTGGACATGGATGCATCCTTAGGAAGGTCTTTACTAGCTCCAGGGGACTTAATTTTGTTTTTAAATCGCGTTTTTCGGTTCGAATTTTTCAAAATTTTAAACTTAGTGCAAGAGCTGGTGAAGATCTCGTATGCATCGATGGTGGATGCACACAGAGAGCTCACTTCCACTTTTTAGCGGCTCTTGGACATGGATGCATCCTTAGGAAGGTCTTTACTAGCTCCAGGGGACTTAATTTTGTTTTTAAATCGCGTTTTTCGGTTCGAATTTTTCAAAATTTTAAACTTAGTGCAAGAGCTGGTGAAGATCTGGTATACATCGATGGTGGATGCACACAGAGAGCTCACTTCCACTTTTTAGCGGCTCTTGGACATGGATGCATCCTTAGGAAGGTCTTTACTAGCTCCAGGGGACTTAATTTTGTTTTTAAATCGCGTTTTTCGGTTCGAATTTTTCAAAATTTTAAACTTAGTGCAAGAGCTGGTGAAGATCTGGTATACATCGATGGTGGATGCACACAGAGAGCTCACTTCCACTTTTTAGCGGCTCTTGGACATGGATGCATCCTTAGGAAGGTCTTTACTAGCTCCAGGGGACTTAAATTTTTTTTTAAATCGCGTTTTTCGGTTCGAATTTTTCAAAATTTTAAACTTAGTGCAAGAGCTGGTGAAGATCTGGTATACATCGATGGTGGATGCACACAGAGAGCTCACTTCCACTTTTTAGCGGCTCTTGGACATGGATGCATCCTTAGGAAGATCTTTACTAGCTCCAGGGGACTTAAATTTTTTTTTAAATCGCGTTTTTCGGTTCGAATTTTTCAAAATTTTAAACTTAGTGCAAGAGCTGGTGAAGATCTGGAGCGCGTTCAAAAACCTTACTATGGTTAACCATGGTTAACTATGGTAAACTTTTGTCGTTCAAAAACTCCGTGGTTAACTACAACATAACCACGAGCATAACTTTTTGGCGTTCAAAAACTCCCGTGGTTAACCATGGTGTAGTTAAATTTTAACCATGCTCGGGAGCATGGTTAGCGATAGTTAAGAAGAAGAAGAATAAAAACAATTTTTTGACATTTGTTTTAATGTTAATAATGAACAAATCGAAGTGGGATTTGTGAGATTATTTTAAATAAATAATTATTGGAAATAATTGAGGCAAATAGCCGTCACTATTTTATGGATTTTTTTTTAAATTTTCTTTACCATGTAGTTAACCACGGTGCGTTCAAAAACCTCCATGGTTAAACATAAACTTTCGTGGTTAAGTGAAGTGATGTAGCATAACCACAGCTTACCTCGTGGTTTACTATAGTAAGGTTTTTGAACGCGCTCCTGGTATACATCGATGGTGGATGCACACAGAGAGCTCACTTCCACTTTTTAGCGGCTCTTGGACATGGATGCATCCTTAGGAAGGTCTTTACTAGCTCCAGGGGACTTAATTTTGTTTTTAAATCGCGTTTTTCGGTTCGAATTTTTCAAAATTTTAAACTTAGTGCAAGAGCTGGTGAAGATCTGGTATACATCGATGGTGGATGCACACAGAGAGCTCACTTCCACTTTTTAGCGGCTCTTGGACATGGATGCATCCTTAGGAAGATCTTTACTAGCTCCAGGGGACTTAAATTTTTTTTTAAATCGCGTTTTTCGGTTCGAATTTTTCAAAATTTTAAACTTAGTGCAAGAGCTGGTGAAGATCTGGTATACATCGATGGTGGATGCACACAGAGAGCTCACTTCCACTTTTTAGCGGCGCTTGGACATGGATGCATCCTTAGGAAGGTCTTTACTAGCTCCAGGGGACTTAATTTTGTTTTTAAATCGCGTTTTTCGGTTCGAATTTTTCAAAATTTTAAACTTAGTGCAAGAGCTGGTGAAGATCTGGTATACATCGATGGTGGATGCACACAGAGAGCTCACTTCCACTTTTTAGCGGCTCTTGGACATGGATGCATCCTTAGGAAGATCTTTACTAGCTCCAGGGGACTTAAATTTTTTTTAAATCGCGTTTTTCGGTTCGAATTTTTCAAAATTTTAAACTTAGTGCAAGAGCTGGTGAAGATCTCGTATACATCGATGGTGGATGCACACAGAGAGCTCACTTCCACTTTTTAGCGGCTCTTGGACATGGATGCATCCTTAGGAAGGTCTTCACTAGCTCCAGGGGACTTAAATTTTTTTTAAATCGCGTTTTTCGGTTCGAATTTTTCAAAATTTTAAACTTAGTGCAAGAGCTGGTGAAGATCTCGTATACATCGATGGTGGATGCACACAGAGAGCTCACTTCCACTTTTTAGCGGCTCTTGGACATGGATGCATCCTTAGGAAGGTCTTCACTAGCTCCAGGGGACTTAATTTTTTTTTTTTAAATCGCGTTTTTCGGTTCGAATTTTTCAAAATTTTAAACTTAGTGCAAGAGCTGGTGAAGATCTCGTATGCATCGATGGTGGATGCACACAGAGAGCTCACTTCCACTTTTTAGCGGCTCTTGGACATGAATGCATCCTTAGGAAGGTCTTCACTAGCTCCAGGGGACTTAAATTTTTTTTAAATCGCGTTTTTCGGTTCGAATTTTTCAAAATTTTAAACTTAGTGCAAGAGCTGGTGAAGATCTCGTATACATCGATGGTGGATGCACACAGAGAGCTCACTTCCACTTTTTAGCGGCTCTTGGACATGGATGCATCCTTAGGAAGATCTTTACTAGCTCCAGGGGACTTAAATTTTTTTTAAATCGCGTTTTTCGGTTCGAATTTTTCAAAATTTTAAACTTAGTGCAAGAGCTGGTGAAGATCTCGTATACATCGATGGTGGATGCACACAGAGAGCTCACTTCCACTTTTTAGCGGCTCTTGGACATGGATGCATCCTTAGGAAGGTCTTTACTAGCTCCAGGGGACTTAATTTTGTTTTTAAATCGCGTTTTTCGGTTCGAATTTTTCAAAATTTTAAACTTAGTGCAAGAGCTGGTGAAGATCTGGTATACATCGATGGTGGATGCACACAGAGAGCTCACTTCCACTTTTTAGCGGCTCTTGGACATGGATGCATCCTTAGGAAGATCTTTACTAGCTCCAGGGGACTTAAATTTTTTTTTAAATCGCGTTTTTCGGTTCGAATTTTTCAAAATTTTAAACTTAGTGCAAGAGCTGGTGAAGATCTGGTATACATCGATGGTGGATGCACACAGAGAGCTCACTTCCACTTTTTAGCGGCTCTTGGACATGGATGCATCCTTAGGAGGGTCTTTACTAGCTCCAGGGGACTTAATTTTGTTTTTAAATCGCGTTTTTCGGTTCGAATTTTTCAAAATTTTAAACTTAGTGCAAGAGCTGGTGAAGATCTGGTATACATCGATGGTGGATGCACACAGAGAGCTCACTTCCACTTTTTAGCGGCTCTTGGACATGGATGCATCCTTAGGAAGATCTTTACTAGCTCCAGGGGACTTAAATTTTTTTTAAATCGCGTTTTTCGGTTCGAATTTTTCAAAATTTTAAACTTAGTGCAAGAGCTGGTGAAGATCTCGTATACATCGATGGTGGATGCACGCAGAGAGCTCACTTCCACTTTTTAGCGGCTCTTGGACATGGATGCATCCTTAGGAAGATCTTTACTAGCTCCAGGGGACTTAAATTTTTTTTAAATCGCGTTTTTCGGTTCGAATTTTTCAAAATTTTAAACTTAGTGCAAGAGCTGGTGAAGATCTCGTATACATCGATGGTGGATGCACACAGAGAGCTCACTTCCACTTTTTAGCGGCTCTTGGACATGGATGCATCCTTAGGAAGGTCTTCACTAGCTCCAGGGGACTTAAATTTTTTTTAAATCGCGTTTTTCGGTTCGAATTTTTCAAAATTTTAAACTTAGTGCAAGAGCTGGTGAAGATCTCGTATACATCGATGGTGGATGCACACAGAGAGCTCACTTCCACTTTTTAGCGGCTCTTGGACATGGATGCATCCTTAGGAAGGTCTTCACTAGCTCCAGGGGACTTAATTTTTTTTTTTAAATCGCGTTTTTCGGTTCGAATTTTTCAAAATTTTAAACTTAGTGCAAGAGCTGGTGAAGATCTCGTATGCATCGATGGTGGATGCACACAGAGAGCTCACTTCCACTTTTTAGCGGCTCTTGGACATGGATGCATCCTTAGGAAGATCTTTACTAGCTCCAGGGGACTTAAATTTTTTTTAAATCGCGTTTTTCGGTTCGAATTTTTCAAAATTTTAAACTTAGTGCAAGAGCTGGTGAAGATCTCGTATACATCGATGGTGGATGCACACAGAGAGCTCACTTCCACTTTTTAGCGGCTCTTGGACATGGATGCATCCTTAGGAAGGTCTTTACTAGCTCCAGGGGACTTAATTTTGTTTTTAAATCGCGTTTTTCGGTTCGAATTTTTCAAAATTTTAAACTTAGTGCAAGAGCTGGTGAAGATCTCGTATACATCGATGGTGGATGCACACAGAGAGCTCACTTCCACTTTTTAGCGGCTCTTGGACATGGATGCATCCTTAGGAAGGTCTTTACTAGCTCCAGGGGACTTAATTTTGTTTTTAAATCGCGTTTTTCGGTTCGAATTTTTCAAAATTTTAAACTTAGTGCAAGAGCTGGTGAAGATCTGGTATACATCGATGGTGGATGCACACAGAGAGCTCACTTCCACTTTTTAGCGGCTCTTGGACATGGATGCATCCTTAGGAAGGTCTTCACTAGCTCCAGGGGACTTAATTTTTTTTTTAAATCGCGTTTTTCGGTTCGAATTTTTCAAAATTTTAAACTTTGTGCAAGAGCTGGTGAAGATCTGGTATACATCGATGGTGGATGCACACAGAGAGCTCACTTCCACTTTTTATCGGCTCTTGGACATGGATGAATCCTTAGGAAGGTCTTTACTAGCTCCAGGGGACTTAAATTTTTTTTAAATCGCGTTTTTCGGTTCGAATTTTTCAAAATTTTAAACTTAGTGCAAGAGCTGGTGAAGACCTGGTATACATCGATGGTGGATGCACACAGAGAGCTCACTTCCACTTTTTAGCGGCTCTTGAACATGGATGCATCCTTAGGAATGTCTTTACTAGCTCCAGGGGACTTAAATTTTTTTTAAATCGCGTTTTTCGGTTCGAATTTTTCAAAATTTTAAACTTAGTGCAAGAGCTGGTGAAGACCTGGTATACATCGATGGTGGATGCACACAGAGAGCTCACTTCCACTTTTTAGCGGCTCTTGGACATGGATGCATCCTTAGGAAGGTCTTTACTAGCTCCAGGGGACTTGATTTTGTTTTTAAATCGCGTTTTTCGGTTCGAATTTTTCAAAATTTTAAACTTAGTGAAAGAGCTGGTGAAGATCTGGTATACATCGATGGTGGATGCACACAGAGAGCTCATTTCCACTTTTTATCGGCTCTTGGACATAAATGCATCCTAAGGAAGGTCTTTACTAGCTCCAGGGGACTTAAATTTTTTTTAAATCGCGTTTTTCGGTTCGAATTTTTCAAAATTTTAAACTTAGTGCAAGAGCTGGTGAAGATCTGGTATACATCGATAGTGGATGCACACAGAGAGCTCATTTCCACTTTTTATCGGCTCTTGGACATAAATGCATCCTAAGGAAGGTCTTTACTAGCTCCAGGGGACTTAAATTTTTTTTTAAGTCGCGTTTTTCGGTTCGAATTTTTCAAAATTTTAAACTTAGTGCAAGAGCTGGTGAAGATCTGGTATACATCGTTGCTGGATGCTCCCAGAGAGCTCATTTCCACTTGTTAGCGGCTCTTGGATCTTTTTAGAAATCGCAAGAGCTGGTGGAGATCTGGCACGACAGCAGGAAGTGTCAAAGGCACCTTGTATATCCACTCTTTTACCTCAATTTTACTGGTGAGGCTTTGTGCTTTTTGCGAACATGGCTAGGTGGTATCATTCCATGTTCGCTGTGTTTTTCCATCCCTAGTAAGTACAAGAACCGCAAAAGCGATAATTTGTTTGATCGCAGTCGGGATTGTGTCACCGCTTTGGTGATTTGTCTGAAGCAAAGTCACACTGGTTTTGGTCTATAATAATTTCAATTTTTTTCATCCTCTTCTCAGGACCTTGCCATAAAGCTTGGACTTGGCTGAGATCGGGAGGAACGACTTGTGTGTAGTCTTGGCGTAATAAATGGTCGCTGTTGTTATAAGGATGATTAAGGAGTGTATTCCGATAGTAATCCAATGGAAGATAAGAAAGGAGTAGTTTGTTGGGATAGTAAGTACAAAAGTATTGTTTTATTTTGCAGCTAGCCCTTCATGTACCCTAATGTTTTATATTTAATCAAGTTTCCTTGCAACATCCTGGTGCTGTGGAATAAGCTTGAATGAATACAATGAACAAGGACAAATGAACAAATGAATTCCCCTTCGGAGTATTCACACAACAGTATCATAATTGTTCTGAAAGTGCGCAGGTTTCTGTCCAAGGTTTTTCGGTATATATATAGTTTCTGTATGAAACTTGATCCACGTTCCACATTCCACAATTTATGGTTAAAGTTCATTTCTCCTTCAGGCAAATGCCCCCTTATTGACCCCTACTCCTTTACTTTCTGTGCATATTCTCCCCCTCCTCTGCAAAGGTATATGGAATGCATTCCACATTGGATGGATGCACTTGTGCCCTCTAGCGGGGCTTTCTGTTTTTTGTTGTTGCATTCTGAAAGCCGGCTGCCAGGTCTGTTTAGGTCTGGCCCGGTTGGTCTTGTCAATCTAGTATGGTGCAGCTGTGATAGAGGGACTGAAATTCGGAATAGTGGTACATGGGTTTTTTTTTGCTTTTTAGACATGGCGAATCTCTTCTACCCCGCAGCGGCGGCTGGGGGGCTTTACTTAGGGTGTTATACTTGGGTCTGTGTGTAAAATTGTGTGCGCTTCTCCTCCGAGCTGCTGCTGCTGTGCTGATGCTGGCTAGCTGGATGGTTGCCTGCTCTGGTTGCTGCTTCCTTGCTTGGTTGCTTTTCTGTTAACAGCTTGATGAAGTGGATGGTGTGTGGAGTTTGGGTTTTTTGTAAGTTCACACTGAACCAAAGCGGCAGTCACTAAGCTGTTTCAGCCAAGCACCAGCGATCACAGCGAGCGAGGCGCTTCTGCTGTTGTATGTTTGGGACTTTCACTTCAGTTTACGTTCGTAGCTGCTGCCGCGTAGGTCGCGTGGTGGTTTCTTGGCGCAGCGCGGTACATTGTTTTTCTTCATAACATATATTTCACACACAAATCAAAAAAAAATTTAAATAAATATTTTCAAAAATAATCAATTTTTTTTTGTTATAAAAATTAGAAAAAAAAAATTTTTCGGTTAAAATTATAACAAAAATCGGTGAAAATTCGGAGTTTTTTATTTTTCAAAAATTCAAAAAAAAATTAATTTAAAAATCGCGGTTTTTATTTATCAACCAAAATTAATTTTTTAGGGGAATTTTGGTTTTGTTGTAACCCAGTTTGTTTTTTGTTGTTTTTGTAAATTTCACAAGGGAGGGGAGAAATAAATTGAAGGAAAATTCAAATTAATTAAAATCTCGTAAAATAAATTTAAATTTCTCATAATTTTTTATGAGAGTTGTTTACCGAATTTCGAGTTTAAGTGGAGTGAATTATTGTTTTTTTTTGGTTTTTGGATTATGCTTTCTGGATTTTTCGTAATTCATTTTTTTTATTGTCATCCGCATTTATTTCGTCATTTTTTTGTTGCTGGTTTCGTTTTAATAATTATTTAATAGGTGTAAAAGGGTGCTTCCGTGAGATTATTTAGGAGTTTTTTTTTGTCTGTTAATCTCCTCTACTTTTGTTGTTGTTTTTTTCGTTAATTTTTTTTCTTGCTATTTTAGATCAAATTAAAAAATAAAATTGTAAATAATATTAACGATTTTTTTTTCATAATTTATATTTCTTTGTTAATTGTTAAAAATTTTTTAGTACAATTTTTTTGAGTGTAATTGAGGACACAATTTTACAACATTTTCTTATTTATTTTTTTCTCGTGTTGAAAAAAGCCGCGATTTTCCTTTGAAGATTTGTAAAGTAATAAATCAAATTTTGTTATCATTTTTGTGTTTTCTTGTGGTCTGTTGTTATCAGATTAACGTGCTGGTTGGTTAGTTTTGTGATATTATATTTTGCAATCAATGTTTAGATAAAAAAGAAATAGGGTAAAATCTCCCATGTGTCCTCTATGTATTTTCGTGTGGTTTTTCGTTAATTTTTTAATTTTGTTATTTCAATTTTTATTTATAATTTTTATATCGTCTTCTTTCAAATCGTTTTCTCCTCTCTCCTTAAATATAAAAACTTAAAAACAATTTCGCAGTATTCAAAAAATTAAAAACAAAAAACATTTTTTTAAATACCGAAACAACAGCAAAAAAATTTCGAAATATTTTATTCTTTTTAGTAGAAGTGATAACGAAAAAAAATCTGTGTAGTGTTTACTATAAGTGATCCTGAAAAAAAAATGTTCAAAATTTAATTAAAAAATATTAATAAAAAAAAAATTATTCCAATCAAAATAATCCTTTCCGTTGTGCTGCTTATACACTATCTACAATTACTACTACTATATTCTTCACTACAATCATGGCTGGAATGAATTTTATCATACTAAAGGTGAGAGACGGTTTTATTTTTATCCCAAATCATCTTAAGAAAACAAATTAAACACAGGGTGTTGCGTGGGGGTGGTGTTATGTCCATTAGAGTAAACTGGTTTTTTTTTAATTAATTTTTTAGCTTTTTTTGTAATACTATGGTTTTGCCCCATTCCTCTACAGCTTGTGTAAGAAACTACCCTTTATCACGTGCAGATTAGCACACTACTTTCCGTTTTATTCTCTGTAGAAGATATTACTACCGAAGGGTTTGTCTCTTCTCTACACAGAAAAAATGTGTTTGACTACTTCCAGTATATAGTGGGTGGACTAACTTTGAACGTATCGTTTCCATTATCCTATAGATCAATCTGTATTATCGGTCATGGTGTCCGGGCCTGTCAGTTCAAAGATCGTGAGTTCGAATATTCCGCTCAGGTATACATTTTATCTCGTCTAGTTATACAGGGTGTGCTCAAGGCCAGGGCTTGGTTTTTTTGCGCCCAGTGCAGTATGCCATATTACGCCACAACAAATTGTTTATTTTTTGGTCGCAGTTAAGGACAATGAGCAAAGACATAGACACTTCTTGTGCCCGCGTGATCCACCAAGAATTCGGCGACAGGCGTACAGAATATTTTATGAAATGAATTGCGCCCGGAACAAATGCACCATTCGCACTTACCTGGATGTACCCATTAAAGTTACAAGTGTTTTTTGGATAGACGAACAAAAAATTCAATTGGTGGTGGGGGAATCGTAACGGTTTAGCCACTAAGGCGTTTAGAAATTTTAACCATAGTTTCAAAAGTTCAGACAGTGGCCCTTGTGCTGAAAGTCGAGTCGTGTTTCGCGACTAGTCCAGGCACCCCCTCTAACGTTTCCTATTTTCCTCTGTTCTTCAAACCAAGCTAGACATTGCACCATGACCATGACGAAATGATGGATTGGTACTATAAAGGGTGACTCCTAAGTTTGGTTTTTCCATATAAACAAAAGTCGTTTGTCTTAAAGAAAGTGACGTTTTAGTCGAATTTCGACTTTCAGCACAGGAAATACTAAGTTGCATTCAGAGATAGTTCTAGAGCTGTTAGTGCAAGAGCGCAGGGCCTTTAGAGCCGCCTGACTATCCGAGAAGTCTCCGACAAATTTGCAGAACAGCCTCATATATGGCTGAAACCTGCGCTTTGTATACACTGCAGTGATAGGGTAGTCGGAAGAAGACTTCAATCCCAAACTCCAGTAAATACTCATCCTCCCACTCGACCCTCCATCTTAGCCATCAGTGAAGAAATTTATGACATCTTGAATACTGTGTGTGTTGGTTTCGGTGGGGATGTTGACAGAGTTCATCACCTTCATGTGCTCTCCCCTGATTCTGGTTCAAAATTCGGATTCTATTACTCGACGGGTTGCGATGATTGCGCTGTCCCTTGCCACAAGATTCAAAAGCTATTGTGGTACTCCTGCCAATAACTTGGCGCGGAGGCTCTACTCAAGGTTGTCCAGGGCAGTTATTTCTTATAACTACTTGAACTAGCTAGTTAAACCTTGATTATACTGTTATTACCTTCTCACCTATTCTATCTGTTACTATTATCTTCTCTGAATTCCATTTCTTGATGTAATCAATGCACTTTCGTGTACTTAATCAGAGGTTTCCTGTTATTACTACTTTAACTGGCTTAACTAGCTAGTTAAACCTGGTTATTTTTGTTATCACCTGTTCA
Source organism: Thereva unica (assembly GCA_949987705.1). NCBI lineage: Eukaryota > Metazoa > Arthropoda > Insecta > Diptera > Therevidae > Thereva > Thereva unica. Next base: position 4,902,752 of record OX465286.1, read on the forward strand.
CCTAATCTGTCTGTTGCTATTTCTTCCCTATTTTCCATTTCTTGATATAAAATCAATGCAGTTTCATGCCTCTTATCTGCTATAACTACTTTAAGACTTAACTAGCTAGTAAAACCAGTTAAACCTTGACTGTACTTTCAAGTGTACAAACCCTTATAAAAAATCGTTTTAAAATAGTTCCCGAAAATCTTCCTTATTAATATTGAAACGTAACACCGCCTTCTACACCCTTTCTCGTGCCCAAGTCAGGAGAAACAGCCTCGAGACCGACTGGGATGTTTGTTTTTTTTTCGTGCATGTAGAATTCTATCATCATTTTGTAGAGTTCTAAGAATAAGAATGAGTAGTTCTTCTAGATTTTACTTTAAATCATAATTATAGATAGATATGACGGATCGGCACATACAATGCACAAATACCATGCGTAAAGATCCATGTAACTACGGCAATGACTAGTATAGATAAATCTATCGATGATAATATGCAGAAGCATGCATCCTCGTGTATTTTTGGTCTTGTAATGCCTCCTCTAACAGTAAAATCTGTGAGATTGGTGGTGGGGATTCTCTTCCTTGATTGTAACAAAATCTTGGATTGAATTTGCTCATGTAACTTGTTCACTTTAGTCTCCTTTTAGAGTAATACATTGATTCCAAAGCGCTTCTCTAACGCTTCTAATCTCTTTTTTTATTATAAAACAACTTTCTTCCAGAATATTAACCTTGTTCTTACCTTTGAACCTAGCTAGATAAAAGATTACTTAACAATGTAATTTCAAATACTCAAGAACATTCACTCATACCCATAAAATCGCATACACTTACACTATTAAGGTGAACATTACCTTTTTAAGTATCTATGAAGATTAAATTAAGATACCCACACGATATCCGGACACTGCGCAGGTATATATACGGTTTTATGTGATATACCTGACAAGTCCGATTTCAAATGATTCTTAAAAGTGAAGCGAACCACGTACCACACACAAATAACTGAAAAGGTGGCGGCGCGCGGTAATATAGAGAAAGAGCGAGAGTAAACAACATATATACAAAAATAAAAACAACAACGAAATACAGAACAGAACAAAAAATCCTTCAACAAACACACAAGGAACAAAAGGACGAAAAGGAGAAAGCATATGAAACAAAACAAAAAACTACATACACATTCTCAGACTGCAATAAAACCATTGATTGTAATGTAAGTAAAATGGGTTTCCTTTTTGCCTCTTTTGTCCCGTTTAAGAAGAGGTATAACAAGTCCCAGATCCGGCATGATCGCACACACTCTATACATCTTTATACACACCAAGATCACCACCATTCGACGACCACCTTCCAGCAGTTATTGTCGGTATGTTTCTTTGTAAAAATGCAATTGTACACACCGTAAATGATGATGCATGATGCACGATCATGTGGAATTGTATATATATATATTTCTTCCGTCTTTTATTCTCTTTCCTTGAGCACACCGAGAGTTTTCTCGCGTCCTACCCTCCCACCTATTTTTTTTAAATATACACAAAACGACATCCCTCTTCTTGCCGTGAACGTCGCTGGGGTCACCAACCAACTACCACCATCTGCTGCGCTTTCCTCTTGTCCTACGTCTTGTCTGTGTATAACAGTTTTACAGCGATCGCTTTATGCCTCTAACCCCCTCGAATCTCTGCCTTGATCTGATGATGATGGTATGGTCATGATCCTCATTTTCAAGAAAACAACGATCGGCCTTCGCCTCTTGCGCTGCAAAGAAGCAAAACAAGCTCCGGCAGGCAACCAGCATGTTGTCGGTCGTGTGGCTAAACAAATAACAATAATTAAAATCAAGAAAAGATAAATAAAACACAGCTAAAAAACGCGCGCGGGGGAGGGGGGGACGTGTGCGGATAAAACGATAAATATAATACCGACATAATTAATTGAGAAAGCCACGGCCACGAGACTTACTAAAAGGTTCAACCGTGTGCGCTGACACGATCGCCTGAAAGAGAGACTCGTATCCACACTTGTGTGTTCTCGTATTGTCGACCATCGACGATCGTGGTCGATAGGCTCTTTGATGATCGTCCACTCTTTTTTAGCCCATTTCAAGTCGTCTGAACTCGTAAGACTCTACTCCCAAGTTCATGTCACTTGAATTATGTTTTATGATCACCACTTTTTTTAACCTCTTTTCACCACACACAAAAAAAAACAGCGAAAAAAATATCACCAGAGGAATTATGATATAGACTTGTGTGTGTGTATATCCTTTGAGGAGATCGGCTGCCGACAAAAGGACTTGCCCACGGCTGATGCCAGAGGTACGTACGACACAAAACCGAAATAAGAAAAAACAAGATCCCTTTAAAGATCGGTTACCATTGGGGCTGTTGAGGCTGCGCGCCCTTGTTGCGCTTGGTATTTAAGAGGTGATAGATTGCGCTGATGTGGATTTACTTAGAAATTCGCTTTGCACAAAGCATGTGCTTGTTGAGTGTACCGAAGCAAGTGTTTATAACAAAGACACGGTTTTATAGCCGTGGATAAATGGTAAAGAATTTCCAGGCGATATATGGCATTGAAATTTATTTACTGACAAGGGTACTGAGAATTATCGGCACTAGAACGAGAGATTTAATTAACACGAGGATCAGTTGCACGATCACCAGTCCGTTACATTATAACCAGCCTAAAAACAAGATCCTAATGTATTGCCGTAGTTTTAAAATTCTGAGGGTTGATTCCAAATTTTGTTGTTCCTTAGTTGTTTTTCTATAATGGTACTGAAGTTCTTGTAAACCTCTTGGAAGTATCTTCTTCCAATCCTCTCGACAATTTTGCCAGTCAGTTTGTTATACGAAGAAGTTTTCAGATATCTTCTAGAGCGTCATCCTTTCACATGTTTCGTAGTCGTTCTACGATCTTCTTTTACTGTTGATCTTACATCGATCGATTTTATGATAATGGCGCGATCGTCATTTGAGCATGATCGCATGAAACAAATCCATTTCTAAGTTATTGTACACCCAAGGTAGACTGTTTTATCGACTACTTGTTTGTCGATGGTTATATTTCTTCCCATTCTAAATCTTCCTGCTCTGGATTGTTGCATCACCTTCGTTTATCTTCAGGCCTATGTCCTTTGCCCCCTCTTTTAGTTCGACATAGACTTCTTTTGCTGCCAAAAAGGACCTTCCCACGATGTTTACGACGATCTGCATATCCAAGTAATTGTATCGACTGGTTAGCTATTGATGCACTTCTCTGGACTGACGTTTTCCTTATCACCCATTCTAGGGCCAGGTTGAAAAGCATTGGGGCCAGACCATCTCCTTGTCTAAGCCCTTGACGTACTTCGAACTCGTCTGTTATAACATTTTGGATCCTTACTTTCGCCAGTGAGCGCATTGATCAGTTGTACCAACTTTGAGGGGACTCCTATTTCCGATAAGATCTCGTATAGCCTCTCTCTGTTTATTGAGTCATATGCCTGTTGAAAGTCGACAAATATCTGGTGTACATTTACATTCCTTTCGCAGGTTTTCTCCAGAATTTGTCTTAAGGTCAGCAGTTGGTCCGATGTTGACCTGTTTGTCCTAAAACCAGCTTGATGTTCTCCTATAAGGCCTTCCGCTATAGGTTCCGGTTCTTGTTGGCTTTGCGATGTACTCTCGGTGGCTATGGTTTCTTTTTTCAATTGCGGCTCTACAGTCCTGGTAAAACCAATCAATTCTAGTCTGTCTGGGGGCCCAGCCTAGTGCCTCTTCTGCTGCCCCCTTAATGCTGCTTTTGACCTGCTCCCATTTGTCGTTGATGTTGGGCTGTTCATCTACCTCTCTCAAGTTTTGTACGACATCAGTCCGACATTGCCTTTTCACAAGCTGATCCTCGTTGATCCTCAAATAGATCATGCATTTTTTTTGAAGCAAATTGACGTGTTTTTCTCTATTTGAACTGATGATAATCAACTAAATTCCAGAAATCCCTAATGACTCACTCACAAAAGATGATCGTGCGTATTAATATACCTCACCAATCAAGTACAATCCGCGCACGCACGTGTGTCCAACAAAAATAATTCTCTGATGCATTCAGCAGGTTTCAACTCTTCATAACTACACCACAAAATACTTTCTGTATTACTCACAATCTATTTCCCTTTTGGTGTGCGCGTTACACACGATCATTTCTACTTCACCCAACATATTTCCTTCTCTCGATCTTTTTCAGTTATAGAAAAAAGTAAAGCATACCATAAGTCACACACCATCCATATATAACCCTTTGCACGTTCCACACAACATCTTGAAAACGATCCAATAAATCACAATTTCCAATCTCTAACGAGTCCATTATTAATGATCGGCTATTAAGCCATGAATGATGAGCAGGAACCGATCGCGACTGTATAGGGGGCTCCAGGCGATCATGACTGTGATTGAACACGAAAGATACAAAGGAAAAAAAAGTGGGGGGAAATGATGATCACAACAAAAGAATGACCGAAAGAAAATTCAAAAAAAAAAAAACCAACGACGATTCGGAATCATCCAAAACGATGTAACATTAATACCCATCGCCACCACTACTACCACCGCAACATAAATAAATCCATGTTTTGTATGGCTAGAAAAAAAACCGAAATATTGGAGATCCATCCTCTAGGTCCATCCCAACAGCAGCAGCAGCTCATCCAGACGAGGAGATAAATCGCTAGGAGCACTACTTAAACGCTAAGCGCGGCACGTTTTCTTTCATGTGGAAATCTCTAGTTCTCATCTGCATCGTGGTGTTTTTTTTAAGATACTTGTCATAAATTTATCTCTTGTGTATCTATGGTGAAATGATACACACTCAGGGGGTCTATAAATTAAGAAAATCAAATGAAAATTAGTTTGAAAATTACAGCTTTTTTCCTAGGGGAGGAAGTAGAGGAAAAAACCGGACAACCAGAGCACACAATCAGAGTTCCTACTTCTTCTATTTCTGAATGTAGATGTTCTCCATCGATTAGACACCATAAATTACTCCTAATGACATTGCAACAATAGATCCAATTCGGTGCATAAAGTCAATTATGGCGCGTTCTTTTTTATTTTGGGATCTAAATTCTTATTAAGTCAACTACGTCTTCTTCTTCTTTCTTTGATCCGTTCGCTACGGCCTGAGCGGGATATGCTGTTGTCGGTGCCGCTGGGTCTCGAGCTCCATTCACGATTCGTTTCCATTATTGGCGATTCTCGAGCCTCGACAATTATCATTGATCGCTAAATGAGGAACGCACTTCATCGATGAAGTTCTAGTCCATATCTGATCTACTAGATCCCTACTAGCTCCAATAGCTCTTAGAGGATCAGCCTGAAGATTGGGTCCTCCTCTTTTTCAATCCTCTATTGTGGGTAGTTTAGGGCGCATTGTCCAGTTGCCAAACCAACTAGTACTGCTAACATCCTGCTCCTGATGCCCTTCAGTCCCTCAGAAATTATTTGGCAGCGTTGTGAGCCGGTGAAACAATAGACCCTTACAGTTCACCAAACCAAGTGTAGACCTCAATAGAACCTAGCTCATCCAGTTGTGGTGTTGGGTACGACACGATTATAAAATGAGTTTGTAAGAGGTGCCTCTTTTTTCTTTTGGGCCAGTACAATGTCGCATGAGGCATATTTCTATTGTACTACCAAAGTAGATAGTAGACACATTCCTCTCCGATTGTCACATATTGTTAGTTCCCCCTTTTTGGTATTTCGACTATGATACCTACCGTTCAATCTTCCGGAAAGGAACAGGTGCTCCATGCTTTTTCCAGGATTGGCTGTAGCGCATCTATTGTGAGGCTTGAATCGCCTTTCAACAATTCTGGCGGGATGCCATCTTTTCCTGGAAGTAATCTTTCCATCTTTGAAGTTGTTCCTCGTCGCTACACAGTAGCCTTCCATCCGAAATCTTTACGGCATACTTTTTAGTACAGAGCTTTCCCGAGATCTGTGTATAGTGATTTGGTACAGCATCTTACTCCGCTTTTTCTGCGAGCTCGTTTATCTATCGTCTGTTATCACGCCGGGCTCTTCTATTTACCTCCAGTATCGTCTGTTATCACGCCGGGCTCTTCTATTTACCTCCAGTTCCCGTTCAATTTGACGACGTTTGTCTGGGTGCCTGGACGTTACTTTTTAGGGCCCTTCTGCGTTCTATTTTTTGCCAGATTGTGCCCGAGATCCAGTGTTGCTTTTTGTAACTGGTTACCGCTTGTATTGGGTGTTTGATTTCCCCATGCTCCCGTCTGACTACCTCGTAGTCTCTTGTACTGCAGTTTTTGCTTCCCTGATAACTTAGTTTCACTGCCATCACAACACACGGATGTTCGTCCTCCTCTCAATCCCAATAATTTAGTTGGCATTTATTGCAATTATTGCGGGAAATTAATTAAACGCTGCCAAAAGAAGCAAAACAGTAACACTTCCAATTCATATATTATGGAAGCTCTCTGGAAGCACTCCCATTTTTGCTTTGTTTTCCTCCGGCTCGCGGCCGAATTTTGCAATTGTGCTCTCCAACCCCCGACATGGGTATTAAATGAAAGGATATGACAAGTAGAATACTATTAGCTGTGAGGCGTCATTCAAAATTCAAAATGGCGGCCAACACAAAAGGTATGGTGCAGTAAGCTGTGTGGTGTCATTTTAAATCTAATATGACGAACGGCTCCATCAGGAGATACCCAGGTTGCTTTATGGATATCTTCACGCGCAAATCTAGTACTTACAGATGACCAAGTTCTTACTTGGTGCCATCTCTATAACTCGCTGTCCATTGTCATTAGTGTTTTCATGCAAGCTGTGGGTGTCGACGTCAACCATACTTGGAAGGGACTAGCCTGATCATATTAGCTTATCCTCTCTCATAGAATATAGTTACCAGTGGCCATCGCTTGGAGAGGTTATGATCGCACTTCCATCAGTCCAAAATAGTTGCGGCACGTGCATGTTACGCTACATGTTATTCCCCCTATTCAGCTGATGATTGATCACCGATTTAGTACACTCAAAATCAAGGTGTTATAATTTTTTATCTGTTTTTTTAAACGTTTTTTGAATACACACACACAAATACATAAAATCTCTAAACATACACGAAAAAAAACGCGCTTTAAGTAATTCCATTAGTAAAAATGAGGATTCCTGTGGAATATTTTAAAAAGAAAACCACCCCCTCCCCAAGAAATCCATAAAGCTTCTTTTTTGCTTCTTTATTTTGCACTCAAACACGCCTCGATATCGAAAATTCCAAAAAGGCTTCTCTCGTCATCTTCGTTTTTTACCCAGAGATTCCTTAATATACTATAGATATATATTTTTTTTTATGGTGCGTACACTGGGGGAAGGGTGGGGGGATGGTATTTGTTTACACGAATCCCAGAATAAAAATGAGCGCAAAACAAATCAAGCTGCCTCTTCTGCTCCCCTGTGCGTATATTATTTAGTCCCTTTACCCTCCGCTGTGGTGGAGCGTAGCAGCAGCAGCATCATCGTGGCCAAAGTAGTCGCATTCTATATATCAAATTCATCACCAGCTCGCAGCAGCAATGGCTTAAATCGAACTCTTCATTACCGTTTGGTGGATATCCATCCCGCGGCGCTCCCAGACCACCACGACCGACCGTCGAGCTGCGACGTCTACACCGGGCCCGTCCAGGAATTCAAGGATCAGCACCACGATAAAAAGAAATACCAACCACCTAATAACTTCCGTCTTGAAGGGACGTTCTTCTCGGTGTTATATACCATGTTCTACAACACTCGGCAGCCCTGTTGACTTTTCGAACGGATGTAATTACTTTGATGGCTTTCTTTCTCTCTCCTCGTACTTTTTGTACTTTTTTTGTTCATCGGATGAATTTTTTTTTTCGTTATCCTGGTCTCGCTTCCTGCTCGCTTCACACCTTCACTTAGAGAAAAGAAGTCAAGGAATTTTCTCACCGTCGTCGTCGTCATTGTCGTTTGCTCGCGCCTCCTGCGTGTCCTTCTTCCTTTTTTTGTTGTTGCTGTTTAAAGTGATTTCAGGAATTTATGTACCACGCTAATAGGGAAACGGATTAAGTAAAATTTCTGCTTTCTGGCGAGGGATTAACATTACAACAACAACAACCAGAGAGAAAAAGGGGTGGAAATATTCTATTTTTGAATATTAAAGGATATAAAGGGATGTTCTATGTGGGAGGGGGTATGTGGTCACAAGAAGGTTATTTAACGCTATAAACAACAAGTCTTGTGATTTTTTTTTTGGTAACTGATAATAATATATTTCGTGAGAAATCCCCATCAAGGATATCCTTTCTAGCATGGTAAATCCTTGCCGGGGGGTTGAGAGGGGGAGTTATAAGTGGACAAGATGATAAAAGCATAAGTATAAAAGGATTTTGTATAAGAGTGTGTACCTTGGCTATCTCCGTTTTGCAGACATCGTGTCGACCAACCACCTTCAATATTTAATCCTCTCATCCCCCCACCAGTCTCTTCTCCACCGCCAGTGTCGGTCCTCTGGTAGCTGGTTGGTAACAACTACCCCCGGTGTGTCCCGCATTAAAATTCTTTGCAGACGTGTCATGGCTTAAGATTAATCATTCGACAATATAGGGGGAGGGATGACAACGACAACAACAACAAAAACACACATCGACCCACCACCGACACTCGTGTACTTACTGCTACTACTCTCCAACACCATTCTACTCCAGCCAAACCTTCCTTCCATAGGGAAAAGGAAAAGTGCCAGAGGACTAGGCAGGTGAAGACTGAGTATGGTGTTATTGTCCTTCCTTAAAGTTTATTGCATTTGAAAGGAACCAAAAAAAAAAAAATCGTCGACAGGTATTCAAGTGCCGTATGTGTACCGTACGGATGTACTTATTCAGGCTGGATGGATGTAAACTTGTCTATAAAGAAAAAAAAAACATTTCACCTTTTTTTTCACCGCTCTCTCTCTCTCCATATACACACTATATGTTTACTCATATATATTTTGTGCACACGACCCCTACTACAAACATATTTACTCTATTTATTCATGTTTAGAGCGCGTTATGTGTGTGCGTGTGTGTGTGTATTCAGCCCAGTTTTCTAAAAAAAGGCATAAACCTCACATTACACAATAAAAATCAAATAAAGCTACTGACGAACGAAAAAAAACAACAAAATAATAAAGGACGAAATTTATGTGTATATGTATATGATGAGGGAATGAAGAGACTTAACCAGGACACACATCCTTATAAAAACGTCGTCGGTACGTTTTATGGGCAAACAAATTTCAATTTATATCCACTCGAAGGACCCCATGTCGTCCCCATGTCTTTACACATCAAATCCGAAATGCATGCAATCACTTTTCTGTATATATGTATACATATATCTAATGTACATACATATATACGTATTCTGGTCGCTGGCGCGGGGATTTCCCTCTAGTGAAACAAATATTTGAGTACCAAAACCTTACCGCAGACTATACAACAAGAAGGACATGGATGGAAGGGCATCGTATGTCCATAGAAGCAACAGCAACCAACAAAAAAAAACCAAATAAGGGAAGAAAAATATATATTTTCCGTATACTACCCTTTCGAAGGATATATATATACACATACTATACTCTCCAACATCCTCGTCCATCCTTCGTTCCATGGAATATAATATATTTGCGGCATGATGCCACCACCACCCACACCATGGTGTATGGTTTCTATGATAGCACCGAAATGCAAACAGTCCAGAGAATTTGATAAGTTGGATGTGATATGCCACTTGTAACTAAATGGGGGAGGTGGTTATTTGGATGAGGAGGAGGACACAAAAAGCATCAGGAAAGGTTTCGTTCTTATTAACCAGGTGCACGTGTACTCGGTCTCCTCTTACCTGATTTGCTTCACCCCTTACCCTAATATCATTCAATTTTTATCTTATTACATTTTACTATTAGATTATGCACAGAGGATAGGAATAACTTTACTCATTTACTTTACACAGGTTTAGAATAACTTTACATTGTTTACATTACGTTTTACCCTAAAACTTTGCATAGTTTACATTACATTTTACTCATCTAGCATGATATTTATTTCAAAAAAAGCTTAAGATATACTCTATCCCCCTAAATCTGCAAAAATAATCAAAAAATCTCGATTAGAAACTGAGATATTGTAATGTTTACATCATAATGTAAACAATTGAATAACTTATCATTTACCAGTAAATATTATTAATAATAAATTGTTTTCTAATTTAAAATAATTTAAGTTTTCAATATTTATAATAGGAAATAAAATATTGAATTGTTTACATCAATGTAAGCTTTATGTAAACATGCATATATATATTTCACAAGTGGATCTTGAATATCTGCGATGTGCTACAAAAGCCCTTTCTATGTTCTTCTTGGATATTAAGCTATTGTAGTGTTTACATTCATTTGTCGTACATGATGTAAACAATTGTAAAATGTAAATATCAACAAATCAAATATCAAAACAATCTTTTAAGTCGGTATCAATCGGCTTTCCGTCCATGTTAGTTGTTAAATATTACCTCTGACCTTCGCTTTGCCCTGGACCCTTTGATAGCGTCGCTTACTACTTTAATTTCAGTAAACCAACCCTCAAATTAATGTTTGTGTTCTTAGCTTCACATTCTTCGAGAGTCAAAATCGGGGATCGGTGCTCTAAGTCAGTTTCCTAAAAATATGGCGTCCCCCAAGGTTCCATCTTTGGTCCCTTACTATTTATTTATTTATAGGCAGATGAGTGCCACTTAGGTGTGTTACTAGAGCCTTACAGGAAATCCCAACAAAGCGAGGCAGACGAGCCAAGGTAATTTTTGGAGCCTGATATCTCATCAAGATAATAATAATAAGAAGAATCATACGAATTAAATCGTCAACAATGCTGTCACTTTACTCCAATTGTAATAGCTCCACTCCAGATTATTTGTTTTACGAATTAAGGGGCCACTTTTAAATTTCCATATACTCCATATACCCCGTTCAACCTAGGTTCAAGCCAGGTTCAATCGAGGTTCAACCCAGGTTTAATCCAGGTTCAATCCAGGTTCAACCCAGATTAATCCCAGCTAAACCCAGTTAAACCCAGCAGCGCTTCTACTCCCCTACAGCGCTGATCGCCAAGCGCGAAAATAAGTGGTAGACACATGGTGGAGGTTAGTCATGCGAGTCACAACAAATCCTTATCGTTTCCCAGTGAATCAATCTTCTTGTCTATACGAGCAAACACTTAATATATGTAGGGCAAGCTTTATTTTCTGTCTTCATTTCAATTTCATAACTTCAAGATCACAAAACATCGCTCAATAGACTTCTTCTCACAGCATGTGAACTTTCAAGGCGACTAATCTGCTCTTGTCTTGTCGCTATAGTGGCCACCACTTATCTCAGAAATTATAATCGTTGCTGCAAGCGGCGCGCGCATGCTATATCCAGTCACAGTAGTAAGTACACACAAGACGCAACAAGTATATACTGCGAGCACTTTAAATTCCAAATCAATTCCATCTTTGTTCATTTCGACAAACCCGTTTCACTTCTATCTATCTCTCGCATTACTTGCTACTACTACACTGTTGCCCTTCACTTGTCTTATTTTTTTTAGTTTAGTTTTTCAAAGCTCTGGAATTTATCTCGTCATTTTCTCTCAAGCAGGAAGTCATAGCGTTATGAAATTATGTTTTTGTTATAGTCGCCTATTTTTTTGTTGGTTTCGTTGTTATTGGTTCGGAATATTTAAATTCATTCATGTACGGGTAGACCACTGCTTTTTTTTACGTGTCAAGGTAGGTTTGTTGGGAAATTATTATTTTCCCAGCATATTAAAAGTGAACCCATACACATACCCCCGGTCGCTGGTGTCCCAGGATCATCATCATCGTGAAATGCGTGATAATATTCAGGGAATAAATTAACGTTACCCAAATTACCATCGGCAGTAATTTAAATTGCTCCAAAGATAGACGACAACAACACCAACCAGCACTGGGAGAATGTAGAGGAGATAGACGAGAAAGACCACACCGCTAGAGACCTCCGTTTATTCCATAATAGTTAAAAGGGAAAAGTGCATTCTATGCATGCTCCATAGGAGCGCTAGTGAACTCTGGCTGCTGCTCTTTATGCAGCGGTCACACCCCAGCAGTTTGTCAGGGCGCAAATGAAAGTGATTAATGTTGGGCTCTTCTCAAATCAGGCCCGGCTTTAGCTTGAATAGAAATGCATCCGAATCGCGCGAGCAGAGGATTTATGCTGTAAACGTGCTAAGGGCGACCGACGAATCGCTTTGCTCAGCGACTGTCAAAAACGAATAGAAAACACTGATTTTGTATGAATCTGCACAATCTGCAGACCACTGCGATAACTACGCCGCCGGGCTCGGCAACCGAATCAATGTAGCATGGGTTTCGTCGGGCCATTCGCCGTAGCTGAGGAAAATAGTTTCGTTGTCGCCCTTAGCATGTTTACAGCAATATAGATAATGGCGATGAGCCAAAACTAAGCTAAAAGTCTGAATCTACACCAATACACACACACGCACACACATCCACACACACACGAAAGAAGGGCCCTGATCGCGGGTGGAGGAGTAGTGTACTTGCTACAATGGTTTTTAGGGTACCATCTGTGCAGTGGGAATTGTGTAGTGTGAAAATAGACAGCCTTTTGTTGTTGTTGTGCGTTTTTCGAAACTGGGATTCAAAACAACAACAACAATAACAACATCGAAAAAATAAAAACAAAACACGAGAAAAATTCTATTTTTGTGTTTCACTTTCCCCGTTCGTCGTATTTTACACCACTTCTGCATAGGCGCAACCGATCGCGGTCCCCTCCACCACTTCACCACTTTTCACTTTTTTCTTCGGGGTACGTTCATTCCATCAATCAATCTGTTTCCCCTATGTCCGCGTCCTCCACTATATTCTCTATATAGCCCTTTCTCTCCCCCCCCACCCCCGTTTTCCTTCACCGGGTCCATCCTTATCTGTGCGACATGCTGATGTTTCTTAATCGAGTATTCAATGACAAAAGCGCATAATTTAATAAATTAGTGAAAACGTAATTGAATGAAAACATATTAAGCGCCCGCTCATTGCTGCAAGAGAGGGGGAGGCGGGGAGAGAGGGGTGAGCGAAGGGGAATCTCATTAGGGTCTCTCTGGTCTTTGTTCTTGATGATCGCGCGCGTCTTTTTTTACCTTTTTGATGATGAGTCCGCCCCGTGTCGAGGGTCTGACTTCTTGATGACACTTACAACGTTACACACATACAAGGGCCATGAGAAAAAGGAGAATAAAAAAAAAATAAACGAGCAAAAGGGCTGGGAATTTTCCGAGAATTAAAAAAAACAAGAGGTCGATCAGAAACAAAATAGTAGTGAGTGGAGGGGAGTCAAAACAACAACAACAAAAATATGAATTTACTGAATTGTTGAACCCTTTTTTATATACGCACGTTTTTGGTTAAATATTTTCAATTCTCACCCCCCCCCCCACGCAGGAAGGTGCGTTTGAAATATTCTTCCACCTCGATCACAGCGCCACCCCCATTACCCTCTCAAAAAAAACATTCATATCCATCTGCCCCCATTCCCAGGCACACATTCTAGTTGTGTGCTTGAAACTTTATCGTTTCACAAGGAAAATGTCTCTGCAAATATTGCTTGCCTCTGTTGCTGTAGCTGGAAGCTGATGCTAATGGGGCCCACTCTCTCCCTCTCCCTCACGAGGAGTCCATGCCTCTTTTCAGCCCTCCAGTTTCGTGTTCGTGTGATGAGATTAATAAACGACAGCACCAAAGGGTAAAATTTATTCAATTAATTCCGATTCTGCCCCGTAGAATGAGGGTGAAATGTACATACTCTCTCTCTATACACACGGGGTACTTTTCTTCATCGTCTGCGCCTTCTTCTTCTTCATCATCATCTTCTTATTCCAAAAAAAACCGATGCAAGTTTTCCTTATAATTTTGAGACAGCATAAGACATGGCAAACACTCCAAAAGCTATATGGAAGGAGCGTGTGTTGTAGGGGTTGAGATGGGAGTGAAAACAACCAAACAGGGTGGTGGTAGATGACTGAAGAAGAAGAAAGTGTGTAGGCAATTGGGCATGATGTGGAGTAGTACCGTAGGAGAGTGTACCCTGTGTCACCACCTCAAACTCTGGCTCTAGCACTCTCCTTCTGGTGATGCTTAAGAAACGAGCGTTTCTTTTTGAATGGCACAAGTGGGTGGGTACGGTGTATTTATGTATATATGTATATGGTAACTGAAGGAGGGTAGGCCATCGTTTCAAAGAAACAGACGAAAGTCATCAATTCCAGGTCACAACAGGATTTTCTTAAATCCTCTAACTTCTCTACGTCCTCAACCCCCGGCCGAAAAAAACAACCCAGCCTGTGCCCAGCCTAGTGCTCTATAATATTCTCTCAAAGAATTAAACAAACAGCGGGACGAAGAGGCAGAGAGAGAGAGAGAGAAAACTGAAAAATGCTTCAACATTGAAAAGAACTTAACCTTTCACTTACAAATCGTAGTCGAATACGATTTTTTTATTTTCTTGTAAAAATAAATTACAAAAAAAAACGCCGAGGATGAGAATGAGGACGGTGAAACAAAGAGTGACTGTATGTTGCTAGGGTACTACACCACTTGAGTGGGACAAGAGGTGGTTGGGTAAAAGTACAAGCGCAAAGGCAAACGGAGTGATCTTCAATTGAAAGTATATCGCTTCCTTTTAAGTCTTTACCAGCCCGACTACACATCATAATGTCCCTTTTTGTTGTTGTTCTAGTAGATCAACCCCCTAAATGAACTGCTAGAATGAACTTTGTGAGCTTATCCGCTCTTTTTCTCTGCATATAGATGCAGCTTTTGGAGTCGACCTACTTCTACAGACGTGGATTGAGAGTGTCCTTTCCGACCGTTCAATCAAGGTAGAATTGGATGGCGTTAAATCCGAATCCCACACGTTTTCTGCGGGGACTCCATAGGGTCAATTTTATCACCTGCTTTATTTCTTATATTTATAAATGACCTCCTTTCAATCCCCTCTAACCTACTTCTCAGCTTCGCTGAGGACGGTATCTTGCACTACTGTTACGGCTTCGACAATAGAGGACAATCACGCTCTAGACCCTGTTTTGATGACCTCGAGCCTATGCCCAACTCTATAAATAGGGACATTGAACCATTCTAGATTGGGGAAGCAAGAACCGCGACGAATTCAACCCCACCAAAACCAAGTGCTTTTTTATTTCCAAGAAAAAGTGCAACACCTCTCCATCCGAGACAGTGGGTGAAGTTGAACTAATGACTGACTGCAGGAATGAGCACATATTCCAAATCGCCAAAGAAGCACCCCAGCGCTTGGGATCACTTAAGAGGCACACGTTCCTCCTGCAGCCATCGGCCCGTGCTGTAATATACAAATCCTAAATTCGACCTCTTTTCGAATACAACTCCCTCGTTTGGGGTGGCGCTTCGATTGCCACCTTGTCGTGGCTAGATAAGGTACAAAAAAGGGCCCTTATATAGTGACGTCATAGTGACTGTTCCAGCGAAATAAGCGCTCTCCTACTTCTACTGCAATTTTGTACCTCAAGGTAGGAAGACGGTGTTTGCTCAATACAAAAAAATAGAAGGCGGAAATCTATGGAGCAGAGAAACGTCTGGAGGCCAATACTTGAATAGAGCTATAGAGCCATCGAAGAACAAGAACCTACCTTCTTAATGTGCGTGTTAAATGGGAATTTTTAGATTTTTTGCATTATTACACTTTAGTAATTACCTTTTTATTACCCTTTAATTACCTTTTCATTACCCTTTAATTACCTTTTTATTACCCTTTAATTACCCTTTTATTACCCTTTAATTACCTTTTTATTACCCTTTAATTACCTTTTTATTACCCTTTAATTACCTTTTTATTACCCTTTAATTACCTTTTTATTACCCTTTAATTACCTTTTTATTACCCTTCTATTACCCTTTTATTACCGTTTTATCGCTCTTTTAATCCCCTCTAATAGTAACCACGTCAATATAAGTAGTTTTGTGAGCCTTAATTGAATAACAAGTTTTAAAGGAATGATTCGATTATATTTGATACATCCCCCAATCAAAATTTTGCGATTAGTATACCGGTAATTTCAAAAAAAAAACCAAACAGCCCCCACTTAACTCTACTCTTTATGGCTTTTGTGCAAACGCATCAATCATATATACATATACATATGTAGCTTGACGACACACATTTTCCGTCATGCCCTCATGCATGCATGTGTGTGGATCCGATGATGATTTTATGCCTTTTATTTATTATTCGAGTCAATCATGATTAATTGTGTGATATTTATACATTTTGTTTAATCAATCAATAATTCCCTTTATCCTGTATTTTTTTTTGTATTATTACAATGCCCAGACAGGGCACCTACACGTGTTGCTGTAAAGGTGTCCTTTCCCTTTATCTGGTGGTGGTGGGATATCGCATCCCCTCGGAAAAAATCTATTTTTATTGTATGTGTGGAAAACAAAAAGAACAGGAGGAGCTCTGGAAATTGAATATGATACCCCACCTCCCCCCACCCACTTTTTTTTAGCTGCATGTCATATCAATCAATTTAATTGGTTAAATAAATAACAAATCACTGGGAATTATTTTGTTGATTTTTTTTTATTAAATTTGGGGTGAGAATGAATGGCCAGGACAGTGAAGTGATGAAATTAGTGGTGGTGGTGGTGGTGGAAGAAGAAGCACAAAAATTTGCGCGGCAGCCAGTGACGAATGCTTTAAAAGACAACATTTTAATTGAAACTTGAAATCAGAAAAATAAAAAGAATGTTTGATGTTATCATGGACGACGCTCAGTCACGTTTTATGGCTGTTCCCCACACTCCATACACCCCCCTCCACAGCCACATAAAATTCAGAGTTTATGGGATTTTTTTGCTGTGCAAATTGCTTGTTTTATGGCTGAAGAGCTGAAAGAGCGTGTGAATGGTGATGTGATTATGGCACGCAATGCTCATGTTTTACAAGCTCATATTTAGAGGAGCATTTAAAGAAAATGACCCTCTATCTCATTTGCTAAAATTGACAAACCCCCAGTGAAATGCTGGAATGTACCCACAAACCCCCTTGTGTCGTCTGCATTATGTCCTTGCGCAAATGTATGTGGTAACAGTGGAAAGGAGATCCTCATTTTTTAAATAAAATGCTAATGCACCACCTCTACGAAAATTACAAGAGTGCACTTGTCCTGTCTACGTTTTGTAAGCACACACACAGACACACAAACATACATGCATAGTAAAAAAGGGAATTTAAGCCTCTTTTATGCAGGCGCATGCATCTTTAACAGAAAAACAGTCACGACCGACGTCAACATCCTTCAACGAACCTTTCAATCTCCTCTGAATAAAACACACACACCCACACAAAAAAGGAGGAGGACGAAAAAAAATAATAATAATCCGCTCTTGAGCTCCTTTTTCAAATGTAACGCACGCTTTCGCGCTTAGATTATTTAATGTCGTGTCCTTATTCATCCGCCTTTCGTTTCTTTCGTTTTTGGGCTGGCGCTTGCTTTCTGTGCATGGCCCCATATAGGTATGTATGTATTCACTTGTTTGTGCCTACAAATACGGACATAAGTATAATTTAGATAAAGTTCAGTGTACATTATACTACCCATAAACAATAAAAGAAGCAAGTTCAACAAAGCTTTTTAAAGGTGTCCCAACTTTATTCTCTCCGTTTTGGTCTTTGATGATGATAGCTTATGTTCTGTCGACGACGATGGCGCAGAGGAAAGCGAAGAGAGTGCGACTTTCAGGTCAGGGCCTTTTCCTTTTGACAACAACAGGAAAAATAACACAAAAAAGGGAGACCATACTCAACAATTCAACAATAGCGCAAGGGTTACAACAATTCAACAATGGATAAGGGTTAGAAGCCGTGTTAAGTAGTTAAACTTCCACAGTTGAGGGATGAGAGGAAACTCTTTAATGCATCCTAAAGAAGAGTGGCAGGTTGGTGAGAGTAATAAAAGTTCGCTAACCCACCTTAAATAGAGGGATCCAAGAAGCGCTCCTTTGGTACTATATAACATCAAAGAGTTATTCAAGATCCCGCAAAGTGAAGTATATACACGTAAACATCAATGTAAACAATTCACTATCTTAATTCCTATTAAAGATGTTGATAATTTTTTTTGTGTAAATCTAAGCTCAGGCGTCACCCTTTCTACTACCAGTCCGTCATGTCCTTCACGTCATGGTCTGATGTCTGGTAGCAAGCTTAGCTCGAAGGATAAGACAAGTGTGGGTGATGCATGAGGAGATGGCGATAAATCTTGCGCTTGAACACATGGATGTTGTTTGTATAAGTTCGAAAATACTGACTGTGGGAGCTGGTTCCACAGTCGAGTTGTTCTCGTAAAGAACGAATATCTAGACTGAAGGTACAAACAGATTGGTGTCCTGAGTAAAAATGAAATATGGCCTTACAATGGGCGAACAGCGGCCGCGGGTAGACATAAAAGAAAAATCTCTCGTAGACAAATGTGTTCAACAGACAAGATGTGAAACATGTGATACCCTAGTCTTAGATCAGACCAAAATCTTGACTACAGCCAATATATCTACAGATATAACTCAAACTGGCCCTCCTCGAGGAATAAGCTTACAGATTGGGTCCTCCAATCCTTTTCTCCACCATAAGAGGTGATTTAGAAATGTCCAATTCAGTTAGTGTCTTATCATCCCAAATCAACTTCGTCCCAGTAAATCTCTGGTAGTCGTATTGGAGGGAACTGGGTAGGAGCTTGAACTTTATGGGCATGAATTATCGCTTATGAAATATAACTATAACACCCACAATTGTGGAATGCCTTCATTTCTCAACTTCTCTATTTCTTTACTTCTATATTTCTCTAGTTCTCTACTTCTCTATTTCTCTAATTCTCTGGTACTCTATTTCTCTAATTCTCTATTTTTCTAATTCCTAATTCTTTATTTCTCTACTTCTCTATTTCTCTACTTCTCTGGTACTCTATTTCTCTAATTCTCTATTTTTCTAATTCCTAATTCTCTATTTCTCTACTTCTCTGGTACTCTATTTCTCTAATTCTCTATTTCTCTAATTCCTAATTCTCTATTTCTCTACTTCTCTGGTTCTCTATTTCTCTTCTTCTCTATTTCTTTACTTCTCTATTTCTTTACTTCTCTATTTCTCTACTTACCATCTCAGAAGTTTGGGGTTAAACTCCAAGGATACCATGTACATTTTTCTTTCTAGTTCTCTCGCCTGTACTTCTCTTATCTCCATTTCAGATCGTCAAAGTCCGCATACAGTTGCGCGGTAAGGTCGAATGGAAGCCAGTAAAACCGTGTGTTTTGGGGTTGCCATTTGTTCACTCCCTGCTGGATTACATGCCTGCTCCTGCCACCTTCCATTTACGCCCGACTAGTCGTCACACAGCAGCAACAATCTGCGTAGTCGTTGCCTATTGTATTATTGAAAACGAAGACTCATCGAAGTAGATCAAACAAATAAAAAAAAAATCCAGCTACAATCCTCCCCTTTTCACACAGCAGCAGCCCTCATATTTTTTTTGCCAATATATCAAACACACAATATCCGAAAGGTAAAATCCGATTCTCGATATTAAGATATTCGCTTTATATCCAATTTTCAATAACGTTAAAAAATTAAACATTCATTCTCTTACCCCCTTCGAGAGACCCACCCCTTTATTATATCCATAGAAGTGTGTGTTTTGGGAGGGTAGAAGAAGATTCTTTTTTGTTGTCCTAACACATCCCAAAGATAATCCGGCAAGTCCTTGTCAGCGCAATATTTTTTGTGAGTTCTGTACCAGGAGAGTTATAAGACGCGTTTCCTGGTTTCTCTCTCCCCCGCGCCCTGGTCTACCGCGCCAACCCTGTCGTGTATATGCCAATCCTTTTCAATATCGCTTCTATCAATTTCCCATTTTTCTCTTAAGCCGCCCCCGTCGCCCCTTGTCGTAGGATATGTGCTATGACGTGCTGGTTTCCGTATATTGGCTCTCGTTCTTGTTGTGAGTGAGCTCTGGCGTAGAGATAGGGGATGGCTTGGCAGCAGCCAGAGCACACATATCGAATTGGGAACCGAGGCAAATTCATATCCGTACTCATCCGTCTTAATCCTTCATCGCTCACATATTCTATCGCACGCTAAACCCCGACAACGTTGACCCACAATCAGTCAGGAAGAAATTGAATTCTAAATCCCTTCTTTCACAAAAAAGGATCCATTTGACGGATTCTATATTTTTTTGCAGCTCCTTTTCTAAATTCGTTGAGCTTTGAAAAAAGGAAACGTTTTTTTTTAATTTAAGGAGCCAACACTGTGTCCTGGTGGTAGTCATTTTTCAGAGACAGTATAGTAATAATACCCCGAAATTATGCCAAGGATGTAAATCTGCATTAAGTTTAGGTAAAGCGGCTGGGGAATTGATTAAAACTCCAATTAAGGGATCTACAACTGAGATTTTACGACCATAGTCCGCTTGTGTCCTAGTTTGATGGATTATCCGGTGGTGTATGGCCTACGGACGAGGGAGGGAGGAATGAAGAAGCCGTGAATCCTCCTAATAATGTCTAAGACTCGCATAAAAAAGGATCCCTTTTCGTTCATTTCTGGGGTATATACCCTCCTTGAACCACCACCACCACTACTACCATAATCACCGCCGCCACCATTCACTCTCTCTCTACTATAAAACCACCTTGAATATTGGTCCTTTCGGGATTTTTCTTGAGGGAGTATGGTTCTGTTTTCAATGCTAGATGTACCAAACATACAATTTACCACTACTAATAGCAGCACTATCCACTCTACTACTACTACTATGAGACCAATGACGCATATATTTTTCTAGAGACGCACCATAGGAGGGCGATTTAAAATATTCGGGTCAACATTGTGAATGCGACAAATCCTGGCTGTTTTAAGGATTTAGAAAAAAAAACGGTTCTTTTTTCGGGTGAATTATAAAGAATTCGTATATCTGGAATTTATATTTATATGTATATATTTTGAAAAGGGAACGAAAAAATCAAGGAAACGATTTTTTGTTTGATTATTCAGCCTACCCAATCCACATTTTTATTGGTTACTTTTAGTTCCTGATTGATTTTAGTGATGCAGACAGTATTCAGCGCG
Source organism: Thereva unica (assembly GCA_949987705.1). Classification (NCBI taxonomy): domain Eukaryota; kingdom Metazoa; phylum Arthropoda; class Insecta; order Diptera; family Therevidae; genus Thereva; species Thereva unica. The sequence continues at coordinate 4,924,012 of OX465286.1, forward strand.
ACTTTTAATAGTGATATAATTATTTTCATAATATATTTAAACAGTTTTAGCTGTATTCAGCTCTTTTTTTAATCTTTAACTTGCGCTGAACTAAATATACAATTGGATATTACCCCATTTTAAGATCGTGTAGGCATAATTGACGTTAAACCCGTATTTTGGCCACACTGTATTCTTCATCATTCTAATAAGTTCCATGCACTTTACTCTTAAGTTTGTTTTAGTCTAGATTTTATAAATTTTCCGGCAGTTTCCCTGCATTGTTAGGATATTTAATAAATTCAGAAGGTTTTTAAATATTATTTAGACCATTTCTAATACATTCCAACAAATTTAACTCGTATTCAGCACCTTCAACTGACGCTGAATTGCATATTTCTTTATATATTACCACATTTTAAGATCGTAACAGTCACAAGAACCAAAAATGAAGGAATAATTCACCCTAAAATCGTATTTGGGCCACACTGTGCATTATTCACCATTCTATTAAGTTCCACAGTTTATCCCTTAAGTTCGTATGAGTCTCGTTTATATAAATTCAGATTTTTAATGATTACTTAGACCATTTTTTAATACATTCCAATAAATTTAAATCGTATTCAGCAACTTTAACTGGCGCTGAATTGCATATTTATTTATATATAGTAGTATCCTACGCACTAAATCGGTATATTCAATCACATTTTAACGTAATTTATTAAATGTTAACACGCAACCAGCTTCATATTGACGGCGTACATTGAGATTCAGTTTGGAATAGAAGTTTTTCTAATTATTGTCTTACAAGATGGTGTAATTCTATAATTTTATCGATAAGTAAGCATCGACAAGTGATTTCAACATTCAATCATTCAATTCAAATAAAAATGTGACGTAACAAAAGCATCATAAGTATTTGTTGAACGTCGATAAACAATTCGACCACCTTCACAAAATTTTCTCATCTCCCGATTAAAGTGGAGCGATAATAAACATCATTGGTTGACAGTAGTCAACTTCAACGTCATTTTTTTACGTTTTCTGCTGTTGTATCCAAAAAAAAACAAAAAAAAGAATGTCTTAACAATCACCTTAGATCGTTCTTTTCCAAAGTTTTTCTTTAAAAAAAAAGGTTTTTTCTTTCCGACAAGTTCAACTCTTAAAAACTTGAAACTGTCATCAATTGAAGATAAAAGAACGAACGTATACGAAAAAATGCTGCCTCTTGGGTCCCAAAGGTGCCCGGGTGTGTATTTGCCGAAAATTGTGCCATAAACTAGAGAGAGCATGGGTTGTGAGTGAAGGAAGATGACGATGATGATGATTATTATTATTACTATTATTATTATGGTAGATGGATGTGAATGGAAGAAGGCCACAGCATCGGGGGGCATGGGAATTACTATACTCTCTCTCAAGGTCCAATGGTCTATGTTGTCATTTTCCCTCCAGTTGCTGATTCAAGTCATTCACTAACCAACCAAACCACCCTTGAGCCTACGCAAAAACTTCTTGCTACTTTATTTCTCCTCTCCTCTCTCTATATAACCATCACCATCCTTTTTTCCCCCATCTCCGGAAATCGGTTTTAAGAAAAGAAGAAGGTGGGAGAAAAACTTTCTCGAGGGACTGTGTTTAGAGATATATTCAGCGCCGCTGTATTCTCTCTCTCTCGCTCAGTAAAAGGGGGCACCAGAAATAACAAACTGGGAAAAAATTCCAGAAATAGAAACTTTGATGTAACAGCAAAAATTTTATTTTTTTGTTGTTGTTCTTGTTGTGTACTTGTCTTGTATATATGTAGTACGATTCGATTTGGTAAAAGTGATTTTACTTTCTTTCTGTGCTTTGCCGTTTTTTTATCGCCAATTTGAACTTATGAGAATAGAAAAGAATATAAAAGGACATGGAAATTTATTGTGTTATGTATGATCTGGGCTAAAGGAGATTGTCTTAAAAATTGAGAACAAAAAGAAGTCATAGAAAAGAGGTGCCTCCTGCCTTTTTGATGGTTTCTTCAAGTTTTGATTTCAATTTCAGCTGTTTACCCAAAGAAACTTCACACGGCATAGTATCCAAAATTGTAAATACAGTTTTAACCATACCACATTTCTATTCACAAAACTTAAAGGCAATAGTTATCGCATTTATTTCTCAATCGTAGTTCTTCGTCAATAGTTATCTAGTTCTTTGACAATAGTTATCGTAGTTCTTTGCCAGCACTTATCGTAGTTCTTTGCCAATAGTTGTAGTTCTTTGCTAAAAGTTGTCGTAGTTCTTTTCCGATAGTCGTCGTAGTTCTTCGTCAATAGTTATCTAGTTCTTTGGCAATAGTTATCGTAGTTCTTTGCCAGCACTTATCGTAGTTCTTTGCCAATAGTTGTAGTTCTTTGCTACAAGTTGTCGTAGTTCTTTGTCAATAGTTATCGTAGTTCTTTGCCAATAGTTATCTAGTTCTTTGACAATAGTTAGTAGTTCTTTGCCTATAGTTATCGTAGTTCTTTGCCTATAATTATCGTAGTTCTTTGCCAATCTAGTTCTTTGACAATAGTTATCGTAGTTCTTTGCCAGCACTTATCGTAGTTCTTTGCCAATAGTTGTAGTTCTTTGCTACAAGTCGTCGTAGTTCTTTGTCAATAGTTATCTAGTTCTTTGCCAATAGTAATCTAGTTCTTTGACAATAGTTATCGTAGTTCTTTGCCAACAGATATCGTAGTTCTCTCGTGCAGGGAAACATTTTAAATTACCTTGACCAAATATTCTCTGTAAGATCTGTCATTTTGTTTATGTTTGATGCCTCTTGGCCATCTCTAGTTAAAGTAGTATTCTTGGCCCCGAAAGAAGGCTGCTACTATGCGCCGTATTGAGCCAATCTCCTCGATTTTGGTGTCACACGTAAATAACTATTTTAAACTGTGCTATTCATGTCTATTGATCTTCTTCCAAAACCACCCTTTTTAAAAATTCAACCAACGCTCTTTCTGTTTGTATTTAAATTAAAGTCTCCCTGCCCCGAATGTATTTTCTTTGCATTAATGCCCTCCGTTCGTTCGTTCATCATGTTAACATCAGCAACAAAATCCTTCACATAATCTCCATCTCCGTCCATCGGGGGGTGTTCGTTCGTTCGTTCATATTCATTCCACTTGGTAATCCCAATTCAACACCAAATTAATTGTCCCCTGATCGATAGCCATTCCACGTAAGAAATTGAGAGAGAGAGCCTCAAAGTCGGTGTGCTGCACACACATCCCGCCCGGCCGCCCGCGCTCGCCCACCCAAGAGAAATCTTCAAATCAAGAGAAAAGCCATTTATTAAAATTAGTTCACTTAACGAATTCCACCCCTCGGTCGGTCGGTGAGAAGAAATCCTCGCGCGTCCTCCCCCCAGTCTCCATCACTCTTCAGGAATCTTTCAAAATCAGTTTCATACCATCAATCATTTTGAAAAATGATTGTCAACATTGTTCAAAGTTTCTCACTATATATGTATACAATATACGCAACCTTAAAAAAATTAGTTGGTCTATACGTTTCTAGTTTATTCTTGCGCTATATGACACCCCGTGGCCGAGATACGATACACACGACGACAACTAGTGAGGGAAAGACAAAAAGTGCATTGTGCAATCCACCTTCGTGTACTTCTCGGATATCTTTCTGTGTATTTTTTTATTTTTATCTTTAGCAGCAAATTCAGAGTCACACGACGAAATGATAAATCACGACGTGAAAAATTCACTCGAAACCACTAAACTGATATAAAAAATACAATCACACCCACCCTCCTCCTCCTCACACACGGGCGACGACCAACGGTGGGGAATTGTAAATAATTTGGTTCATAAGAAAGGGTGTCAGTTTTTGCTTAAATCAACACGACCCAAGTGAAAATAAATAATGAAAAATAGCGTGAAACCATTTCATATGAAACACGAGAATTATTTTTTATGGTGCTTGTAGATAGTGTGTTTGGAGAGTTTGGTCTCGATATTTTTCTTCACACCCAACTAATAACATCGCAACCGGATATTGGTGGTCGTCTTGCATTATTAAACATAAATTTGACACAGGTTATATTTTTTTTTGTTATTAACAAATTTTTGTAACAATTCGATCACCGTTCAATGTATGTATATAGTAGCAGCTAACCTCTCTTGAAAGTGGGTCTATGGGTCAAGCCCTCATATTTAGCAACATAGTTGTAGTTCACTAGTGGTGAAATTTGATCGTCTCAGCCCATTTGGAACCAAATTTTTTTCTACGATTTTCGTGGTAGGTACCTCTTAGATCTTAGTTGCACTGCGTGGAATCGAACCTCAAACCCGTGGGTTGGTAGTCACATGTTTTAATCACTACTTACCTCTACTTAGGTCCTTTGCATGTTTCCGGGTATATTTCGCGTATAGTGAGTTTTTTCAAGGATGACATGATGTCTGCATAATAATAGTAGGTTGACATTAGGGCTTTAGTATACTTTAATCTCGTATACACTATCGACTCAATTACACTCCCATCCCTCCTCGACAATAAAAAAACCCCTAAAACCATAGTTAGTTAAGGCAGAAAGAAGCATGCAAACAAGACCCCAGAAACAAGAAAAAACGAACACACTATAAGCAATTACATTACGCTTCCTGAGCCAGGACTAATTTTCGCCCTTACACAATTAATCCCACAAAGAAAAATACAAAGCAGCAGCACAAAAAAAAACTAACGAGATGTAGAATGTAACGTCTTAGATACAAGAGGGGATAATGTACTGCAATAACAACAACAATAACAATAATAAAAAAAATCTCGCATCCTTTTGCCCTGTATTAAAACGTACACAAACTACACAGCGCCACAAAAAACAATATTGTGTAACTAAAAACACAAACGGAAAATACGAAAATCTTCCTTCGCAGCAAAATTAAGGATCAGCTCCAGCCTAGCCCTGCTACTAAATAGTCACTATATAGTTTCCTTATTCGGTTTCTTTTACTTATATTTAACACAGCAACAAACCCCCCCACCCTCGTCCGTTGAGCGCAGACAGCAACAACAAGGACGACACAAAAAGGGGTGGCTAAGGACTTAATGTCTCGAAACAACCACACGCATTCTTTGCGCTATCTGCTGTGAGTTTTATGAACCTTTTTAACATTCGTAAATTGCCAACAAACTAACGAACACCAAAAATAACAATTCTTTCTTCGTTCTCGTTTTGGGGGAGGGGGTGATTAAGAAGAAGAAGAAAGGATCGAGGGGTTATTGTAGAGATTTTCATTCAAGAGGGAAGTGAATGACTGGCGGGAAGAGGGCAAGGGGGGGGGGCAGACGGGGGTTGATAACGAACGAAATAGAATTTTATGTTTTTTGTGTTATAAAAAAAGCGCCTACGTAATTAAAGAGAGATGGATAGGGGTTATTCTACAGAGGAGGAGACTAAATCGAGAGGAAGGGCGGCTAAATTGCATGTAGTAACAAGAAGTTCGGTGGGTAGTTAATTGTGAGAAAAGTTCGTCTTGTATTAAATGAAAGAAACATTTCCTTTGTTCGTCGCGCGTCCCTTCTTCACATTCACTTATGGCGTGTGGTCTTTGATAGATAAGAGGATGGTAAATATCTGATAGATGGCGCCACAGTATAGTTACAAGCTTCCCCTATTCTAAATTGTGTTCAGTCATAAGTTACAAGCTTCCCCTATTCTAAATTGTGATCAGTCATAAGTTCCAAGCTTCCCCTTGTTCTAAATTGTGATCAGTCACAAGTCACAAGCTTCCCCCTATTCTAAATTGTGATCAGTCACAAGTCACAAGCTTCCCACAAATCTAAATTGTGATCAGTCACAAGTCACAAGCTTCCCCCTAGTCGAAACTGTAATCAGTCATAAGTTACAAGCTTCCCCTATTCTAAATTGTGATCAGTCACAAGTCACAAGCAAATTGTGATCAGTCATTAGTCACAAGCTTTCGAGGCTATTGAGAATTTGATTCGTGTGATTATCAGCTATTTTGGCATTCTAAGCACTCGTTCGTGGATTGTAAATACTGACTGCTATTTTGGGGAAGTGGGGAATCGGCAGCCTTGAAAACTATGTATTCCATTTTGATTGATGAATTTGATTGCGTTCGAACATCACCCAAATATCACTCCATTGTCTTGAAGGCGATTCAGAATTCCATTTCCACATGACAGATATGTCAAATTTCAGCCGTCCAAATTGAATTGTCACGAAAATTCATAAAATTCTGGCCCCTGTGCTGAAAGTCGAGTCGTGTGACGTGACAAGCCGATTGAGCTGAAGAAAGTGACGTTTGAGTCGAATAACAACTTTTCGCATAGGAACCAACACTTAAATTAGAACTTTCACTCTAGGCTCTAGGTGCTGAAAGTCGTCGTAATTCAACTGAAACGTCGATTTCTTCAACTCAAAAGACTTGTCACGTCACACGACTCGACTTTCGGCGCAGGGGCCTCTGACATAACATCCTTTGTGATTCACCACTTCCCTGCTCTTCACTCTCACTTTCATAATATAATATTACTGCACCCACACACACAGCACAACCCCTCTGTTCATCCCTTCCATGATCCCGCACTCTACTACCACCCCCCCCCCCCCCCGCGTGCATTTTAAGTGAGCTTCCGCGGTTGATGTTTTCATGCGAAAGATAAATGTTAAACATAAAAAAAAATTCGTGATAATTTTAATGAAACATTAAGTAAAAATGAATTTATGATTTTATGGGATTTTGTTTCGCCGAAACTAATTACAGGTCCGACCACTGGCGATGATGTATAACAGGTATAACGACGGCAGACCGGCGGGCGGATGGGGCAATAAAAATTATTAAAAACCCATCAACCAAAGCGGTGGCCCCGCACAAATTATGGGCGTTTATTTTCACCTGAAATTTTTTTGTGTGTGTGTTTTTGTACACCGGCGAGAGGTATTTTTCACGTTAATGAATGAGGGAGCACATCTCTTCTATTTTATGATGGACGATGGATGGTTGGACGACGACGGCCTAAACTGGACCAATTCAGATTTTCGTTGTTGTTGTTTCGTGATTCATTTTTTTCATCTGAGGACGATGGTGTCTTCTTTCTTGCTTGGGATAAAAAGATTCATGTTGTGTGTATTTCGTTGGTTATAGTTATACTTGGGCTAGTTGGTATAAGCTGATTAAGACCAAGGCGGCAGCCTAAAAGCCTCCACAAAAAAAATGTTCAAGTCATTTCGACGAAACAAGGCAAAGCAGAAAATCGACCAACGACCAAGAAAATCGTCTTAAGAGGGCCTCTTTAACTCTCAGCCGGTCGTCTGTCCAGTCTTGGCGCTGCACCCCCTTCTTCACCGTCCTTATAGAGCGTCAAGAATGGTCGTCGCAGAGGGGGCAGGGGAGCATCAATAATGATAATAAAAAAAATATATAATAAAGTTTCACGCGCCGCCCGTTGGTGTTATCGGGAACTTGTTAGCAGCGAGAAGTTTGCTTTCTTCCCTCCTTTCTTATCTGTTTTTTATCTTTTTTCCTTCCCCGCCGCCGACGTCGTCGTCTTATTTTTTCTCGCCTCTTTAAAAGTTGCCTGATATGAAATCAATTGATCGGAAAAAAAACTTCAAACGAGGCGACTTTTTTCTTCTTCCCTTATTTTTTTTGGATTTTAACTTGGCGCAACTTTTTCCTGCCTGATAATTTCTTAGTGGGGAACACACACACACAGAACAGAACAGAAAAAAAGAAGACGACCGACGAGTCTCAAGGAAGTCCGTAGTTTTAGGTAGTTAAGGAGAGGAGCTCCTTTTCTTTATGTTTCTTTAGTACTTTCTTCTCTTGTTGAGAGAGATAAGATAGGGGAGGATATGGGGGTGTTCCTGCCTCCACTTACTCAGTCAGTCTCTCCCCCTCTCTCGTAGAACGGTGCTGTTGATGCGATATCGTTAATTATTTTCTTTATATTATTTGCGCTCTGGTGAAAGCCCATAAAGGCGGACTTGATAAGGCGAGAAATTAAAATTCGATTAGTAGACGATCTTATCGTTAATTTCACTTTCTTTCTCTCAGACCTTTTTTCGAGGAGGATATGAAGAAGTAAAGTAGTGGCGTAGAGTGGTGCTGATGGTGGGGATGGGGGGGCAGGTTGTGTGAAAGTTTGGTCCATTGAAATGGGTTTTCTTTCAGATAACGCCACAATGAGGTCCGTATTACATCAACGAACTTAATCCTTGATCGGTATTTTATCATCATTCTGCTTCCCCATAATTTCCAAACGAGAGTATGTAAATGCATATGGGGTATAGTCCCCCCATTCTAACTGTTTTGTTGGCATATCATATGCACCTGGATCTATATATGATTTTTGAGTTCTCCTATGGCAATTGCAGCTTTGGGGCCGCACACTTCAATTTAAGTATACAAAATTAAGTTATCATATTAGTATGTATAGGGGGTCACCATTAGCTATAAGGGCCATTGTGCACTTAAGCACTTCCATCTGTGTACTGTAGACATATCCGTGACCTGACGGCGGCTTCAGTGCAGTACCAGGGTATCTATAAAAAAATATCGGCACGATGTAATTCAATGGAAACAAATTTGGGAAGGCGCGGCATGTTCCCACACATCCCATCCGACGCAGTGGGGTTCCGACGTTTTCAGTGCCGTTCAGGCATCCGTAAAAACCGCAAATAATACCACTGATATTTTTTAATTTTCTTTATTTTAAATGCAATGGAAAATTTTATAAAGTTTATTTGAATGTAATGTGCTTTGATATAGGGTGGCTAGAATAGCCGAATGTATTTCCCTACTACATATATGCATAGACTCGTGCGCGGACCAACTTCTCGACTTTTTTTTAGAAAATTACGGAGTGCGTTTTGTCTCATTCTAAAATGTTCATAGAATTTAGTTACACTTCCCGAAGAATCCATCCACATGAGATGGATGAACCCCCTCTCTTGTTTTTATTCTTTTACTCCTGAACGGAAGCCACTGACACGGAAAGTATCGGTACGGTGCCGTCACGGATATGTGTGGATTGACCTAAATAACTCGATTTTGATATATACCGCGAAGGAAGTGAAATAAAGAAAAACAGATTATTATATGCCCTTACAATATTTCTCATCTCTTCTTCAATCTTAGCATATTTCCCGTCCACTTCAACTGAAATTGTTTTTCTATTGAAATTCCAAAGAAACCCCTCATAAAAATCGCAGCCACAAAACATCAATTTCAAAACAACATTCATTCTTATTCTTCCAAGTGCGCTTCAAGTGCAATAAAACTCGCTATATTTGTCCTCAAACACAGCTCAACAGCCTCCTCCTCTTCCACGGGGCATATCCATAAAAAACCCGTATTTCACATCCTTACCTCTACCTCCACCCGATTCCCGATACTCAACTGTTGCACTTTTCCTATTGTCTCTTAAATCATTTCCCCTTACACGGTAAAGGCACGTTTTTGCAGTAACATGAATGACTCAATAAATCCGTAACGATATATCCCACCACCAGGCAGCACCGAAGCCACCACCACCACCACTGCCGCCATCTACAGAGCAGAATAAGAAAAAGACAGTGTGTAATTCTGTGATCATAAGTGGAGTCACTTTGCTCCTGAAAGACCTCCATTTCCGTTCCATCCATCCATTCCCTGATAGAGATCCGCTGAGGAGCTCGAATGGATATAGAAGAGGAGCTTGTGTAGCAGCAAGCAACATGGCATGGCCCACGAAGACGGCCAAGTGCACATGCAGGGCCTGAAGACGCGCAATTTAATTTTATAGCATTTATAGAGCCCCAAGACACTAAACGTACCTGGGACACAGGCCATACGACAAGCGTGCCTAGGGCCGTAATCGTAAAACTGTCAGACCGTAAAAATCGAATTTCCCGTCGCACTCTATCGCTTCGCTTGGATGGTGGTGGTGCTCCGCCCGACACTCCGACAGCCAGTCAGTCAGTCAGTCAGTTACCCACCAGTCTTCGGCACATAAACCGGTAGCCCTCAAGAAAATAGGGTCATACAGAAGAAGGGTTGAGGTGTACTTAAGTCGGCACATTGCCTCCCCGCCGATATACTACACACAATGAGATATAAGAACGACCAATTTTCAATATCCTTCACACTTTGGCCCGATCGTATCGATATACCAAGTGTCGTTGCGGTTGGAGCCGAATGTGTATGGAAATGAGGTGATAAAATAAAGGCAAACACCACCAGCAACCAAAGCCTTCCGAGGAGAACGTGTACACATAAAACCAGCATAAACAGGAGAGGTGACTGAGCCTCGACCTACTGGCTTTATGTGGGCTTTCCCTACTATATATGTATACCTATACGACACACGAATTGAGCAATCTAGAGACACATTTATTGTCACACTGTGGACATGGACATGGGGCTCCCAGTGATGTTGCAATCCATGTGCAATTAACCGGAAGGGACAGGATTTTTGATTGAATTTCGTCGCATGTTGAGCGATTTTCAATTTTTTTTAAATTTTTCGATTTTACCTCGGGAAAATTCATCTATCACGGTCAATGAACGTCCGAAATTACATAGACCTCTCTCGGCACAGGTTTTATGCTATTATGTCATTGGTTGTTAGTTGAAACGCTACTCCAAGGCGTCTGACGAGCTGTTATAATGCCGTCAAGAAAAACACCATCTAAACTTGTTCCTCATCGCCTCCTGGGTTCCGCACAGCCTCATTGGTTCCTCACGCCCATATGGCCAGCTTCTCCACTTTTTTCCGCCTGTCAGATTTCACACTGTAGGTCCTAGGGAGGGAGCTGTGAGGAGGAGCAGCTTGAAGGCCATTGACTGTGATCCATTTAGAAGGAGCGCTCTAGTAACAAGGTCGCCGCCAGCGGGGTGGGAGAGGAGGTGCAAAAATTGAACCTGACTCGGACCAACTACTACTACATTCAGCGCTTCCCAGAAACTGGGAGTTTAAATAAAAGAACTCATGCAGGATCTTAGTGCGCGGAACCATATCGCCCACGGACTTCTTGCCAGGGTGAGGAAGATGAGATCAACCTTTCTCAAGGTGCAGGAAGAGAGGGTAGAGAAAAGCGGGATATCCTATGCGGAAATCCCGAGGAAGGTCAGAACGCACACTTCCTTAATGGACCTTGCAGATGAGGTAACACGTATCAGGCGGGCGGACGCAGAAAGGAGAGCTTCTTGTGGAACTAAAGTAAAGCTGTGGACCTCTAGCGGAAGGTCAAATCATTGTTAGGGGAAGCTGAGCAAGCACCAACCGGGTGACAATCGTAAATGAGCAGTACACGGGGGACCGTTTTTGACCAACCTCTTTAAAAACTCAGCTCCCGGCACGATGCCTTGTCACCTTAGCTTGAAAGTGGCTCCGATGAAAGGGCATGTGAATGGGGCATAGGCATAAGGTGGCACAGATGGTATTCAAGGAGAGCTACGTTCTAGAACGCATTGCCCGGCGCGCGTGATCGTCGCTTACTTGCAAGTGATCGTCTATCACTCCAAAGGGATCTGTCCAAGCGGCAGAAGAAGATCCTCGATAGAAATTAAAGCAGAAGGCAACTGTTTTCGCTCCTTAACAGAAATTTAAGAAATAGAAGAACAAGAAGAACTCTTCAAGTACTCCCTAGCATTGCACCACACGATCAATCAACGATCAAGCTATTATCTCGCCACTTCTCCTTATACCTTCAGTAGTCATCCCACCCACCAATCAACCGATCAACACAACTTCAGCCCTGATCTTCAGCCATAAACGATCGCGATTTTTTTTCTTCGACTTCGTTCTTCTTCACTTTGGTTGCCCTCAAGTAAACCTTCCACCCAAAGTCGACGATGATTTTTTATTTATTATTCCCTGAACGTTTCTGATCGGGCTCTGCCCTGTCTGGAAATTTGCTTTATTTCCTTGTTGCTAATTTCTGTTGTCACGTTGGCCCCCTGCATCTCTCTGCAGTCCCTCGAGCATGCGCAGCACACACCAGCTAAGTTGCGTGCGTTTTGTTGTTGCGATCAGTTTGATCAGTACACGCCCGCTATTGTTGTTGTGGCGCTGCTGCTTCTGCTTGAGGCGGTCTCGGCGGTGGTGCCGGGCGATCGATAGGGACACATTAATATCGTATCGGATCCCAGCAATAAATACGAATACAATAATAAATAAAATGAAACGAAGACACTGAAGACGAAAAACAATCCACTCGAAGGCGACACAACAAAAAGTACAGAAGTAAGTAACAAGACTCAAGTGTGGTTAAATTTATGATGCTCGAGAAGTGCCCACTGTAAAAGAAGTTGAGAGCATAAAAATCTTTGCGCTTTTTTTATTATTCTTCAGTGGTAGTCGGCGTGCAGGGGCGTGTAGGGGAGAGTGAACAGAAAGCGGAGAGTTTTGGGGGTCTTTTAAGACAAGTGTACAACACCGGCATCCTATAGTGGCGCAGATAGCCCACCCAATCGGATTTTGGCGGCGATAGTATTCTTCTTCTGCTGTCTGCTGATAGAAATATTATTGAATTGCAGTACATCCCCTTCCTCCCCTCCGCCATTCCGCACCCCATTCGTGCAATCCCGTCAGCTATTAGTGTGGATTCCTGCAGTTTGACAGGCACTTGAATCCCCTCCTGATAATTTTGTTAACAAGATAGCGCCCCTATTGAATTCAAAGTGGCTGCATTTGTTTAAGAAGAAGAAAATCTGGGGAAATTCTTCGCCAACACTTTCCTGCTGGCTGCTCAGGACACCGTAACTAGGGGGTTGGGTGGAGCGCGGGGGCGGTTCGACGTGGTTTCATCTCTGGAAAGAATACCTTTAGAAATGATTCTCTTTTTTGTGTAAACGTAATGAAACTGAAAAAGGAATTCTCTCCCCACACAAAAAAAATGGCCACGAAAGAAACCAAAAAACCCTCTGTATTATATTTCTTCCTCTCCCTCCGTATATTTGTCTGGCTGTGTTTCTGCATCTGGTAGAGTCTATTGACACAATAGAATCTCCAAGGCGAAGGAGTGCTGAGTTGAGTGAATTACGGATAAAGAAATATATCTATACATATATATATATATTAAAAAGATTAAGAATTTCGTTTAGAAACGAAAAGATGTCTCTCGCAATTGAATGGATTCATACCCACACATACGCACACACCCAGTCCTCAAGAGTCGGATAGCGCGGTCGGGGGCTCCTTTTCGATAATATAAGGGCGAAAAAAGAAACCAGCACACCCCCACCATCAGCACCACCATTAAATCATATTCACTCAATTGATTTGCACTTACTTAAAATTCACTTCACACATGAATGCCTTTCAGTATTTTATTATGTATGATGGAAAAGAAGCAAAAAAAAACAGAATTTCTCTTCTTTATCTCTGGTGGATAAAATGATTTCTTACAATATTTCTTTTTTATTTTATCTGCGCCTCTCCTACTTCGTTCTTTCTTTTATTTTTTTATTTTTTTTTATCTCTACGCGATTTATTTTTAAATATTTTTTACTTCTACTCAAAAGACGAGAGAGAGATATAAAAACAAAAATGGATTATTGAGTAAAAATTTTGCGCGGAGAAAGAGTGAAGAAATAAAAAAATAAAAAAAAAAATAAAATCATTATCCTTGACTACCACCAAAAAGGATCAGTATTTTTATGGTGATTTTTTAGCTTATCAATGCTTGTTTTATTATTCCGAAATGATATTACATTATCCCAGGGTGAAATAATGGTGTAAATGTTGCATTATCCGGATTGTTAAATATGTTCCACACAAACAATAACGAGAATGCTTGAGGAATGCTTCACCATAACAGGGTTTCAGAATGTTATCGTAGTTATAAATCGGGTTTGATTAGATATATGGATGTCCAAAGATTGATTGCTACGTGCTTTTGTGCAGTTGTCGTAGTTCTTCTCTTGAGATCTTGTAGTAAAAATCCGGATAGGGCCCCCACCTTGTCGAAATCGATCAAGAGCTATCATCGCTTGTTTCCTTCTAACGCGACGTCACAGCGTTGGTTTAGCTGGCTTTTCTGAACAGTACTGTCTAAATCTACCCTCGGAAGTGATCTATTATTAGATACTACTGCTGTTTGGGGTGTCTTGTGTGCATCCTTTTCTGACTACTTTAAATCTATAAATAATCACTTTTAATCAATTTCTCTAATTCCATATTTTCTTTTAATTTCAGGTAAGAAATTGCATCCCCCTGCAATTTGTGTTGAATAAGAAATCGGTGAAGATAATGTCGATAACGTATCAACCTTGGACGACAATTTTCCTGTAATTGTAAGTGTAATAGTAAGTAAGAAGCAAAGACTAATGCCCCACCATCCGAAACAAGCAATCACATAGTCTATAAACAGTACGCGAATATTGATGTTGACTTCGCATCGTTTGTAGTTGCCTGGTCGAAAGCCACATTGATAACTACCTATTACAAGTCTTCTGTGATGGGTAGAAGTTTTTATATTTGTATAAAATAGTGGACATTACCTGAGTAGAGAAGGGTTATATCCCTATAGTTCTCACATACTTCATGATCTCCTTTTTTATGTAGGGGGGAGTATATCACACCTTTCGACCATTCAAGTGGGATCCTTTTCTGGGGGCAGATCGATTCTATAAGCTTGTGTAATCCATTCCCCATATTTCGACATTTGAATTGCTACGCTATCTTTTCCTGGGGCTTTATTGTTCTTGTTCGTCATACCTTTTTGTACATCGTCCATTGAAGGCAGCTCACTTTCATTAGCAGCACTAGTATCACTATCGTTATCGGTTAGTGCGTTCGTTTGCCGAAGCAATTACATTTCTTCATAGATTCAGGCGAAACCAGTGGGTATGGGGTCGGTTGGGGCTGGGAAAATCGCAAACTCCAGATAAATGGTCACGTATGCATCGCATCGATTGTATGTTCTACCACTATCGTGATGCACCATCAAGATTCCATTCTAAAGCTACCAACCAGTTAGTTAATTTTCACGATCAACGATCAAGGAATCGTGGTGCAGTCTAGTCCAGTTACACAGGCTGGGGCTAGCACATAACCTCAGGCATAACGAGCATCCCAATGCCTGACCGCACACACGCTCACCGTCCTCCTTTTGTGTATATTACAGTCAAGGAAACCATTCTTATTAATAGAACTACTAAGGCTGTGAATAAATCTAATATGACCTGTTGAATATTATTTTAAATCACCCGAAAACAAACAACTAACTACAGACTCCCACTTGAATTATCTCACATTAACCACCAGCACTCACCATTCCTCCTCTACCATCATCATTGCGATAAAATAATTTTTTTCCTAAAGGCAACCTCCCCGATGATGCATCAACTCCCTAGCAGTATCCTTTTACTCTTAATTAATTAATCAAATTGACATTGATACCAAAAGTGTAAAAAGCCCTTAAAAAATAAACGAGCAGAGAACGACAACAAAAAAATATGAACAAGAGAAAAATGATATTCCTCTGTTCGTTACGCTTCCATCAATTTGCCACCCCATCAATAAAGGAGCAATTAAGGCGAATAAGGACACACAGGGTGATGGCATAAAAGGGGCATGTTTATACATATATACACATATATATACTATAACCAGCTATGACAGCATACACAACAGCACTAAAATAAATGCTAAAAAGGATGGGGTTGCTGGGAGGGAGGGTGAGGCTGATAGGACGAGCATAAAGTAGAGCAGCGAAGAAGTGGAGAAGAGAGCAAAGAAAAAAAATTCCCATAATCAAACCTAATTGATGTGAAGGTTCTCAATTGTCTGGGCGTATAATTTATGTAATTTTCCGTGTGTTTGTGATTGTCAGCGACAACAACGACAACGACGACGACCCCCGATCGATCGACCCTAGCCACCCTGTAACCATTTCCGCTTCAATCACCCTATTGAAAGTTTCATCATCGAGCTTTTTGCCATTGAGCCAGAATTGAGAGTTAGGGAGTGCTACTTTCTGTTGCTGCTAAGGTGTCTGTCAACAAGGGGGGGTAGGAGGAGGGTAGGCGATTAGAGGTTAATATGAAGGCTAATAACAATACTTTCTACAGCATACAAAGAGAGCGGAACCCATTTGTGAGTCTATTGTCGTGAATCAATATCAAGAAAATGTAGAAACGCAAAACACACCAGAAGCGTGCCCATTAGTTTCACTGTAGGAGCTCACAACTCCACCCCATCCCCCCTTCATACGCCATTCTAGCATATTCTCGTTGTGTGATATCCCCAACACTCGATCCTCCCCATTCTCGTTCATTTGATATAATAAACTACCTAAACGTATGGGGGATATCCCCAGAAGAGATTAGACCAGACCAGACCATACTAGACCATACCCCACATACAACAAAACCCTCCGTAATAAGTGTGTGTAAGACTGGGGGGGGGGGGTTGTGAATAATTTCGATAGAAATTTGTATTAAAATGATTAGAGAAAATACCCAAGGGGTTTCGATTGCTATTACACAAGACCTAAAAAAAAACAAAGAGGTCTAAAAATAACAAAAAGACCTAAAAAGACCTAAAAATAACAACTAATTTTACTCTGGTGTCTTATAGGTGATAGCAAGACACTTTTCTGTTAAATACAGGCCAATCCAAAAATCTCTCTTTCTATCATCTATGTACACTATACGCCTGTTTGGCTGTAGGCAAAGAAAGTGTAAATTGCAAAAATTATCTCTCAAACATACATAGTACCATGCCGGGGCATCAGAAGGGATCTTTAGTTCTTTTTTGTGTTTTTAATTCTGTTCTAACCTAAGCGTAATAACATCAGGCGGCACCAGTAGGTATGGGGTCGGTTAAGGCTGGGAAAATCACAGACTCCAGATAACAGCGACAACATCACAGAATATATTAAGTATAACAAACACACAAAAATTTGTTGAATAGAAAAACAAAAATGGATTATATTGAAGGTGGAATCACTTGATTTGGTATTCAACCCCTCCTCAAAAGAAGGCTTCAGAGGATAATACTGGAACACAAAAAACCAAACCATGCTTTTCTAGCCTCAGACTCTGTCAGATATTACTTTGTCACAGTAAACCCCACACACAAGATAACACAAAAAAAAGATCCTCTCTAGATTGGATATGCCACCGGGGGTGAGTGGCCAAATGTTGCAATTTTCCCCGTCTTGAATAGCGCACACAACTTCCCTCCCAAAAAAAAGGATATCCAAGAGACACCACTTGGTTGTCGGGTCGGATTCGAAGCCTTCATCCCTTGCTCTACACACAAAAAAAATCAATCAATGGGTAGTCGTTGTCATCCACAGTCGTTTCTGATTTTGGATTCGGGGGTGTCACAACTGTTTCGATTGTTCTATCCTCAGAAAGCCTGCTACCAGTGATTGGCATTTGATATACAGATTCGAATACACAAGAGATGGAGGAAGAGGCGAGCTGCTGTGTGATGTGGCTCTCGGATGCGTATAGAATGCGTTCAGTTCAGCTCTCGTCATCATCATCCCCTTTTGTTACAATATTGCTGCTCTAGCCAGATGTTCAACCATGATATTTGTGCCCTTTATACTATATATGTATATAAATGGGTCTCTTCTGTCTGTTACTCCTGTTCATACTAATATCGACGTGGATGGGTTGTGATATAGAGGGGCTAGGGGGAGGGATGTGTGTATGTTAGCCACAGAACTCATGTCGACTCTCGTGTCACACATCCGACAGATTTTGTAGTGATTGCAGCCGGAAATTGCAATTGAAATGACTGCATTTAAAAAATGAATGGTTGGCAGCAGCTACCACTTCTCTCTGTCCCTCTGGGGTAGGTAATATTCCATAGTTGGTGTGGATGGTGAACGTGCCCTAGTGGAATCACACACAAAATACACAAACTCACGTCAATCAAATTAATGCCACAGCGTGCACCAGACCAGACCAGACCATATATCTGGCTAGGCCCAAGCGCTCTCTCTCTCATCATACTTCAAGTGATAGTAACACGTTTTCCACGTTGTATCGTTCTTCGTCCTGAGAAAGGACCTTTCAAATAAGCCAGTACCAAGCAAAAATTTTGTTTTGTTGTCATCGTCGTCAAGATCGCCTCAAAGCAAACAATTCCCGGGACGAACACGTTCCAATCAGAGAAATGCCTTTGGATAGACACGACACGACAAACACATGCCCGAAGAGAGATATAGTTAGTCGATTTCATGGAGGACTTGACTAAAGATAGATGAAAATGAAGGGTGACAATTTAATTTCCGTCCTAGAGAGCACCGGCAGCACCCACACCCTTCCTGTAGTAGTAGGTCTAGTATAGATGTTAGTACATACTCTATACTCCTCAAAACAAGCTCTATAATTCCGAGTGCTTCATAGCTGCTACCCTGGTCTTCTTTCATCGCGCGGTTAAAGGTGTTTGTTTATATTATCCCCACGCCCAGGCGAGGGGTCGCCAAAAATGCTTCGGCTGTAAGCCACCTTAACACCCACCCCACCCTATCATCCATAGCAGCATAGTCAACAAACGAGGTCAGAGGAGCGACAGGACTAACGAGAAATTCATCTCCAGTTGGTGTTTTCCATCTCAACTTTGGATGTTGTTTTCCTGTTGTTGTAGCAACACCACCAACCTGCCTGGTAACATTGTGTCTAAAAACCAGAAATGGATAGAAATTTCGCTCCTGTCTAAGGACTTTAATTACATTTTAACCAGGACTAAAAAAAATAGAACAAAAAGTTTTCTTCCACCATTTTTTGCGTGCCACGGGTGTAGAGAGGGTGGTTGATACGTCCATAGAAGAAAACAAGCAACACCACCAGTATGGAAGGATCTTGCTGCAAAAGTTTGAAAACTTCTATACAGCTTTAAAAGGACGAAGAAGGTAGCAGAAACAGGCGCGGGGTGGGGGTCGAAAAGGTGATTTTAATTTGATAAGTTGAGGCCCATTTTCTTTTAAGATGGAACAAGGGTTGGGGTGGCACTTTCTCTCCTTCTCTCCCACAGCTCAAACTAATATAAATACAGGGCGTCGAGAAAGGATTTATAGAAATTGTTGTTATTTAGCATGATTTTAATGGGGAAAAGGAAAGTATTGAATTGATTTTGCCGAGACGACGACATGAAAAGGCTCAAAGAAGTTTCTTCGCTAGCTTTTATTTTATATATGCCTCTGTGCTGCTTGCTCTATTAAATCCTTGCTCCTAAAAACCAGCCAAGGATTTACCGACTATAAATATTAGAGGTAAGCGAGAATATAACGGGGTCCTTAGGGGGAAGCGAGCGAGGATCAATAGCGATTTCCCTAAATTATATATAAATGTTTATTGAGAACGTTGATAGGATTTGAAATTAAAATTTTACTGGAATTTTTTATATATGTATTTGTTTTTGAATTTATTTACATTTCCACACCAGTAAATAGATTAGATTCATAGAAAATCCACTGTTGTAACAAAACCGTTGTAGATAAGACTCAGGCAGCAATTACATTTTTCGCTTTCTATCCTTCATTCTGAACTTATTAGTAGAGATTTGGGGCCATTACGAGACAAAGAGTGACTAGAGTGAGAGTTCTAGCGCCAGTTAAGGACAAACCAACACTGGTTAACACGAAATAACAATGTTTGACACAAAACCAGCAACAAATAACACCAAACTAACACCGATTAACACCAAACTAACACCGATTGGCACCAAGCTAATACGAAGTAACGCCGATTGACACAAAACCAACCCCAAATAACACCAAGTAACTCTGATTGACATCAAATAACACCAAGTAATACCGATTGACACTGAACCAATACCGATTGACACCAAACCAACAGAAAACAACACCAAACTAACATCGATTGACTCCAAACCAATACGAAATGATACCGATTGACACCAAACCAACAGAAAACAACACCAAATAACACCGATTGACACCAAACTAACATCAAATAACACCGATTGACACCTAACCAACACTATATAACACCGATTAACACCAAACTAACACCAAATAATACTAAGTAATTTTGATTGACACCAAACAAATACGAAATAGTACCGATCGGCACTAAACTAATACCATATAACACCAACTAACACCGATACTGATTGACACCAAACCAACGCCGATTGACAAGAAACCAACACCGATTGACACCAAAACTACATCAAATAACACCAAACTAACACCGATCAACACCAAACCAATACGAAATAACACCGATTGGCACCGAACCAACACCAAATAACACCGATTGACACCCAATAACACCGATTGACACCAAACCAATACGAAATAACACCGATTGACGCCAAACTAATACGAAATAACACCAATTGACACAAAAACCAGCACCAAAAAACCACGAAACTAACACCGATTCCCACCAAATTGGTTTCATGTCCTGTCAATTTTCATTCGAATCGAATAACAATCTCCCTTACAGCTCAGTTAATACCTGACATAATTCTAATTGGTATAAAGCTCCTTACGAAAAATATATGTATATTCTCGGAATTCTCGACAACAACCCAAACTTGTTTATCTTCCAGAAAAATCTTAATTTAAAATGTCATAAGGGAGGTGGGTGAGAATTTTGTATTTTGGTAGGCGCATAGCTCCCAAAAGAGAATCTCATTAAAAAAAATTATGACTTTTAAGCTCCATGAAGACTTATCGGCTTTACTTAAAGGAGCAGGGAGAGATTTCCCTGAAATCAAACCCATAATCTCTCTCACCCTGAGCTATCAAGCCACACACCAACCCCTACACCTTTTTTGGACTGGTAAAAAAAAATTTAATATATTCCCCGTGAAATAAGGTGACGAAATTGAATAAAAAATGACCAGCTTAAAATGTCATTTATATTTTTTTTTACTCTTTATCCCCCTTATCCTTTTTTAGAGAGTTCGCACTCTCAATCTCATTTTTTGTTAAGACTCGCTCACACCTCCCTTTTCGGACCTAGACTGCTACAAGGATACCACAAAAAATAGATGCGAAGAAAGCAGTGAACATTTTAACGACCCAAAAGTACAAAAGAGAAATTTTCCAATCCGTTTTTCCCTCTATTTTGCTTCCCTTATTTTTTTTCCACCCTGTAATGGTGGTGCTAGAGTAGTAAACGATATTCGTTCATGCGTGCCCCAACACAAAAAAAAGATTGAAAGAAAAATGAAATCAGTATCTGACCTTTCTCTACCATCATGTAACATGGTTAGGCGGCAGAGGAAGTGGGGGTGGAGGGTGTGCCTGTAGAGGGTGGGTGGGTGGTGTACCAACCATCCTGCGAAACCTTAAAGAAACAGAATTGTGACCCTTAAATCCTAGCAAGTTAACTGTGAAAAAGAATACCCTGGGGATGATTTAAGAGGAAATTAAATGGTCCTTTGGGGCGCACCTCTTTCCGCTTCGATATTGTGAAACTCGATTAGGCATTGATTCAATTGGGCAAAAAATTAAAAAAATAGAATCTTCCCCCTACCCCTAGGGGTTGAGACACTGCACTGGACAAGAGATGGCGTGGGTGGTGGATGTGTCGTGGTGGCTATTAAGGGTTGGTTGGATATACATATCAGCAAAGTGTCATTTTACCTGGAGTATTTGTGTGTAGTGCGGGAGAAAAAGAGTCCTTATAGCTGTGCTGGTGGTGTCATCTTCTTGTGAAGTCTCAAAAACAACAAGAAGAAGGGATTGCTTGCCTGTGGCATTGTGCGACTATACGTGCATATCCACCCGCCCACCCATCCACTTACTTAAGTCACACTTACGCTCTCTCGCAGGCCCTGTCTGGTGCAGAAGAATTCCTTGGCGTTGTCCTGCTGTTGCTGCTATGTACTGTTGTCTGCCCCGCGGCACCCGCTACCGTCTGCCAGCACTACTATTGCCCTTGTTGAACTCTTGCACTTTAATCGTCATTCTGTACCTTCCTCTTCATTTTAATTTCAAGTTTTGTGTATGCTGCTTCTGGTTCTTGCACCACCCTCCGCCCTCGATGCCGGTCATGACTTTTGAGCTCCCCTTGTCCTTTTGAGCTACCCCTCTGCCACCGCCAGTCCCGCCTGTCCTCCCTTGCGCCGCAATCCTGTGTCTGCTGCCATCATCCAGCTCTACAGAAGTATAGAACAAGGAGCAATGAATGTGTCTGGATGGACCAAAGCTAGGATTCATTCATATTCTCCATTCTTGTAAGTTCCAAGGGAATGAACGGGAATGGTAAAAGGGGTAGAGGCAGCCGTGGCAAAGAATAAGGAAGAAGAAGCAGCCTTTGGAAGGGCTTAATGCTGTTATTCTTTTGAGAGTATATTCCCTTAACCTTCCTCATCCTTGCAAGTCTCAAGCTTGAAGCTAGGATGAAAGTTGAACTCGACATTTATAATTTTCATACCGTCGTCGTCGTCGGGGCGGCAGTCAACCCTCGGTTTTATTTCTAAGGATTTGAAAATTGCCGCTTGTACAACTGCATACACACACATTCATACATACATCTATATGTATATAAATGATTGTGTCTTATCTGCTTGAATATATCTCTGTATGCTGCCACAGTAAGCCTGAAGGTAGGAGAGAAGATCAACCTGAATTTAGTATAGGACCTTATCCTGTTTATACAGCATCACATCATCCGCACCACCAGCTACCAGCAGGACCTCCCTTCACCTGTTTTGTGTTAATGAGGCAAAGACAAGACTTCAGAAACGATATTCATCGTCATCGTGTCGTTGTTGTTGTCATTGTTGGTATGATGCGCTGTCGTTGTCGCCACCCTCGAAGATGATTGTGACATTCCCCTTTGCAGTTATTGTCTACAAAGAGGCTCGCTCTTGCCGTGACAAGAGATATGATGGTCATGGGTGGTAGCAGCGTTAATTCTTCCAACAGTATCAGCCGCCCCCCGTGCTCTTTCTTCGCACTAACCACATCAGTCTGTAGTGCATTAAGTGTCGACATTTACCCTGTTTTTCTATGCATAATTAAAGTGTTAGAGAGCGTTGCACAAAGATTGAGAGGAATCAGAGGAGGTTTCATTATCAATTTTTAAGTTAATGCAAATTTCCTCATCTTTTCCGGTTCCGGTTTTCTCATCCTTTGTCTTTTATAAAAGCTTACGACAGTAGAGGGAAATTAGTGAATATTCTGACTTAGCTGGGGGTAATGGAAAGGAAAGGAAACTGTGATGATGAGGTAGACATGAGCCATGCGAGTGATTCTAGCTTTCTTACAGATATTTAGAAACATTCTGCATTATCACGACGTAAGAAGTGTGATTAACCCACCTATTCTAAATTGTGACTAGTCACAAGTCATAAGTCACAAACTTGTCATTCAGTGTTTCATTCTTGTAAATCGGCTCTAGGAAAGTGTAGCCTATCTTGGTACAGAAATAGATATATTTAGCCCCGTATTTTAAAAGCAGTCACAAGTCACAACGCAATCACAAGTTAAAGACAGTCAATCCTCTTTTTGTTTTATAAAATCACAGCGTGGGCAGTTATGGTACGCAGCTGCAACTTAGACGGACATCACTATAGGTATGGTATGGCATTTGGCTCTGCTTTAATAGTGAGTTTAGCTTGGTCTACTATCTTTCACGCACAGGAACCCGCTTTATTGGCATGCCTCTATTAGGGCTTACGAAGAGCCTATAGCGCCTGTCCTGGAGGGCTTTGTGTAATTTGCGCTGAGACCAGTTTGATTCGGGTTGGATTTCCAAGTGAAGCTCAACACCTAAACTTCCCTGCGCCCCATTGTCTAAAAACCGGTTTATTGGAAAGTGATAGGCCCTGGAAAAGTGATAGGCCCTGTAATATACCTCAATAAAAGTTCAGATCTTCAGGCCCGGACTGACGATATATACCTACACACATTATTGTCAATTTCTTGGACTACAGACTACAGACAGACTACGGTGAGTATGTGGTTATACTTGGCCTCAAAACGAAATCTTCAGGCCATGCCCTGCCGACATGGCCTGTATATGCCTTTAAAAATCGCCTCATGGGAATGTGAAAAATATGGCATTCGTAACATTCCAAATCTAGATAGGAGGAATAGAAAGACGAAGGACCAAGGCCCTGTGCATGGAATTGAACCTCAGAGCTGGTAGTCGAGTACCTTAACGTTAGGCAATACGGTACACGGTGGCTTCGGTAGTTGCGCTTCCTGACTTTGTCTAGGGCCGAATATTTACGCAGAAACAAAACGAGTGTTTCTCTCTCTCTCGATGCATCTCCGATTGGTAATTCAGTTATCACATTCTAATTTATATATACCCAACGACATGTGCTGAATTTTATAAACCATCTACCATGTGGAAGCCCGCAAAAAAAACCTTTGTAAATTTCTAAATTCAATTAACTCAGCACCCCCACTCCAGCACCAGCCCAAAAACGTACAAAAACCATTCGTAAAAGGCCACCACACACTACCATAATGCCTTTTCGCATCTGCAATATAATCCATCAAGCAGCCACCTGCTCCCAAAAAATTTAACAGAGCAATTCCACCCCCATTTTTTTCCCTTTTGTCCTTTTATTTTTTTCCCTTTATCGGAACTTTTATATCATCCCTCATAATTGTGTTATCAACTTTCATCTAATTGTCTTCTTTTATGACTGTTTCGCCCGGGATGCACACACGTATACATACGGTTGAGATAAAGAGAAAAAAACATCCGCGCTATTACACCCCCACCCTCCCGGAACATGCTCAAACCATCGATAAACACGAACATATTACACGCTACTATACATATGGTGAGGTTCTCAGGGAGTGCATGGATTCGTTTTTTTTTTTCATTTTCCCGGGGTTGTGTCCTTGATACACTTTTGTCATACTACCCCATACTCCTGCTGGAGGCTTGTCATGTCACATCACAAGCGATCCCTTTATAGAGAGGAGAGTGGCGGGGCTGAGGTTTTTGGGAATTATCTTAGATATAGGGGTAGGGTGTGGGTAAAGCACCGTACAATCCACAGGATACAGGACAGAATTTTTAGTCCATTTAAAAGTGTGAGAGTTAATTCAATTTGGAGAGGGGCCCTGAGAGAATGTTTGCTCAGAAATTGACAGAAGCATCCTGTGGTGGCTTCTCCCGGGGGTGTTGGATGCATGCATGTTAAGAATCCTTGTGTGTTATAAATTTAATTCCATAAAGTATTCATCACCATTTTCCCTTCTTTCATAGAGCACAAGGTGTTGTGGTTTGCTTCGTTTAGGTCTTTTAGGTCTTTTGGGTATTTTAGCTCGTTTAGGCGAAATGAAACCATTTTTTTTAAAGAAATTTTTGCTCTTGTTGAAGAGTGAGCATCGAATAACCAAAAGGGGATGATTTGCGACCCTCTGGAAGACGGCGTGTGTGTATTTCAAAGGATATTTTCTAAATAACAGATTAACAGCACCCTGCCTGGATGTGCTTTGGATAAATCAACCAGAAATTATTGGTTGCACGGCGGCGATTTCTTTCACAGTGTAGTTACAGTGTTGTTCTCTCCTCTCGATCAGCATCCCTTTGTCCTTCCTGCGTTTCCAGAGAACAGGACTTTGAAAAGGATCCCATTTGCCCATTCTACCACTGCCTTTTGTTGTTGTTCTTATTACTATTATTATTGTCGTTGCTGTTGTGTAGTCGTTTTGGTGGAAGAGAAGCGCGGGAGGGGTTCGTTCGTTTTTTTTCACTTTTCTGAAATTTATTGACCGGCAAAATTTTAAGTGTTATTTGAATGAAGCAGGGGGTTGCTTGCTTTATGGGCATTTTTTTTTGTTTGTTCGTCCCTTGTGTGTTTTAGACAGAAGAGACCGAACTGCAGGAGATTTATTATTTCGGTGTGGGACCTTTAAACGCGTTGTTTAATAGCGCTTTATTGGCGTATTGAAGGATCAGATGATGATGGACGGGGATGTTTATGGCCCCGCCGAGAGAACAAGGGGGAAAATGTGTTTTACGAGAATAAATATGTGTAAGAATTGTGTGTTTGTAGGGTAGGGTGTATTCACGGTAAGTAGGTAGGTAGATAATTGCTTTTAATCAGTTTAATTGTGTGAACTTTTATAGCAGCGATTTTTTGGATAACAGAGAGGGGGAATTGCGCGTTTGTATCGTTGAATTTGTTGGGGGTGGGCGGTGTGAAATGAAACACTCGAGCGAGATAGGGACTAGGCATCAAAACACCACCTCCTAAGCATCAAGGAGCCTTCACATTACGAAAATTTAAATGTATTATATTATGAAAATTGAACTGTCACTCGATTAGAATAATTATGCAAAATAGGATGCAAAAGTACATCGAACACCGTTGATTAGTGTAAAGGTGGGATTTAAATTCAATTAATTGCATTGTTTACCAGTTGAAATAACGCAGGAGTGGGTTTAAGCTAAATGACCTAAAAGACCTAAATGAATTTTACAGCTAGTGGGAGGGTTGGGCACAGTCGTTAATGAGTTTAACAAAATATAACCATCACCATGATGGACTAGTGGTGTAGAAAGGGTGATTCCCGAGCTTGATCATACCACTTAACAAATAAATACTTGGAAAGATGGTGAACGACATGAATAGAATCATAACTCAAGCTGGTAGTATAATAGAGTCGATAGAGCAAGGAGCTACGAAGACTGCCACAGAAAAATTAACGAGGCTAGGGTGGGACTCCCTCCTACCCACCAACCAACCTACCCAAAAGCAATTCTACAAATTTCAATACACTTTAATTACTGAGCGTGATGATAAGAGAGGACAAAAAATATAGATACCACAAAGCGAATTCCTCAAAATTACTATTATTAAATTTTGGCCGGGTGGAGGTCGAATTATCTCCTAAAATTTCAAAATTGATTGAATAGCAAAGGCTTAATTGCATTTCCTGTACACCTCTTTTCTATACACTTCATTACCGACAATGAATTATTTTTGGAATATTTGGCTAGCCCTTCTCCCCCCACTGCCCCTCCGGGGCCCAGCACCTTCTACCAACCACTCTATCGCCTTTATCAATGCTGTAATCAACCATCTCTTGCCTTTGCATTTTCATATGTACATACCGTAAAAGTGGAATGCTATCAATCAGTAACCATTGTGCGCCTTCAGTACTACCGCCCGCCCCCAGTCTCGTCATGCTCTTACACCCTACTCTCCTTCCCACTATATCAACCCCCTGCATATCATCATCAGGAGATCGAAAACAGGAATTTTGCAACAATGATGAGTTTCAAGGCTTTAATGATGGCGAAGATATTATTGGGGGCTTTCCAGAGTAGGACGGGGATAGGCAGGTGGTGGTGGGAGGTGGTTAATCCTACATAATATTGCAAAAGCTGTGTGATCAACCATGCGGATTTAAGCTCAAGCTAATTGGTTGTGAGCATTAAATATTATGAAATTAAATTAGTTTAATCATAATTGAATTACACAAAAATCCGATATTGATGGAGGGGAAAAATGAGGAGCAATGCGCACCGACCGCCAAACAAGAACATAAAATTCGGGGGGTAGGAGTAAAAATTAAATTCCCATCAACCATTACTCTCGTTAGTAATTAAGTAAGGGTGATTAAGAAGACGATGAAGGGCTTAAATGCAAAATTAATTAATCAAGGATCAATTTTCCTGTCCAAGGCTGCTATAGCTACCGCGCCGTCACAATCTAGCTTGACGTGGAGAGGTGGGGGTGGCGGTGGTAGTGTTATGGAAGGAATAGTAATGATGTAGACACGGAATTCTTGTCGATAGTCGATGGTAGGTAGACCGCGACCAACTTTCACACATAACCAAAATAAGTAGGTTTAGTTAGGGGTAAGTGCATCAGCTGGAGTGCAATCATTATTGATGTTGAGATGGATGAGGATTTTTTGATGTGAAAGGCTCAGGGAAGGCCCCCCTTTGTGCTGCCGACAATCTTTTTTTTTCGTATAGAGTGCAATTTCGAACAAGAAAAAGTGAAATAAAATTTTGTCAGGCGAGTAGGTATTAGGTCGATTGCGCCTGGGAACCAACGGTGACCTTGATATGTCCCCTTTCATTTATAGGTGACCACAGGGTGCCCCGTTAAGAATGACAAAGTTTGTGTATGTTTATGAAAAAGAACTAGTAAGACTAGCAATACGGCTTCCAGACAAGATCAAAACTAGGAATAGCACCTCAAGAGTATCTTATCTAATAAAAGAAGCATTTTAATTTGTGCAAAAACCTTCTCGTCTTTGCCCATCCGGATAGATGAAGTCTACCGCCCGCTCTCCTATCTCAAGCCATATTCCACTACACCATGAACACCAGCAGCAGTCCTAGCAGCCTAACCTGCACTTGAGCAACAAAAAAAAAGAAGTATAAAAAATTTTGTTTAACCCATCAGATGATTTCCAGGACTAAGGAACCTTGAAAAGGCTGTATTTAAGCGCCACTTTCAATCTTGATTCTACATCCTCTCTCGGGCCGCCCCTTTTCAACAAAAATTTTGTTGCCGGTTTGGGTGTTGTGTTGAAAAACGCTCTGCTTATGTCTTGCTACTTTCACAGAAAAAAAAACCAAGAATTTCTCTTTCATGAAGGAGAGGAGAGCCACCACCATACACAAAATATCCAGGAACGTCACACCAACAGCCAACAACAAACAGCAACAACAACAGCACAAAATTTTGTGGGGACGAAGAAGGAAGCGAGTTTCTGCCACTTCAGCGTTTTGATTTATTTTATTTCTTTCTTTTTTCCTTAGCAAAAACTCGAACCCTTAACCCCTCGCCCGGCTGCACCATTCAAAGTTTTTTTTTTGTGTGTACAGAGTGAAAATCAGGGGATGTGGATAGCTGCTAGTCTAGTCAATTGGGGGTGGTTACCCTTCTGTGATTTTTATTTTTTTTCTTGGATACCATCCAGCAACCTAT
This sequence comes from Thereva unica, assembly GCA_949987705.1. Lineage (NCBI taxonomy): Eukaryota > Metazoa > Arthropoda > Insecta > Diptera > Therevidae > Thereva > Thereva unica. Next base: position 4,952,842 of record OX465286.1, read on the forward strand.
ATATAAACCAAAAAAAAGTCCTTAACATCATCTCTCCATCATCAGCTGATGTTTTATGGGTATGTATGTATGTGCAACTCATCCAGGGCTGGATGGGGGGGATGGCAGGTTGTAAGTATGTGCATAGTTGTTGTTTCTTGCTTGTTCAGACGAAAATCTCTCACAGCTTGCGTGTGTGCCTGCAGTGTGTAATTTATTTAACAAGCCCTCTCACGTGCTCACTTTACTAATGCAAAACAATTTTTCACAGTTTTCTCTGATTTCAATTTCAATGGAGAACGTGCAACCTGGAAAATTGCTACTTTCTTTTGCTGTGTGTGTGCTGGGATGATTTTTTTTTTGAAGGGTGCTTTTTTCGTTATAAAAGAAAATAAGGATTTTTTTGGTTTTTTTTTTACTGATGTGACAATTTTGTATCTTTTCGCATATAAAACATAAAAAAAAATCATAGTATTGTACTTGAAGAAAGTTGGAGGGTTCGTAGTTTCAATTTTATGCATGCATTTCCCATTTCTTTTACGAGGGAGTGGTGAGAATCTTACAAAATCGGTCTGGGCTTGGTAGAATTTGGAATAGACAAGCGCTATCTGCCTTGGGTAATACAGAGAACCAGACTAGCCACTACGGGGGGACAACTGGGATACTGGGATGAATTACCTCAGGTTACAGGTCAGAGGGGAGCCGAAAATACATTGAAAATCAAAGATTGATTTTGTTATATAGCTTAAGATATAGCTCCAATTTTGTGTTAGCACCGCAGGCCCGGAGGCCGGCCTACTGAGAACAACAGAGTTCGTAGTGCGAAAACACAAGTCCCATTCAGTAAAAATTGAAGGAAGGAAGGTTGCTACAAGCTGCGATCGCTTCAAGTTTATGATTGTTTTGAATTTTTGTATTTAATTTGCACGGTTTTTCAAGGAATATATATTAACGTGTAAATCCTGTAGGGATATATTGGTATTCTGTCCCAACAATATTGGAATGAATGATGTGTGTGAAGACTCATTTTTAAAGGAAGAAGGGAATGTGCCTAAACACAAAATCTATATAGTCTCAATGAAAATGAAGAAGGAAAGAGGCTCCTTGTCTAAGGATGTTTTCTTCGCCTTTAATCACCCTTCTCTCTTCTCATATCACGCACACACACACTACTCCTCGTTATCCTAAACATGAAACTACACTATTTCTTACATTATACAATCTCTATAATAGAAAACTTTGTTCCGTACTAGGGGATGATGATGATGCTAAAACGGGGGTATCCAAAGAATATGAAATGAGAAAGAAACGTTTTATTAACTATATGCACCCTCTCTACTCACCCCATAGTCACTGATATCCACCTTATCATCATTTACAACAACTATTACAAATCTCTCGGGGATTTTAGTGGATTATCGGGTTTTGTAAATAGACACATATCTATACAATGTAAACACAGCCCTGTGTTCTCCTACCTTCTTCATCCTATCAAGAAATATCCCACAACTACCTTTTAGCATCTCCTTTTTCTTAATATATCACAAAACACACATAAGCATACACATGTATATATGAACTTACTTTCGAGCATCTGATGCTACAAGTTTACATTAGCCCACAACTAATTTGCATATCGAATTTGCCATTAACATCCCTTAAATAGCTCCCCAAAAGCCTCTATGCCTTGCATGAATTAGAAGGGTGGGTGAAGGGATTGATAGGGTGTAGAAGTAGCTGGGGGATGAATATTTGGAAGAGAGTTTTTATAAATTGCCAAATGCTAAAATTTTGTTGAGGTGATTTTGCTGGCAGCAGTTGCCAAACTAGAAGCACGCATGAAGAACTAACAAAATTCGTTCTGATTACGTAGAGGTGGCTACTTGCAATTCTCAATATATATGTTCCGAGAAAGACGTATGTCCCTCTTCGTTGCCTCTCTAGGTTTGGGGGAATGAGGAACTTTATTCAGATACACAGAATGCCATTTTTAACTTCTTGAATAGGTCAGAATATACAAAATGAAATCGATTCCTGATTTTGCGGCATCATTTGAATGTGGGGTAGCATAGACGAACACGGTCCAATGCTTTAGAGTTGGGCAATCGTTTCAATGGTGAGATTCTTGTACTATTTTGATGAGGAGGGAAAGTTTGGACAATTAGATTGTGTTAAAATATGGTAAGAAAAGCCAGCCATAAAAGGAGCTCTTATTCTAATTAGATTAACCCCCTCCCCCTGCATTCAAACAAACCTCTCAAAGCAAGCAAATGTAAAGCTCTAAGTAATTTTATAGGACGAAGAAAACTGGGCATTTTCTTGGTGATCGCAAAAGGTGCCACTAGCATACTCAATAGATCGGTTCTAGTTTGATTACGAAGGTCAAGCAGCATTGGATGTGGTTAGTACTAAGTTGGGGGACCGCTTTAGTAAAACAGCACTCGCGTTTGGAAAGGAAAAGCAATTTCAAAAGCTGGACAAAACAACTTAAAAAAACAATTTAATAAAAAAAAAATTCATTAGAATTTCACAAATACTCCAAAAAACGGGTGATTCACCGCGCTGAATTATACAAAAACATAAATAGTTTGCTTTTAAACAATTTTACCATATAAACTAAAGGATTTCAAACCGAAAATTGTTAGCGCTTACAAAATTAAATCATTTTCCTGGGATTGAGAGATAAAATAGTGCAACGAGATGTTGGAAAACACTACTGTGAACACACTAAGCAACATATGGGGGTGAAATTTATAAAAATTGATGGCATGGCAATTTTTTACAGCATTACTAGCTTATACAGAAAAAGTTAAAAACACAAAAAGAATAAATCAAATGATATAAAATACTGTTTACACAATGTAAACACATATACTACAAAAATATTCACAAATTTCAAATTTTATACATTATGATTTCTAAAAAATGAAATTCCGAGATATAATGTATGACCTTCACTTTACTCTACCCTCCTCCTTGTTAAGAAATAAATCTTCGGCGACATCAGTATGCACGAAATCGAATCATTGGAGAGTCAGAACATCCAATCATGACCAATTTTTCTAAAGCTCTTGAAATTTTATTGGATTAATTTTTTTTATTCCTCTGAAAGATTTCGACCTTTTTCCCGGTTTTATATCATATATCTCCCCTCCACCGTGGCCTGTAAACCACCAGCAGCTTTGTTTTGGCGCTCGTTACTTGAGTCATCAAAAGGAAAACTTTTTTTTTTTTTTCAAATCAAGGCACTAAAGTCAAAACTTGCGTGAACTTCTCTTTTTGTGTGTGTGTGTTTATTTTGTTTTATGGTTTTGTCAATAAGACATAATCAGAGTTCCACGATTAACCCAGCTCCTCCGGCCGCCCCCCGCCTCCACCCTCTTACTTGGTATATCTTGCAGGACGTCCGGTCAATTGAGCAATGGCGTGCGGCAACTTTTATTTAAAAATAAGAAAATAAAAACTATTCTCTCAACCATAAACCAAATCGCGGATGGATAGTAAAATTCGCGTGAATAATTTCGTTGAATCACAACCAACCCCTTTCGACCCTTTCGTATCTTAGATATGCTAGTAGAACTTACATTGGGGTTGGTGTTTTCTGTTTGTTTTTGCAGAAAAGACATTTGTTTGCTATCTCGAATTCATTTATCCCCGTAACCAGGCCGATGAACTCGTAATTAAGTCATATTGAAAATCATAGAATGAATGAAATGACTTGATGAACAACAATATACTATATTCGGTCATGCCCCCCCTCTCCATTTGGGGCGCGCGAACAGCTTGACAAGAGAGCAGACATCTCTTAATTAGGTTAATCTGGCAAATTGCCATCTGTGTTTGCGCACACGGTGGCAACGGTGCTGCAATGTGGCAGCAATTTGATAGATTTTAGGGGGGGGAGGGTAGCTGCTGCGTCCAAAGAATGTTGTTGAAAACTATACATACTACCCACCATCACTATCTATACTAGATAGATGCCATCATTCCGCGGTCCCATTTCGTGTTGTCTGTTCTGTTGAACGGTCGGTCGATCCATTGGTCGGGCTCCGCATGGAAGAAAGCGAGACTAGTCCAAAACGCCACGGACATATTCATTACCTAACATCGGATGATGGTGTTTATACGTACAATTGCGTGTGGGTCGACAGTCTGGATAACGCAAAATTAACGTGTCATATCAAGCGGATACACACGTGCATGAACCTGCCGCTCACCGCCGAAAAATGCTGCTCTTGCAAATGATGTCTGCTGTTTTCGAATATACTAGTTGGACCGAACCGGGTGCACGCATTAGGATGACGTACATGTCGTTAACAGCATAGTACATCGGAGACATGCCATTTTCCCGGAGGGCGAACACACATTCACCCCCTAGTATCTCTATATCTTCCACCATCTGAGAATGCTGACGTCTTGCTTATTTTTTCTTCCTCTACTTTTCCTAGATAGAAAAAAAATGTCGTTTTCTCTCCTAGCTGTGGATGTGTGTATCCTATCCAGAGTTTTTCTATCCAAAAGACATGCCACACTGGCTGCCTCCGCTGGTGCGACAACGGCGACGACACAACGGATGCGTACACACAGTTTTCATTTTGTTTCGTAACAGGAAATCCATTGATAAAAATTAGAGGGAAAATGTGTGTGCGACTAAATAGAGGGAATTTGTCAGAGGAAAAATAAGTCGACGACGACGACGACGAAAAAAACAGGAAAAACGTTTTTCCATTTATCTGGCAATGAATAATGAATGTGAATGGCGAAATCCTGAACTGAAGGACCAAAAAGGAACACACACACACAACAAGAAAGGCAAAGAAAATTTATTATCGCCTAGATTACAAAAAATCAAGCAAAGAAATAAAAAAAAATATTTTTTTGCTGACTGTTAACTGCCTAAGGAGGAGCAAATTATGTTTGGCCATGTTAAAGGGTGGAAAATTGGGGGAGGAGGGGATTCCCTCACATACCGCCAGACAAAGAGGGGGAGAGAGTAATCAGAGTTGTATTGGAGGCTACTGGTGAAGGGTCAAGCTGTCCACTTACATACAGGACGAATACAAACTAATATACAATGCCACCACCATAATATAGTACTAGAGAGAATAGTGCCAGCGATTCGACCGGACAAACTGGAATAAATGACAACTATTTATCAGGGGGTAGTAATATTGCGCAATTTATGAAAGGAGGGTGATTTGTGTATGCGGGCTTAATTGCAGCAATTTGTAAAATAGCGGTATATTATTTATTTTTGCTTGGATTTTCATCCCCCCCCCCCCTTCCACTCATATCCACTACCATACACCCCCCAAATTGACTACTCTCTCCTTCCACCTCCACTTTTTCTCTCTCTGTGTCGTTAATTCTCGACAACATTATTTATCGTGTTATTAGCAACGCACTTACACTGGAGGAGGGGCGGGGGAGCAGTTGTTGCTTGGTATTTAATTAAAAAACATTCATAATTAATCGCTAATTGATTATATGCCCCCCGGGTGAGAGATTTAAAATTGCTTGTTATATTTAATACTAGTAACACCCACACACGCCGCTGCCCGTGATGATAAAACTTATCGCGGTCTTTCTGGTAAAATAAATCCACATGAAATTGCTTGAGGCTTTTTGGGAAATTAATAAGTTTATTTTTCGAAATCAAATTTCCAATTTTACCAGATTTTCGCTTGTCCTTACCATTTCAAAAAAAAAATTTTTTTTCTTCTGCTCAATAAAAAAACTGCATTACCGTTTAGAAAACTGTATTATCATTAAACAAAAACTGCATTATCGTCAGATAAAAACTGCATTACCATCATACAATACCCTAATGAACGTGTAAAGAACTACTTACAATATTCCGGCGGGGTGAAAAAAGAAATGCTATTCGATTTTTGTGTACTCAAGGGTGTACAACTACAACAACAACTTCCGAGCAAATTTCACATAAACGCCGCCAATCTAATAGCAATTGCTTCGTGTATCTACTCCATCTATGAGGTATCGTTTCCATTCATCCTTTATGATCGTCGTAGATATACAAATTACTACAACTTTGTTTAGGAACTCTCATTACAAATCCTTAGCTTTATTAACCATTTTATCTTTTTTCGACTAAGTTAATCACTTCGACTTCATTTTTTAATCACTTATATTTTTATTTCACTTAATTCAATCAAATTAATAAACAAACTGCATAACCGACATCGATACACCGACACCGACGCTTTATATAAATAATTAAGGAAGAAATTTTGATACAATTATAGTAAAACGATTTATATATATTTCATTCAATTTTTTTTTCAAAATGCATTATCTTCAAAAATATGGTAAAGCAGTTCAATATTAATGCAGAAAAACCGTCTAGATTTCATTAAAATATAAAGACTTGAATTACTATTTTTTTTAAGCAAATTTAAGCAATGTATTTATAATAACATAATTTAAATTTGCTTTTGTACTGTCATTACTGATAGTAATGCAGTTTGATTTTGTTGCTGTTAGATTAATCAAATAGAAAAATCTGTTTGCTTTATTTTATATTATAGTTTTATTATCTGAAATATATATAATAAAAATTTCAACGGTAATGCAGTTTACGGCAATGCAGTTTGATAAAATTAATTTTTTTTAAACTGTTGGTTGCTTATAATCACAATGACGGATTCAATGTTAAGAAACTAGAATTTGTTTTATGATTGGGTAATGCAGTTTTAGCTTTCATGTTTTATTGAAACTATTAGAAAAAATAGATGTAAATAATATAAATTCGTATATTATGGCTGTTTACACGTTGATCTTTTATTACACAGTTGTTGGTTTATTAAAAATATGTACAATGTAAATGGTAATGCAGATTTTTTTTATATAAAAGTGTTTTTGTAAGCTATTTTATTAAAAGAGATAATGTTTGTGCTACTTTTTAAGCATTATTTATGTATAATTTCGCTTTTATCTTGGTTCCGGATCATTGCAAAGCCGATTTGAATGAGGGGTGGAGGGAGGGGGGTAGGGAATTCATAAAACATGAATAAAAAATATATTTCTGAAGTCGTGCATTACAAACAAAATCTAGGCTAAACCATTATGTCTATTATATGTACTAAAAAGCAAAATATTCCTTTGTGTGTGTTTTTTTGTTTCAACTCTTCTTTCAGTTGTGTTTCTTTTTTTGTGTTTTTGTTGTGATCTTTCTTTCTTGTATGTATTTAAAGGATTGAATAAAGCACACCGTTTTTTCTTCTTCTTGAATTACGGGATAAAAGAAAGGAGAGAAAGGTGAAATATATTCTTTCTTTATTCTTTCAGAGAAATATGAAAAAAGAAAACGAGTTTCATCCATTTACTAAATCGCTTTGTGTATATTTAAAAAAAAAGAGAAGAAGAAACAGAAAGAAACCCCATGTGCCAAAACACGCCACACCTTTCCTCAGGTGGTCGGTCTTTATCCTTAGCCTTTGTGTGTGCCTTATCTCTCTCTCGCTCTATTTCGCTGAAAGTACACTGCTGTTTTCCTTCGAATTGAAAAAGAAAAAAATGGGTATAGAGGGCGTTTTTGTACCTTCTTCTATGGATGAAGATTATCAACTGCTTCGGAAAAGAGGATTTGCTTGGGTACTTTACTACAATTTTTTTGTGCTTCTTCTGATAAGACACTTGTTGGGCGAGGGTGTGTAGATTCCTGGCTGTCGGTGATGCAGTAGTGTCGCGGAAAAGTTGAGATACTCTCTACTAAATCATCATAATTTTTCCTCCTTCGCATTTTGTTAAATCTTTTAAGGCATATATTTTCTCTCCAAAATTGTGTGGGGGAGGGTCACCAAAAAAAACCAACTCGTCCTTTTTATCCTTTTCATATTAAATATATATTTTTTATACATAAAAATGCACCAACTCTCAAATAGTCCTAGATAGAAGGAAGAAGAAATGCAGAGAGATTTTTGCCGGGCAGGAATTTATGATAAAATGATGATTATGAAAATTAAAAAAAAAACAAGGACTCTGTATCCTTCTTCCTTTCAGTTAACTTCAAATTGTCAGAGTTTTTTGTGTGGGGTATAAAGGATGGCACACAAAAAAAATCATTTTTACTTAAGTGCGCTCCTTGTCAGAATCTTAAGGGGACAACTTAATTAGGAGGATTCCTTAAAACGTTGCGATGCAATTATGCGTACCTGGTAATCTCTGCTCTTCCACTGCTCCTGGCTTGGTGATGGTGCTCCTGATGAAGATGATTATGATGAATGACTGGAATGAATGAATAAGTGTAGCGGGGGGTATGAGATGAACACAAACAAGAGTAAGGATAGCTTCTTGATTTTTCCTCGAGAAAAGGATGAATTTTGGAAAAAATACACACACACACTCCTTTTCTCTGGTGGTTGCTGGTGTGTATTTGCTTTTAATCTCTTTATCTCTCTCCCTTTGGACGGACTTAAGCTCTTTTCTTTTGTGCATTTCAAATTATGTATTCTGAAGATTTTTATTATTTTTTTTTTATTTTTTTTAAATGTCTAGACGGAATTGGTTTAACAAAATAATAAAAAGGAAGAATGACGAAGGATTTTGTTCAATTGGAAGTGATGAGCAGGATTTAGAGTAGAGTAGAATGGTGGTGGGGCAAATATAAATACAAGGGATGATTTGTTATTTTTTTTTTCGTTTCTTCTTATGTATTCTTCTCTTATTCAGGGAAAGGACCAACCCTTAAAATTTTAAAATTAATTTCATTTTAATTGGATTTAGCTTAAAATCTGATAAAATCGCCTTATTATTGTGCAGCATGTCCGAAAAGTACACGTAGAATTTTTAGAATACTGCGCGACATTTGAGTGACATGGCGGATAGAAATTTGACATATATGTATATCATCTTGACAGATATAAATTTGACATATGTCATCTTGACAGATAGTGACATATGTCATCTTGACAGACGGTTTTTTTTTCTATTTCGAGGTCGATCTACACATATCCGTAACGACACCGCACCGATGCTGACCGTGTCAGTGTGGCTTCGGTGATGAATTTTTCACTGATCTTCACCCTGCAGCGCCTTTTGCGTTTCAGTGGTAAATGTTGAATCGCATCTGTGATTGCTTTTTAGTTTTGAAATTTGGGCAGTGATCTCAAGCGCAACATGGAATTTAGCGTGGATTATTTACTGCAATAGCTTTCCACCGAATCTTTTGTAGTAAGGGTTCAACGTATCTATGATGGGGTTTCAAGGACGCCTGAAGGGAACTGAGGACGTCGGTGCTCCATTTCTTTACCAAATTTTCTTTTCACGGAATTACATCGTGACAAAAATTTTTCACTGATGCTCCTATTACAGCAGTCGCCGTCACGACACGGATATGTGTGAATCGATATTTATGAGAGGCAATAGAATACAAATTAATTTGTAACCTTATCCCTTTATCGGAGGAAGGTGCAACCCTTGTGAAAATGAAATTGAATTACAATGCTCGTCATAACCGACTCCCACCGACTGACTGCCTCAGCTATTGTGTGTGCGCCCTAATTTTGGACCCGGTACAATGCTGGCAAAAATGGAGTGTCGCCATAATGGAGCACTCGAGCAATAACTGCATCTTTACTAAGGACTTTCTATGAATATCCATCCCTTTTACTGTGCATAATCATCATAAATAAATATTGTTACGCAATATTGCTCAATCACTAAAAAAAATGTATCTCCAATCATTTACCAACCAATTCATCTGTTCATTTGTTTACTGCACGGTTTATGCTCTGCTCTCGAGTGTTGTGTTCTTTGAAACAGAACACCAGATCGAAAAAAAATCTGTTTTTAGCTCCTGCTGGGTGGGTTAGTTACCTACCTACACCTACCTTAAGCCATACACGCGCACCTTCACCAGCCTCCAAGCAAAATCAACAACAAGATCATTTCTATAGGAAGTTAGTAATAGAACAGAAATCGTGAGGCAACATACAACGCTGAAAGAAATCGTTTCCACCACATCAGAGATTTATTTGCTCTCCTGTCAGGCGTGTGCTGTGCATGCATCTAGTCCTCCACACAATTTCACTCGGGCCGAAAAAAATCCACTTGTAAACAAAAATTCAAATAAGGGCAAGTGTTAAATACCGTAAACGTCTATGCAGACAATATGTTTTCGCTGCTGCTGTGTATACTATATCCGTGCCGGCGTGGCGGCGGGACGCATCCTCCATATCTCCCCATATCCACATCCAGCGACCCGGAGGCTCTGGGGGCTCCATACCCCCGGCGCGGAGATTAAAGTGTGCGAAGATACAGTGATATAAGTTAGAGATAATCACCATCAGTTCAATTGCAATCGACTGACTGAGTATTTACTACCCGCGGACGTGTTCAAGCCCTTTCCTCGTCCCCTTTGGACATGTGCTCCTGCCCCAAGCCCCCGTCGACGGTCTTGATCTATCGCAGGGGGGCTTAAACCTGTCTCGCCCTTCCTGCTATCGTGGAGGCTCCGCGACCGCGCGGCGATATCTTCTTCAAATGGTTTTTCCTTCGTGTACTTTTTGTTGTTGTTGTTGATATCTTAACTGTGGCATGGGTTGATGGTTGTTTGTAGAAACTCCTCGATTGTATGCAGTTTTAATGAACTCCCCTTCAAATGTGATAAATTTAACATCATCCCAAGCCTGGAATCGTTTACGCTGGGCCATACCACGTTCGGTGCTGGCGGCTCATATGCTGATTCTGGATGTGCGGATGTTGTGGCAGCAGTACAGAACAGCGCAGTACAATCCTCATCATCAGCCTCATCACCATCATCATCGTCGTCGTCGTCTTGGCTTGCCGTCTCCTCCATCATATGGTCTGGGGCTGGGCCATTGCACCTATATATTTTACGTGGGGCTCGGGCTCCGCTTGTGTGTAGCTGCAGCAGCACAGCACATGTTGGCTACCATCGGCGCAATTATTCATACAATATTTATCCCCTTTATTTGCCTTGCAACGGCGATGTGTGGTGAGCTGCGGGGCCCACGCTCAAGTTGTTGATTCTATTTCTGTATTGAGAGGAGACTGTAGTAGGCATGAGCAGATCTTCTCTTTTCTTTTCCTTTTCGTTTCTTTCTTTTTATTTTCGATTTTATTTATTCCTTTTGGCTTTTTGCACCAACAGCATCAGCAGCGGTACAACCAGAAGCGCAACAGCATCCGGAATTTGGAAGTGGGCATAATTTTCTGGTATCTTTTTTGGAATCTTTCTTGCTGGCGGGGCTGGGAGGGCGCTAATATCACCTTAAAAACTCCATTTAAATAATTTCCTTTTTAGTTTCATTGCATTTGTCCCTATTCAGTAGTTTATAGCTCAGAACATTCTCGCGTTTAAGGTGATCTTGTAGGCACAAAAACCAGGAGTTAGCCCATTCAGACCATTCCTGCTGCCTTAAGTCCGCCTTCCGTGCACGTTACACTCAAGTAATTCGTTCCTAAATAGAACAACTTGAGCATGGAACAAAACTTTTTCAAATTTGGCTGTGGAATAACCGCGCACAATTAGTTTTCCTGAGCTAGTACAACAGCCAAGAGCTCAAAAGTAAGGTTTATCGTCACCTGCTCCACCACCCCCCAGACCTCCCCTGATCTATCATATATTTTCTTTTCTATCTTTCAAACCAAGCTTGCTACTAGGCATTGCACCACGACCTGAACGACATGACAGACATGTATAGTCCGTACCATAAAAGAAGGGAAAGGAAAGAGTTAGCTAATGTCACTGGTCACCAGGGTCACCAAGATAATCGCCCGTTTTCTTCGTTCTATAAAATTTATGAAAACTCCAATAATGCTCCCTCGGGAGCATATTTGACAGCGCTCCAAAAAAAAGCTCCCTTGAGTAGCGCTGCCAATTTTTCAGACTAGGAATTCTACCGCCACGGCTCATGCGCACTATGGCGGTTATGTGAGATTTTTGAACCTTATGTATATAAAACTAAAATGCCCCCCCCCCCCAAGCCCCTCTCTCTCATTGTAAATTGCGATCCACAGGAGAGGGCCCAGGAAGGAACCCTGCGGAACCTCGCACGTTGTCCCGAACTCCTACTGACCATCATCCGAATTGCAATGAAGCAATGAAGGTAATCGACTACCACTTACCCTAGCTACCTAGGTTGATCAACGCCTCAACTAGTTTGCACCACCTACAGGTACCTCTTCTGGGTTCACCTGGAGGGTGGGTAGATCACCGGTGCGCACACGACATATATTATATTATGGAGCAGCGCGAGGCAGGTGATCGGCGAAGAGTCTGCTTCTCTCCACTCTTGAAGTGCTCGGATTTACTTCTTGTGATGGCCTTACTCGCTTCTTTATATCTCTTAAGGAGCTGGGATGGTTCCGACTTTCTGGGTTCTTCTCGCTTTCAGGAACGCCCATCGGCATTCGTCGATCTCTGAGTTCCACCAGAAGTGATGACTTTGACTTTCAGCACAGGGCCCTAATCTTCATTTCCTTTTGAGTGCCCCTCTGTACTCTGTGGGCACATGTTGTTCCCAAAATAGTGAACGTCCTGCTCACCGTTGCCCTTTTCTCCCTTGCACGGGAGGCATTTAGGATTCTTATTCCAGTCCTTTGCAACATGCCCCTCTCCCCGCATCTCGAGCGAGAACCTCTTTAGCGCCAGCGGACTGGAAGATTTACTGTGGCCGTCTCTGCGTACCACCGTACGACTGCCTGACTCTAACCGTCCACTACCTGCACTTCCGACAGTTTCAACTACCCCGCAGCGCCTCGCAGATCTAGGCCTTGGTGTTAAATCTCGCCCAGAAAAGTGAATGAAGGCGAACTGCGACCAAACCGCGATATTTTATTCCATCTACTCCCAACCAATACTATCACGACTCTGACGTGGGAATCGGGGAATCGTATGTAGGTGAGGAAAGTGGAAAAGTCGAAGTACCGTGGCGCTGCCGAGATTCGAACCCGGGACCTCTGGGACGGTAGCCAGTCGCCTTACTCCCTAGACTACCGAAGCGAAGCACTTCCCTAATCGTATCTTATAGACTAATCTTCTACCCCCCTCTCCCACATCATATTTCAACCCTTCCACCGCACTTTATCCCTCTCTTATTTTTCATATTGTCTCTGGTAGACAGGTGAGGTATCAAAAAAAAATTCAATTTCAATCCACACATTTCAAAATTGAATAAACTCAAAAGGAACCCGCCTGCCCAGAACGGCGAATGGGTGGCGAGGGTGCGAATTTATGGGGCGGATTTCCGGGAACCTTTTTGAAAATTTCATCAGACAGCCGCAATATAATTTTGCTAATAGACAAACCGGATTCCAATTGAGGCATTTCGATTATCGGGCTGCCGAAGAATTTTGTGCGCTAACCAACCGCGACATACATAAATACATGAATATGTAGGCGCAAGCATAAATACGATAACATAGGCGATGACTATGGGACACACGACGATATACATACATATGTCCTGATTCTAGTTATTTAGGATGCGGAAAGGATTAGTCTCTGGCTGCATTGCCGGATATATTAGGATTAACCATCCGCGCGGCCGACAGTCCTACATCCCCAAGTCCTCGTCTATCCGCTTGTGGTGCTGGCATAATAAAGTCATTGTGTTCAAAACGATGTAAATTTTATTGATAGAGCATCAATTGGAAATTACGCGATATTTAGTCCTTTTTTTGGGGGGACGGGGGGACAAGGGGATTGGTGACATACCTCTTCTTTATATGCAAAATGTGAAACATGAGCTTATTCGAATTAGTCAAGCCTTTACCTATTATGCACACACATACATAATTAAATCCTTCGTCCATTGATCACCCCCGGTATTCCCCCATCCTTCATCTCCCTCTGGTCTTACGCTGTAAAAACTCCTCCTGTGCAGAGCAGAGAAGCACATCCTCGAACAAGGACTCGTCGTCGTCGGTCTCGCATTACTACTTCAAAAGCATCACAAAAAGCATAAGCATAAGGCAGAACTAATTAATTTTAGTCGAAGTACTTGTGGCTGCTTTCCGGTTAGTCGAGTATTAATTTAAGGGACATTTTAGATACCCCGAGAGTAGCCCTTAATTCCCTCCTCTCGGCCCCGCCCCCCGTGCGTCCTGTATCTCTCTCTCATGGTTTTTGGAATTTTTTTTGTTGTTGTTGTTTGTTGATTGTGTGTATGGTTGTTTGTAGTACATTATCCACAAGGACGAACGAAATTTTCTAGCTAACAATGATAAACGCCGCTGCCACCCTTCACTTGTGATAAGGAGATTTGTTGTGTGTTTGTTTTCTTTTTTTTTGTCATGCGGAACACTGGTTACCCTTAATCCTGGGCACACTCACTCTCTCTCTTTTTCGCTAGTAGTAATAGACGACAGCAGCGATGATGATGATGATGATGATAATGATGGTGATGTTGATGAACACGCATACATGAATAAGGCAACAAAAAAAAAACGGAAATGAATTATAACAGGATATGTATGAGGAGACCACAGGTTGGAGGGGGTAGGAGAAAAACGGGTAAAAACACTTGATACATGCCATCTACCCATGAAAGTCCTTTATGCTGAACATTCCTTGTGTATGGATATGGATGGATGGATTAACAGAGTAGCATCAGGGATGTCCGATAGGTGGAGATGAGGCTTGAGTGAGGCTTTTTAATTTGATTAACAGCGTTTGATGTGTAATCTTGTTAACCACTTTTTGATTGGGCTATCTGATGCTTTTTCCCCAATTTATTTTCACTCAAAAAGGGTTTACGATAGCGCTTTGGTGTATGCATCACACACCTTTTGATATTCTTTTTCTTTTTGTAGTGAGGTATTGGGTACAAAAGAGTATCGCGGCCACTCTCTTGGCAAATTGTACGACACCCTCTACATCTCATATTTGTTTTGTAGGCTTGATCACTGAAACATGTTCAACAACTTTTCTCAGCTTTCCTTGTGGCTCGACTGTTCAAGTTTCCCGGGTTCCTTCGGCCTGTTCGCAAGGAGTTCACGAAAGCGGGGCTCGGATGTGCTCCGTGTGCTCCCCAACTCCACTGCGGCCCTCTTCGCCTCTCTCTAGTTTAATTGATGCACAGAAAGGAGAGGAAAGGTCCATCCTAACAGAGCCTCCATATCAAGATAAGGCACACATACAACTGCGCCACGTACCCATTTCCATGCCCTTTACACGATTACTTGGCTTGGTAGGGCCGATCATACTAGCCCATCGCTTTCAGGACAGCGTCTAGTCGCCACCACGAGGAGGTTCAAAAATACCTTAAGTGTCTTCGAATTAAACTTGCGATTTCGTAAGCTAACCTTGAAAAGCCAAATTTTACACACCATCTTGCTTGCTCCTCAGCTTTTACAGAGGCTCTGTCCGTCTGTCTGTCCGCCTGTGACCTTCTTTCATATCTGAAAGTACTGTCGCTACAGACTTGGGCCATATCTCAAATTGTAGCTCTTGATCAAGAGACCTAAAACTGAGAAAATGGTCTGGAAGTTCCGTGGCATACCCTTTTCTTGCCTTTATAGAAGTACTCCCTGTCGCCAACTCCCTACTCTCATCACTTGCAAACATAGGGTGAATTTAAAAACTCAACACTGCCGCAACATCGTAGAATTCAGCAATTAGAAGTCTGCAGTGTTACGACAGTGTTGAGTTTTTGAATTCATCCATAACCGGAACCCGTCTCTTGTTCGATAATAGAACTGCAGCCTTATTCTCGTTTGTCGAGTGACGTGACAGATGTGTCACTTCGATCTTAAATTGGTATTCTCATTGTCAATCGAACAGATTTCTGGTGAGCAAATCGACAAAATTTATATTTAATTGTCGCAAGGTGGCGTGTTGAGTGACATTTTCCTCGATACGTGTCTAGGGATCGACAGTTTCATATCACCCCCGTAGTCACGTCACTCGCCAACGAGAACACCACCTCTTGATCTTGCGGCACCGATCTAGAATGAATTCGATGTCGCTGTTTGATGCAGTTAGACATAAGTTGTCGATCATACAAATTGATTAGACTTAGAAAAGATCATTCAGATTAGAAAGAGGTCAGGTGATAAAACTAAGCCCCGGAGAACACCGGCATATATTGTGGATTCTACGCCATTCAATACTACTTTCATTGAACGACCAAAATGAATAGTTCTTTAGATGCCAATATCTGGGAGTTTATTCAGGGGCCTTTACGCTATCTAAAGGGCAACCAGACGAGACTCAGTGGCATTATTCTTGATGAAACTTATCAAATAATTAGAAATTAGTAACCTTGATTGTGATCATGCATTACCCTATTCGGTTTTAAGCAACAAAACATATTCCCAAAACCCCAAAACCAAGAAAATACTTCCAAATTTTATATAATTCATTAATTCACTTAAATAAACCCTAAATGCGTTGAATTAACCACTTAAATTAAATAAATAAAAAAAAAAAATAAAAAAAATTCAATTCTTGAAATCTCAACAAAATGCAGAAGAATCCTAACGATAAAAACTCAGTTTTTAGGCCGTTTTCGCGTTATCATCAATAATCGATATTACGTATATAACTATTAAATACTTATTATTTACATGTTCTATAATATTTTTAATTACTAAAAAACATAATTTAACCATAGTTTTATTGATTAATTTAATAAATATCAATAAAATAAACTTTTGAAATTCACAAAAGTGATTATTGAGCTCCTAAAGCTATGCAATTTTTGACTGTCAAATCTTATCGGATCCATCTTGCAATTCAGATGTTATCAGTTCTGTGATTACTTTTTATCGTTAAAATTAACTTGAGGACATTAAAGCTGAAGGGTAAGACGCATTTAATTGAAGCTACTAACACGCCGGACGGTTTAAAGTATGTTTTTGGAAAGGTTAACTAATTACAATCGAAATATAATCAATTAATTAGTTCCTGGAATATTATAGAGGCAAAAAGTTCTCGGGTTCGAATCTTGCCGGTGGCGCTGGATTTTATTTTTAATTTTTTTAATTTTTTTTTTTTTCGGTTGCAAAATTTTAATTTTTTAGAATTCTGATCAAAATTAAATTTTCTGTCCATAGAAAAACGGGACAACCTATCTGACAGTCATGATAAAGTCATTTATGACCATCTCTCATTATGACTTCAGATTCAATCAGATTTCTTCAGCTCGAACCTTTAAAAATGTCATAAAATTTTATAATTTTTAATCGTTGTGGGCTCTTCTCACGGTTATCCACAGCGCTGGCCGGTATTTCCATTTGTCCTAGATAATATGGGCTGGGCCCTATAAGGATTTCGATGGTGGTTTTAGGGGCACAGCCCCGCCTGTAGCGGCAATAGAGGAAGTATGTTTTGTCAGAGTTGCTACCCCGACGTCGTTTCGGTAGCAGCGCCACCTTTGGAGGGTATTTGGTTGTTTGTATTGCATAGTTAGGCATTAGGGCTTGTAAGGTTAATATTGGGGAGAGAGTCACCTTCTCGTTAAAAGAGCCTTCTCCATTCTTCATCAGCGCAGTGTTCACCATCCTGACAACTTCGTCTCTGTGAATTTTATGCGGTGCACTTTGTGGAGTATTCTCCACTCCTACACCCTTAGGGTCTTCTTTTAGACCCCTATCCTTTCAACGTGCCAGTGGGGTCTTCCGTTGCTGCCGCAAAGTACTATACATTTAATAATATATACATTTTTTTAATATTTAGTGGCCAACCACTGAATATAGGTAGGCCACTACAGTACCCGATTACAAAAAGGGGGCGCGGCAGCTTGTTCCCGTCAACGGCAACAAGGCCAACAAGGCTTGCTCCTTCCAAGGCTTAAGGCGGCCCATCATAGAGGGCGCACCGACCCCTACTGACCTGGGCTGTTCTGAGCCCTGAGCCAATTCGGCTACCGCCTCCAGAAGACTTCCTTGTACGGAAACTAGTTGTTTCGTAGTCAGAAGAGTCTCCCGATTGTGAGTCGCAAGCACGCCCATTCTGACACTTTCTGCTATTTAACAGAAGGTCGGCTTTGGAGTCATTCTAGATTTCATTATGGGTGCGTCTATGGCTAAAGCCTCCGCCCTTTTCGCTGGGTTACTATGCCCTAGAGAACATCCTGATGATCTACCCCTCTTCTTACTAAAAAAATCGGTATCCCTTTCTTCCTTGGGGGCCAGGCAGACCCTACCAGCCTCTACACGGGAGTAGCCAGCTTCCAGATATCGCATAAAACGTTTTCGGGCTGCGCCACCCCGTCTTCTGAAAGCGGTCGTTTTTTCGAGTCGCCTCTCCGATTAGGTGCCCTTACTTCCGCAGGAGATCTCCCAATGAAGGAGTGATCTCAACGTATTCCATCCCTGGGTTTACGGGCTCAGACTGCCCTCCCTGAAGAAGAATCCCGAAAACTTTCCTTCACTGGGACCACATTTGACACCTTGAAGCATGGATCCAAAAATATCTAACTGGCCTCGTAGGTCGTACTTTTGGGAGCTGTGGGAGCCCCAGAAATGTTTGGAGCGTTAAGAAGTGCTCCATCTGCAAAAGTTTTTTTAAGGTAATTTTATATTGATACCACGAGCTCGACGAGAAAGGACCGTCGCCCATGGCAGAGCTCCGTATCACTAATTGAAGGCTAATTCAAACCGAAGTTCGCCTGGTATCCGCGCCTAAGGCCAGGTAGGATCGGTCTTGGAGTCAGTGCTCTCCCTGTTTGTGCCGTGTTCGAGTCATATTGATGAGTACAGAGACTTGGCTAGCTACAAACAACGCCCTCAAAAAGTGCCATCTTTTTGCTCGAAATTGTTTTTCGCATTCATTTTAGCCCCCCTTACCATCTGGCGCCTAGAGCGACCGCTCCACTCACTCTACTCTAGGGCCGGCGCTGTTCTTTAACGCTTCAAGGCAGTCGAAATGAAGAGAGCTAGTGACATGCGACTTTATCCGCTCATGCCCAGGCTCTTCCAGTATGAGAATCTCCCATCATCAACCCAGACTTTCTCCGATGTGATAGCACGCGAATCTCATTGGATAATTAAATTCCGCTCGCACGCTTCGTTGCAGATAGCACAAATCATTTTGTTATTTTTAAATTTAATCCATGCATAGTCTTTCGTCCATTTTGTAAAACATAACCGGCACTGGTGACTTGAAGTTCGTACTGCAGAAACACAAGTCCCAGTCATTAGCTTAAAGGAAATGAATAAGCCACAAGCAATAGTTCTTTACTATAGTACATGTTAAAAATTCGAAGATCCTTTTAGAAAATATTGTTTAGTTTTTTGCTGGTTTTCCTGCTTTTTTGTTGGGCCCAACCACCTCCCCTCTCGTTTTTAAACAAGAACCTTTCCCTGTCCCATTGAAATTTCCATCATTAGTAGCACACTTTTTTCAACCCAAACTCTCTCACCTCCTTTCCTAATCCTTCTATCTATGTTTTTATGACTTTTTTTTGTTTCTGTATTCTAATTTATCTCACCAAACCACAAAATTTTGATCCTGCCACGTTTAAACTGTAATACAAAACGTTTAAGGGTAGAGAATGCGAAGGCGTGTGTATGTATATAAGAGAGCCCCTTGCCGCATACACTTCAAAACCAACATCTAAGACCGCAATCCCAAATTGGAAGCTTATGCCTGTCGCGTAAAATGAAGTGCGAAAGCAAATACCTGAGGCGAATTAAAACCTAACTCAACCTGACAGGTATGGAAACCCTATGGATATATACATATATATATAAGTACATGTATATTCTTCTTCTCTCCATTAAGACCGGAAACCATAATAATATCGACAGGTTTTACCTTCAACCCTTCATTTTCTGTATTGTCGGGTATATATGCGCCCGGGGGTTGGTCTTCTGTGTAGCATAGGCTAGTCTTAACCCTATAGAGAGAGTTCGGTGCGGTATGCGCTGTTGTTGTTGTTCGTTTTAATACTAAAGTTCTCTCCTTTTTCGCCTCCGCCCACCCCCCAAACAGAATTTGGGAATATTTTCTTGGTGATTTTCGTTTTTTGGACATTACCGTGTACCCAACACCTCTCTCTATTTTACATGGGTAAAAATTGCTCTATGTAACTGTAGGGGTGGAACCCCCGGAAGGGGTAAGACGTCGTCGCTTCGTTTTGGGTATGCACTGTTACTACTCGGGGGTGAATAATGAATTTCCAACTCTTTAAGCAATTTCCAGGCATGGTCCCAATAGTGGAGAGAAAGTGTACATTCTATGTGCCATCATAACAAGGGTGGGGGTAGGATGGAAGGACATTGTTCTAATGTGAAATGCTGATAATAATTCACAGATTAGGATCACACTATGCGCACTACACACTTAGATATAGAGAGGTGATAACCGCCATCCATGTCCCTGCACGTTGCTGTGATGTTAGTTGCTGGTGCTGAATGTTGGGGGGGCGGGTGTGGAGGGCGGTGCGGGGATGATTTCTGAAAATCTGAAAATTGTTTTCATTCCTATGGCGCGCGGCCACCACCCAACAATAATTCCAAATGGCAGTCATTACTGTTGTCATCAACGCTATAATGTACAGATAGTTCCCCATTCAGTCATATCTGGGCTGTGGCAAAATGGTATCAGAC
This sequence comes from Thereva unica, assembly GCA_949987705.1. Taxonomy (NCBI): domain Eukaryota; kingdom Metazoa; phylum Arthropoda; class Insecta; order Diptera; family Therevidae; genus Thereva; species Thereva unica. The sequence goes on from OX465286.1 coordinate 4,973,362, forward strand.
ACGTCCCGGTGATGATGACGATGGTATCAGGAGCAAGCGGGCCATTTTCCATACCCCGACCGACACAACAAAGTGGATGGATGCCATTGGAATGTTTGGTGGGCGGCTACGCCCAATATTAAGTAGCACATTAGACCGAACCCCCACCCCTGGATCTGGATAGTGCGGGGGTGGTTTTGTTGCTGGGCATCAAAATTACTTTCACTGGGCTATAGCAGTGCGGCCGGCGTTCACATAGCAGTTTCCATCAATTTTGCCATCCCTTAATGGATTTTTTTTCTTCTTTCGTTTGATGCCTGTCGTTGTTGTTGTTGTTGTTGCTGGTGCTGTTAGAGAGGATACCTCTATAGTGGCTGCATGTGCTTTTACTTGTGCTCACCTGATCACCCAGCACCACTTACCAGGTCCACCCTCTTCCTACCTTTTTGCTGTTGGTATGAATATACCCAAGTCTAATGGGCATATGCATTACACATCCACCTGCCACAGGTAATTGTCGGAGATGAGGGATGGAAATTTGCGGGCGTCGTAATAAAAAGGTAATAAAAAAAATATGGCAGCGAGAGAGATTCCCTTTCAATTTCGTTATCGTTCCATGTTTAAAGAACATTTCTGCTTGGTCCGTCCACCCCCACACTGCCTTCAATATACACAGCATAAGCATAGTATCCCCTGATGATCACCTACAGAATCTATATGGAGAGATACGTATCCTACGAATAGTAGTGACTACCTTTATGCATCATCCAGCACACCTCACCTGAATCTGAGGAATCTGAGGAGCGCGTCTTGTTCTGCCGCTCTCTCAGAAAGGCAAGAGGATGATCAGAGGTCTACAATTTTTCCCTTGTCATTTTCCTCCTCTAATTTCCTCCTCCCGTATTTTTTCCTTATTTTTCTGCTCCGCCTGCTCCAAGACTCTTGTTCTCGGGCTAAAGGAAATGATTTTATGGATAATTTAATAGTCTACTTTTGCTCTTAGGGATGATGCAAAAACACGAAGAAACGACGCGTTCCTTTTGAGCTGCTTTTCAAGGTAAAGACTTTTTTTACCTTTTTTTTACTTCACCTGGTCGTCGTTGTTAGTGGATTACGTTCTCTTTTATTTTTTTCTCTCTCGTTGTATCTTTGCGTTAAGGATTTTCTTCTTAAAAATGATTTAGAGAGAGAGGAAGAACCTTTGTGGCTTTGTTTATGAAAGGAGAATAGTTGGGCTATGTTTAATTTTCGGATTAGTGGAGTGTTGGTGTGTTTTTTGGTGTGGTCGTATTAATTAGAGTAGTGTATTCTTCGTTGATTTAACCCCCAATTACCTAAAGAGGTTTAGAAGATTTTCTCCTTAGATATCCTTGTACGATTTTATCCTTTTGTGGTTCTGTCTGTGTCGTTCCCAGTTTTTAATCTATTTAATCGTTCTTTGACCTCCTCTTAGTCCTCATCGTTGTTAAACCTATTGATCGTTGAGCCGAAGAACATGAGAGTGGAAGTACGAGCGGTTCGGCAGACCAGGGCAGGCGGGGTTCTCCTGGAACTGGGGCAGGCTACCGTCTAAAAGGCATCATTCGCAAGCGGCGGTAGGAGACACATGCACCGTAAGGTAACTCGTACCGAAGTGAGGAGAAATTTCGTCCCAGTCGAATTGCGCCCGGTGCAAGTGCACAATTTGTACCTAGGAAAACGTTGCTATACTTAAGTGCAATGACCTTCTTGTGGCAGTAGACCAAAGCTGAGAATATTTTGCCAAGCCGCGATATCTTGAACTCCCTCTTATGTCACGATCTTCTCAACTCAATTTAATTCCTGAAATTGCGCCCGGTGCAAGTCCACCAGTTGCCCCTGGTCACTACCTAGATCCATAAATGCTTCGGCAGACACATTGTTAGCTAAAATCCTTTCGACACGATTGTCGGTAGTAATATTAGATGCCATAATACGACGAACGACGTACTGCTAAGAGTATGGTGTTTTCGTCTCATTCATATATCGGAATTTGCAACGCTTGCTTGTGTTGTCGGGAATCCTGGCACATTTACAGTAGGTTGACAAATAAAACATTTCCTTTTATTATTATTAAAAAAATCCTTCGTCCTTTTGCGAATTTTAAATTAATTAAAAAAACATTTTTTTTCTCGTATTTCCAGATAAACGGCATTGATGTAAGCCAAATGCCTCATGAGGAGGCCGTTAAAATGTTCCTAAAAACGCCAGAGCCAATCCTAGTTGAGGTTCGGCGTCGTACAACAAATGATGATACATCAACAACAACAACAACAGCAACAAAATCTCAAATAACTAACAACAAAGAGTTATCCCCGTCACAATCAGCAACAACAACACCGACAGCAATTGGTGACCAGCAACAGCTGCAGCTGCAGCAGCAGCAGCAAAAACCATGCAATCTACTAAATAATAAATCACCAACAATATCTTCGGCAGCAACAACACCAACGGGGGCGGCTTTAGTATCAATAACATCACCAACAAATCGAATGATATCATTGAATTCATTCAACAATATAGCCAGTCCCTCACAATCGACCATCAGCAATGGAAGCGCCAGCAATGCCCCAACAATAACGGCAGCAGCGACAACATCAACAACAACACCAACAACAGCCAACAATGGCAGCAGCAGCAGCAACATTACTACCGCCAAGGCATTCGTCTCGACTGGAGTGCAAACAGACGCGTTCACAACTGAATTCATCTTCAATGGCTCGTCGATGGATGATCAAACAAATGAACACAATCTATTCGATGAATGTCTTGCGCCAGATATCGATTTCGAGGTAAGTAAATACGATTAGATTTCGACAAGTGGTGGGGGCTGTGTTTGCCAAAGAATTGCCATTTCGGATGCCCGGGCGGACGGAGGCTCTGTGGAGAGCTGCTGGGGGTGGTGTAAGGTCGCCCTGAATGTGGAGATATGTGGCTGAGAAGGGGAGGGGGGCGATAAAATCCATTTCGGAAGTGGATTTCTGTTGATAACACACAAGGACATGCCAGAATCCCTACGAATTGATAAAATGAAACGTTTGGCTGCTGCTGCTGTGGGCAGAGAAAAAGACATGAACCGCAATTTTCGACAAGGCCCACTCTCGGAACACCACTGATAAGCACTTGGACTTGAGCAGGATTCTGGCTTAATTTATTGCATACCACTTGGAAGTCCGGGTCCTAATTAAATGTTTCATGCCATCCTTTTCGCCGAGCCCCTGGCCCTGCCCGGCCACCCGCCGCACGTCTACCAAAAATTTGGGAGTGAGCAGAAAAGGCTATTCCGAAAAATCAGGCCTTGGGGCTGGGTTGATAGGGATTATCCCCGCTTAGAGGCATATACCCATTTACCCCCATCCAGTTATCCTTTTCATCCACCAGGCAGCAGCACCAGCAGCGGGACAATCCTTAGTAGCTACAAATGTATTCGATTTTAATTTTTCCTCCCCCCTCCAGAATGTATATTTTTGGGGCCCTTTTTTCCTCGGTTAGTCGACATCAGAAACAGATACTCCCCGACTAAGTATAGTACACAGTTGTGGAAGGGTTAATTTGCATACATCAGGAGATTAACTGAGCATATCCGAACATTTCCCTTTCGCCCTCTGTGTAAGCCCCCATCATAAAGAGCGAAGGAGTGGGGGCCGAGCAGGGCTTAGCAGCGCAAATGGCTCGGGTTGTCCTGATAATGTCCAGAAGTGGAGTCACCTTCAACTTCAATTTTCCCTCGAAATTCCGATTTATTCTTGGCACATGAACAAAATCCTCATTCCGTAAATTCCTGGCGATACCAGCTCACAGAAAATGCCGATAGAAGCGCTGGCAGAGTGTCGGGGGGCGGGCGGCTGTATGAGCCAACTCCAAGCCCGGGTAAACCAATCCCAAAAGTTCGTTTGAAAATGCTAAAAGGGTCCCCATCTTATGACTTCCTATCACGAATAATAGTCGTCATTAAGTTCAACAATATTCCTGACATCACCACACAATTTCTCCTCGTCGTGCGCCTCCTTCTACACACAGCCCCGGAGCCGATGAGGAAGGGGTGCAGCACAGCACTTGCTTCTTCTTCTTCCAGTCTCGGTCTAGTATCTACAAGAAGAGACACAAGGATCAGAATTTTTTGCCGGGCTCTGGGTCGGGAGGAGGGGGTATGGTATAGGGTGAGAGCCGGTGGTATGGGCTCGGCTTCTTCAACGGCAGGCACACTGTTTTCTTTGCCTTCTTATAAGCGAAGACGTCAAGTCGAGTCCATTTACTGTAATGCCTACACAAATACTTGACAAGACATAGTGGCGAGATATATTTCACGTTAAGAGGATATTTGTCAAATAATGGCGAGGCATGTGAGGCCTTCGTTAACTATTTATCCAAAAATGTTTTAGTCCCCCCGACGGCACACACTCGTGTCCTCTACCCCTCGGCTGGCAGTTCGACACATATACACCCTTACATGCATAGTAATACAATCACACTCACACCCTCAAAAGGACATTCGAGTTCTTCGGGGTACTAGGAGGACTATTTTAACTACTTCAACTGTGGCACAGAAATTGCGGTGACCGCCCAGCAAGCCACTTTTGAATTATAGTGCTCACCCAGAAATGGGAATCGGTTTGAAAGAAAATTGCTTAAAATACTTTTGAGAGTGTTATCTAAGGACGAGGGGCGGCCTCACCCTGCCTCCTAGGGAGATCGAGAGATAGGCAGAGTGAAAATTAGAATCGAGATTGACCATCATTTGATGGGGTGTAATTTAATTCACTCTCTTCCACCACTAACTAGAAATAAAGGGGTGGGCACAAGAGATTCTCGAGTATTTTAAGGCATCCCCATGCAAATTGAGGGTTAAACAATAGTCATCAACAGTGATGATGATGATGATTGCGATTAGGGAATTATGACTGGATTTTTGGTGTTTTGAGCAACCGCCAGAGTCCTTAGGCTGCGGCTCCACAAAATCATCATATATAGATTCAATTTGATGAAGGGGCTTAGAGGTTGGTTGTACAAGTAAATTAGTTTGTAACCAATATGCAATTTTAGTCCCTGTCCAGCGTAAGGGTCGTCATACTTAGGTGTGTGTGTGTAAGTGCGTGTTATGACCTGATCCTGTGAATAAAATGAATCGAGTTTGGTTTGGAAGACTTATAGGCCCCTGTACTCAAAGTCGTGACGTAACTTTCTTCAACTCAAACAACTTGTCGTGTCGTGACGACCCGATTTTCAGCACAGGGGCCATAGCCATATATTGTATTTTATGACGAAATAGCTGTTTCTTCTTCTTCTTAAATGGCGGGACTCGGGTTACTTCTAGTTTCTTCCATGATGCTTGTCGTAGTTCGGGTAATATTTGTGGTCTGTAAATGGACCCGCACCCGTAGCGTTGTTTCCACCAAACGGTCACCCAACTAAGTACCAACCATGTCCAATGCTGCTTGACCTACGCAATCGAACCAGAACCGATCTACTGAGTATACTAATGGCCCTCTTTATGGTCACCAATATAATTAATTTCCCATTTTCCTCGTCCTATACAATCCGACCAAGCCCCATTTTTGCTCCATCCTTTAGTCTAAAAAAGTGTGAGCGTACTGTGATCAGGAATATCGTACCTCGTTTTGGCGTACCGTGCCTCGTTTGGGTGCGATACTGGCCGATTTAATGCTGTGCGTCAGGCTAGAAGCGGGCGAGAGAATGTGGTCCGTCGTCTCCGCCTTCTTGTATCCGATTTCTATCCTGCTCCACTTCAATATGTGTATCATCGTACTGGCTGGCATGATCCTCCGTCCCGGAGGGCTCTTCGTCTACAAACTCGGAGCCCGCTCCGCTCGGCCACAGCTTAACATTATGGGCACTGGTACTAGTGACGGTTGGACCTTCTCGTTCTCCCACTTTCTCTGTCTGGTACCGGTGGGATCCTTTGACAGCTACTACCTTATACGGCCCCAAGAATTTAGGTCGTATTTTGAGGCCTATTCTTAACTGAGCTCGCTATATCGCCACTGAGTCATCTACTTTCAAGAGGAATTATCCTCATCTGCACAGGTGACTCCACATGACTCATAGGTGAATATTTCTTGGTCACTTCGATTATGGTTGTCTCATTCGCAATCTTACACAGTCCTCGGAAGTTTCTTTTCCAATCTGCAACTACATTGCTCTCTATAGTCGCTCGAAATTTTCGTTAGTTCTACTCGGTGTTCAGGTATTCCGATACACATACACATTTTCCAGTGGTGCACTCATTCATTGCCTTTGATACAAAATTCTCTCGGTATTTCAATATCGAACTAACGTACTGAAATATCACAGATATCACCTTGGTGTAATAGAAGCCAACAAAAGAAACAAAAAATAAATCAACTTCCAGCATCGATGTACCAATGGAGATGTAATAACAATTGATACATTTTACACACTAGTAACATAGCGATACCACAAAAAAAAGCACCTAACGCTGAAATGCCCTTGCCCTAATCCAATTACCTCCACAATTCTCTACCATACAAAAGACACGAACGAAACCCAAATAGAAAATATGCAACAACACCAAAACACCAAAAACACAAAGCCTGGACTTGACTATCCGCTAGTGTGGTTTTTAGGTCTATCCTTCATACAGCCGAGACCCTCTTTCTGGTTTATCTACATGCTTGATCTTTATACTTCTTCCAGGTACTAACCAGGAAACTTCTCCCAAATTACACCACACACATTCCCAGCTTCCTCTTCGCATATATAGCAAAATCCAGACTGGCAAATGATTGAAGGTGACATCATAGTCCAAAATAGTTATCAAGGAACACATCGAACGGGAAATGCCATATCTACTTCGTCCTTGCTCCTTCATTCTATATATGCCTTTAGGGCTGACGGCCGCCAACACCCTCTTTCTACTCCCCCAACCCCATCCGCAAAAACAAAATAAATTCCTTTCACATCTTCCACATTCTTAGTTCAATTATCACAGGTAACAAGGTGTGGAACTCGCCAAAAGCGAAGGGCATAGAACTATCTATATTCGCACTATCCCCGCCCGTCCTTCATGTATCTCAATCCCTAACCCTCCTACGGTACCATGCTGTATCTCCTACGCACAGTGGTCTGAAATCCCCAAAACCTGGACAAAAGTACCAAAACGAAAGTTTTTATTTAGGTATTTTTTTCGCGTGGGTTAGGTATAGTGGCCTCCCTGGAGTATTTGAAGGCCCTTGGCAAGAGGCAGATGTTCGAAACCTCTTTTGTATTCCATTTGGAAAGTGAGTGTCGAACACGCTATACGCAGCACGCTCTCTCGGAGCAAAAGCACGTGTTACGTTTTTGCGTGTAGATTGCAGTACGTTTGCCCGTTTCCTTTTCTGTAAAAAGGTTTCTTCTCCTAAGAGTAAGTACAATTATACTGTGTTATTGAAATGAACATAAATAAATAATTGTATTGTTTATTTATGATCAAATATGTAGTAAATTGTGGTGATTTGATTAACGATTCGGCTTATAAATTGATGGCTAAGTATAAACTTCCATCGACTTCCACTAAGTAATACGCATGTAATTGTTTATTAATCATCTCTGCAAAACATATAAAAAAATCAGCTGCTCCTGCTTGCTCCATGTCATTCTATCCACGATAGAGCAAAATATCCATGGCTCTGGTCACTACCCCCACTGTGTTTCAGGCCGAGGTACTTGCCATCCAGGTGTGTGCTCAGACTTGTATAGAGTCTTAATAGAGCTCCAAATAGCTCTAACATTGTTATTTTCTCCGACAGTCAAGCTGCATTGCTGGCCATTAAATCTCACAGGGTGTCATCAAAGACTGCCCTGGATTGTCTCCGATCTCCGAAATTCTTAGGCAGGAACAATAACTGATAATCGCTGGTGTCACGCTGATATGGATTCCGGGCCACGAAGGTCACATTGGTAATGAAATTGCCGACAGCCTGGCTAGAGTAGGCGCAAACTCATCACCTATCGTTCCGGAATCTTTCTGTAGCTTAGCAAGCTACCACGTTAGAACGGCCATCAAAAATCGACCAGCTGTTTCTTCATAGCTGTACAAACACGTCGTCAAGCTAAAAGATTCATCCAAATCGATAAAGCTAAAGCGGGAAAACTTTTACATCTCAACAGGTGGGAGCTAAAAATAATAATAGAGCTCTTGACGAGCCACTGTTCGCTTAACTACCGGCTAAACAAAATAGGTCTGGTGGCTGATTGTAGCTGTCGGTTCTGCGGAGCGCTTGCTGTGCGACTGTGAGGCTACAGCGAGGAAGAGACTGGGCCTCCTCCATCGGGACTTCCCTACCCCCAGGGATATTTGGGACAGAAATCCTAAGTCAGTTTTAGGCTATATTAGAAGCCTTAACCTTGATGGTTTTTAAAGACGGGGATGGCACAATATACTGAATAAATAGGTCGCAGTGCCGGCAAAGGCACCCCTCAACAAGGAATAGAAAAATCCACGATATACTACATATTTGCTCAACGTATAGTTTTGAACGTCCTATTCAGGCGCTATATATTAACTTTTTTTCATCTTTATAACAAAGTATTTATAACAAATCTTTGCAACAAATAAAGCCTAATGTATTTGAATTTGAAAAACAGTTTGCATCTAAAATTAATTTAATAATTGTTAAATTAAATAAAAAAAGTTTATTTTCATTAACAATTTTAGTACATTTTCGTTAAAAATTATTACTGAGCAACTACAAAACGTCCTTATTACAGATTTTCATTTAATTCAAAAAAACAAAATTGGCCGCCATATTGGATCCACTATTTTGTTTAGTAAAAATCTAATGACGGATTAATAATTAGCTACTCCGAACAGCCATTATTGCATAATTTCATTCAATTCAATTAAATATGAACAAAGTTGGTCGCCATATTGGATGCGCCATTTTTGTTTTGTTTTTTTTTTTTTTTTCAAAATCTGATAACGGATTCTTACTCAGTGACCCTGAAAACCCCCATATACCAATCAAATTTGCTTAAATTTTCATAAAGCTGGTCACCATATTGGATCCGCCATTTTGTTTTTTGAAAATCTGATAACGGATTCTTACTCAGCGACCGCGAAAACCCCCATATACCGGTTTTCATCAAATTTGCTTAATTTTTCATAAAGTTGGTCGCCATATTGGATCCGCCATTTTGTTTTTTGAAAATCTGATAACGGATTCTTACTCAGCGACCCCGAAAACCCCCATATACCGATTTTCATAAAAAAATAATTTTTCTTACGGTAGTAAATTAATTTTGTCCAGGTTTTGGGGATTTCAGACCACTGTGCTACGTGGGGGCGTCGTGTGATACCGATAATCGACTGACACGTCCAATACAACAGCATTCTGGTATTTTGAGTATATTCGCCATTATCCTGTGTGGAAATAGCCTCCAGGATATATTCTCGGATACTGCAGGAGATACAGAAGGGATATGAATCTGCAGGAGTGGGGGTACGAGACCATAACCAACTTACAAGACAGAGGTATGTGGCCAGTCATGCGATGCGGCCCCAATAACATTCGCCCTCCTTATACACCGTTAGCCCCGCTACCATTGATATGGATATACACATGGATAAACATACACACAGGGATGCATGACGGCCAATATTATCCTCCAAATATAGAGAGAAAAGGACGAGGCAATATTGGGGATAGAATTAAACAGGCAAAGTACTTTGGGCGTTCAACTGGGCGATCGAGTAGAATTAATCGGTTGTAATTTGGCATTTTAATGCAAGGACATTTCTTTAGTGGGGCCGAAGGTGAAGGGTTGAGGTACCAGAGAGAGAGAGGGGGCGATACTTTATTGAATTGATTCCTCTTCTTTTATGATATGCTATATAGAAATACAGATGGGGGCATTATTTTGAATTTTAAGAGAGACAGAGATTTGAAACTGGAAAAAGAACGATTGAATCCTTTTTTTAGTTGTATCCTAACGATATACTGAACTGAATGAAGATAGACCAGTTTTCGTTGTCGATTTAATTGAAATCCCTCTTAAAATGACCCCAATATACCAAAAGCGCAGATGGTGTTCGCCTTTGCTATTTTGTATATAAAACGGATCATCATTCTTGTGTGCTCCTCGGACCAATTAAGTAAAATTGCTTTGCCAATTGAATTTCTTCTGCTTGACGAATATACGCAGGACACAATTGTTATTAAATTATCATCGTAATCTCACAAGGCATCTGTGTCTTTTCTTCTATAGATATAATAGTTTAGTAGTTCCTCGTTAGCCAGATTAGATTCGAATTGAAATTTGGTAGTAACATGTGAGAATGACCATAGAAGCTGAGATGTGTGTGTGTGTGGAATGGTGTAAACTTAAAGTCATCTTCTCGTTCGAAATTCCTTAAAAGATGCAGCTTCCTCCTTGCGCCGTCGGCCAGGGCTTTAATCTACAAATCCTACATTCGGCCCCGCCTCGAATTCAACTCATATCTCTGGGCAGGGGCACCGAGTACCACCTTAGCGTTGCTGGACAAGGTGCAAAACCGCGCCCTACAACTCATTAGCGACCGTCGCCATTTGCTCCACAATTGATTCATTAAGTCACCGCAGGAATGTAGCGGCTCTGGTGTAATTCTACCGCATCTACCACAACGACTGTTCCACCGAAATATATAACCTCCTGCCTCCACGGCAATGTTTTTCCCGCAACACAAGACTAGCCCTTTCGGCTCATCCTCACTATCTATAGCCCTTATTTTCGCGCCCACTTCAGTTTAGAAATTCGTTCTTTTCGAGAACAACTCGGCTGTGGAACAACCACCCACAGTCAGTTTTCCCGAACTCATACAACATCCAAAAGTTCAAACGCAAGCTAAGCTTACTACCAGTTACCTGACCTTGACGCGTAAAACATGACGGACTGGTAGTGCAAAAGGATGACACCTGAGCTTAGACCTAATCTCGTAATCTGGCGCCTCTAAAAGAACGAACGGAAAAATCGAACCGACTAAACAGGCACTATGTGAGGACCACCAGGCCTAAGCGGAACTTTGATAACCTATCATATTATGATACCCATCGGTTAAACTGGCGAAATGCCTTATTATAGGTACCCCGTTTATGACTAGGTTCAACCCAGGTTCAACTCGGGCTCCATCTAGTCATAAACGGATGTCGAGTTGAAACTGGGTCCACTCAACCCAACTCAGCTCTCCTACCTGGATCGAGTTGATATTTTACCTCATATACGCAGGTATATTAAATTTAAATTGGGTTGAAGTGACATTTGTCTTGTTTGTTTTCTATCAGTGAAGTCCGCATTCGGCGTTAGTTTTGTGTTCGATGTTTTTTCTGGTACAGCAAAAATAAATTAGATATCAATTCAACTCTATTTCAACCCAAACTGAACTCAACTCGACATCATATATAGTACGGTGGTCGAAATTTCAACTCAATCTCGACTCAACTTTTCGACCTAGTTATAAACGAGGTAAGGGTCACCTCTGACGACATATGAGTATTTCAAATCTTCAAAACGGCGATATCTCACGATTCGTATGGAAAAATGGGTATAGAGCCCTGTGTTGAAAGTCGAGTCATGTGGCGTGACAAGTCATTTGAGACTTACGACTTTCAACACAGGCCGTAAACTCAACCTAGCACTTCCAATCTCTGTCCCTATGCTGAAAGCCGTAATTGGACTGAAACGTCACTTTCTTCATCTCAAACGACTTGCCAGCCACACGACTCGACTTTCAGCGCAGGGCCCATAGACTTTTGCATCTCCTACGACATGATGAACTACTACGAGACAAAGGGTGACTACTAAGTTGTTTGTTTTTTTTTTAAATTGCTGATTATTCAAAGTGCTCAATATTTTTCCTTCGGCATCGACCCTCGAGTACCCTACAAACCAGCCATATTCCAGGAACATACTCTTGCAATCAGCTATATTTTATCCAATATTTTCTTACTTATTTATCTTCGTTCTTTATTTATCTATATTTATTCGAGACAACCCTCTCCGCGTTTTAGGCAAACATCCACCCACAGTATAGAGGATAAGCACATATAGCATTATTAATCCCTTCATCCCTGCCCCACCAACCAAAAAAACGCGAAAAAAAACTTGTGTGCGCCTTTTTTTGGCGTTTCGTCATACATTCAATAAAAATTTATCACCAACACTTGACGATCCCTTCTCGCACAGAATGATTCAACAAAAAAATAAAATAAATTTGAAGTAGTGCTCTACGTCCCCCTCCCCCATCCCCTATCTACAAAAAAACCGGTTTCCTATATTTTCGCCCTCTTCAGAAAGAACACAGAGAGATTGGTGTAGTAGGGGCTGCACGATTGGTTGTGCTGCAGGAGAACGGGGGTTGCACACAACTTTTGCCTTATTGAACTTTTTGGTGGTATGGCAGGGGGTGTTTGGTATAGCACATACATAAATAGAAGGCGGTGGGGAGGCTCTACTTATAAAAAAAATCTCTGTACGTTCACGGCGCGTTATCCCTGTGACACAGATGTGAAATGACGTTATCAAATCTTGTTATATGTCTAGAATTGGATGAAGCACCGCCGAACCAACCGCATTTGATACCTCGATTCACACAAGTTCTCCACCAAACCAACCCCATACACCCCCCCCCCCTCCACTTATAGGCCCCTTTTTGCACGTTAAAAGATATCAAAAAAAAAGTTCGTGGATAGGGGTTAAATGTAGAGCGACAAAAAGGAAAACTTTTAATAAATCATGGAATCTCTTCCAGAGAAAACAATTCGTACGAAAAAAAGGATACCAGCAACTCCTCTCCATCAAAGCCACCCCTTTCCCCCACTCTTCACCATACACAAAACATATGCCGCCTCGAGGGGGCTCCTCCAAAAAAAATGGGCCACGTTCTGTTGTGTGTGCGCTCCTTACTGACTCTTCCTCTTCTTCCGCAACAAAAACGCTTTTGGGGGTTCAATCAATTCAACACCCCCCCTCCCCTGCCTGGCTCAAAAAATATATATACATATATCTTAAGGCAACGTACATCACACAAGGACAATTGCTGGTAGCACCTTCCTCAAGAGCTAGAAGCACAGCAGCAGCTCTTCTAGGGCGCTCTATAAGACAAACAGAAGCAACGAACAAGAAAACACATTCTGCGACATGTGGGGAACCTACTCCTGTGCATGGTATTCCCGAGACCGGCGAAATTTATTGAAATCAGTGGGGGGGATACAGATTTTCTCTCGCCTGTACTATATGTAATAATAATGGGGGTGTTCGCATGGAGCGAGTGAGTGAATACTTTTGTGTGCTTCTTAGTGGCTGCCATATAGCACACAATCTCTCGGAGGGTGGGGGTGGTGTTGGTGGGGTTTCGGGGTGTTTAGGCTCCTTCTTAAAGAGTATAACAGCAATAACAACAACAACAACACAAATGTGAATATAATTCACACAAAGAGGGGGTTGTTTCTTCTTGGGGTTTGCTGCAGATTTCTTGTGCACAATTTCCAGATGTTGATGGGGTTGTATTGTGTACCTAGAGGGTGAAATTTGGAAGTAGGCGATGCCTGAGTATTTCATATATATATGTGTGTGTGTGCGTCGCGTTTTAAAGGTAAAAAGAAGTAAAAATAAAAAATAAATTGGGAGAAAATTTTCATTTTTTTTTTGTTGGTATATAAATATTCGCAAATGTGTCCTTTTACTTTTTGTGAAAGGAAATCATTTCATCGTGGAGAAGTGGTGGTGGTGGTTTTTAGGTGGGTTTGTTTCCCTTCTTCTCATTCAGAGATTCTAATTTGGCGATAACGAGAACAAGTTGTAAGATTTTTAGATTCGTTCTCGTAGGGGGTGAGTTTCTAGTGATAAATCAGAGTGGCATAATAAACTTGTGGCTTGGGGGTGATTTACTTTTTAACATTTCTTTGAGTTTTTTTTGCTGTGTTTGTTTCTTGTGATGTAGATAATTTGTTTTGTTTAAAAGTGAAGGGGGACTGCTGGAGATTATTATCTTTATTTGGGTTATTAAAGATGACATATGTGTAACTTGAATGTGAAGCGCGTTGTGGTGGTTTGGATGTTATAGAAAAGTTAAAATTGCATGGTAACAAACAGAAGGATATTCCGGAATTTCCACAATATGATTTTATAGTTAGTGGATGCCAGGACCGGCGCTAAGGATTTTTGCGCCCGGTGCAGTATGTCACATATTGCGCCCCAATCAGTTTTTCATTTTTTGATCGCAGTGCAGGACAATGGAAAAATTTCGATTTCTTTTTTCAAAGATTTAAAATCTTAATTTTTGGTATTGCTCACCCCGTTTAAAAGCGCCCTGTGCAAGTGCATCATTTGCACCTATTGCGCCCTAACAATTCCTTGGAACCGCTTAGAGTTGATCATTGCAGGCGCGGGCCTCCAGCGTTCAGTATTTTGCATCAAAGTCCCCATTGGCCAGGTCTCATTGCAGCTAGCTGGTGGGTGCCCCGATAGCCGGCTTTGGACCGATGAATGCAATATCAGAGCCAGGGCATCCGCATACACGGGACCCAGGCAAAGATAGCTTGATTAAGAACGCTCAGCTCACCAAGAGCACACGTTGGCAGTTCCAAACTAATTTCGACTTGGTCCTACGGAACCTTATTGCCCTAACTGCCGCTTGGCTAGCAGGGCAGAGAAAGTACCGTTTGTTCTGGTAGGACCTTCTTTAGTTTTCATGAGTGAGGCCAGTATAGCTCACCTTTGCTTGAAAGACAGTTGCAAGAGTGCCTAGGTTCATCGCTCTAATGAATCAGGGGCTTCCACTCCAGATCCCGGCCACACCTGTCTCTGTTTAGGATCTATCCATGTACCATATTACAGGCCACCTGACGATATTTTAGGAAAAGTCGAGGTTAGCGTGTCTTGTATGTGCATAGAAGGTTGCTCAAATTTTGAGATTTTAAAGGGCATACAGTTCGATAGCATCCCAGCTTGCAGAGACCCCTCAACATTAGAGACAATTAGTTTGCGAGTTCTCAGCATAGAATTCGATCCAGTCGCAGAAAGTGCTACTTAGACTTCGTCTACTTAGAGCTCTAGCTATAGTATCAAAGGATGTATTGGCGAAGGCTCCCCTCTCGATATCGAGGAAAGTCACCAACGCAACTCCTTTGCGCATTGCAGCTTGAGCACCACATTGTGCAGTGCTGTCTCAATGAACTTGCCCTCCTGGTGCTCATTCTGATAGGAGCTAACGCCAACCACTGCGTTGCAGATAAGTTTCCCCTATCACCCTGTGGACAATTTTCTTTATTGTCTTCAAGGCAAAAGACGAGAGTATAAATGACAGGTTGACGTTTCTGTAGGTAAATGGAATGTAACCATGTGCGAATGAAGCCCTGAAGATTTTGCATAATAAGGGAGTGACTAGGTCGGGATAGATCTCGTCTGCTCCAGGGGACTTGTATGGTTTGAACGATCTAATCGACATACAATACTCTCTTTATTATTGAGAGATTGTCCGAAACATTGAGCCAGCCAAAGTGCCAAAGAACAGTGTTAAAGGTTCTTACTACGGAAACACAAGTCCCAGTCTGCGAATTTCAAGAAACCAATCCACTATCCTCAAGAAAATAACTCTAAATCAAAATTTGTGTGTGTGTATTTCGTGCACTAATCATATTTCTCTATTCTTCATTACCCTAAAAACAGGAAGTAACCCTTCGAAAATCAACAAGTAATGAAAGACTAGGCCTAACAGTCAGCTACAGCTCAGGCAATGGATCTGGCTCCGATGATAACGAGACATGCACCGAGGTCTTTATAAGCGAAATAATACCAAATAGCATTGCTGCCAACGATGGCCGACTGCGTCAAGGTGATCAAATACTTCAGGTAAATGGCCGTGATGTATCTAATAAGGAGGAGACCGAATCTCTAATAGCTGAAGATAAAAACGCAGTGACATTGCTAGTTAGTCGATGTCTTTATACGGTATGTATTTATAATTTTTTTTTGGTTGCCACATTAAGTTTGTCTTTTATTTCACACATATATCCTAAGGACGATGATTTTAATGAGCACGTAGGCTACTATGATGATGAAGAGCGCAATATATCATATGAAAACTGCATTATTGAGCATTGTGTTGTTGACAATCGATCGCTGGAGAATACATCATCAGAGAAGACAAATACATCATCGACAAAATCATCATCGTCGCATCGTAGCTGCGAGAAGCGGCTACTTGATAAGCTGCCAATACCTTTAACTATACAAAAATCAACAAATCGTGATTTATTATTATCGTCTGCCTTGTCACCTGGTGATCCATTGAATCATGACAATATAAAGGCTCATTTAGAATCAGTCAATCATGAAATTGCTCTTTTAGATTCGCGCGTTGAAAATATGCTATTCCATAGCAGCAAGCAGCAACAGCAGCAGCAGCAACAGTCCTCAAGCAACAATCTTATCCAGCCAACAGCGAAATCTAGCGACAATATGATCGTTAATCAAAATATCAATAATATTTATCGTATACCAGTTGATAGTATGAAAAATGAGATTAACGATAAAAATAATGAGAATAACGTGAACAGCGTGCTAAGCGGTCGATTCAAGCAGAGTCTGACGATTATCGATTCAGATACCGAGCACATCTACGAGACAATACCGGAAGATTCTGAAACTGAGCCGCTCTATTGTTCGCCATATGAAAGCTCCGATCAGAATCTTGTGGCACAATGGCTAGAAATGCAGCAGGATAATCTGAGTAAGCTGATCAGTAAGAAGGTGGCTAGTGTTAAGGTATTGAAGCATTGCCCGTCGCAACAACAGCAGCATCAACACCAAATGCAAATGGGTGGTATTTGGCAGAAGAATACAACAACCAAGAGCAACTCAAGCGGGGAGGAGCATGAGAACAGCTCAAGCGCTTATAATACTGGCGGTTCCTGCAATAGCAACAATCAGCTGACCTTAGAGCTTAACTCTAATGGGGATATGAAGGATAAGGACAATCTAAGGTGAGAGGACTTTCAATAATATAATAACAGGACAGGGTTTTGATTTTATGACAATGTCATACAAACAGGTCAACCTTAATTTTACGCCAGTCAAAACAGCCGGTCAATGGTAGCAACAATCAGGCATTCCATCAGGATATGAATGATAACTGCAAGCAATGCCATCGACAGAAGAAGGATAAGACTAGCCCAAAGCATTGCCAGAAGCTGTTGCAGTTTATCGTTCCACATAAATCTGAGCAAAGCTGCTACCTACAGCAACAGCCGTGCTTGCATAGTCCAAATTTGCCGCAGACACCGCGAACAGGTAACTTGAATTAGATTGCTTGACAAAAGACTAAATTTTTACCTTGAGCTTTTCTTTATACACCTTAAAGCTTTTGATTTCTTTTTAGTGCACCTAAGGCCTAATCCCAATTCTATCCTATTTTGCAACCATTTGCATGTTTCTACTTTTAAAGCTTTTTCTGCATATATTGTAAGCTCTCTCAAAAGAAAAATTTAAAAGCTTTTAGCTGAGCTACTAAAAAGCTTTCTTCTAAGGCTACAAACTTTTGTGAGCTTTTTATCCGTTCTCAACACTTTTCCTCCAAAGTCACATCCATCTAAAAAGCTTCAAACAACTCTCAAAACTTTAAAGCTGATTATTGTGGAAGGTGGAATGTATTGGGACGTATCTGAGCTCGAGCTAAATGAATTAAATTAAAGCTAGTTCTGTGTGAAAACATTTGGATTATTAGTCCCCGGCAGGCAGCGATGGAAAGGACACAATCATTTCACCCCTCACGATTTTTATTGAAAATGTTTAATGGGGGCACATACGTCCTCACGACAAGCAAATTTAGTTGACGATTTCTTTACATTTACCTTTAATATTCGGTTTTGAGCAATGCTTTCCTTACATCAAGGACTCAAACCAGGATTGCTTCTTTTTCATATAAAGCGCTCTTATGTTTTCAATATTTTAAGCTTTATAGCAGAGGCACAATCCTGAGAGTAAAGGAAGATGGAGCAAATAAAAGTCCTAAGCTTAAAGCTAATTCTCCGTTGGAATAAGGGCGCGTCCCTCTGAATTGAAATATGCCAAGCTTTTTCCGAAACTCCAACGGGTTCGAAAGTTGAGAGGTTGAGATTTTCCCTGGTAGGACTCCTAATATGGCTATATTATCGCGCGAAATATTGTGCATTCCAGGCTGAAATTGTGTTTCGAGGCACTTTGGAATATGCCTTTACAATTTTCCATTCAAAAACTAGTTAAAAAGGTAAAGGGCAACTCCCATTTGCACCTTTTTGCACCATTTTGCACCTTTTTCAAAAAGTGTTCCGATTTTAAAGAGTGATACTTTGTTAGAAAAGGTTCTCCTTCCTGAATCCATATATGTTCATCCAGCCTTTCTAAAAATTCCAACGGGTTCGGTAGTTTACTGGAAATTTCAGGTTGATATTTTCGATTTTCTGCATGGCAAGCTTGTATGTAGCCTTTATGAGCAACTTCCTAATTCCTTTAGTTTAGACACAGATAACATAATATTTTTTTGCTATTCATTTTATCACAAAAGCAGATCGTAGCAGCGGAAATGCTTTCCTAACAACAAAATCATTAGCAGCACCGCAAATACCTGCCGATACAATGTACACGAATGTTGCTAATCTCCAGCAAACGATGCTTCTACAGCAGAAGCTCTTTCGTCAGGCGTTAATACAGCAAAGTACAACAACACCGACTCGTCCCCACTTTACAGCACCAAACTTGAGTCAATATCATTTTGTTAGTAGCCAAGAAGTAAGTACTGCACACAGAATAGTATTAGTAACTAGAAACGATATTACTAACAAAAAAACAAACACCCCTTTCCCCTTTCGCCCGTTTTAGGTAAGCACAGCTGCTTTTAAGCCCAACCAGCACGAAGAACAAATGGAATGGAAAGTGAAGCGTCGTCAAGATGGTACCCGGTACATTGTCCGCCGTCCAACTAGAAATCGTTTGCTGCGTGATCGCGCCATGAAAATAACCGAAGAGCGCAACGAGCTAACAACCGAAGATGATACTATATCCGAAATAAAAATCGGTCGATACTGGACCAAGGAGGAACGCAAGAAGCACATTGAAAGGGCAAAGGAACGCCAACGACAGCGACAACAGTTTATCATATTGAATAAGAATAATCTGCAATCATCTAAATCTATGATAATGCCGCCATCTAGTGGGGGGGTATCGAAGAACTTTTCGCCGGCTGTTAACCAGCAACTGCAACAACAACAACAGTTTCCTATGCAGCAGCTGCAACAGCAGCAGCAACTACAGCAGCAGCAACAGCATCAAGTTGTTGCTGGAAAATTCTATAGGCAATCTTCAAGTAGGGTAACTCCAGTCAATAATGCTGGAGGAGGGGGCTGTGGTGTTGGTGGTGGTAGTAGCGGTATCGTTGGTGATGGGGGTAGTACTCTTCAGAAAAAAACGATAAAGAAGAAGACCAAGGACGAGGGGGGTAATCCTGCTGTTGATGTAAATAGTAAGCAAGCGAATAATGGTAACAAAATGGTTGGATTATTGTCGGTAACGACTGTTTAAAGTAAGTCCTTGTTTTTTTTTTTAATATTTTGTTTTATTCTATAATTTGTGTATGTGTACTTTAGACATCAGAAGAAAGGTTTCCATGGTACATTCCAAAAAAAAGAAAGAGAAAGATTCAAAGTTTACGCATTGGCATTTCCGTATTAAGCTAGTACATTTGATTGGGGAGGGAAGCGGTGGTTGTGCTGCATTGGTTTGAGCAACTATCTTTCACCAAGTTCAATGAGGAACCCTACTTAATAGCTTTATCTAACCGAAAGCGGCCACCGGACCACAGATGATGTATTTTACATAAAGAATCCTAAAGAAGTTATCTCAATTTCTTTTCTAGTGTAGTCAAGTCAGCTCCTCTCTATACACATTATTTTACGATTTTAAGAGCTTTCAGATAGCATGCTACTAACACTAACAAAACCATGCTAAAAACGAAAAAACCAATCGTGGGTATTATAACTCCGAATGTAGTAAGTAAATTCCCATCCATTCTACACATTGAAAAGCTAATTTAATGTGTAAACTTTGAATTATTATATAAAACAAAAGAAATAACAAAAAAAAAACTTAAAAATTTAACAAATAAAAATAAAATAATAACTTTTCCTAAATAAAATATTTCCAAACTTATAAACGAACGCGTAGAAAATATCAACAACAACAACAGAGCAACAAAAAACACAAACAGACATACAAAAACATTACACAAAAGCAAATTAATTTAATAATATTATATTCAACAGAAAAACAAAAAATCTTGGCAGAATAATAAAACTAATTTGTGTTATCTATTGCATATTTTATCTACATCAAGGAAAAGGCAAAATCCTACAGTCCTACAGTGTTTACACCATGTAAACAATTAAATAGTTCGCCATATAGTGAGAATTTTTCGTATTTATCTACATCGAGAAAAAAGAAAAATTATAGTGTTTACACCTTGTAAACAATTGAATTTTTTGCCATATAGCGAAAATTTTTCGTATATCTATTGTATATTTTATCTACATCAAGGAAAAAGCAAAGTCCTGCAATGTTTACATCATGTAAACAATTCAATTTTTCACCATATAGTGAGAATTTTCCGTATATCTATTGTATATTTTATCTACATCGCGGAAAATGCAAAATTTTACAATGTTTACATCATGTAAACAATTAAATATTTCGCCATATAGTGAGAATTTTTCGTATATCTATTATATATTTTATCTACATCGAGGAAAGAGAAAAATTCTACATTTACACCATGTAAACAATTCAATTTTTCGCCATATAGTGAGAGTATTTTTCGCAATTTTTTTCTTTCACTTCAAATGCAGACTAAAAAATTTGGGGGCACAAGAAGGTGTCAATTAACTACTATGACCCCCGGGAAAACGTAAAGTTTATTGTGGCGCATGTTATAAACAAACTGCCCACTTTTGGTCTAGTCTATAAATTTTACTAGGGATTGTTTTATTAAAATCGTTGCAGTAGCCCTCCTCCTTTATCCGGGCTTGGGACCGGCAGGACATACAATCCTGGCGGAGTTACTACTGGTCGCTATATATAAAAATTATTAAAATTAGTCCCTATTGTAAGAAAAGAAAGGACTAAGCTTAAAATTCAAAGTTTATTAAATTCAACTACAAATACTACGTATACACGATTAGTTGAATAGTTGAGTTGAGGTTGAGTTGAAGAGTTGAATAGTTGAGTTGAATTTTAGACTCGCATCACAAATCATAACCATACACAAAGATGCTGCTGTTAATATATATGACTAATTTCAATCCAACCCAGGTAACAGAGCTGAGTGGACCCTAACTCAACTCGACTCACAACTACATGTAGTTTGACTCGGGTTCAACCTGATTTCAACTCATCAATGCAAACGTGCTAAAAGATGCTTGGATGCCGAAATTATTGAAATAAAAACACAAGCAAACTCAAACGCAGAAGAAGAGAAGTTAAGCCTACCACAAAATGGCGGACAGGAAACCCCTCTTGACTCCAACACCCAATCAATTAGGTTCCATCTAGATGTTCTCATATATCTATGTTTTAAAATGCGCTCGTTACCCTATTATACAAAACGGTTCTCACTATAACTGCGCGCGCAACGTCGCTTATCTGATCTAATAGAAGAAACTTAACTTTTAAATATATATATTCGTTAAGGGCCATCATAATATATTTTTTATTTCTTAACACACACACACACACACAAATGTCTTTTAAGGATTTAAAAAAAAAAAAAACAAATTAAATACAATAATAATAAATAAATAAATAAATACGTTACACGACCGCCTCGCATGTCATATTTTGGAAATGCAAAAGAAAATATTCTATATACATATGTATATTATATAAATATTATTTATATATCTACACACACACACCCAAAAAAACGAACAATTAATATGCAAATAAAAATGAATGTTATTTAATGTTTTAAAATAAAAATAATAAAAAAAACCGTATCAAAATATATTTTTTAATATGAATATTAAAATGAAAAAAAAAACTATTAAAAAAAAATAAAAACAATATTATGAAGAAAATACAAAAAAAATAAATAAAAATAATAAAAAAGAAAATAGTAAACAAGTTCCACACATATAAATATAATTTTTGTGATAGCACAAATCCGTTCAAAAAAAAAATATAAATAATAATAAAATCAATTGTTCGTTTTTTTTTTGATTTTTTTTTATTATTTTGGTTGTTTATTTGTTTAAATAATAAAACCAAAAAAAATTTAAAATATAAAACACATCAACAACTACTACTATTATTATTATTATGATAACTGCCAAAACTAACTGAAACATAATCCTTGTAACTTCACTAAATAAAAAATATATATATTTCTCGTATAGGTACTAAACTTTAAAACTGTAATATCTGTTCCATATAACTATATGTATATACATATGTATCTATATACAGAATATTCTGCCACAGCCATATCTAATATATAACCGCCGACGACGTAGCGTCCCTGTGGGCCAGTCAAATTCGCCTCCCTGTGGCCCAGTCAAATTTATTTTTGTAGCGTGTGATGTCTCTCTCTAATGGGCGGGTTATTATTTTTTGAATGTTTTTTTTTTCATTTATACATATATATTTACGTAGGGCGGGAATTTTATTGTTATTACTACTATCTTTTTGCTAGTCTCTCTGCGATTAGTCTACGGTGTGTGGCTGAACAACCTGTATATTTCAAACAAACTCAAAAAAAAAGAATTAAATACAAAAAAAAAATCAACTTTAAATTTTCTAGCGCATAAAAGTATAAAAATTATTTATTTTTTAAACCTAATACAATAAATAAAATATATATATATATATACATGTATATATACATATACACTATTATTATATTTAATATACAATATATAAAAAAAACGGAATGGAAAAAAGAATGAAAAAAAAAACACATTTTTCTATAAATGCTGCAGAGATACTTTAGTTTTTTTTGGGAGGGGAAAAACAAATATATTGTGTAAATTTTTGTGATATAGAAATATTCTTGTTGTTACTAAACCCCTTAATATTTAGTAGAGAATCAAAGTCATTATATAGAAAAAAAACGAAAAAAAAACAATATTTTCTATAGTCTTACTATTATTATTATTACTACCCCCCTATATTAATCCTACATCATCATCATTAATCCTTCTCCTATAACAGAAACCTACACCCTTAACAAATACATTTAAATGTTTAGAGACAAAATATATATAAAAAAATATATTATAGTAGTATTTATCCACATATTCAAACACACCCTCTTTAAATTTACAAAAAAAAGGAAAACGCGCGCATAAAACACAAAAATTTTGCTTAACAATTTTTTTTTATTTCATTATTATTAATAAATAATTAATTAATAATAATTTCTCGAGGCGTACTTATAATTTAAACAAAAAAAAACAAGTATTGATAGGTCGAAATTAAAATCTAAAAACAAAAAAAAATATTCTGTATGTAATTTTAGATGGTATCTCCCTCTTCCCTCGCCCCCTCTAATTATATTCTAGAATCAACCCTTAACAATGTAAAATTATTATTATTAAAAAAAATGTAAAATTATAAAAATAAAATTTATCAGTGTTAAATGTATTCGATTGCAGCGTGATATTTTATTACCTTTTTTTTATTACCTTGATTATTATCGTCGTCAATGGCGAAAGAACCCACCCGGGTTTGGGTCTGCCTTCACATTTGTCAATTTCTCTGTCTTCTAAAGTAAGAACTTCTCTCAATTTCTTTTCTAGAGAACTTCTGAAGAAAGAACTTCTCTCAATTTCTTTTCTAGAGTACTTCTGAAGAAAGAACTTCTCTCAATTTCTTTTCTAGAGAACTTCTGAAGAAAGAACTTCTCTCAATTTCTTTTCTAGAGAACTTCTGGAGAAAGAACTTCTCAATTTCTTTTCTAGAGAACTTCTGAAGAAAGAACTTCTCTCAATTTCTTTTCTAGAGTACTTCTGAAGAAAGAACTTCTCTCAATTTCTTTTCTAGAGAACTTCTGAAGAAAGAACTTCTCTCAATTTCTTTTCTAGAGAACTTCTGGAGAAAGAACTTCTCAATTTCTTTTCTAGAGAACTTCTGAAGAAAGAACTTCTCTCAATTTCTTTTCTAAAGAACTTCTGGAGAAAGAACTTCTCTCAATTTCTTTTCTAGAGAACTTCTGGAGAGAGAACTTCTCTCAATTTCTTTTCTAGAGAACTTCTGAAGAAAGAACTTCTCAATTTCTTTTCTAAAGAACTTCTGGAGAAAGAACTTCTCTCAATTTCTTTTCTAGAGAACTTCTGAAGAAATAACTTCTCAAAATTTCTTTTCTAGAGAACTTCTCTCAATTTCTTTTCTAGAGAACTTCTGAAGAAAGAACTTCTCAATTTCTTTTCTAGAGAACTTCTGAAGAAAGAACTTCTCTCAATTTTTTTTCTAAAGAACTTCTGGAGAAAGAACTTCTCTCAATTTCTTTTCTAGAGAACTTCTGGAGAAAGAACTTCTCTCAATTTTTTTTCTAGAGAACTTCTGAAGAAAGAACTTCTCAAGAACTTCTCTCAATTTCTTTTCTAGAGAACTTCTGGAGAAAGAACTTCTCTCAATTTCTTTTCTAGAGAACTTCTGAAGAAAGAACTTCTCTCAATTTCTTTTCTAAAGAACTTCTGGAGAAAGAACTTCTCTCAATTTCTTTTCTAAAGAACTTTTGGAGAAAGAACTTCTCTTAATTTCTTTTCTAGAGAACTTCTGAAGAAATAACTTCTCAAAATTTCTTTTCTAGAGAACTTCTGGAGAAAGAACTTCTCTCAATTTCTTTTCTAGAGAACTTCTGGAGAAAGAACTTCTCTCAATTTCTTTTCTAGAGAACTTCTGGAGAAAGAACTTCTCTCAATTTCTTTTGTAGAGACCTTGGCCGTTTTCATTAATGCAAGTTTGCGCATACTTGCGTGCGCACCGACTTCATTAAAGCAAATGAAAAAAAACTTGCATGCGCATAGACTTCATAAATTCAAACATGCAAAGCACATGAAAGCAAATGCCACAAGTACTTTCGAAAGCTTGCGCTTGAAGAAGACTGTAACGTCACGACCTGTGGTGCCAATAACTTTAAAAATGACTGGATTTCGGCAAGTAAATTTTAAATTTATAATTATTATAGGTATTATTTATTGTTAATAAATTTAAGGAGCAGTGAAAATTATGTCATCTGGAGCCCGGATAATTATTTATTCGAAGCAGGCTTAATTTAGAAGAGAAATTTGTGGGAAGGAAGAGAAAAAAATGTGTTATGGGCTGTTAAAATAACAGTGGCAGTACAAATTTTAACTCAAATGACAATCGCATTTCCAAAAATGGTGTATCATGTTTATAAATGCAAATTTGCATGCATACGCAAGTAAATTTGTCGAGCGCAGGCGCATGTGAAGTTGACAATCAAGTACACATGTTGCGCAGGCAAATATGCATTAGTGAAAACACCCCTTCTCTCATTTTTTTTCTAGAGAACTTCTCTCAATTTATTTTCTAAAGAACTTTTTAAGTAAGAACTGTTGTATACCGTGTGAATACCACGCACATGATCAATTTTTGCAATCATGCAATTATGACTAGGGAAGTCTTCACCTAGAGGACGGTACAGCTCCTTGTTTTCATTCCTAGGAGTCCATGTATCCTTTTAACTTCTTTCTTCTTTTGAATGTGTCTAGGGTATACTAGGATTTATTAAAATTAATTTCCTACATAATGCGCCTAGCCAGTAATCTTCATTTAACAAATCTTTAGTGTCTCCTATACTAGGTTTTACTGGCCAGCGACACTCTACTTTTGATTTCTTTGGACACACTGTTCTCTATATTAACAAGTGTGATTAGATAGATAGTAACTTTTATTACTTAGATACTTACCAATCTGACTCTATAATCGAGATCAAGTTTTGCCCTCTTGCAACTCTCCCTCCATATCAGTCCCAGTTCTCAGCTGTACATCCCTACGCTCTACGCACCCATGTTCAGTTTGGTTTACATAGTCTACTTTCCCGATTCTGGTCAATTCGCCAGGTCGACCACCCTCCTCCTTTCACACCCTGGGCTTGGGACCAGGCGACGGCGGAGTTTATTGTAGTATTAACCTGAAGTAAATCAAAGATTCCACTTACTCAATTTTAGATCTTGTCGCAGATGGGGACCAGATGTTAAAAAGTGCAGGGATCATCGCCAATCATAGTTAAGTATGGATTCTTTAAACAGTCTCAAATCTACTAATACTTTTTTTCTTCCAGGATGACGATCATCGATGCATTGTGGATGGATGGGCTTACTTACTTAGACGGTTCTACAACCGGGATGACGCTATCCTTCCGGCGCAGGTTGGATCTCCCTCGCTGTCGCACCCCATAAACACTATTAAATAAAAAGCGCCTTTTTATCTGTTTTATTTATCAAATAATATCCTTCCTTGCTTCATCCCTCTTAAATAAAATATAATTTAAAAAATATGTGTTTGTGTCTGTTTTTCTTTAAAATTATTTTAGGGTTAAATGTATATAACTACATCACCAAGGACCGAGGAGAGACGATATTTCCTCGGAAAACCGAGGTTTTGTTGCTGTTTATCCTGTCCGTTCCGTACGGGGTCCGGTAGTTAGCCCAATGCCCAACCCCACTACCAAGAGGATCGGATCTGTGAATTATACCCCGTCGGATAGGGCGGCCCAGCTATACCCCCAGGCACTAGGTACGTCGGTCGTTGGTTGGTTATCCTTAAGACACCAGTGAGGAGGTGACCTTGCGATTTTACCGTCGTTTAGTGTTCATTCAGGAGGACTTTACTCTTGAAGGCATGCGTGAGAAGGA
Source organism: Thereva unica (assembly GCA_949987705.1). Classification (NCBI taxonomy): domain Eukaryota; kingdom Metazoa; phylum Arthropoda; class Insecta; order Diptera; family Therevidae; genus Thereva; species Thereva unica. The sequence goes on from OX465286.1 coordinate 5,000,259, forward strand.
AGATAGGTTACAGTCGTTATGAGTTGGAAGATTTAAAAGGACGATCCCTAGGCATATCTTATCATGCTAAGGATATTCGTCAATAAACCCTCCCCGTCAACGAAGTAAGCTTTCCCCGAGTAGATCTAATAAGGCATGTCGCCGGTTTAACCGGTTATTAATAGGGTACCCGTCGAGGTCCATTAGGTAGCTTCCTTAGCGGATGGTACCATTTGTTGTCTCACTTGGCCGTCTGGGGCCAAGGTTTCTTGTGGTTAACTTCGGTGATCCCCCATACTCAGAGGTGATTCACGGTGCTGCAGGCACTCTCCCAAACTTTCTTTCCCGGATTGGGTACGGCAACACCATGGCCTTGATCCGAGGACACACCCCCATATTTCCCCGGCTGCACTGGTTCGAAGCCCACAAGTATCTTGCTGTTCTAATTCCATAACAGCCACCCTCTAAATGATACCATAGGAACAATAACTGCTTTTACCTTGAGTAATCCAAGTAATGAGACATCGATAGCTCATGAGGTTCCAGGCGACCCTGTAAAACATTTGCCTAGCATTTTGTTTGTGATAAGAAGAGTTAAGTTATTCTTAGCGGAACGATAAGTTTCTGGTGCAATGCAGCATTAGGGAACGCATGGTGTAATGGACTGCTAGATCCAAACCGTTGATGAGCACGATTGTGCATGTGCATTAAATTAAAATAATGAATATGTTAAGGCCAATCACATACAGGCCGCCGGCAGGCCTTGAGGCCAAGTATAAGCAAAGCACACTTAAAAGACGCCAACTGAACTTGGCCTGCAATCCAGAAAAACTGACAAAAATGTTTAAGTTTGTGGGCATTTATCGTCAGTCCGGGCCTTAAGATCTGTACTTCTATTCATCTTAATATTTCGTTTAGGCTATCAACATTTTAGAACTTGAATATTAACAATCTGCTACGCTAAACTGTCGTCTTTGCCTGTATGTGTAGGGAATCATGAGGCCACCTGCAATCCACGGCCTGTGGAACGCTGCTTATCGCTCAGTTAGACTGAGTAATGTATGGCCTTCAACGGACCGTTCCTACCAACCTGGACTCAACGCCACGGCCTGCCGGTGGCCTGTAAGTGAATGGGGACCGACCTTAAAGTGTTGCCTTCATCGGGCCCTACCTGCCAATTTGGTCTGAACGGCCACGGCCTGCCTGTATATAAATGGGGCCTACAAAATTGATCTTCAATGTAGAATTAATTTTTGGTGGCACGCTAAATGTTCAGTAGTTTTATTTATCTGTTTTGTCAGCCACACGTGCGCTAACCTTACGACATAACGGGTGGTTTGGAGGATGCATGAGAAAGAGGCACTGATCTTCGCGTTCGAAGTCTTGGATGTTGTATGATTTCATTTTTTAAACAGCCGGGGCTTACATGATATTGACACACTCTTCTCTGGACTGTCGTTTTCCTTATCACCTATTTTGGGATGAGATATTAAAAACATTGGGGCCAGTTCATGTCCTTGGCTGAAACCTTACCGCACTTCAAATTCTGCATCTTTTGGATCTTTCGTTTCGCCAGTGAGCTAACTATTCGTTTCACTATTGTTCAGTCAAATCAGCTTTGAGGAAACTTCTAATTCCGATAGGATATCGGATAATAATTGCTTGCCCTTTTTATTTTTATCGAGTCGTATGCCTGCTAAAAGTTAAAGTTGGTGACCCTATTTTTACATTACAAATTAAATAACACAAAAAAATATATAGGGTGAAAGAAAGAAGAAAATTTTGTTTTTTTTGTTTTGGAAATAGATTGAAAAAAACATAATAATTTATATGCCAAAAATGTTTAGTTTTTTTGTTGTTTTTAATTTTTGAAATAATTAAATGTTTTTTTTATTAATAACTCTTTTTTTTTGCTCTCATTTTTGTTTTTTGTTTTTTAATCAAGATGTTTTTTGTTTCTTAAAGTAAATTTTACTTATGTTTTAATAAATAAAAATTGATTCCTTATAACATATATAGATCAAAAAGAAAAAAAAACAAAAAAAATATATAATGACTTAAAAAAAGCGAACTCTTTTTTAAATTAAATATACGAATCCTTTCTTTTTTTTGTTATATGTATATATATATAATATAATTTTTTTCTTCTTTGTTTCTTAATTGTTAAAATACAGTGTTTTTTGTTTTATACATAATATGTTGTTTCCAAATAGATTTTCATAATAGAATAAATTTTTTTTTCTCTCTCTCTCATTAATAATATTAACATTACACTCTTTTATTTATTTTTTTTAAATATTTATTTGTTGTTGTTATTTTTATATTTAGTTAGTAAATTTTATGTTTTTTTTACCTAAAGATTATTTCTTTGTAGTTGTTCTTTTAAATCATCCTCTCTTTTTTTTTAGTAGTAGTAGTAGTAAACTTGTTGTTGTTGTATAGAAGGAGGGAAAGGGGACTTTCTTTTTATTTTATTTTTTTATTTTTTATGTGTTTTTTAATTTCTTAATAATATTCGGCGTTTGTCTCTCTGTAAATATTCACATATAAAGATTTTCTGTATTTTGTTTAATATTTTTGTTCATTTTAAATAATATTATCATAAATAGTGATTTTTCTCCCTTTTTGTCTTTTTCTGTTTTGTTAATGTATATGTGTATATATATAAGAAACATTTCTTTAAATATATTTTGTTTTGTTTTGTGTTTTATGGTTTTACATTCAATATATAAATACAATTTCAGGTCTTTCTTGTTTTTATTTATTTATTTATTTGTTTGTCTTCTTATGCTTAAAGAGTAAATCAGTTTTGTGTTTAAAATATCTTAGTTCATTCTTTTCCCTTTTTTTTAAATATATTTTTCTTTTCTTGCTTTTTAACGAGATTATATCTTTCTTTTTTTTATTTTGTCTTTTTTTGCTCATAATAATAATAATAGTAATAATGTTTTCCTTATTATTTTTGTTTTTTGATTTTTTGGAATTAATATTCGAAGTGTGATTCGAGAAAAAAAATTATTTGACTCTTGTTAGTTTTTTTTTTTTTGATTTAACTTATCAACTAGGGAAGATATAACTTTTTTTTGTTTTTTTTTGTTATTTTTAATAATTTCCTTTTTACATCTATAAACACAGTTTTTGTTAACATTGATTTAAACAGCCGATACTTGGGCGTCCTCGTCATCTGTAAAAAGTTTTAAGCATAATTTTAATGTTTTTTTCATATAATGATTTATTAAATATGTTTTAATAATATCAACAAAATATCCTAATCAACGTTTCGTATATATTTTAAGGAGTTACTTTATAGGTAAATTTAATTAAGAGGTGCTTTTGTGCATTTTATACATTTAAATTAGCATATACAGTCTTTGAGAGTACACCTGGGATAAGTTAGTCTAATAGCTATAGTATCGTATATATATAACTGAAAACGTTCTAGTGTTTACTTCAGGGGTAGCCACTTTTTTTAAGACCAAATATTCCTCGGCTTTCTAGATAATATTTCACTTTTTTCCAGATTACTTTGAAAGGGGTTGTCCATAAATTACTTGAGGCGAGTTTCCCCTCTTCCCTCCCCTTGTTGAGATGTTGTGAGATTTGGCTTGACCCCTTTGTGTTGGATTTAGCCATATCTTAAGATCTTTCATTTTTGGGATTTTCGACCCCCCTCCTCTTTGGTGAGATACTATGATACTTTCTGGGGTACGCATTTTTGTGTAGGATTTAGCCATATTTTAAGACCCCCTTTCACACAGGTCGACGACAGGCCGTGGCTTGAAAGTGTTCGCTTTGAACCCATATATCACCACACACTCACCGGCCGCCAACTAAATGGGGCCTGCAGTCCAAGAAATCTGACAAAAATCGTCAAGTGTGTGGGCTGGGCACTTATTGTCGGTTTGTGCCTGAAGATCACTCTCAAGCCGTGAATTTTTAACGCACGAAACTGAAAGCACGGTGCGAACTAGACGCGAAAACCACCCACACTCTAGGTCCCGCTTGTTCGCCGTGAATCTGGAGTCGCCTTAAGGCACAACCAAATTGGCGTGGAGGGGGTAATGGCGGCCGTCTGTTTGTGCCTTCAAAGCTTTCGTTGAGGCCATGAATATTTCACTTGAATTAACAACCTGCTATGCTAAACTGTCGTCTATTTGTCTTACGACGTCACCTGCATGCCACGGCCTGACAGGCGGATCCCCGAAGTCCTCATCTCTCAGCCACACTGAGTAATGTATGACCATCAACAAACAGTGCCTGCCGACCTGGCCTTAAAGGCCACATCTATCAGGCCACATCTATCCGGCGGCCTGTAAGTGAAAGGGGGTCTTTAGCGGAGAAACATGTTTTATTTAATTTAACCCAGAGCTGCCCTTCCCTCCCTCCCTCACCTAAATGTACCTACACCTTGTCGTGGTGGTGAGGCTTGCGTGCCTCGATGAAGCGCTGAGATATTCCGGTCTCGTAATTAGCCAATGCATAGTTAGTTGGTCTTACTTACCGAATAGATCAGTGTGGAGAGGCCTGACTAAGATAGGTACGATATATTTTCCAAGACGCCTTCAATCTTGAGGTGGATCTCCCCGAAATACCCATTATAATTGGAAATGGGAGCTCTCGGGTGAAAATTTGTTTTCATGCTCCCTGGACTGTGTTTTACAGCTTCCCACCCATTTGGGATCATTTTTTCTCAAAATTATTAAAAATGAAAATTGAAAACACCACTTTCTTTTTGCAGCTTTTTTAAAAGTTTTCGATGTTGTCGCGAGATACCTCTTTGGAAAGGACTCAACCTCCTGAATTCAAATATATCTGGAGTTTTGGGAAATTCCAACTGGTTCGGCAGTTATGAGCTCTTTCGACATTTACCCCTTCCTATTTTTAACACCTTTTGAAAAAGTCATCTGATTTTAACGAAAGATATCTCCTTGGAAAGGGCTCGCCCTTCTGAATCTAAATATATCTGGAGTTTTGGGAAATTCCAACTGGTTCGGTAGTTATGAGCTCTTCCGAGATACCCCCTCCTATTTTTAACACCTTTTGAAAAAATGCTCCGATTTTGACGAGAGATACCTCTTTGGAAAGGGCTCGCCTTTCTGAAACTAAATATATCTGGAGTTTTGGGAAATTCCAACTGGTTCGGTAGTTATGAGCTCTTTCGAGATTTACCCCCTCCTATTTTTAACACCTTTTGACAAAGTCCTCCGATTTTGACGAGAGATACCTCTTTGAGAAGGGCTCGCCTTTCTGAATCTAAATATATCTGGAGTTTAGGGAAATTCCAACTGGTTCTGGTAGTTATGAGCTCTTTCGACATTTTCCCCGGTTTTCTATAAGTTCCATCCCTGGTGGTTTTACAGGACAACTCAATTAGTAACATTTTACCGCTGCAATAATTACTATAAATTGTGTATATTACAATAATATCGAAACCTGTATTGAAATTTGGGGTTTTGTGAAAAAATACATCAATACAAAAATTGTGAATTGATTGTTTGCTTTTTTGCTAAGGCACATTTTGTGACAAATAAAGGTGCAAAACATTTATAGCACAGCAGAGGTGGTAGAAGGTTTACCACACCCAAAAAAAAAAAAACATAAAAAGCGTTTATATATTATATATGTATATAAATATATTGTTTTTTTATAAGCATCACTTACCATCTTCATCGCCATTCTCAGGGTGATAGTAACTACCAGCTACAGATGAAGTAACACCTTCATGACTATGAGCTCGACCTAAACGATGCAAGCGTGCCATTTGTGCAGCAACGCTATAAGCAGGCGGATGTCTTGGTCCTTTGGGTGGAGGCGGTGCCATTAAGCCATGCCCTGTTGACAAAATATTTAAGAAAAACGAAACGAAAAGAACAAACAAAAAAGAAATTAGGCAACATAACAAAAAAAAACTAATTTAGCTATAACAAAAAAAAATCTACTACACACTTTTTCCATGCTACACAGTAAAAAAAAATAGTGATAATCGGTTAGTCCTTGTTAATTACAAAATAACGAAAGAAACAACCTTATTCTCGTTGTCGAGTGACGTGACAGATGAGTCACTTCGATCTTGAATTGGTATTCTCATTGCCGATCTAACAAACTTCTGCCGAGTAAATGACAAAATTCGTATTTGATTGTCGGAAGGCGTGTGAAGTGACATTTTCCTCGGTACGTGTGTAGGTATCGTCAGTTTCATTCTACCGCGTATCTCTTGTCACGTCACTCGCCAACGAGAATACCACTGAAAACCAGGAGGCAGCAATTAAAGAAGGAAAGGACTCTCGCAAAAAAAACAAAAAGGATAGTCTATAGCTACAAAATAGTAAAGCCCACACACATTTATATATATGTAAATAGATAGAAAGGAAATCTTACTCTCTTGTTGGTGTAGTTATTATTATGTGTATTGCGTGTGCTTGTGCATATGTGACATATATATATAAATATATATATTGTGTAGTGTAGAAGAATATTTGTAGTAATATATAGTTATTTATATAGTACGTACCAGTATTTCGTGTTGTGTGATATTGTACCGCTGTTTGGCCGTGCTGTTGTGCAAAAGCTGTCACCTGATGCTGTGACGGCGGTGACGGTATACCTTGGCACGATTGCATTGTTATCGCTTGTTGTAAATGTTGAAATGGTATTGAACGTTGCTGCATTACAACACCAACAGCACTATTATTTATGCTACTACTACTTGATCCATTATTTAGTCCTCCACTAGATTGTACTTGCCCAAGTAATCCACCTGCTGGTCCTACAGTACCGCCGCCCCCGCTGCAATTAACCACCCCGCCACCGCCGGTTACAATTGTACCGCAATTAATTGAGTTTGCTGTGCCAATTGTTATGCCAACACCAATGGGACTGCTAGGACCGATTAAAAGAGTATTTTGGGATAAAAGTGTTGGACTAGTTGTTGTATTATTATGAGAAGATATTGATGGCGGAAGCGGTGGAGGCTGCTGTTGCTGTATGCCATCTAGCTGTGAATGCAGTGGATGATGTGGTGGAATTGGTGGTGGTGTTGTTGTTGATGATGATGACGAAGATGGCGATGCTGAACACATATATAATCCTGTTGCTATTTTTTTTATTTCAATATTCAATTATTTATTTATTCAGCAAAGCACATTTTTCGTATTTATGTAGTAGTATTGGTGTGTTCGGTATGAACAGAAGTGAAGAGTGTTGTAGAGTATATATATTATCATGTGTTGTTGAAGAGTTGTAGCAAAATATATATATGAGGAACATCACACATTAAAGGCAGACATAGAAGAAAAAAATAAAACAAAGACACAAAATATAATTTTCTGAATGATAGTGATAGATTAAAAATTGTTTTTTTTTTTAATAAATACATAAATAAAAGAAGCTAGTATTATATATCGGTCGTCGAATTGTAAGAAAGTTCATTCATTGATGATGAGATAAAGACCCCTGTGCTGAAAGTCGAGTCGTGTTTCGTGACAAGTCGTTTGCGTTTAAGAAAGTCACTTTTCAGTCGAATTACGGCCTTCAACACAGAGACCTAAACTCAGCTTAGCATTTCTACTCAAGGCCCCTGTGCTGAAAGTCGTAATTCGACTGAAAATCCACTTTATTCAGCTCAAACGACTTTTCACGACACATGACTCGACTTTCAGCACAGGGGTTAAAAAATGAGTCATGTTACGACGACAGTCGGAAGCGTAACTAGAGAAAGATTATGACAGGCAATTGAACGAAAACTGTCTAAATTGTATGGATAGGGAATAACTGCCACTCCAGAGGTCCGTGATTCGAAACCGCGGTATGGTTTTTGTCTTTTCATTCTTTCCCCAGCTAGAGATGTAACTTTTCTTCCTTCTTGTCTTCTACAGCAATACTTACTAGATCACCTAAGGCGGTCTTTCTAACTAGAACTTTCTGTCCGACATTGCATTTAATAATTAGAACTGTCGACACAGAACAAAGAGGCGTTTAAAAAAGCGAAAGAAAAAAAGAGAAGCATTTAAGGTAGAAATAGCGAACATTGGCCCTGTGCTGAAATTCGTATTTGCTGTCATAAGAAATGACGCTAATACAGCGGTGTGCTGATAGTCGATTCTTGTCGTTTAAAATCCACTGACATAAACGACAGTTTATTTGGTGTGCTGACAGTCGTTTTTATTGTAGTTTTGTTGTCACTTTTGGTCGGGGGCTGTTTGCGTTAGTGACAAAGTAGGAAAATTTGAAAGAAATAACATATTTGTAATGTCGCGCGCCGAAATCGAACCCCTAACCTCTCGGATGGCAGTCTTATATACCTTAACCTCTTACAATTCAACAAATTAAATGAAAAATGAATAACAACAATATATATGTATGTAAACAACAAATATACACATAAATATATAATAAAATAAGTAAAGATACACACAATAAGTTCAATATGCAAGTACAAAAAAAAGTGACGTAAATATAGTATATATATATATAGAATAAAAACAAGAATAGAAGAAGAAATAAGATAAAAAGTTAAAACAAAAAAGATAACAACAACCTCTCTCCTCCTACTTACCATGAATAGCTGAATGTCGCCTTTGCTGAAGAGTTGGTGATGGGGAATTATGAACAATGGATGATGCAACGTGATAAAGACCACTACTACCTTCTGAGCAATTTGAATGCGTGTCCGCCTGTACACAGGACCCATGTCCGCTATCGCTCGATGTAACAGATCCTGCGATTTGGGGGTTTGTTTTTGTTTTTGTGGTCATTGATTGGTCGGAATTTTTTTTTTTTTTAACATTTTTTTTTTAATTTATTTTTTTACTTTGACGAAATTTAATTTTAATTAAATAATAAATTTTTTTTTAATAAAAATATTAATTAGATGAGAAAACATAAATTGATTAGTTTAATATAGTAATAGTGTAAAGTGAGTTTAGTAAAAGTTATATGAAGGTAGAAAAGAAAATAGTAGTAGGTTTTTTTACACTGCGCTTTGGTAATGGGATTTTTGTGCTTGTGTATATAAAAAACCAAAAAAAAAGAAAACAATCCAAAATTTAAAAAATATTTAAAACCAAAAAACATTTTCCAAAAAACATAACAACAACAAAATAAGTCCAAAACAAATCAAACAAAATTTGGTGCGATCAAAATTTCTTTTTTGTTGCTTGATAAAGTGTTTTTGTGTAATGTTTATATATAACATATATATATATGTCGTAAGTATATAATATTCAAAAAATGGGGTTTTTAAAATAACGCAAAATAAAAATGTAAAAATTCAATATTCATTTATCTATAAGGTGTAGTAGTCGGTATCTCGCGTCGTGTAAAAGTCCAATCTGGTAACACTAAATAGCGTTAGAAAGATGACATCTGGTACTAAAATTACTTTTCTGACACTTTTGTGATTTCTTGACTCAATTTTATTTGAGGGCACATCAAAGTTAGACACCAGCAAACAAAAAATACGCCATCGACTGAAAATGTGAATAGTGTTTATGCTCCAGATACTGTAAGAGCCAATCCAACACAATTTTAGTTTCTTCGATTCCATTCCGGTAATTTCTATTACCGAGTTTCCATGGGAGACGAGTTGAGTTATGGTTGAGTTGAAATGACACTTAAACTCAACGACTTAACTCTATGCGTTTCCATTTCTGACTGTCATTCTCCTCAATCTTTTTCCTCCAATTAGTCTTGTCTTATTATAGGTTTTTCTTTAAAAGTATTTACTAAATATAAAGTCTCTTCTAACAACCCAAGCGGTTCGCGATATTTTCACTTTTTGCACCTTTGCCAGTAGTGTGCCGTTTTTAGTTGTATACGTTCAATCTACCTATTTTCGTTGAGTTGAGCAGAGTTGAAAATGTTTAACGAAAACTCTTAACTGTGTCTGTTTCCATGACGTATAACTCGGGTTCAGCTCTGGTTGAACTCTCATGAAAACTCAGTATATGTCAAAGGGGTCACCATTAATTACGTGAGCCGTTTAGGGGGGTTTGGGGGGGGGGGTCGACTTATCTATAATTAAACCTTGTAGTTACGCCAGTAGATACTAGAGATTTTTTAAATTTGAAAAATCTCACGTGCGGTTAGAAGGGGAGAAAAAGACGGGGTCAAGTTAAATCACACATCTTACCAATGGGGGGAGGTCGAAAAATCGCCTCACGAAATTTATGGACGACCCCAAAGATGCACCACGTTCTGGAAGGCCAATTGTCGAAAATGTCGATAACATCATGGCATTCGTCGAGTCCGACCGTCATGGGTGCCACGCGAGTTAACGTCAAAACACCTCATGGACCAAATTTCCATTTGCGAACCGTCGACCCATTTCTGAAATGGATGGTGACTGGTGATGAAAAGGTCACTTACGACAACGTCAAGCGTCGTGGTCTAATCGCGGTGAGCCGGTGCAAACGGTGACCAAGCAAGGAATGACAAGGTTTTGCTATGTGTTTGGTGGGATTGGCAGGGAATCATCTCCTATGAGCTGCTACCCTACGGCAGAACTCTTAATTCGGAGCTGTACTGTCAACAATTGGATCGATCGTCTAAAGAAAATAATCGCACAGAAGTGGCAAGCTTTGTGTTTCATCAGGACAACGTTAATCCACGTTCATCGATAGTGACTCGCCAGAAGCTCCGAGAGTTTAGTTGGGAGGTTCTTATGCATCACCTTATAGTCCACACCTGGCACGAAGTGATTATCACCTGTTCTTGGCTACGACGAATGAATTTGCTGGTGAAAAACTCCTCTCAAGAGAGGCTTGTGCAAATCGACTATCCCAGCTCGACTATCAAAATTCTACACAGATAATCTCCTCCTATCACACAAGTCAATAAACACGATTTCTGGAAAATTACCGTGTTGTATGAAACCATGTGTAGAACGGTGTGCTCTGGAAATTTTAATGCACACATGCGCGAATAAAATTTTATTTTATGACATCCTTCTTCAGTTTTAGATCTCCTAGCTGAGATTTACAATTTGATATGTAACACAACTCCTTAGCTCCAGTAGTTTCGGAGATACTAGTGGGTCACATACGAACGGACAGACAAAACCCGTTTTTATAAGCTATATATTTTCTTTCAGTAAAAAAGCATTTAAGCATCAAAGTATACTATTAAAAATTCGCGTTATACACGAAAACATGTTATAGATGGATAGATTTAACGAAGGATTTAACGAAGAAAAAAAATTAAAATGACGAATGATGATTTTTTTTTATTAATTGTACTCACTGTCTTACTATTGCTGTGTGTGTTACCACCACCCAGAATCGGAATTGTTTTATTTTTTTTATTAAATACGGAAGAACTGGGGTGGGGGAGGGAATACAATTATATACTTATATATCAAGAAGGTCTGAACACTTAAGCACAATATAATATGCGACAAACAACAATTTTTATGGGGGGATGTATTTTTTTGGTTACGTTTCCATTTTTATATACTTAAGAATTTTTAATTTAGAAAGAATTTGAATTTTTACATTTTTATTGTTGAAGAACAAATTTAATAATAATAATCAAAAAAACTATAAAAAACCATTTTTTGGATAAATATGCATAAAGAGGGAAATATATAGAAAATCAAGGGGATATATTTATTTTAAAAACGCAATCAAATTCTCAATCATCATTTAAAAAAATCATAATTGTTATATACACACACACACGTACACACACATCAAACAATGAGAAGTTAAAAGTGTTTTTAAACATAAACAAAACAAAACGAAAAACAAACTGAAAAACACCTTCATGGTTTTTTATGTTTTGTTTGTTTGTTTTTTTGTTTGTTTTGATTTTTAATATTAAAATTAAGACAAAAATAATAACAGTGTAACAAAAAACCTTACCAGAAGTGATGGTTTTCCGTAATGGTAGGTTGCTCAATGATGTTACACTGCTGCTCTCAACAGATAGATCAACTGATGGCAGAGGTGTTGGCGTATCGGAATGTGATCGTTCATGCACGGCTCTGCCAGTTCCGCCTTAAATATAACAACGAAAAAAAGTAAAATTTTTTTTAGTAAAACATTTTCATAAAACTTAAACTTAAGTTCTGTACTGTATTATACTGTGCCCCTGTGCTGAAAGTCGAGTCGTGTGGCGTGACAAGTCGAGTCGTGTGCCGTGACAAGTCGTTTGGGTTGAAGAAAGTGACATTTCAATCGAATTACGACTTTCAGCGCAGAGGCCTAGAGTAGAAATGATAAGTTGAGTTTAGGCCGCTGTACTGAAAGTCGTGATTCCACTGAAAAGTCACTTTCTTAAACTCAACGGACTTGTCGTATTGTGACGACGCGACTTTCAGCACAGGGGCCTACGACTTTCAGCTCAGGAGCAGGGGTCTAAACTCAATTTAGCATTCCCAATCTCTGGCGCCTGTGCTGAATATTGTAATTCGACTGAAAGGCCACTTCCTTCAACTCAAACGACTTGTCACGTCACATGATTCGACTTTTAGCACAGAGGCACAGATAATATCAATTAGCAAGGGAAAAATGTAATACGATAAAAAGAACTAAAAGAGCTTTAAAGTCCATTTTCGCGCTGACTTTGGGATGTAAACGCGGCTTAAATTAACAGAAACGTGATGTTTAAAAAATGGCGGGAAATTTAAAATCCAACAGCTCTCTTGTTTTCACGAATCCTTCTGAAATACATATATACCTGCACTACTGCTGGATCCCATACGTCGATGAGCTCCAGGCGATGGAGATGGACTAATTGAGGAATGAAGAGGATGATGCAAGGCATGCGGATGACCAACTAACGGTAGAGGTATACCCGGATGCCTTGGCTGATGGGGTCTTGTCTTCGTTTGCTCAGAAAGTGACAGGATCTTCTTTACAGCTTGCGGTGATTGTGCACCAAATTTTGGACCAGCTATCCCACCTTTCTTGCCCTCGCTGGTTGAGCTAGTGCTGCTTGTTGTTGATAAGGTCGGCGATGGATGCCGTTTACGTATTGTAACTGAGCTTGGTGCAGATCCACCACCGCCACCACTGCTTCCGCCGCCGCCACCGCTGCTACCGCCACCGCCGCTGCTAGAGCTGCTTGGCTCACATTCGAGCGATAATGAATGTAGTACATCCTCATCAGTTATTACCTGGAAAGGACTCATATTATCTTAGTAGGACAACCAAAAGTTCAATCTTTTTTACCTTCATATTATTTAAGTATGCCTTAACACGCCGAACCATTTGAGCTTCTTCAAACATTTTCTTTGGATTTGGTGCTGCTGTTGATTTCTTCCTTCTCTTAACTGTCGCCTGGCCATGCAGTGTATGCGGCCCGTTCGATACAGACATTTGATTCAGGGCAACCATCGCTGAACTGGGTGGCTGGCCCTTAAATTCTAGCATTGTTAGTAGGTCATATGCTGAGCTGCACATATGCGTTAACAGTCGAACTTCCTTCGCGATCATGCGTAATTTCTCAAAATTAATCAAGCTCTCAACGCGCGTATCATTGCCTAAATGTATAAATGTTAAGTCCTTCTTAACAACTGGATAAAATGGTATTATCGGATGTTGGGCTAGCAGTTCCCCAGAAACTAGCTGGCGATACTTGGACATGTTTCTAGATGGATCCATTAAATCTTGGAGATCAGCAAATAATTTTTGATATTTTGTTGGTAGTTTCTCCCATGTTTGACGTAAGCGTGATACAGCTACATGCCCTAGGCCAGAAACTATGGCAAACATTGAGTTGAAGTTTCTGCATTCCTTGCAATGCCCTAAAATGATATTGATTATATGAAACAAATCAAATTGAAATATTAAAACATCACACTTACTTGCTATCTTGATAAACTGCTTAACAATCTTCATTCGCCGTACCATATTATGTTCGCTACATACTTCCGTAACAACCCAAAACATTTCCCGATTAACTAGCTCCGAGAATTGCCTCAGCATTGGTGTGCCATATTTCGATTTCAGCTCAAACAGATCATCTACATACTCAGTACTCTCAATCTGCCGAAATATTGCAAAATCCTGAAACGTCAGCTGAATTGCAACCTCATTCGCATTCAGCTGAAGAAAATGAACAGTCGATTCGCGCACCAAATCCGGCGCCAAATCATCAGGTACCAAAGTTTCTGTTATTCCATTTGTCTTTAAATAGTATCGCGAGCATAGACCAATACGTTCGGCTAAGTTCTGCAGCTGTTCTGGCAAGCGACGTTGCTTTATCATGCCGCCATCGCCGACCGACACTTCGCACAGTGAAAAGTTTGAGCTGGTCTCGTGTATGCCAAACTCACGTAGTGCCAACATAACAACTTCGTGTGCTGTCGTCTCTTTGTTAATCAGTAAATACTTGCAGGTCTGATCCGACTTATAGACTTTCAGCACATGCTCTGGATAATCTGTGGCACGTGTATCCTCATAGAATATCGTGGTTAGATCGGGATTACTATGCGAATGATATAGTTGATCTGGTTGATTGTTATTACCGACAACAGAATTGTTATTGTTGCTACTGTTACTATTATTGTTATTTAAACTACTTGTCGTATAACTACCTAATCCTATTGTTGCACTCGAAGTTGCTAGATGGTTGTTTGGCAAAGACCCATTGGGGGGTGATTGATCGTCATCATTTGAATCAACAGCAGTGTTCTTTGGTAATAAATTCATTTTGATAAGTGCCTTCTGTATGCGTCGCTTTGGCCCGAGCGTCATAAATCCACCCTTATGCGATGATGATGATGATGAGTTATTTGACGATGCTGAAACCGTTGATAGATCCTTCTTACTAGAACTAGTTAAGCTAGATGCTGTTACACTTAAATCCTTATATGGTGATTGATTACAATCAACCTGATCCGAGCTAGATAGCAGCTCAACAGTTGATAATCTAGCAGCAGCATTGCGTTGACCAGCACCAGATGTCGCTTGCAGCTTAACAATATCACTGGCACATAAACGTCTTCGATTTTGTCTAGGGCGCGGCGAATTCGTGTCTGGCGCCTGTAGCATTTCCTTAAATGCCAATAAATTACTTTTAACTGTTATACTCAGGTGTGTCGAGCCCATTAAAATTTCCATTGCACGATTATATGAAACATGCTCGAAGCTTTGCCCGTTCACTTCTAGTATTTGATCGCCACGCTTTAAGCCGACATCTTCAGGCTTTGTCTTTTTACCAACTTTCGATATGAATATGCCATAGCCACTTCGATCGTATCCACCAATTATCGTGAAATGCAGGTCTTCGTCGCGTGACGATCTAGCTAATGTTACATTACGAGTACGAGCCTTCGCTGCGCATGCTATATGAAGCAGCCGCAGCTGTCCGAGCATATTCTTCTTTTCTAAGCCGCTTTCGAATGTTTCTAGAAACTCCATCATTTCTGTATCAGTTTCGAAATCAGTGAAATGATTGTTAACCCACAAAAGTACAACCCTTGTTACCCGATCACGTATCTCAGATGGCGTTGCTGTTGTATGCTGCGGCGAAGTATCCTCATTCTCAAACCATTGCAGAAGCTGCTTAGCAACTTCCTTTGGATTATCAATAAACGTTCGATGGGTCAATAAGAAATCTTCAACATATGTCGGATCGGTCATTGAATTCTCCTCGATCAGCTGTAACATTAATCTTTCCGGTGTGCCACGTATAACAACATGGCCACGCCTTAATGTAGCACTCGGCTCTGGTCCAATGTGACGTAGTTCAGTTACCATAACTAATCGACCATCTTCTTCATGCCGCTTTGTATTCTCCTCACCTTGATGCTGTATACGATAATAATCAGTTTGCGTTATACAAACAAATTGACAGTCATCGCACTTCGTTCGCATAACACCGCGATGATATAGCTTGTCCATTGTTGGTAATATGCCAAAGCTATCGCCGACTTGTAGCTCCTCCTTTTCACCATTGCTATGCTCGATTTCGACATGGCCATTTATTAGTACACTCCATGAGTCTAGCTCTTCACCGTCGCTCATTACCATTGTGCCAGCCTTTTCAACAACTGCGAATACCATTACCGAGCATAGCGCACGACGAACTGATAGTGTCATATTTGTGAATGCTTTTAGTGTTTGTGTGAAATCGAGTAGGGTTTCTATGTCGTCTTCGGTTCTGTCTGATGGATCCTTTTCGAGGCATTCACGAACAGCATCGCGTACGTTTAAACTCTGTGGGGGAGGAAAGTAGTATTGAAATGATCATTCGGAGAGTTCTAAAAAACTGCGTAAACAATAGGTTGCGTGAAATGTTTCTACCTTCTAGTACCAGCTTCCAAGTGAACGGACTCGATCAAAAGCGCGATCGTATATAGGATTTTTAGTTTTTAGCTGTCGAGTGGGTTAGTAGAAATTGAGAGGAGGTCGTTTATAAAATTCGAAAAAAGGGCAGGTAATAGAATCGAGCCTTGGGGACTTCCATACTTTTTTAAAGGACTCTTTTCAGACACCTATGCACTTCGAGCGAGTCATAAATAAATGTTCGTTTAATGAGTGGATTCCCCTGGATTCATTCTCCTGTTGGAGATTCTATTCTTTACCATTTTGGGTCGTTTCTATGGTATTCATAAGCTCCAGATTAATGTCTACCTGTAGATTTCGTACGATGGGGAATAGACATACGCATTTCATTTCTGCCTGAATGATCCTAGTTTGTGCTGTGGAAACACAAGTCCCAGTCAGTCCATTGAGCAACACCAACAGTGGGCCTAAGTGGGCTCCCAAGTGGGGAGCAGCCATTTTAGCCTAACCTAAGCTTACCCTCGAAAGATATAGAAAAAGGATAGGATCGGTTAAAGGGAGTCTGAACTTTGCGTCTGCGGGGACTGGACTAAGGGATCAAAGAAAGAAGAAGGCTTGTATTGAATTTTTTTAAAATGGGGCTCGAAGTAGAACTTGTGTACTGAAGCTTGGAATGTTGTTTGAGGAAGGAAGTTTCAGATTTGGAATATACTGCTATTTCATCATAGATCTCTTCTTCGTTAGAGGCTCTACAACCGGAATCCGGTCCTGGCCTCTCGCAGCAAATGTGTCGTTGAGACCGTATAACGCGATTTGAAGGGGTTAAGTTCACGATTTGAAGGCGTGGGTTCGATATGATTCTTGTGTGATTCAAGTTCCATTGGCCTGTGGTATCCAGTGTATCCAGACACCTGATAATGATGTCCATTAGACAATGATGTCTATTCTGTTTAAAAATCTGAAAACTATGTATTCTAGTAAGAAACAAAGTTTGCAGACCTTATTGGTAGGGACTGAAAATAAGCTTACACTAAAAATAGGGTAGGATTTTTTTGGAGGAGATTATGTTCAAACCCAAACTAAACTCCTAGGCTTAAAAAGAAACATTTCACGTAACCTGTAATTATTTAGTATTTATATTATATGAGTGTGTGTTTTATTATGCTTACATCCATGCTTTCTGCTAGGTCCTCTTCATCAGAATCAACAACTGATTCTACTAATCCACTAAGGTCTACCTCATCTGCATCTAGCGAGGAACTGTGAACAGATGTCATTGTATCACTGCCGCTATAGGCCGAACTTGTATCACTGGAATGTGAGCCTCGATTGCATTTTTGATAAAGTTCTGGACGATTGCCGGGAAACTAAAATTAGTAAATAATTATTTGTTGTTTGTTATATGTATGTATAATGTATGCGTATGTTGTTACCCCAGCGGTGTGCCTTAAATGATGCGGATCCATACCGGTTGTTAGTGCTGATAGGCAAGAACCAGTTGAAGCTCGATAGTTAATTATTTGACCCTGACTACCAACAATTGGTGAACTGTTGCGATGTTGATGATAGTAGAATGTGTTGCTATTTAATGCAAGAGGTAAATGCCCCCCACCACCAGAATTTGGTGAAACAGTTACTTTAGTAGTAGAAGTAGTATTATTTGCTGCTGCTGCTGGTGGTGGTATTGATGATGATGGTGTTGTCGTTGCTGATCCAGCTGCTGATGATGATAGTGATGATGCTGTTGCTGCTGATGGTGATGTTGCTGCTGCTGTTGTTGTTGTTGATGATGATGATACTGCTGCATTTGAGGGGGTAGTATGACCACTGCTACTACCACCGCAAGTTCTGTTGCTACTATTATTATTATTAATTATATTACTACAGCCACCACCAGTATTATTTACACTTTGATGGACAGGTGATAGGCTGGTGGTGTTAGCATTACAGCTATTACCCCCACCACTTGTACAACTATTGCTAGTTTGTAACGGCGGTGGTGGTATATGATAATGCAATGGATTTCCCAAATTTGATGATTGTGATGTTTCTGGATAATCAATCTAAAATATTTAAAAAAAAACGAGATTAATATTAAATATATATTTCAATCTCCACTTAGACAGTTCATATTAGAGTTGAAACGGACTTACATGAGGCAGTACATTTGCCCCTTACACGATGGTAAATTGTACGAGGCCTCAATTTTTTTGTAAATGTCCCGGTTCAAAAATAATGTCCTACTGGTATATGGGCGCAGGGGCGGCGCTTTCATAGGTGCAAATGGTGCACTTGCACCGGGCGCAATTTCAGAAATGAAGATTTTAAAAATTTTTAAGAAAATATTGAAAAAGTGTTCCCGTGCTTCATTGTCATATATTGAAAGGAACTATACAGACTGTATGTGCCTTTTCCATTGTCTTTCGCAAGATTTGGCCAATCCAATTCCATTTCGTTCGTCTGATACCGTCGTATATCCTTTCCGGCGCGGTGCCATAGTTCTTGATTTGTAATTCGTACTAGTCGTACTATTATGGATCTCTATATATGGAGAAACACCTGGATCGCCTTTGTTCTGAAGCTATTGACAGCGCCTTCTATGTTCAGGAAGGCTGTTAAGGTACACTGTTTTTTTTTCTATGCAAGACTCTGCAGTAGAAACTAATTCCTTCAGTGCAGTGATCACTTTTTATCCTTTGAAGGCTTGGAGAACGACATAGGGATCTCTATTATAAAGATTCGAATATATAGTACTATACAGGATTATGCTGGAAATAGTTAGAGAAGTGCAGCTAACACCGAAAAACATCCTGGTGCATTAAGCAGCATTAGCGGGAGAATTTTGTGAAGTTAAAACTCAGCACAAAAGCGAGATCGCGAAGCAAATCATGATTGGATAAATGCAGAGGCAACGTTTATTGGTGCATTTGCACCGGGCGCAATTGTACGGGGCGCAATTTCAGAAAAAAAGTGAAAAAGTGTTTCCGTGTCTTCATTTTCATATATTAAAGGAACTCCACAGAGTGTTTGTGTTTTTTTTCATTGTCCTTTACCGCGATCTAAAAATGAACAGGGGGCGCAATGTGGAATACTGCACCGGGCGCAAAAAAAACCAAACGCCGGCCCTGTATGGACGTGTATCAAGATAAATAAAGCGAGGTGTCTTCATTGTTTTTTTTTTTCATTTACTTGTATTTGTCATTTTGGCATTACAATAGCACCTCACCTCATTTGAAGTATGATATTGTACTGGCTCAGAAGAAAAAAGAGGCACCTCTTACAAACTCATTTTAAAATCGTGTCCTACCCAACACTAGTTCATATTATGATGAATATAATTGCGATTGCGTGTGAGCACTTTCAACATTAAATTTTATATGGTATCTGACTCCCTATCATATATTTTATCATAGAAGCGCTCAAAGACGCCCACACCTTGACCTTTTATCTCGCATTTTATATATAAGAAAAACATTTGAAATTTGATATATTTCTTATGAATGTTTTTTTATGGGAATTTTGCATATGGGTCACTTCCCTCCATGTCAAGCACATATCATATTTTTTTTCCTATTATTATTTTCTGTGTTTCGTATCGTAGAAATAAAAATAAACATGAACAGAGAAAAGAGAGAGAGAGAAATGTTTGTTTTTATAAATTTTCTTGACAAGAAACATTTCAAAATGAGAAAAGATAGAAGGTGGATGGATATGAATGGGAGGAGTTCGATACACAATATTTTTTTTTGTATCAAATTCTTATTACTCGTGAATAAAATTACTTAAGAAGGTTTTTATGAGAAATATAAGTGGAATTTGAAATGTTGATTCTTTTTTCAAGTATTTTTCTTGAAATCATATCGCGCTAATTGAGTTAGAAGATTGGTTGTGATGGTGGTAGGCTTAGGTAACTTCTAATGAAATTTACATATTCCAGCACTTAAAGCTTTAGCGATTTTTAAAGGTACAAAAAAAAGAAAACCCCCGGTAATTATACACACACTGAATTTGTGTGTAAAAGAAATCAAGAATACCGGTGGGATAAAGGCAAGAGCGCGCAAACATTAATAATTCACCGGAAGATATTAAGAATGGCATATAACTTTGTGCCGGGGAACGTGATAGTACAAAGTGAAAGCAGAAATTATTCTTCACAACCTCTCATCACATCCAGTACACGTCTCCTCGTCCCTATTCTTCATAAGTCTCTGGCTATTTCTTTATATTTTTCTAGTAAAAAAAAACTCCTTAAACGTCCGTACCGTTCTATAGAGTCCTAGGAAATGCTTGTTATTTTTTTCCCTCTCTCTCTCATCCTATTATTATTTAAAGGTGTAGAAGGGGGAGGATTTTTGTCTGTGAAAACAGCATGAAAGCATAGAACCATAGAACTTTTTCAATGTTACCTACGGCCAGGAAAACAGCAAGAGCGCATCAAGAGCACCGACGCCGCGCTGTCATCTCATCATATTGTCGTCATCGTCTAGTTTTCTTTTTTAATAATCTTGTCTTGCATCGCACAAAGTTCATAGTACTATTATTCAAGACATACATCCACCCACATCACTCTGCCTAGAGTACCTCCTATCCATCTGTCCACCCACCCTGTTCTACCCACTATTTTTATTTTTTTGCGCGCGCCAAAGATTTTCTGTGTAGGGCCATCAAGGGTAGGAGAAAAATAGAGAAGGATACGAGAGAAAGAGATTTTACCACCAAGGGGTTCTTTTTATTTTTTATATATAAGTTTAAGCTCCAGAAAATGCGATTTTGCTACACAGGAAGAAATACATAAAGTTCGCTACTTCTTAAGAAAGTGAAGGGCGCGGGTGGGCAGGTAGTTATTTTAATATCAAACAACTAATCACTAATTAAAGGGATTAAAAAAAGGCATAAAAAAATTAATTTAACATTAAACGAGCTTTCTGACGTGAAAGGACTGATTGACGTGACTGACAACTTCCCTATTCCCATCCAGCCTTGGAGTACCCTAGACCTTGAGTAGCCCGCCCGCGTTAAGGGTCAATCAGGAACAAACAAGAAGTGGAAAACAGCTTTAGGCGAATATAAGGCTGACTGTATATAAATAGGCGGGCGATGCTTTGTTAATAACTAGTAAGATCCGCACGTCGTTCCATGTGATAAACCCATGGGTCTTTCTGGTAAAATAAAGACACGTGTAATAACCTTAAAATGGTAACCACCCACCAAAAATAAATATTGGTGAAAGACTATTTAAAATAGGCTTTTGCCAACAGCTATTAGACCCCGCCCGATTGAAAATAATTTAGTGGTTAATTTTCTTACTAGCACGCACAGCCATCGCCACAGGCATGCACGCTCCCGCCACAGTCACGAAAATCTAAAAATTTCTTCGCTAGAGGGATGCACTCTCTCGCCACAGGCATGCACACTCCCGCCACAGGCACGAATAACTAAAAATGTGTTCGCTAGAGGCATGAACTTTCTCGCCATAGGCATGCACGCTCCCGCCACAGGCACGAAAATCTAATTGGCATAAACCATTTCAAACACGAGTGTTATTTTACCAAGCAGTCCCCCAGCTAAGCACTAACCACGTCCAGTGCTGCTTGACCTACGCTATTGGCACCCTTTTTGGTCACCAAGATAACTGTCAATTTTCTTCGTCCTACTCATTTTTTAAAGCCATTTCGTGCATGCCTGTGGCGCGGGCGTGCATGTCTGTGGCGAGTGTCGACTATTTAATACTCGTATCTATATGTTTTAAGAAGCGTAGGATTCTGCGAACAAAATTTTTTTCGTTCGTTTTACATTTGAGTTTAGAAAAACACCTTTTGACACTGTTTATTCGTGACAGCTGCGTGGTAGTTTCGGGCAAGTCTTATTTTTACTCAGGCGTGCATGCTAGACTAGTGCGTACCTGCTGTATGCTAGCTGCGGGCGAGTTTCATTTTTACTCGGGCGCAATTTTGAATCCATACTTTACTTAAAAGACCTTAAAAACCCTCTCGTACCATATTTTGGCGTCTCCACGGCTTAAGGCTTCATCACCCTTCATTAGACGACATGGACGAGCGAGGCGACCGACGAACAGCAAAAGCAAGTACCCCATCTCGAATCTAGGACCCGCAGGTGTCGCGCCCAAAATCTGTCGGCCGATGAAATTTGCCCAGTCTCAAAAGCCATCACATTTTGATTCAGGCAGGTCGACCACCCTCTTCCTTTCACCCCTGGACCAGACGAAGGCGGACGTGCGGGGTTGGCCATCCCTGATCTAGACCTATCGTCTGTTTTGTTCAATTTTTTCATCGTCGTTTCTACTACTGTTACAGACGCATCGTATATCTTTCAAATTGCAGCGGTCTCTCTCAGAAGAAGACCTTGAACTAAGAAAGTAATTCAGAATGTGCAATCGGAAGTCAGAAAATGACAAACATGGTACGATTTTATGGGTCAAGGATTAACCCACACCCAACCACCTTAGATTAAAAGATCGGAACACCCTGTCGCCGAAAATACCAATGGATTTTTCTACTAGTTAAAGTTGAATTTTTAGAATGCTATATTTTATTACCCCTTTATTACCCTTTTATTACCTCTAACGAATAACCGTTTTCAGACCTCTACCAGCTTAAATGACATTGCCCCTTACTTAATTTTGTTTTACAATACGTTATCGCTCTAATTGACCCATAGAAGGTCCATACATTTCAATGTAGACCTCTCGTAAGTAAGTGCCAGCACAGAGTGACTTTCTGCTTGAAAGGCTGTAGTTAGAGCAATGCCCAAGCTGATCGCCCTAGTAAAGCTGGAGTGTTCAGCTGAGATTTCGGTACTTACTTATGCTGATTTGAAGCCATATGTTTATCTTAAGAGTCCCCATCCTGCCCATCCATAGAAAGCACAGGATTCACTTTGAAATCTCTCCATACGAAAAATCGATGTAGTAAAAATATAATGGCAGTATAAAACAAAGGTAATATAATGAATATGCTCATATCACCTCCTAAACTGCAGCTTCACTTAATATTTATGGTTTTAATTTACCGTATCGTCGCTGTGTATACCAAACATCTCATAGTGTGAAAATCTACATGAAAAATAACTACTTTATAAAAGAATCCGTTTTCAAAGGATAATATTGCAATATTTTTCTAAACTACCCCCAACACGTGTGTGAACCGTTATTGGCTTCCGTAATAAAATTATTTTATTACCTTTAATCGAAATATAGTTTTTCCATATGGTATAAATTTTATACCATCCACCGCCATATACAAATATTGCGAGGTCATCGTATGTAGATGTCATTCACCTTTCCGGTTAAGCAGAGATAACACCACATTCACGCTTGTTCGTCCTGACCCATATATACATATATGCATATCCTACATACCCCTCCAAATACCCTCTCTACAACGCGCCCGGTCAATCATCTACTCTCCTCTATCTGATCTTTCTACAACATCACACTATCTGAGGGCTGTTGGGAGTAAGTTGAGGATGGGGGTGGGGGTGAAAGGGTGTGATACTATGCTATCCCATCAACGGGGTTAAATCAATTTCGGTTGTTTTATAGTTGTCCGTTTTTTTCTGAATGTTTTCAGGGATGTTTTCATCTCCTGATGTACACGGGAGCCATATGCATGTAAAATTGGGTCAGAGAAAGATTGGAATATGCATTTTTTTTGTTGTTAATTAAAGGAAGCTGATTAAAACCAGGTGAACAAGAGAGTGAGAGAGAAAAAGAGATAGCGCGGGTGAGGATGGACGGTAAAGTTTGTGGTAGTTTAAAGAGATTTATTTTCGGTATGCACTACACAAAATATCGCAAAAACAAACTTTCCCTTTCCTCGTTGCGCGCTAGGTGTAGTGTTTTTGTGGGTAACGCCTCGTATAGAATTTGTAACGAGAAAGTTGGGGAAAGTTTGTGTTCTAGTAAAAACAAAGAGTAATCCGTATTGACCCCTTCTATATTAAAAAACAAGAGTGATTCTACTGACCCTGTTTTGGGGGAGAGTTTGGATGAACGGAAAAGTAAAATTTATAGGGCAGGGTATCCTTGTTCGATTTTAATTATTCTGACCTACATTACTTAAATAGAAAATCCTGCTAATGATAGATAGCCATAGCGACCACAGATAAGCCATCAATGTCGAATCAAATCCAGTGATAGATTCCATTAACAAATCCACAACCACTTTCTACCCCTGCTCTTCCTCCTCGTCCCAGTTCATTCTCCAGTGAAAACGTTCATGGGCTGTTGTCTTGCATTTTCATGCTGGAAAAAAAACCTACAATTTTCTCCATCATTTTCCTCCTGAGCTATTCTTCTTCGTGCGTTTTTTTTTCTTGCCTTGCATTTTCTCATTGACTCATCTCTCTTAATCGATGAGCAAACGACTTTTGAATGACACTAATTCAAGTAAGAAGAAAACTTTCATAATGAACGCATTTTTCTTTTCCTGGTTTCTCGATTTTGTTGTTGTTGCCCTGTACGTGTATGTACCTAAAAACGCAAAAAAGTTGTGTATTTGTAGAATAAGTGATTTTACAGCCCCTTTTATGGTATGAATATTGATGGAAACTAGCGTGTTTCATATATTTTTTCTATTTAAAATTTGAAGACGGAGAAAAATCTCGTAGCAGGGACTCGAACCGTGGACCTGTGGGAGGGTAGTCGGATGTTTTTTTTTTATATTTTATTAAAGCGAGCGAGCCTAAGGCTAAAATATGATTTGGGCTGCTTAAAAAAGATTGAAATTCCAAAAAATCTTTTACTATTGATTAATTTTAAATTCTGTGATAGGAATATAGGTACCGAACGGTCCGTTCTTGATATTCGAATGAGCCTAAAGTTACATAGAGCAGCCTCGGGGTCTAGAGGTAAGGCGCCTGACTACTATCCCAGAGGTCCCGGGTTCGAATCCCGGCCAGCCTCACGGTCCTTTGCCTTTTCCACTTTCCCACCCACATAACTTTCCTTCTTTCTTCTCCCCTCTTTACATTCCTGATTCCTCCTGTCATAGCCTTCGCTAGTCCTTCCCCGCTCCACCAAGCGCATGTCATCGGTTGGTTGAAGAGATTCAACTCGATGCATGATTTGATTTTATAAAAAAAAACATCAATACACAATTCAAAACGTCCTGATCCCCCATAGAGTAGCGCTTGTGTTTTATTAATATTTATTGATGAAAGAGAGAGAGAGAGAATTTCACAAACCCACACCCACACCCCATTTCCTGCAGGAATTTTCCGCTTGTTGAACATATATATATGCAAAGTGCAAACAATATGTGCATTTATTCATTGACGACGACGTTTCGATTCTCACAAAAGACAATTTACATTGTCGTATCCTATTTTCTATTAATAAAACAATACGAGAGCTTATGCAGGATAGGAGAGATGGAGAGTTCTCATATCTATTCATAAACTACATAGCGCATCCTTGAATGTCCTCTCTTCCAGCGAAGCGAATATTGACTTCTTGTATATTAATATTTTAATGGTAGATAGGTATCAACAATATATAGCTGTATAGATTGGCTGTTATTGAATAAGGGATGAATGCAGTAAGGCTATTTGGAGAATGCATGAGAAGCTCAAAGGCTAAATGTGAAATTGGATTTTAATATTAATTATATTAGTAAAAGGTAAAGCCTTGATACATGGGGGTGGGAAACCCAAATGGTACCGCGGGCCATTTTGAAAATGCATTATACGAGCCGGGGTGATTCGAATTTATTTTAATATAATTTAGGGTGAAAGTTGCAAAGTTATGCTGCTACGAAGACAAAGAACAAATAAAAACTCTCCTGAAAGTATGCAACAATAAAACACAAACCGGCCCACAGAGAAGATACGTCATTCAAATTTTCATTTTATGGATTTTGTTTGTTAATTCAATTACGACGCTAATTAGTTGAATTGTTAGAATATAAAGTGTATTTGTAGTGTGCATTGAAACAAAATCATTGTCCGTCTGTACTTGAATAATAAGGACATATCGATTAACTTAATTAATCGAAAGCTAAAGGTATTCTAGGTTGGTGTATATAGTACACGAATGGATGGTATTGAACAAAAAATCAGAACTATATATCCAATTAAATGGATGAAGGACGATACTTGCATGAATAAATCCATTGTATGTAATTATATCATCATATAAAATAGTCTCACCATACAATACGATAGAATTTATTGTGTAGGCGATTTTCCGTTGAATTTAATCCTATTCTATTTTAAATTGAATTATTAATTATAATAAATACTTCCCGAGGGCTGTTGAAATTGTGGCTGAATCCTTCCTCCTTGATGCAAGCATAACTATGGTGGAACTTTTCAATGCCAACCCACATCATATCATAAACTCAATTGCAATAGCTGCACATTTTACCACTTTGTATGTGCTAAAGATAGAGAGTGAGTTGTGTGATGATTTTAATAAAGTTAGTCCTTTCATTTATAATTTGAATGTAGTTTTCATACTGCAGAATTATAGCTCTATATCGTACTCCCACTCGTAGAACGAAAATTTCCCATTCATTGTCATATCGAATCACTGCTAGCACGCAAAGCTCTACCACCTACCACTATATTTTCGCCAGCAATTGTTTTAAAAGAGTGGTATTATCATCATCATCATCATGAAAACATCCGTCATCGCCGCCCAATTGAATTTACTTTGAATATCCTTGAAAAACTACCCTCGAGAGTTTTATACGTGGTGTGGGTGGGCGTACTAATTCTCTTTTCTGATTCTCTCTATGCAGGATTCATTTGCATTTATGCATGCATAACAGACCGTGTGATATTCAATTATATACTCGTACCCATCTCTCTCGGCTATTTCATTCAATTCATATAGAGTATATACTGGTAACGAACGCTATGCACTCTTTGTCTACTACTGTACATCATTGCATTATCCTCAGTTTGTCCTTGATTAGTTTAAAAAAAAAAATAAAATGAAATTTCCCGATGATTTCAATGTCAAGAGCAACAGGATTCAGGCGCGCAACAAGGACCGAGGCGAACGAGACGATGTGCACATTAAAGTTATTTGCCGAAGTTCGTCTTGTTGTTGTTCTATTGTGACGACAAGGGAGCGGGATCTACACGTTATGCATTCTAATTCAAAAGGTCTTAAGTTTTAATCATGGTGGATTTAATGTTAATTAAAAGAACAAAAAAGAAAATTGGTTTTTAATTAAGGGGGAACATTGTAATTGGAAAAGTCCTAGTCTCTGCTGCCTGTGGGCAATGGGAAAATAGTTCCGTTTCCGCCAGATGAACTTTAACCATATCGGTTTTCACAATCTGACCCTCTCAAGCTGGAAGGAACAGTTTTTAGATAAAGGGGTTGTGATGGTGATTTTATCTTCCCTCCCCGCCCCCTTCACCACCTCTTGGGTGAGATTCAACAATGCATCCTGCGATACAATTTCTACGCCCACACTATGAAGACCGCGCGCTATGAAGACAAGGTGTAGGTCGAGGCGAAATGTATTGTGACTGGATCTTTCTTCTACTTTTCTTTATGCTCCTGTAATCTCTCTTGGGACATGATTGGATCGGCACTGGATATTAAGTAGAACTCAGTAAGTATGCTTTTCTAAGCGGGCAGCTATATCTCCTGTGGTGCTATGTTCAATGTAAACTCCAAGGGAATCGGATAGTAGCTACTGTTATCGGATAGTAAAGTGGCTGTCAAGGTGCTATTGGCATCTATTTATCGTTAATAATCGAAATTTGTGAAAAGGAATCATTTTTTGACTAAGAAGTATATTTAGTAGGGTCACTCGAGTAGTACGTTAACAAGGCGATTTTAAAAACTCCCATAGTCCCAAATGCCTTAGACAATGGCTTCTTGTGGTTTTGCCAATGGCTGGTGGTTTTGCTCAGCTCGAGAATAATCAAGGGTGGTGGAGCGAGAGAGTTGGTCAGCAAGATGGTAACAAAATACGTCAACAGCCTCCTCCATGTTTTTTTTTTAAACCACGCTTAGAAGTAACCCTTTATACTATCAGTCCGTCATGTCATTCAGGTGATGGTGCCATGTTTAGTAGTAAGCTTGGTTTGAAGAATAGAGAGGAGAATAGAAAAGGTTAGAGGGGGTCTGGAGGGTGTAGAACAAAATGACGATGAACATCACGTTTGAACTCTAAGATGTTGTACGAGTTGGGAAATATTGACTGTGGAAGATTATTCCACAGTCGAGTTGTTTTATTTATAAATGAATTTCTACATCGTACTGTGCGCCTACTTGGGGGCTGTAGGGTATGTGGGTGAGCCGAGCAGAGCTAGTCTTGTGTTACGGAAAAAATATTGACGTACAGGCAGGAGGTCCTGAATTTCAATGGAACAGTCGCTGTGATAATAGCGATAAAGTATGGAGAGGTTGTGTTACATTTCTACGGTGGCTTAAGGTGTCTATGGAGGCGCGAAAGGGGTCCAATGAGTTTGAGGGCACGATTTTGCACCTTGTCGAGGCAAGCCAAGGTGGTTTTTGGGGCACCTGCCCAGATATACGAGTTTTATTCAAGGCGGGGCTGAATGTAGGATTTGTAGATTGTAGCCAAGGCGGCTGGCTGGAGGAGGAACTTGAATCTCTTGAGAAATCCATGGTATTGGGAGGCTTGTTTGGTGATTTGGAATATGTGAACATTCCATCGCAGATCTTCCGTTAAAGTTACCCCTAGGATGTTGAGAGTTGAGTCAGCCGCTAGATTCTTGTGCCGGTATTCGGACCCAGGACCTCTGGGATGGTAGACAGGCACCTTACCCCCAGCCTACCTAGGCCCCCACTTGCTCTTGCTTCCATAAAGGTTGTCCGCCCCTGGTCTAGCTAGGTGCCTGTTTTTATAAACAATTACAACAGTGTAATCCCATGTTTGCTTAGTAGAATAATTACCACAGAGCTACTAAAATATAGTTTAGGGGGTGTCTGGTTAGTGGAGGAATATTGTTCTTCATAAAGAATATGGGAATCGATCTTCAAGCTGAAAATTCATTAAGCAAACCATCCAAAAAATGTTAATCCTAATCCTATATCATATGATTGGACAGAAGAATGTCTACATACACAAAAGCTGGCATCGATTATATCTTTTTGGGCCTCACACACAATACAAAACGAAAAAAAAATATGGTTACCAACCAGGATGTAAAATTTGCCACTGAGAACGGACCCCACACCCCCGGCTGCGAGGCGAGACACACACACACACACCCCTATACTTTCTCACTCATTCTATCTGCCACCTGTGCCAGTTTTTCTCCAGCACAGGATCAACCTTTCGTGTGGCACTCGCAAAAATAAAAATAAATAAAAATAATCAAAAAAATTCACTACAAAAATGATGAAAATTTTTTCGCATGAATGTTTTTCAATTTGCTACCTTCAAGGGATTCCCTTTCACAGAGCCGAGCCGAGCCGAGAGCCGCCTTGGTCCTAGGATACTAGCCCCGAAATGTCATGGGCTTGTACTTGGCTGGCCTGGGTGGCGGTTTGGGGGCGCGCAAACAGAGCAGCAGCTGGGCGGGTGGCTCTCCTTCGGGGTGGATATGTAGGATGTGTTTTGTATATATT
This sequence comes from Thereva unica, assembly GCA_949987705.1. Taxonomy (NCBI): domain Eukaryota; kingdom Metazoa; phylum Arthropoda; class Insecta; order Diptera; family Therevidae; genus Thereva; species Thereva unica. The sequence goes on from OX465286.1 coordinate 5,030,046, forward strand.
ATGGATGGGTTGACGTTAAGGGCTTTGAATGGAATTCCTTTAACCTTAGTCCTATATACACATGTTCCTTATACAGACATATATATGTATATCGTTGATGGTCCACTGTTCTGGCTGCGTATAGCCCATAAGGATGTACGCCTTTTGTGAACTGTGTATAACCCACTGAATGTGGATGCTGTGTATTTTCACCACCCAACCACCCCCGCAAGAGGGCCAGCCACCGACCAAACAATGTGGTGGAGCAAAATTCCACGTCATGATAAGGGCGAGGGATTAGACTTCCATGCATCTTTTTATTTCAGTTCTTCTGCGGCTTGTTTGTTTGTTTGTTTGCTTTTTTGTTTCGTTGTCGTCTGTTCTCTCAAGGTGAAGCAAGGATAAGTGAAATTTTGTGTGCCCCCAAACACAGAAAGGAGCACAACAAAAAAAGGGGTATAAGAAATTTTTGCGGTGAAAGCTCTTTTCTTGTTGCTTGCCTGCACCCCTCTGTATGTATGTATATAAGAACTAAAGGACTTTTTAATTCCAGAAATTCACACAAAATAAAAGGATATGCGATATTAACACAATCCCACACCTTCGGAAACGTGTGCCTATGGCTAATAAAGTGCACATATCCTGCCAAAAATGTTCGAAAGGTTATTTTCGGGGGAGAACGGGGTTCTGTGATTGTACACATATATCCGCCTCCTGCAAATCCTGTGTCGCCGCCGAGCCAGGAACATCCTCATTTCAAGTAAACGAAAATCGGGAAAAACAGAATTAAATTTTTCCAACATGGAGAAAATGAAGACTTACGTTTTCTTTTTTTTTTGATAAGATGTGTTTTATTCCACATGAATGACAACAATTTTAATAACATCTTCGAAGCGGACACAGAATACGCAGGGAAGGGGGTGGAAGTGGATGGAAGCTAAAGGGAAGGAAATGTGACAGAAAAATATATAAAGACCTTAATGCACATTACACACTTACAAGAAAAGAGGAGCAGAAACAGCAGGTGGAGTCTTTTTATGTGGCTTAGTTTGTGCAAATGGCACTGGGGGTATTTTCTTATCTTTCAATTTCATTTCAAAGCTAAGTGCCTTTTATACACTTTTTTTTAAATGATACAGTCCCAACCGTCCAGCCTTTGTAGCCTAGAGATTAAGTAAGACCTTCTACTACCACCGCAGAGGTTTGTGATTCGAAGAAATTCAGTGATTTGTTTTTTCTTTTTGTTTTCTGATACCTCAATATAACTCTGCATCTTTCTTGTCTTCCCTCTTTACCAAAAAAAAATCCCTGCTCTTTTCCCTACCATCGCCTATGAGCTAAAGATACGTAACAGAGACGTAAGTGGGCATAGCGCGCAGTTTTTACTTTACAATAATTTGTATCAATATTTTATGGAAAAGAAGAGCAACTTACCACTATCATCTCAGATGTTTCGAGGACGAAACACTCGCTGGGTCTTCTAACACTTCCCCCATTTCTTTTACCAAAACTGAAATTAATAAAAAACACAAAAACAAAATTAATCACAAATAAAAAAATATATAGATTCAATTATTAAAATATCAAAAAGTTTACAATATATATAAAATTGTTTCTGAAGTCTGTCAGCGGGGCACAAAACAGTTCTTTGAACGCTAAGATCAAAGGTTAGACATTAACCTCGATTAAGACGTAGGGGAGGACCAGCTTCAGAATATATCCGACTAAATTCGGAGATTGACAAGTGCCCTAGTGCCGCCACACTCGATTAAAGATCGAAAGTGACCTAAATTCGCTGGGTTTTATAGGAGCTATAAAGAAGCAAGGTAAAAAGGCTATAAATGGTCATCGACAAAGGCATAGCCGAGCAGTTTAAGCAGGTCGAAGGTGAATTTCTGGGTGGAATTCAGACAATGACAAGTGCTACAACACCAAATTTAGGTCACTTTCGACTTTCTAGCTTGAGGGACTAAATTGCTTGAAGCGCTAGAAAGTCGAAAGTGGCCTAATTTGCTTGAGGCACTAGAAAGTGTAAAGTGACCTAAATTTGACCTAAATTTTGATAAGGAATCAAAAGAAGCGAAGATAAAGATTACAACTGACTATAGCTAATAGTAAAGCCTAGCCCTGCAGGAATTGAGTCAAATCCACTCAAAGAAGGGTCTCATAGCGCTTCGAAACGCCCAGTATCTACTAGGCGTTAAGGTAACGCCTGCGGATTGAAACCTAGGGTTTTCTATGAGCATAATTTTTCAAATTAAACAAAAAAACTAAAAAAAAATCGAATCAAATCGTATAAAATCGGTCAAAATCGGATCAAATTAGTACAACTCGGACCAAATCGGAACAAATCGGTGAAAATCGAATCAAATCAAACCAAATCCAACATATAACAACACCATATATCTTACCCCTGCTGCGGTGATAGCTGTGTTAAATTTTTCCTCAATGTACTTTCATCACTCAACGACTTATCCCGTCTCAATTGCCAATATCTTTCCGACAATTGCTCCTCCTGCACTGAATATCTAGCAAACTGTACCGGGCTAGTTAACGCCGAGCTATTTGTTGTATACGCTGACATTTTCCGATATCTTCCACCACCAAAGCTGGTATCACCAATATTCGGTGATGTTGATTTACGATTGCGACGAAAACGATTTGGATGGCATTCACCGCGCGTTGAATGAAATGAATTCCAACGTTTCATAACATCACCAGATCCGCTGCCGCTACTACCACCGCCGCCTGATGTTGATGATGATGCTTTTGTAATTGTTGTTGCTGCTGCTGCAGCAGCTGGTGTTGTTGCTGCTGTTGATGATGCTGATGATGATGATGGCCGTCTACGTGGCATACGAAATGTTTGTTTTGTATGCTGCTTATGAGATGATCCGCATTGTTCAGTATCATCATCGCTTTGATGATTTCGACCAGTTGATAATATTGCTGATGACCACTTGTTGCCACCGAAACAGCTACCAAATGCTGTACCATGTGATGAGTGCGGTGTTGTTGATTGCACTGATGTTATTGATGCTGGCGATAGTGGTGGGATATGATGATGACTGTTGCGGTTATTTGTTGTGCCAGAAAGTAAATCATCGAATGATGATTCAGATCCTTGGGAATGATGACGGCGTCTTACTGGTATAATTTTATGTTTCAACATGATTTTTGTGCTTGTCGTATATATTTTTTTGATGAAATAGTAGAATATGATTTTTCTTAATCAGAAATTGTACATCAATATATAGATACAGGACAAATTGATAAGATTTTCTTCATAGTAATATGATTCTTATCTTTTTGTTGGTTGGTGTATGTTTTATTCACACAAAAACCCTCAACCTTTTTTTATATCATCATCATCGTACATTGTTGAGTTGCGAGAAGGCTGGTTAAACCATATCGGATTTATAGAGATGGATATTCTATTATCCTGAACAGAGTATCTCTTTTTTATAATAATGTAAATATATTTTTTATACATACATACAATACCAGCCAGGACAATGATAATATATTATGGACGTTAGAACGATTTTGATTGACATATTTCAAATGAAATTTCTTCTCTCGGGTAGTCTTTTCTCTTTTCTCTATTTGTTTGCCGACACACAATTTTTATTATTATTATTATTATTCACAAACCCCGGTTTTTTTGGACATGCATACATATATAATATATATATAGAGAGATTCATCAGTTTAATAACAAACAACAAGAACAAGACACAGGATCAGAAGGAATTGAATTCAATTTAGAGGCGGTTGGTATGTTTTTTTTTTTTTGGTTTAGTCGGCTTCTTCACAAGTTCGTTAATAGTTAATAACAATGATAATATTTTAGATTATTATTATAAGCACAAACGAAATTCTTTTCTAATATATATGTATATATTTTTTTTTAAAGAAAAACGGAAATAATAAAATTTGGACCAAAGTCACAGCCGCGTCCAAAGTCAGTTGGACCAAAGTCTCACAGCACCACACCAATTTAAATTAACTGAGAACTAACTAAACTTGGTTTTCGTTATATATAATTTTATAATTAATTTTAGTATTTGATAATAATATTTAGAAATACTGTTATTTTAACGAAGATTGATAAGAATGATGATGAAACGAACCGTACTGTTCGGCAGTGTATCATCAATTGAAACCGTTTCGACAGCGTTCAAACTATTAATATCTATGCACTTTTCTCTTAAATATATATAACGTATATATATATTGTTGTTGTTTTTTTATCCGTTATCGTTGCTGGTGTTGTTGTTGTTGTTATTGTTGTATCTTTGCACTGATATATATCGATGCTACCAACTCTGCTTGCTTACTATCCAAGCTGATGATAACGAATGAAGAATAAAATTTTGTACTCTATCACTTCACTCTTTTATACCGAGAACTTTCGCTAGGACATATGTATATATATTTGCTACCAACATATATTTCTGTATAACATATATATATATATTTCAACAACAACGATTCAACCAACAAACAAATAAACGAAAAATTAAAAAAATCCGGAGGGAATCGCTGTTCGCGTGTGATTTCCTTGAAAATTCTAAGCTTTCTGAATTATATGAAGGTTGGTGAATTTTTTTTATACACCAATAGAGGTGAACATTATATTTCCTTTTTATCTCGTCCTCTCATGTTGATGTTGTTGAAAAACTGTGACTTGGAGAAAAGACAACAACAAAAAAAATATAAGACATCTCTCGGCTCTTCATCACCAACCAAAAAAAACCCAAAAAAAAAACAAGGAAAATCCGAAGAAGCTTTTCCCTTTTTACCGTCTTCTATATTCAGATGAAGGCGTTCGTTCATCATCAAACACATTCAAGAGAGAGTTGAATTCTCATAACACTCTCTCTCTCTCTCTGAGTCAGTCTGGGTGGGTTAGAGAGCGCAGTTGAACTTTTCAGTGAAGTACTGCTCTTTAGTACGTATTTAAAAAGAAAAAACCATACTCAAAAGGGGGGAAAGAGAGAGGGGAAAGTGCTTGGTGTATATATACCAATATATAAAAGTCCTACAGGATATTATTCATTTTAAAAAAAATGAATAAAAGACAGACCAACAGCGTAACCTAGCGAGAAAAAATAACATCACTTTTATCTATCTATATCATATCAGCATTTCAAGTTGTAGAAACTTCAACAATTTCAACAACACCACCAACATACAAAAAAAGAGGGGATAAGCTATAACATTTTCAAAAACCCCACTCTACCCCCAGCAGCAGCAGCATCCCTTCTTCTTAATACTTCATCAACCATCCAACTTCGTCATATTCATCCCCATCGCTGCCTTTTCTAAGAACAAAAAAATAAAACCTCCAAGATCAAAAAGGGTGTTCTATTCATAGAGAAGGCGAGAACCCAAATATAAGAGAGTGCGAGAAAGACAGAGACAGAGAGAGAGATAGAGCAAAAAAAGGATATACACGAGTGGTCCCACTATGGGTTCCAGAGCATGGTCTTTTTTTTATTTTACAATAGAGCCTCTATTTTGTGCTCTATAGATGCTGTTATGGTTGTTGCTATACAGCGGCGTTGGGGATGCTCTGCAGCTGGATGAGAAGATTTTATCTCTTTTTATAGCTGAGAAACGGAAAAGAGCACAAAATACGTGTGAGGAGGACACGGGCGAAGACCAGGCGGCTGGGGAGATACAGGGTGGATTTTGGGGTGGGGGTGGTAGGATACATATAGTGGATGATGGCAGAGCAAAGAGAGTGCGCGCTTCTATACTATACTCCTACAACAACGAACGACGGGGCAGAGCGGAGCTTTTAGGATGAAACACCTAATAATATAATAATAATGTTTTTTTTTCATCTGGAGTTAATAAAGAATGTGCTTTCCTAGAAGCTCTAGGCATGCGTGCTGCTAAAATTTTATGTATATCCCCACAATGAGCCAAAATCTCAACCTTCATATAACCCACCATCGTCATTATAATCATCATTCTGATCGCATCATCATCATTAGAGAATATATACAATGTGGACCACCTTAGCTAACAACAAAAATTTTTTTTCTCTCTTAAATAAAACAAAAAATAAAAGTGCTCTTCTATAAAATAATAAAAAAAGCTACAGGCGGCAACTACTTTTGCACATGTATAAAAATGGACACAAAAGGATGATACTCCTCTCATAAATCTAAGCTTGGTTTTTTCATATAAAAACAAAAAAAAACATCCAAGAGAATCTTTAAAGGAAATTTAAGGATCCTTCTTTTATGGTAGAGTACCACGGAAAAAGGGACTTGATACTTGTACATTTTTCATCTTATTCAAGAGAAAGGAAGACGAAAAAACAAATAGAATCTCACAATTTTTATATATACATATATATATATATATATATAAAATTTTTGAGAAAGAGAGAAATGAACAATCTTTTTATCAAAAATTCCTCCCCCGCGCAAATTCTCAACTTTACCAAACAAACAAACAACAACAATAACAAAAAGAAAACGGAAATAAGGAGTGGGCGGGGGGGGGGGGGGTGGAAGTTGAGGGACAAAAAGGGACACTTTTCTTTTTAGGTTCCTTTTTCATTTCATTTTATACACAGGGATTTTCCTTTCAGAGGAGGTTGATCCTTGTTTGTTTTTTTTATTATCTTTATTGTTATTATGTTATGTTATATATATATATGTATGTATGTATACGTATATATGTACACCTCTCGCTTTTAATCCCTTTTCATTAAGGAGAAAATGGATATATGTATAGATATATAAAAATAACATAACAGATTATATTTCATTAAAGAAACTTGATGAAAGTTTTCCTTTTTTTTAGGTCTTTTAGGTCATGATAATAAATAAGTTTTATTCGAAGCTTTATACCCTTTCCTTTTTGTATTTTTTATTTTTTTTTAACTTTTTTACCTGTGAGAATTCTTTAAATACCTTTATACAGAGGGTCTTTCAACAAGTGTGGTGTCATTTTAAATTTTTTTTCACGCAATAGGCTTTATTGTTTCATAAGTTGTTGTTGTGTGAAGCAGGTGGCGTTGTGTTCTGTTCTGTTCTGAGAAAAAAACGTCGTGAACTCAAATTTATATAGCTGCAGTTAAGTCCGTTGAACTAAAGTGTTAGTAGGATGTATAGAGGTAGGCTTTAATTTATCTTTTAACCACAGAATACAAGAAGAAAGTCGCTTCAAGTCCAAGAGCCCTTTTCCGCATGTTCTGGTTTCGTACCCCTACCTAAGGATCTTGTATTAAGGCGACATCTAGATTTTCTTCCGTTTAAAAAAAAATCTATAGCTGGTTATCTGTAGTTTGTGTTGAAGTGTTTGAGGTTGATTTGCATGATCTCAAGCATCCGGGAGCAATATTTAACGATTTCTTCAGATTAAGACGAAGAGGAGGACAAACTTCAAAATATATCTAGCTAAATTCGGAGATTGACGAGTGTCCTAGGGCCGCCACACTTGCCTCAGAGCCCGAAAGTGGCCTAAATTTAAAGATTAAAAGGCTATAAAGGGTCACTGACAGAAGGTGAATTTTTGCCTGGAGTGGCAAGTGCTACAACACCAACTTTAGGTCACTTTCGACTTTCTCGGCGTGGAGGGCGAGCTTCAGAATATATCTGCCTAAATTCGGAGATTGGCGAGTGCCCTAGGGTCGCCACACTTGCCTCAAAGCCCGAAAGTGACCTAAATGTAAGATTAAAAGGCTATAAAGGGTCATTGACAGAAGCAAAGCCTAGCAGTTTGAGCAGGGGTCAAAGGTGAATTTCTGGGTGGAGTGGCAAGTGCTACAACACCAAATTTAGGTCACTTTCGACCTTCTAGACGTGGAAGAGGACGAACTTCAGAATATATTTGCATATATTCGGAGAAATTCGGAAAATTTTAAGTCTGGCTTTTTCTTTTCATGTGACATTGTCAAGCTGAGGAGTCACCCTTTGTAACACTAGTCCGTCATGTCGTTCAAATCATGGTGCAATGTCGAGTAGTAAGCTTGATCTGAAGGATAGAAGAGATTTACATGATTTTATTCTCCTCCAATATCGCGTTGATAAGGAGACAGTAAGAAATACTATTCTTGAGGAGTTCTTCTGCTTGAAACCGTATCGTTTTGAGCCTTGACGCATTGGACAGTTTAACCTTAAGCAACCAAATACGGGCTCTGGGTCTCCTACGAAATATCCGCAGCCGGGATGAGCTTAGTTATCTTAGTGACGCATTCGCCAAAGAAGTCCTTTGAGGGCTTTGCATCTAATCCACTTAAAGTATGCAGGTCTCGAGGCTAATTCGCCTCCCAAAGCCCTTTAGTTAAATCAGAGCCACTTGCATGGCGATCTATGATCACCTCGCTTAGCAACTTTTTTGGTCCAGCTGTGATCTGCCTGCCGCTGCTGTACCTGCTGTGGTAGTTTTTTTGCTTTGGGGAACGCTGACAAATTTAGGCCTTTTGGGCCTATTGCTCAATCTTTTCTTTGGCAGAGGATCGAGGTCTTTTCTGCCCCTACCGCAACTCAGGGTACTGTTGAGTTGAGAAATACCCCGAATTCAATCTGATTCGGAGAATATGAGGTGTATAGCTGGAGATCGTCAGCATACAAATGAAAAGAACAGCAAAGGATTATAGAGGGAAGGTCATTAATATACAATGAGAAGAGTAAAGGGCGAACAACTGAGTCTTGTGGGACTCCCAAAGGCGCGTGAAGGAGAGCGGATATAGTGCTGCTATGGCGAACACATTGAACCCTGAATAAGAAGGGAAGAGATAACCGAGTAGCAGAAGAAGAAAAGTTCTACAGCTGACAAAGTTTGGAAAATAGAAGCCAGTGCACCACAGAATCGAATGCCTTAGAGAAATCAAGAAGAACTAATATCGCAGTCACCCTGTCGAGCACAGAACCGATCACCCATGCTACCCATACCAAAATAAAAAAGGTTAGACTCAATTAAAACTTACTTCTTTCATATATGTATATCTCCCTCTTCCATTCTCAAATGACATTGTTTAAACATTGCCCGAGAAATGCCCTACATTCTTTTTTAAACGATCAAAACAACAAATTACACACAAACAACTGTGTGTGGAATAAAATATGTATTTATAATTTATGGAACTGCCTTTTCTCATTTACGCTGAATATTAAAAGAAAATGCTGTAATCGTCGACCATTTTTGCGCGCAGTGTCCATTAACCACCTTTACCTTACAGCAACAACAACAGCAACGAAACCACTAGTAGCTCTCTCAATGGTGTGGTAATATATGCCTTGTCCATCTTTTGCTGGCTTTTGCTATCTCACCTTGGTGGTGCGCGCGCCTCTTAAGAATATCTTGTGTTGAAGAATAAACCAAGCACGAAAAAAACATTCTCTCACGTTCTTTAAATTGAAACCGGTTAATATGGATGGGCTAGTTGATATTCCATTTTCCAGTTTTGTTGTGTTGCTTTTCATTTCTGGGCGATTTTCTGGTGTATATTTTATGCATTTATAACGACGATTAACGTACGGTAGGTTAGGCACTTCACAAAACGGTTCACACAACATTTATGACCTTGTTCTTCATCTTAAGGTGGTTTTTAACAATTTTTTTTGCTTTTGCGTTTAACAGAGAAATATATTTTGAAAGAGTTGAGAGAGAGAGATAGAAGAAGCAATTCATGTAATCGATGGACATGGGTTATTTTACTATATAGTAGACGAAATCTTAGTGGAAGCAAGTATTTTCTTTTTAGTTTTTTTTTTGTTCAAGTTACAAGACTATGAGAAAATTCGCCTACAACATCCCTTAGTCGAAATCTTTTAATATATCTCTGGGGTAACATGAAACTGCTTGCCTTAGACATGTATGTTTCTATACAGAACAGACATCCAAGACTACGACTCTATCTCATGCTACAAAATAAGGAAAAGTTTTTTTTGAAACTCTCATCCTCTGTATCTCTCTCAGAGTGAAAATAAAACATGGCCTTCCAACGGGCAAACACCGGCCACTTGCGTTTTTAAGGGGCATATGATGGCCGTACAGTTTTTAACCATATTTAATGGGAGCACATGCGATCTCACGACGGCCAAACTTCACCAGCCAAGTACTGAGCTATACAAACGGGCATAGGACGGCAAATTTGATCCAAGAAAAGAATCTGCACCAAATGTATTGTTGTGAATATATTTTATGGAAGCACGATCATTTTCGTTATGTACAATGGTCCTTTCGATTTATCCTACTTAAAGTTGATCGATGCACAAGAGAAACGAACTCCCCAGTCGTCGGTTTGTTAAACTTGAAGTGTGTGGCGCGTGTTGATTTATATTTTAGTGGGAAATGCGCGTGGTGTATGTGCGTGTATCACGGCCTACGCTGTATGTATCTGGTGTATATATCTGGTGTAATCCTGTCACATGGCAAAAGACTATGTTTCAATCACGGCCGGTGTTCGCCCGTTGAAGGGCCAATCGTTGCCTGGCCATTACTCAATGTTAAGGGGAATGTTTATATAATTGCTGCATATTTGCAAGAAGGTAAACAAGAAGGTGGAGAGTATACACCAACAAGATTTATTATAAATTCTCTTCATACACTAAGAAACCTACACAAAAAAACTGAAAACTTTTCCGTCGCATAATTTTAGTAAAATAAAAAAAAATACAAACAAATTTTCAAAAACTCCACAATTACTGCATATCCCCTCCCCCACACACACCAACAAAACCATTCATTCATTTTCATCATCTCAGCTTTCCATCAATTGAAAAAAAAAATAAATAAAAAAAAATTTTCATCACAATCAAAAAAACAAAAAAAAAACGGAAACGACTTTCCCTTCATTTCCCTTTAGTTTGAGTCTTCTCTTCCTCCTTCGCCCCTGCCTCCACTATTCCAAATTCCATCCCTCTTTCATCTTCTTCTTCTCTGATTTGCAATGCGTATGCGTGAGTATCTTTTTTTGCTGCTACTCGATTTCCACACAGGTAATTACACAGGTAAAAGCCACAAAATCATTCAGCTAGAGCAAATTGCACTTTTAAAAAAATTGGAGCAATGTGTTCACCATCACAGTTCTCCCCGTTCTTCTCCTCTCTTTTTCCACTTCGAGAGTTTAAAATTGTTTTTTTTTTTCAATTATTTGTTTTCTATTTACATTGTTTAGCAGAAAATTTAGAAAGAGAGAGAAAAAATGTGGAGTTTCTATTTGGAGTTTTTAAAATCTCTTCTCTAAAGTGGAGATTTGAGACTTCAAAGACCACATATCATCCATCCTTTTAGGAGAGTCGCAAGATCACACATTGGGTTGGACGACAAAGTACAACAACATCAATTAATGCCATCGGAGTATATTTGGGTGTGAGAAACTTATTCAACGGTCTAAAAGACTGTGGGCTATCGATCTTGGTACTTCCAAAAAATTAAGGAGTACCTAAAATTGACATGTACTGATGTACACTATGTCTTTACCAATAATACTAGAAGAAGACAGTCACAAGTCTCACAACAGATAAGATAGAAGACATTAATGGAAGAGGTTAAAGCCCCCCACTACCATTCCAGAGGTGCAAGGTTCGATTCCACTACGTGGCAAGATCCTTCGTCATGATCCTCGTTCCCTGTACGATCGCAGTTAGAGATCGTTTTCAGTCGATGGAATAAAGATGCGTGTTCTGACGTTTGCAGTTCTTTCACTATTCGTCCTTCAATATTTGCGGTTATTCAATTCTCTTCTACGCATCGCTAGTGTGATCTACGGATCACTGATGTCAGTGTTTAACAGGACCGTGCACCTGCTCCCTCCCTAGCTTCAAACACCTAGCCTCGTGCAGTGCCGTACCACAAGACCGATCCAAACGGCTTGATTCCAATTCAACATTAAGGGCCAACCACTCAAGATCGATCTGCCCAGTCAGTCTATTTCAGTTGCCTGTGCCGCCATTCCGGGTTTTCTGGATTTGGATAGTTTTTGGAACAATTAAATAGTTCAACTCAGGCTCAAAGCCACGAGTCTATATGAATTTTCCTCACATACGTTGAGCTTTTGGCTTCACCCAATTGTACTAATAGATCGCTTGCGTATGGGGTTCTTTAAATTGGGGAAATCCGGGGCTGGGATCATCAAACCCCTGCAGTCATACAAGGGTTGCCACAACTAAAGACTACCTTTTCTCTAGATTGGTTTTTGAGGAACGACTTCGCCGTTGAAATACAGCCAAGAGTGAAAAACGGAGTTGTCCTGAAGAATTTTGATATATGGATATACGAGGGATGTTTGCTGAAGCTAGATAGGCTCCTTCTAACAAGCCTATAACGTAATTTTCGTCTGCGAAGGAGAAAGTCAAGCTGGGAGTCTCTTTCTCTGGCTTTGCTACCAGCCCAATAGGTGAGCTCAAAAAGTTACTTTACTGCCTACCACGCATACATACGTAACCGAGTCTCTAGGACGACTTGATCTATACTCGCCAAAATGCTCTGGCATCAAAACGATACGTCTAATTAGATCTCCGCCTACACTGGAGACAGTAGTCCTATCCTACAATGTACCTATCTGCTCCAACTCCAGGGTCGCTAGGAGTATTTTTCTGCGCTCTGTTGTTAGCACTGCCACAGGCTCCCTGGCGCTTGCTATAGATGCGGGGGTCGGATTCGGAATAAAGCCAGATGGTGCGAAGCTTCGTCGTCTAATGGCCCCATGGACAAGGTGACGGCATTACTGCAGTCCTCGTTATCACCAAGCGTTGGGGGGTGCCATTTCAGACCCTTTGGTCTAACGTGAGTCAGATAAAAATACCCTCTTCTACCAGAGTGATGTGAAGGGCACTCTTGCTCTTAGTGCAGGACACGTTAGTCCTCACCCATTCTGCTGCGTCAAAGTTTGAACAGACTAACAGCAGCCGGTCTCTTTGGAAGCTCCCCTCGAAAGACGGGTTGAATTCGCCGCCTGCTTTTTCTGTGCCAATTGCGCAGGTGCCAGGTGGCTGTTAGTCAAGTCTGTCTAGATGTTGTGTTTGTAGGTAGATTTTTGGACTGCTAATCCTTTTTTGTACCTTAGGTTCTGGTGAGTTTTGTGGTGTGTTAATCACTGCTTCAGTTCAATTTCACTTCGATTTTTAATGCCAATGTCAACGATTAGTGGTTTGATCTAAGCGGAAAATGAATAAAGGTCTTCATTCACATACAGGCCGCCGGCAGGGCGTGGCCTGAAGTTTTCTTGCCTTGGGGCCAAGTACTACCATGAACTCCACCGGCCGTCAACTGAATGGGGCCTGAAGTCCAAGAAAACTGACAAAAATCTTTGAGTGTGTGGGCATTTATAGTCAGTCCTTGCCTGAGGACCTTGCCTGAGGATCTGAACTTTCTATTCAGTCTGAAAATGAACGTTGAGGTCATGAACATTTTCACACTTGAATTCACAACATGCTACGCTAAATTGTCGTCTTCGCCTGTATATTTAGGGAATTATGAGGTCATCTGCAGTCTACGGCCTGTCAGGCGAATGCCTCAAGTAGTGTAGTGTTTTAATCGAGCTAACAGAACATCCCATTTTAAGATCGCTGAAAATAGTACGTCTTATGCACAGTGACGGTTCGTCAGACAGAGATCTAGTCAAGCTAACCCCTTTCTACCACTTTTGTATAGGTGTCATAAATGAATGCAGTTCAACGTTTAACATAGATTATTTAATAATATTAAAGATTCGAATCTGTGTAGCTTTGTGTTAAGTCGATCTATAAGGAGAATGAAGGCGGGTTTTAAAGGAAGGCGATGTTTGTTTCACATTGTCTAGACTACCCTTACTGACTACCACACTTATATCTAAATCGATCGTTACTGAGAATCCACTTGAATAACAAACTATTTTCCAAATAAATTCGTGAAAAATCACACAGGGTGGTCCTGCTGCTGAGATTTACCACAAAATTCTTAGTATATGATTGTTTGATTGAAAAAAACATATCCCACAATCAAACATATCAGCATAATTCGAAACACGCGCTGTCTCATCATTCAATTGGGGCGTATATTAGAGCCAGTTGCCCCGTCTAGGTGGCATACCCTACCCACCATCAATTTCAAAATAAACAAACCACACAATATTGTTGCCTGCTGCCACCCCCATTAATTTCTGATTTCTATATAATGAAGATTAAGGGTGGAAAAATTATAGAATAGAGTGTGTGTGCTGATGAAGATTGCCACCAAAACAAACAATCGCTTTATTTATTTTAGTTTATTCACAATTTTTTGCGCTCTTGCTGTTTGGTCTTGTGTGCTTTTTATGGGGTGTCTGGCATATGGGAATAATGCGCTCTTCCTGGTTACTTTAAAATATAAATACTATATAAAAATTCACCCTCTTGAATTATGTTTGCAATGCTAATATAAAAAACGGCAGACGTTTTGCAGTGCGTTGTGTGTTTTAAAAAAAGTGAGAAGAGAGTTGAACAGATGTTCCGATGTTGATTTTAACTAAACAAAAACAGTTCAAACATCTTTAAATATTCTGAAAATCTGGCAAGCGATCGACACTGCTGCATAAAGCGACAAGATCGTTCAAATTATTATAAAAATCTTGTCCATTTGCTCTATGCCAATTAATAGATAATAAAGAGTGTCGTTTGTACGACAATCCATTACATAAGAGAGTTATATGGTTGTCCTATTGAGGAAAGGATCTTAGATATTTCAAAATGTCGATCGATAATGATCATAACTTCGTCAGTAAAGACTATCTCTATGTAAATTTATCGAGGATCTATTGATAGTTTTATGTTTTGCTTCGTTTCGAGCTATGGTTTATCTAGAACCTGGTCCAGTAATTTCTATAGAAAGATCTCATCGATCACAATCCACCATATAATGGCGACTTGATCCCACTGCTTTAAAGTCCTTGCCACGGGTACGTAAAGTTTGGAGACCACTGATCTACAAGAATTATCCGTATGACCTTTAAACAAATCGACCGATCATTATTGAATGATCTGCAGATCAAGAAATAGCGATTAATATCATTATAAACTGATCTTCACTTCCACGAATAATGAAGATCTCGATCGGATGTTTACCGATCGACAGTGGAAAGAGAATTGTTTCTGGAGAATTGTATCTAAACGTATTCATAACCTTATTTCTTGTTAATCTTAGTTTGTTTGGTCTACAGGAATAAACATTCTTTGGATGATGCCTTTTAGGAGTGTGTGTGTTTTTTATTTTTTCTCGAGAAGGAATGGATCTGAGTATTATTCTACTTGTTTTTTTTATTATAATTAAATTTTATCCGTAGGGGGTCGTCCATAAATTACGTGAGGTGATTTTTGAGATTTTTCGACCCCCTCCCCTCTCCGCCCTTGGTGAGATTTCGTGAGATTTGGCTCGACCCCCTCCCTCCCCCACTAATCTCACGTGAGATTTTTCAAATTTTAAAAAATCCAGTATTTACACTAAAAATACGTATTTACGGTCGTAACCACAGCAAAGCGAGCCTTTCCTTAGAATATAGAACTGCAGGAAAGGCCCTCGCTTTTAATATCCTTTTTTTGAAACCGTAGTGAAATCTGGGTTAGTTGGGTGTCACATTATATCTGATTTGTTTACATTAAGATGAATTGCCATCAGCTAATTAGAATTCGGAGTGAAAGGCGTGTAAAAAGCTCATCTGGGCGGAAGGGGGGGGGGCGGTGTTGGGAACAAGATTTTATTTGAGATAACTGATAATTTGGACTCGTTGCCCTCCTCTATTCCACTCGCTTTTCCGCTTGTAGTCGACACACAACTACCAGAACGTAAGCACTCACTCAACAAGCATGAAATTCGGCATGTGCCTTCTTGTAGTTCTCAATTCTAAGGGCCTTTTCGCGGATCAGTGTTACTTGGCTTGTATTCTGTAGTATCCTATGAGACGCGCGTTTAGCTAACCGGTGGAGGCTAAACAATTGACAACAAATTTTTGTGTATGATTCACCCATATATCTTAAGCCCCCAATTTACACACAGGTCGCCAGCAGGCCATGGCCTGAAAGTTTTCGCCTTGAGGCCAAGTATCACAGGCCAAGTACCACTATACACCCAATGGCCGCCAACTGTGTATGAGGCCTGCAGTTCAAGAAAGCTGATAAAACTAGCATTTATCGACAGTTCGGGCCTGACAGATCTGAACTTCAATTCACTCACAAGCCGTGAACTGACGGCAAGAATTCGCACCGTATCCACTCGGAACGAAAAGCAACAAGGTGCGAGCTAGTCGTGAAAACCATCCACACCTCCGCATTTGCGCTTGTTTGCGGGTGTTCACGGCGTGAGGCTGGAGCCACTTTGAAGCTTTCGTTGAGGCCATGAACATTTTTGCACTGAATTAATATAACCTGCGTCGTTTTCGCCTGTGTATCTGTAGGGGATCATGACTTCACCTGCATGCCATGGCCTGTCAGGCGGATACTTGGAGTATCATCCCTCAGTTAGACTGAGTCAAGCTTAGTCGTGCCGGCCGGCCTATAAGAGAATGGGGGTCTTTAGTAGAGAGAAACATGTTTTATTTAATGTAACCCAATGTTCTTGCAATTTTACCCTGTTTGTTTTTAAAAAAGTAATTTCGTGATATTTGCCGAGACCCCCTCTGCCCCATGTGAGATTTGGTGAGATTCTGCTCGACCCCCCCCCCCCCCCTAAACGCCTCACGTAATTAATGGACGACCCCTAGTCCGAACAAAACTAGTGGGATGTTGTGCCTAGAAACTAGCCACTAATTACGCTTTTTCATGGTATTCTTTCTAACACTTCAGACTGGATGACCATAAAAAATCAAGAAAATGATAATTCTACACTTTTAATTAAGTAAATGTTTAATGTTCTCCTGAGTATCATTATTAAATAATATAATTTAGTGATTGATTCAAAACATGTTGCACCGAAATAAAAAAAAAATATAGTTCACCATGGCGCGGCCGAGGATCGAACCTGGTTCCCCCCGGATAGGATTCCGGAGCCTTAGCCCTAGGCTACCGATTCAAATCATTTTCCACCGAAGTAAAAAAAATGCGCGGCCGAGGATCGAACCTGGTTCCCTGAGATAGGATTCCAGCGCCTTAGCTCTAGGCTACAGTATGTACTTTATTAGAAATATCTTTTTTGTCGCTAAATATACTTCCGGTTGGAATTTCCAGACCATTTTCTCAGTTTTAGGTCTCTTCATTAAGAGCTACAATTTGAGATATGACCCAAGTCTGTAGCGACAGTACTTTCAGGGAGAAGGAAGGTCACAGACGGACAGACAGACGGACAGAGCCTCAGTATAAGCCTTTTTTTTTTTTGAAAAAGCAAAAAAATTTATTTTCCCAATTTCCTTACACAAAAAAACTCCCATGAAATTTTTTTAACTAAGAACCCACCCCGTCTGCATTTCTTCTTCTTAAAGCTATAAAACACACATGTGTTGGCTATGCTATGATAAATATCTCATATTAATTTATCTTTCTTTTTTTATTTTATACAAAATGTTTCACGACATTTTTTTGCCCTATTCTCAAGTTCTTTCGCTTTGTAACTTCCTGTTTGCATTTATCAGCGGTTTTGTTGTTGATTTTTTGTTTTTATTTTTAACTTCTCTCTTCACATTTAAAATTAAAAAAAAAAAACTCGCGCTAAAAATTCTCGCTTTTTTTATTCTTTTATTTTTTTTTTCTGTTTGCATAAATAAACTTTGAACTTTTACCACCATCAGAGTCAAGTTAAGTCAGTGCTGGGGAGGGGAAAAAAGAAAGAAAGAAAGAAAAGGAGATTTTATGGTAATATGTATTTCTTAAAATTCACGGCGAATGTTATCACAAAAAAAAAACATATTAAGAAATTATGATGTTATATGGCGGCATAGCAATGAGAGAGAGAGATCATTATTACACTAACAGCGCATAAAACCAGCAGAGCATATATTGAGTGAAATCTGTTTTCTGTGGGAATTATTACTATTTCCTGTGTGTCTATAGAAATAGAAAATGCATGCTATTTTTTCTCCCTTCTTGCTGCTTGTAGTGCATAATATCATTATTGATTTATTTTTAATTTTACCTTTAAGTAAATTATTTGTTGCTAGTCTTGTAATTCTATAGGGGGCATATCCGCGACTTTGCTGGAGTATCTTATTACATTTTGTAATAGAAGCTCCCTCGTGCCTATGTTAATTCCGTTTTTTTTTCTTCTTATAAACATGAAAAGAAAATATTCATGTCATTTCTAAGTTTCATTCACCCGCAGAGGCCACGGCCTGACAGGCGGATGCCTCAAGTCCGAATCCGTGTAATTTGTGGTCTTAAAAAAACCATATTCGATCTCCTCCACTTACAACGTACACTTCATTTCACTTATCTAAATTGTCGTCTTCGCCTCGGAATCATGAATTCACCCGCAGAGACCACGGCCTAACAGGCGGTTGCCTCAAGTCCGAATCCGAGTAATTTGTGGTCTTAAAAAAACCATATTCGATCTCCTCCACTCACAACGTACATTTCATTTCACTTATCTAAATTGTCGTCTTCGCCTCGGAATCATGAATTCACCCGCAGAGACCACGGCCTAACAGGCGGTTGCCTCAAGTCCGAATCCGAGTAATTTGTGGTCTTAAAAAAACCATATTCGATCTCCTCCACTCACAACGTACATTTCATTTCACTTATCTAAATTGTCGTCTTAGCCTCGGAATCATGAATTCACCCGCAGAGACCACGGCCTGACAGGCGGTTGCCTCAAGTTCGTATCCCAGTAATTTGTGGTTTTCATCAGGCCGTGCCTGTCGGCGGCCTGTAACTAAATGATGGCCTTTAATCATTGTTATAACTCTGGTCTTAAACTGAGCTGTGCTTGCTAAGTTATCGGACCAGCAAAAGCGCGGTTATGTACCAGTACAATTTTAGCTATGACCTAATACACACCGCCAATACCTGCAGTCGCAGGAATGATCGATGCCAAGCATGGTTTTTGGGACAACATTTTCATAACGGATGAAGGGCTGGTGTCTGTGCCGACAGTCGAGTCGTCACGACACAAGTCGTTTGAGTTGCAGAAAGTACGACGTTGTCGAAGCACGACTTTCAATACAGGGGCCTAAACTCGACTTATTATTGCCAATCTAGGCTCCTGTGCCGAAGGTCGTAATTCCACTGAAACGTCACTTTCTTTAACTCAAACGTCTTGTCACAAAATACGACTCGATTTTCAGCATAGGGGCCGCTCATTTGGCACTCTCTGGCGGAGGCAATAAACAAAACTATTCTCATTTTCCGGATTTAATGGCACCAGACTTTTTCTGTTGGGTTATTTTAAAAATATAAATTGTCCCAGCAAGCCGAAGTCCGTTGATGAGCTCAAAGCTAACTTACGAGCCGTAATAGCTGCTTTAACGCCCGAAATGTTGGTCAATGTTATGCAGGATGCCCGAAAAAGAGCTGCTTTTTGCGTATCGAATATGGTGGTGGTCATTTAAACAACATAACATTCAAAAACTTATTGGAAATAAATGGTAACGAATAGCCTAACTAAATCTAGCTCATTTGTCAAAATTGTATAAAAAATGTCAAATTGGTTCAATGTTGAAATACCGAAGGTCTAGATGGCGCACCCGGTATTTAAAAAAAATTGTTGAAGACGACTTTCTAAAAACACGAATGAAACACGCCAAGAGCAATACCCCGACGATTCAACAGAGGAAGTTTGGCAGAAAATGGAATCGGAACGAGAAGCGTACTGGAATAACCGACCCATGGAAGAAGTGGCGTCGATGCACGAATACCGGACGCTGTACCAGACAATCCGGCGGTTAGGCGGCAAAACAAGAACATCAACAAACGACAACATCAAAAACTCGGATGAAACTTTCGTGACCTCTTCCCATGGGCGGCTGCAGCGGTGGAGAGAATCCTTCCATCAGCTGTACAACCACGATTCGTCACAAGGTGCAGACCCAAACTGTCGACTATCGAGCAGCTGACGAATCAGTTTCACGATACCGAACCCCGACAATTATCGTGGTAAAGACGGCAATAAAATCGCTGAAAAATGGAAAAGCGCCGGGAATAGATCAAGTAGTCGCCGAGGAGATCAAAGCCGGAGGTGATGTCTTATCACAACGACTCCATGTCCTCATAACACACATATGTCATTCGGATCAGGTCCCTTCGTCGTCCCAATTTTGAAGAAAGGCGACAGTCGGCAATGCAAGAGCTATCGCGGTATTAGCCTTCTTTCCATCGTCGGCAAAATATTTACGATAATCATAAAATCAAGGCTACAGAAACAGTGATAGCAAACGAGCTCGAAAGAACAAGCGACAATTAGACCACATCGAGGATACATTGATCAAATATTCGCTCTTCGTCAGCTAATGAAAGAAAGAATTCGTTTCGGCAGACGAACTGTCGTTTCGGCAGACGAACTGTCGTCGTTTTCGTCCATTTCTTTCGATTGCATCGATTGGAACAGATTGTGGAGAGCCTTGGAAGCCATTGAAAATCATCCAACTTCTCCAAGCGTCGTACGATGGCTCGCTCTCCCAGCAGTTTTCGTATTCGAGAAGTGACTTATCCGAGGTATTCCTGACATGGTGTCCGACAAGAAGATGTCGCTTCGCCACTTCTCTTCAACGTTGTGAACGGCGATGCAATTATGCGTGAAGCATTCGATGGACGACGCGGAGTTCGATACGACGACGCTACTCGGCCTGTTCATCTGGCCTAGAAATTTGATGTACAGAGGGTACAGAACAAATCCTGGTCCCTGTTGGGCTAGGTCTATGGAGTATGACTACAAAGTCAACTATCGACACTTGTGATGAAAACCTTGAAAAAACCCCTGCATCAGTTAACAATCAAGAAGAAGCAAGCGAAAATACAACAGGTCATACTATTGCAACGAATGATCGGACATTCATTTCAATACCCAGAAAACAACTCAGAATATCAACTATTATCGTGCAGCGCAGGCTTTAACTAGGTCATGATGGTTTTCTTCTATTTCACCTACAAAATTACTGTTGTATGCATTTATCTTTAATAGCAGCACAAACGTAGGTGGTGGCTTAAGTCTCACTCTCTTCAGGCTTTAGTAACACCCCCGCGCGTGCGCGCGCACTGAAACTATTTCAATTTATACAAAATAAACAAAAAAAATTCCAGAGAGAGAAATTTCGACAACAATGCCTTGAAAGAAATTAGCACATTTCACTTCTGTCTTCTTTGATGGCGTTTTTAGTAAAAGGATTTTGTTTCTAAATTAGTATTAATAAAAATTAAGTAGAAATAAAATAAATAAGTACAAACTGTAAAGCTTAGAGGCACAGCACAAAACTCTATCTGTATATATATATATAATAAAGCAACATCCGCCCTGGAATGAAGGTGGCACCGTCGTCGTCGTCGGCGGTATTCAAGTGGTTTTCTTCTGTATAAAGACGACAGGGCAGGGCTGGCACGCAGGCGGCAGGGCTTTATTGTTGTTATTTTGATTACTATTATTATTATTGTTGTAGACCACAATCGGCACACCAATTTGTTATATGACATATAGATATATACATATGTTCATTGTGAGACAAGATGAGAAGGTGGACCGAGGAGGAGTTCGTTTAGTGGGGCTCTTATCTACCCAGTTGTGGTACAACAAACTATTCTGATAATGGCCTGGACTGGGCGCATAACTAGCGATAAACATATGGGTCTACTATATATATAAATATACAAATATGGGGCTACAGCAAGAACTTCAACAACAGAAATAAGAAGAAGGAAGCCACTTATACCAATAACAATACCGCGCCGAGAGGGCAATGGCACTAAAGTGTACTACATGTGGAGGAAACTAAGTAGGAAGTTATGCAATTATTAGAGAACAGAAATAGTGTTAAGCCAGATGCAATTAATATTAATAGTATTTTTACAGGTAAATAGTAGTAGAGATGCAGATTACAACAACAATAACAACAACAACAACAAAAAGCTGAGAAACGACGACGCAGTTTCTTTCCTCATCCCATATGTGTAAACATCGCAGAAGATGTAACGCAAAATTTTAAATCAAGAGATTTGTGGCGAGTGGAAAAAACGTCGCGTGTGGGTGAGATGTAGTCGTTGGGTAGTCTTCTTTAACCATTTTGATTTCTTTCTTCATAATATATGTGAAGAAGAAAAAAATCGTCGTCTACGTTTCATAAGAGAATTGTGTTAACATACAAAGGAGAAAACGGAAGGAGTGAAGCTTGTGGGCTTAAGCCTTCTCCCACTGGCATATCAACTAAGAAGAATTGACACGTAGGGATTGAGTCAATATGTTCACATGTACATCATCGGCCTTCTTTTTATTTATAACTGTCCTTTAATCTCTTGTGGGAGATATGGCGGAAAGAGTGGACCTTCAGCGAGGGGTCTGTTTCTTGCTCCAACCAGGATCTCCCAGTTGTTATGGCTTTCTCTCCCTCTCTGTTCATAAAGTTCTCCTCCACGTTGTTTTAGATCTTCCAACTCGACGATTTCTCGGGAATTCCAATCAAGGCTAGACTCTTGTTCCCAGGGTGTGTTTAATCTTATTCAATTTCCTTCCTTTCAGGCTTAGGAATCCCATCCCAATTGTACTACTAGTTCGTCATGTCTTCATGGTGCAGTGTCTAGTAGGAAGTTTGATTTGAAGGATACTTAGAAAAGAAAGGATAGGAGTTTGAACGGCGCATGAGTAGATGTCGATGATTCAATCTTGCACCCCCTCCCCTCGGATCAGCTTTTATGACTGGGTTGAACCTAGGTCAAACCTGGGTTGAACCTAGTCATAAACGGGGTAGCTATATTGCCTGAGATTTTTTTTGTAGATTTCACGTAGGCGACTTAAAGGCACCTTGTTACAAATTCAACTACCTTAAAGTTGAAGGTTGAACAGCGGCAGTTCGTTCAAAAGTGTTAGTGCAGTTATCCGATTTTTTTAGTTTTAATAGGATTTAGCCCTAAACCCCAATCGAACTATACTTTCTGCTGTTTAACAATGTTTTTGAGATCCTGATGGCTGTGCGGGCCAATAAGCATATAGTCGAGATTCTTAAGGTCTCTAGTAGGCCAGTGCGCATTGCATATTCCACCCTGTCCTACTGTCTAGTCTAGAGCCTTCACAAGGATGTCGTTTAACACTGTAAGAAATAGCAAAGGCGAAAGTAGACATCCTTGTAGTACTCCGGAGCCCAACTCAAAGCCTGCCATATAAAACTCCTATTAACCGAGTCCTCTCTACAAGCCGGTCCGTGCTCTTAAAACAAGGAATGGAGTGGTTCCTGCGGGAAAGGTGGCGAAGGGGGGGGGGGGGTTAAACTGCCCCAGCCCAAAAAGGCTCGCAAAAAAGGGAGGGGATATAATCCAGATAAACCTTCATCAGGCCAAGGCTGCCTCTGCAGTACTTGAAAGTGAGCCATCAATGTCTGATCATAGACTTATAAGGTTTTACTTGAAAGCCTTTCCAATGTCCTATTTAGGGTTCCACGGCAGACCGGCAGACTGACCATCAGGCCTAACGCACAGCCTTCAAGTTAGGAGTCAGCCACGTTGGCAATAATCCAATCACCAAGGCCGGTATCGACCCTGTCCTGCGAAACCATGAAGTACCAACCCAAGGGTTGCGTGGTGGAGCAATGATCTCTGCAGGCAAAGGAGAGAAGTCAGAAAACTATTTAATAGGGCTAAGGCCTTGGGCAACAAGAAATCCCATTTATTTGAAGAGATCCAAACGAAGGTCATGGAAGGCGTTCTGCGAAGAATTAGACAAGCTTGCAGCCTGTACGAGGTTACACAACGTCTTGTCGTCTTGCATTGTCTCCCTCAAGACTCCTGAAGGGTCCTTTACGGAGAATACCAGAGATACCATGGAGCTATTAATGAGCACACACTTCCCGGGTTCTAAGGTAACCCTGGATTGGTCCTAGAACCTAACCCTGGATTGGTGGTAGTACTTGCCCAACCGGTCTTACAATAAGCAATGGCCTGCAAACAGAATTTTCACTGCGAGTAAGATTGAATGGGCCATTGGGACCCTCAAGCCTTTCAAGGTTGCTGGAAATGACCACATCTTCCCGGCTCTCTTTCAGAGAGGCTTGAAAGAGATCATACCAATCCTGCTGGCATTTTTTCAGGTACAGCTTTGTGCTGGCCTATATTCTAGGGTGCTGGAGAGAGGCTAAGGTAGTCTATATCCCTAAATCGGAAATCGGCTTCCCTATATGGTCGTCTCCCCGATTTAGGGATATAGATTTTTGGCCCCTTATGTGAGGAAGAACGATTCCGCAGAATCTACAATGACGAGATCGACGAGCGCTATGGCGACACAGATGTGAAGAAAATAAAGCTCGGTAGACTCCGGTAAGCAGGTCATCTAACTCGTATGAGTGATGAGCCTGCTCGGAAAGTTATCTGCGATAAAACGGAACCTCCGCTGGAAGGATGGAGTAGTCCAGGACGCTCAGAGCTTATACCCTCGACACACTAGCACACTTAATCCGGGTTGTGACGTCAGAATGACGTAGATTCCATTTTATTTCCATATCTTTTAGATGGGTCTACGTCATTTTGACGTCATAATCTGGATTAAGGGTGCTAGTGTGTCTCCGGTATTAGGAGTGCCAAACTGGATGACATCGGGTTAAAATCAGGACCGGTAGACAGAACAATTGCGAGGTACCAGGACCGGATTCCGGTTGTAAAGGCGCTACAGAATAAGGCGCGTGCACCGTATATGTATTATGAAATCTGGATTTGATTCTCCGATTGCTAACCGGGGTGAAGTTACAGAAACCAAACCCAAAGTTTGTTCCGGTGTCATTATTGCCACTGTAGCGTCTCTTCGTTCTAGGGCTCCTTTACCAGTCCATCTTAGTTCTTGTAGTCCTGCGATCTGTATTATCGTCTAAGCTAATCTATATCATTTCTGCCATTGCTTGTCTACACAATGTTCTCAGATTCCATGTTACAAATTTTATATCGTTATTCCTCAAGTCATATTAGTCCTGGGACGTTGCTGAGGTCTTTGCCGTAAATCTTCTTATACAAGACAAGACCCACAGAGCAGAGATAATAGACACAGATGCCTCTGCAGTTGCAGCTATTGTGTAAGCCCCCATCTAATTTTTTGTTATTTTGACTATGAAACCTTCCGTCCAATTCTCCGGAAATATACAGGTGTTTCATACTATATCCAAAATTGAATATATAAGACTTAAGTCGCCTCTTTCAGCAACTCACATACATACATACACACACATTCCAAATCAAA
Source organism: Thereva unica (assembly GCA_949987705.1). Lineage (NCBI taxonomy): Eukaryota > Metazoa > Arthropoda > Insecta > Diptera > Therevidae > Thereva > Thereva unica. The sequence goes on from OX465286.1 coordinate 5,055,291, forward strand.
AATCTTCTTATAAAAATAAAAACATCCAGTCATACACTCCACTCCAGTCACTCCACTCCATACGAGCAAACACTCAAAATAAAAACGCACAAAATACACCACCCCCTATTAATTTCCGGTCTCCTAGATGGAATCAAAGTGCAGCAATACCAAAAATAAGGGCCCTGTCCAATTTTTTTTTTGTATAGAAGAAGACGACACACAAAACCCTGCTTATATTGGCGGCTTCTATCTGTGTGTTTTTTGTTTTATTTCTGACACTTTACACAAAACATGTAACACGCCCCATATTCAAGACATGATTTTTTTTGGTGGTTTTTATAAATTAAGATAAATAAAAACTAGAAGAAAAAAATAAATAAAAACTTAAATAAAAAATTAAGTAAAAGGATAGTAGTAAAAAAAATTACCTTGAAATATATTAATTAGTTTTTCCGGATATTGTTTTAGGTTTTTCGTTTTTTTTTTGTTATTAATTTTTTTTTTTATTAAATTTTGGTTTTTTTTTAAATTTTGGTGTATTTTAAATTTAAAACAATAAAATTAAAACTTTTTTATTTTTTTTTAGAAAATTTCGGGTTTTTTTTTTGTTTATGAAGAAAATATTTAGTAGAAACTTTTTTTAACCAAGAATTTTCCTCATCACATTTTAAACATATTTTTTATATATAGAAAACTAAAAAACATATATGTAGTAAATAAAACTGCCACTTTTTTTTTAATTGAATTAAAATCACTTAAAACATTGTTTAAGTTTAATTTTAAAAAAAGGAAAACATAAGAAAAAAATTTCTCTATTATTTTTTTTTTGTGTTGTATTTTCTTCTTCTTACTCGATTTCGAAATTGTAATGGAAACTAGAGAGAATTATTCCAAGAATTTCATACACGCAAGCACACATACATGAACAAAACTGGTTAACGGAACACACGGATTTCTATGGTCGTTGTTGTTTTTTTTGATTTTTATTTTTTATTTTTTTTTTTATTGTATTTTATAATAAGGATTGTGCCATTGCAGGATTTTATATTTTGTTATTTTTTATTTTATTAATAAAGGGAAAAAGCACTTTTTTTTATACACACGCCAAAACTCGCATGTTACACGCCAAAACTCGTATGTTACACGCACGCCAAAACTCTTATAACAATGTTTAATAATTTTTTTTTTTAATAAATTTAAAAAACAAAATTTTTTATAGTTTTGAAAAAATGTCGAAAACAAACATAGTATAACAACAAAAAATTTTTTTTTACAAAACTGTTTGATTGTATTTGTGTGTTAAGGGAAAAGTATATGTATGTATATAAAATCACACGTGCGTTTACACCACTCCAAAACTACAATTTTTCAAATTTAATATTTTACAAGGGATCGACCCACCCCCGTTTTTGTCGGTGGCGGCGGCTGGAAATATGTCGAAATATAATGCCCTCTCGCGGGACGGGACAGGAAGGATTCTGTACTTTCCCAGACTCGTTTCAGCATAAAATGTGAACCACGCACAAGTGGTATGGTAAAATGGTATGGTTTTTTTTTTTCATAAAGAATGCATTTTTCGGCTGTCACTTTTTTTTTGGTTTTTTTTTTGTATTGTTTTTACTGCAATTTTTGCGAGCTTTTAAAAATAATACGAAGAAAAAGAATAAACAACAAACTTCAGGTAAAAATCAGGTAAAAAAAGCCCAAATCACCCACTATTATTAAAATTGGTAAAATATTGAATAAATTGACACCTCCTCGTTCTTTGTTTACTTCTTCTTCTCAGCAGTTGATGGCTGCAGGGGAAAATATTTTCTTCTTCTCTGGCATTGGGAAGTTGGGAAAACTTTTCTTTTTTTTTAATAATTCTTCAAAAATTCTTCACTTCAAAATTATTTTTCTTGGCTAACACATATTCGAGAGAGAGAGCTTGACGCGTTTTTTTTTATTTTTTATATATATAAAATAAAAGATTCACTTGAAGAACTCTTAAACTGCACGACCGACAAAATTGACTTTAAAAAAAATTAATAATAAAAACAGTATTTTTTTTTGTAGTCTGTCTAATATTACAATTAAATGTATTCTTGATGAAACACAGGGGAGAGAAGGGTGAAAAAAAATTTCGTTAAAAAACAGCACAGATATAACACTGGACGCTCGCCGCCACGCTTCGCACCAAACTACGGCTTTTACATTGCAGAAGTGTGACGATAGATCGGCCGAATCTACACCAGCAGCAGCAACAACAACAACAAATCTACTACACAACAACAACACCAACAACAACATATATTGTAGAGGCTGGCAACAACGGAATTACTGGAATAGTATAGTTGCCTTGCGTTTTTCGTGTGGTGATTTTGTTGCTGTTGTTTTTTCCCCAGTGTAAACGTCTGACGGGCCGACCGACCGAACACCAGTCAACCACAGTCAGAAAGCAGGCAGCAATGTGAAAAGGACAGACAGCGAAAGAAAAAAGAGAGAGAGGAAAAAAACGGTGTGTTTTGGAAATGTTTACCTCCTCAACAACGAGCGAGGATGATAATAATAATAAAAGAGAAGCGCACAGGGAGCATTAACGGAGCTCTAAATTGGTAAGGGCGCAGGTGAGGACGAGAGGAGATTACGAAAAGGGGATGATTTGTAAAAAGGTATTTTATGACGGCTTGGCACTGGAATAGAAGAATTCCATGGGAAATACGTAAATGAAATAGTTTTTTAGATAGGAGCGCTGCCCCTGATTAAAGCTGGAAGTTGGGTAGTGTTGCCATGAGATAATTTTATTTTTAAGGTAATTTTTTTTTAATTTTTTTTTAATAATTGATTTTTTTTTAGATTCTTGACCTATTCCTCAGAAATTCTATAAGAAAAATCTCTGCCGGAATCTGGAGTGGATAATCACCCTATGCACCCTAGTAACTGTCTTTCAAGCAAACGTGTATACTCTATACCGGCATGCACTCATGAGAACTTAAGAATGACCTAAAAAAAACAAATGAATCTTTTTCTTTTCTGATAGTTAAGGAACGATAAGGTTTCCTAGGGTTTTTTTTATGTGGCAGTGCTAAACTCAGGAATCACCCTTTGTACTACTAGTCCGTCAAGTCTTAATTGATTTGGGACTGCTCTTGGCGAGTTGGACGTTCTCAATCAAGTTATCCCTGTTCAGATTTTGGGTAATCAGGGCTTCAAAAGCAATGAAAAGAGGCGGGGATGTTCTGAATAATCAGGGTTCTAACATTGCTTAAGCTCAAACATCGAACACTGGAGCTCCGTGCCTGGATTGGCCGACTCCAAGTAGTCGCTGAGGGCCCAGAATACAAGGGAAGCAGAAGAAGTAAGATAGCTCATCACCTTCAAATAATGATTTGAAGCATTCAAGACCATTTTCGGGGGGGGGCTTCTACTTCAGGGTACCAACAATCATACTCAATGGGCAACAGGCCAATGACGGAAGTAGTGAAGAAAGTGGCACTAACCGATGGCAATCCCAGTGTTAGCAGACTCTCGTACTTTCTCTGGGCCGACTCCGAAATATTGGAGATGGTCAAGGAGATCGTAATGGGGCAAGAACTCCGCCGTCGCCTGGTCCCAAGCCCAGGGTATGAAAGGAGAAGGGTGGTAGATCTGCCGAATTGATCAGAATCGGGAAACCGAAGAAATTAGGCAGGAAACCCAAAGCGGCACCGACAGCAGCGTATCTGTTGCGAGGACGTCCCGCTCGCATCGCCAGCTAACGGATCAAAGAAGAAGTATGGGGCAAGAGCCGTCACAAAGTCGTCTAAGCGACGACTGGGCCCTATTTCGGATATTCCCAAAAAATCAAGGGCGAGAATCTGGCAGACATGGATAAAGGTTTCCAAAATGGCTTCAAATGGACTCCCTCCGATGAAGAGCTCGGTGAGCGCTTGGATGAACTAACAGTCATCGGGGTCGAGAGGGAGTTAGCATCTACAAGCTCAGATGAAGCGGTTGACTATGTAGTATATACATAACAGCAGGCAGCCTGCACTACTCACCGGCTGCGTGAAGTGAGCTAGTGGGTCGAGAAAACCTATGGGCATAGTAATATACTGCGCTCTCTACCACAGGAACTGGTATCAGGACCTACCGACTACATGGCCATATTCCGGCAGAGATCTTAATATCCGGATCCCTACCAGCGAGGAATGGGAAGTTGTCCAACCAGACAAGGCCATGACGTTGTCTTGTACACAACCAGATACGTGCTAAATCTCCAAGTACTGTCTCTCAGTTGCTGGCTCCAGATGGAGGAGCCATTATCATGTGACAGGTCTAGGAAAACTTGGCCTTGTTATAGCAAAACAAAGATCGCTAGACACTTTTCATAATCTATCCAGTCTCTTCTAACCTGCAATCTAAGCTTGTAACTGCACTATAACTATAACTGCATTGCACTATGACTTACAACACACGACAGACTGGGAGTGCGAAAAAAGGAAATCTAAAATGATGCAGAAGCTAGAAAGGTATACATACATATATCATGGGCCCCCAATATGCAACTTCTACTTCCACTCCGTGAGAACAGGGCAAGGTACATGCAAATATCCGGCAAACAGGGGCTATGGATGCACCTGCCGTCTAGAAACATGTAGGCGACCAGCCTTATCATAAAGGTTTGGTTTCAGCGCGTTTGAACCCTCTTTCCTCTAGTTATAAACAAGTATCGATCTTCGAATGGAACTTCTTTAAAAAAAACTCCAAAAAGAAGCACCAACAGCAACCATTCAGCAACTGTTGACTTCCGATTTGATAAGCATATTCCCGATTGCATTTTTTGTTATTGAAATATAAGCCTCAAACCCTTTTCCAGCTAAACTCGAGTCAGAATAGTTTCCTTTTCTTTTTTTTTCAATGTTGCGTGATCTTTATGTATATTTACATTGCGAACGATGAATCAAATTGATTCATATCACTTTCTTCCCTTTGAATGAATAAAAAAAATTGATTATGATTCACTCTGGTGGTGATTCACTGAAATAATCTCCCCCCCATTTTTGTATGTATGTTAGCAAATAAAAAAAGAGCATGAATTAATTAAATAAATTTTTTGTTGTTGTAATAATTTTTTTCGTTTGCCGCTCGCTGTCCATTTTTCGTCCCCCAGTCCGGGGCTCAATTTGTAGACCATTTTCATTGATCGATCCTCTGTGGCGTGTTTCGGTCCCCCCGTTGCATGCATGCACTGCACACCCTTCCAGTGTAGAGGGTATATAAATAAACTATGGGAGGGCACAAAAGTTGGTAGTTCAATTAAAATTCATTAAAACCGAGAGATGCGCCCCATGTGATGACGCGCGAGGACAGACGACAGACAGAACTTTTAATCAAAACCACCATCGACCTAAAGTAGCAATTATGTGCGTTTTCCCATCAGCGGAAGACATACAACAACGCTGCTACAAACATACAATGCCACTAATAAAAGGGCATTCTATTTGCTCGCTGATAGTGCAGAGTGCAATTTATATAGCATCAATTTTGTGGCGGACGGATCGGGCTTAGAAGGTAGCACCAAAGGGGGACGATGCCATGTGGGGAGTGATTGTGTCTAGAATATAACCAAATAAAAACAATATAGCTGGTAGTCGCAGACAAAAGTCGTAACTAGGGCGGGAGGAGATGAGGGTGAGCGCGGAAGCGTCTGATAATCACGATAGCAGAAGACCGAGGGGTGGAGGCAGGACGGGAAATGCCTAGTAGACAAAATGCAATGTGGCTTATTGCGGGTGGGCTCGGCCTTGATCCGCGAAATCAATTTGAAATGGGACTGAAAACGTGACACACAAGTACATAGCATCCAGCCCGACCCCCTGGGCGCCCCTCGTCCACAATTCCGCCTCGCCGAATAACAAACATAACAAACATAGCAAACAATAAACACACAAGAACGGAAGAGAAATTCAATTAATTTTCCCTTCAATTTGGTTGCTGTGATGATGATGGGTGGTGGTCGGTCAGAAAGAGGTATTTTATATTCTGCATGTGGAGGCGATGATGATGGAGGACGATAGGCAGAGGAACACCATCAGAATCGTTGGAGTGGAGCAGAATTGGCCAAGTTTCATAGAAGAAGTTTTGTGTCATCATCATCAGCAAAAGAACAACGACAACGCTTCCATAATGCTTACACAGAAGGATTTAATTAAATTATTAAAAGTAAAAATAAACAAGGTGAATTTAGGGGAGTCTTGTTGATATACACATATCGATGGGATCATTATTTCATTTTGGTGACCCTCGAACAGGGTCGTGCCTGAGTCTATATCCTCACCGTGGTACCTACACCTTGTCGTGGTGGTGAGGCTTGCGTGCCTCGTGGTAGCATTAGGCTATTTCGGCAGTGGTTAGCTGGGAACCAGCAAGCCACCGGTAGGGACACCCATGCCGAGCAGACTAATTGCGAAGAGGCCAGACTTCTTCCCTTGCCTTTTTTCTTTCCGCTTCCCACTTCTAAGCCAAGGTATTAACCGTGCTGATGGCTGTGGTTAAATAGTGGTGGTCGCAAAAGGCTACCTCCGCTGACCGGGCAAGGTCGGAGTGTACAAGTGCCTTTCCCTGCTAAGCGGCTTTAGCAAGATAGACCATCTTTTCCGCACTACCCGCACTTTTTATGGAAAAACCTCAGAATCAAAAACTTCTCGCCAGGGCAGTAAGTATGGTAAAGGGAAAAAGGAGGTTTAGACTTTAATCCAAAACCCTCCAATCCCTTTAAGCCAGCTGTTTCGACAGAAGCAGGTCCCTCAACTGCGCCCTTGCAGATAACCAGTGCCTTTACGGAGGCTTACTATGCCTTCAGGCTCTAAAGGTGCTCCACCATCAAAAGTGAACGCAACGTAACGCATCGCCCTATGAATCCTTGCTCGATCACACGAGCTTCAATATGGTGGGCGACGTAGGTTGTCCGTTAAGGAACCAAATCACCCTGAGGCTAAACGAAGTACAGGAAACTTGGGACGATTTTCCTCCCAATTCTTCAGGAGCATCCTGGCACTGCTCCTTACTGTCACGATGGCGGGTGGCATCAGGGCCGCGTGAAGTTCACCGCATGTGCCGATCAGAAATTTGTCGATCTCTATAAAATAGCCATATCCAGAATCAGGGAAGCATGGCCAGGCGCTAAACTCATGGTCGTTATAAGGGCGGAGATCCCGAGTCGATCGAGAGCGCGGTCCCAGCGGAACCAGCCGAGCTTCCGGCTATTCTGGATATTATTCGGTTGAGTAATCCACAGCTAGAAGCGTCATCGTGGAAGATTACGAAACTGGAGGATCCGAAAGGCGACGGCCGAGCGGTTACACTTGTTATTAGCAAAGAGTCGTTAGGACCTTTGGCGAAGTCTGGTGGTGTCATAACGTTTCTCTTCTTCAAAAAAATATATCTTGCCCCTGGAGTGTCTTCAACTGCTCCTAAGGTGCCTGAGAGTATTAACCTACCAACCCTGGGTCCATAAGACCGTCCTTTCTTATCTGAAGGGAATACCCAAATCTTAGGCGTTCCTTCGCCATCAACAACGGAGGATGAACTGGGGGACTATGCCCAACTTTTTTCGGTAGGAGAAGGTTCGGCTACGCCTCTCGAAGGTTGATGTAGATGTCGTCCAAGAAGTAAAAGTGCGACTCGCTCGTTCTTAGCCTGTATGCCATCTAAAACAGGTACGGTATCTCCGTGTAAAAATTCTGCTTTTCCAAATGCAGCCCACTACAGGTACGAATCAATAAAATGCCCAAGGTCAAGGTATGGGTCCAAACGAAACACGGTAACACTTTTTCTAGACTAAAGCAAGACTGGAGCTTTAAGAAATTGTATAGGACGGAGAAAATTGGCAATTATCTTGGTGACGATAAAGGGCATACTCAATAGATCGGTTCTCGTTCGATTGCGTAGGATAAGCAGCACTGGGCATGGTTAGTACTCAGTTGGGGGACCGCGTGTTACAGTGCAATGTTGGAATGATCGTTGTTGCGCCCCTGTTCATAACCCTAAACCTATTCTATTTCGCGTATTAAGCCGTTACTACTAGACATTGCTTTGTGACGCGACAAACGACATAACGCACCAGTACAAAAAGGATAACCCCTCTAAGCTTTTGGTTTTCCACATACCAAAAAAAGAAAACGTAATCTTCACTTCTCATGCGTAATATCAATTCAAAAGCCCAAAACAACAACAAAAAACCTCGCGTTCTTCTAAACGCCTTTTCACCAATTAAAAAATCAGTAGAAAAAACAGAAGAGTTTGTGCAATATATATACAAAATCACCATAATTCCCCTTTACACACCACTATTTATGTAAAAGATAGCGAATGAAAGCTAATAACAAACGAAAAACAAAAAAAAACTCAAAATGCAATCGGCGCGGCCCCAACAAATTTGGAGCGGATTAAAACTGCTGATTTATAACTATGTCTATATATTTTTCAGGTAAACACCCATTTCAGGTGTGTGGTGATACCCCCCAAAAAAATGATGATTATGAGTCATCGTGCATTATTATTATTATTATTTTTTGAATTTCTTCTTCTTTTTGGATTATTCAAGGCAAAATTTGGACTTTGGGCCGCTCTCCAGAAGAAGCGTGGTTTGTTTCGTTATTTTTTTTAAGTTTCAAATAAATAAGCACCTGCTGCTATCCACAGTGTAAAATTATAAAATTAATTAGCTATTGTAAAAATTAATTAAAAAATAAAATAAATATAGAAACTGTCTTACCTCGAGCCAGGCAGAAACATTGATCCGCCAATAAATACTGCTCCCGATAGCAGAATGTACCAGCATTGTGCAAGTTCTCCAGTGCTGTTGTTATTTATTTTTATTTAATTTTTTTATTCAATTAATTTTAAAAGTAATTAATACTTACTAAAATAGAACTTCATTAACTTGATGCTTTTCATATCGAACGAGCTTGCAGAGCGCTCTTAAAATTGAATCACGATATGCTGATAGTGGCTCCAATGCATGAAGCCCATAATAAATTATTTGAAGTTCCTTAAACAAAACGGAAAAAGGCAAATGTGCATTATTCGTGAGTTTTTAAATAAAATAGAAAAACGAAAATTAATTCACAAAAGCATGCGCAGTGATAACACAACGAAATGATTTTCTACACTCCAAAATGTATGCAATTATTTAGGGGTTTTTAGCAAAGCTTATTTTCTTATAAAAGCTTCGTTATTTTGATCGCCGAGGCTTTCGGGTTGTTATTTTGGGTGGCTTATTTAAAAACGGGGGATACAAATTGGGGGGAGCGATAACGAGCTGAAAATGAGATAATGCATATGATAAGAAAGGGATACGGTAAGCCTTCTTCGAAAGGTATCAGTCCAGGCAAAAGTAAGGGAATGCGAGAAGTTCTCTTAGCGCCCAGGGAAAGGTCGTGTTCATATGTTTTTGATCGCGCATTAAAAGAAGGAGCTTTTATTGGTACTCATAGAAGAGACCAATTCTATGGAAAAGTCCCTTACAAGGCAGAAGAAAGATTTTAATCAATGCTTCGTTTTCGCTTTCTAGTAAGGGGTAAGTAAGATAAATAGGCTTTTCTTCGAATAAACTTTATGAGATTGTGGGACCTCGACCGAGCCGCAATCTAGCTTGCGTAAAAACCAAATTAGCGCCCTCGGTTCATCCCCTCTCCTTATAGGCCGCTTTACGCAGGGCAAAAACTTAATTAGACTGGGAAAGGGACGAAATAAAACCCCAAGGAAAGGCAGAGCCCTCTAACGTAGCGGTGGTCGCCCTATGGAAAAAGGGCTCCCAAAAAGAAGAGCTCCGCCTGGACTAAAGTGGAGAAGACGAAGAAAAAAAGAAGACGAAGAAAAGGGAGGATAGGAAGTCCCACAAAAAAGAAAGGTCTGGCGCGCTGATTATAACAGCGGCAAGCGGGACGTCGTTTGCAGACATCCTGCGAAAAGTCAAGACTGATGCTTTCTTTGCGGAGTTCGGAAATAGGGTCACTCGCATTAGAAGAACCCAAAAGGGCGATTTTCTAATGGAATTGGCAGCTGACGGAGGCAAGACGGAGGATCTGAAGCAAAAGGTCAAGACGTCAATCGGTGGGGCGGCAGAGGTTAGGGTACTAACCTTGTGTTAATCAAGGAGTGCAGGGATCTGGACGAGATTATCACCAAGCTGGAGGTTTGCGATGGCCTGCGGAGGTGCAATCGACGGAGGTGCAGGAAGAGGACGTTCGAGTCAGGAAGGCATTGGTGGTACACAGACGGCCTTCCAGTGCTAAAAAGGCACTTGCGGTGGGGAAGGTCCGCATCGGCTCGCTGAATACGGGAGACAACAGCACCCAGTAGGTGCTTTAAATGGTTTGGGGCTAGGCATATCGGTAAGATATGTACCAGCGCTCAGGACATGAAGAAGTTATGCTGCAGATGCGGGGAGGGTCATATTGCAAAGGATTTCAATAAGAGTCTTAAATGCCTCCTATGTAAAGTAGACAAGGGCAAGGGCAAGCATGACGCTTAATCTACGGAGAGTAGCAGGTGCCCAGTGTACAGGGAGGCACTCAAAGGAAGACGAATATAAGGTTCCTACAGGTAAATCTGCAGTATAGAAATCTGTCGTCTGGATAACGGATAGCAAATATGGACGTGCGGAAGCCGAGCCATAACAGACACCAGAAGCTCAGAGAATGGCTTCACGCTGGCGTTGATCAAGCTGTACCTAATGCGAGTAGTGGCCGCCTACCTTCACGGTAGGTCGCTTCATTGTGATTGGGAAGATGGTCCAAAGGTGTTTGGGACAATATGCGGTGTTCCACAGGGTTCCGTCCTGGGCCTTCTTCTGTAGATCGCAATATTCAATAATGTGTTTGGGCTTCGTCTTCCGCGAGAATGCTGCCCAATGTTGGGGGCCCTAGACCAAGCTGTCGCCTCCTTTTGGGGAGGGTGATTAGCTCAGTCCTGTTATACGCGGCGCCAGCGTAGGCAGCAGGGTTAAACAGGACTGCAAACAGTAGGAGGGTGGTATATATAGGCTAAGTACACTTCGTGCTTACTGCGCGTACAGGATCAACAGACATTCTGGAGAGAGGGCTGGCGTCTCTAAGATCCAGAATATGGTAGAGGGGGAGCCACGAAAGGTACGGCAGCAGATTGCACTGCGAGTCCATAAGGGAAGTGGAACGAGTCGGTTAAGAGTTGTTGGACCCACAGACTTATCCCTAATGTGGAAATATGGGATACGTGGGAGCGTGGAGAAGTGAGTTACGACCTCACGCAGTTCCTGAGTGGGCATGGGTTCAACGTTCACCCATGTTGCACCGTGGTGATCGGTATACCCAGCGATGGAAGAAGACGCAGAGCACGCCTTCCTTACCTTCTCTAGATCCTTCCTTACCTTCTCTAGATTCGCTGATGAAAGGACGGAACTAGAAAAAATGGCCGAGACGCCACCAACGCTGGAAAACATCCCAGACCAGCGGTCGGCAACCCTAACCTCGGGGAGTGTGTGAGTAAACTTGGCCTCAAAGCCAAGCAGTGATCGCGAGGATGGTGGTCGAAAAAGACGGGATCTTAGATCAACGATCATCACCTCGTTTGAACTACAAAGTTACAGCTATTGCTCGGTTCTGTTGTATACAGCTCTAGTGTGGGTGGGTGGGAAAAGAAGAGACAAATGAATACCGATCCCCCGATGTAGCAGCATAGGTGCTATCGAGATGATCTTCATTTGGATTGAGCCAACCCCCGCGTGGCAAATCACCAATGGCTTGATGGGCCCATGAAAAACTGGATCAAGAAGAATCACGATTAGGTAATCTCCAGATAATCCTGAGTGGGCATAAAGGATATCGAGCGATCAACGACTTTTGCTGTTTGGATATTCTTGAATGCATCCTGATCGTTTTATGTTCGATGCTCGCCGAAATGCACAAAGCCGCACGGAATATCTTGGATCATATGCTGTGGTCAGATAACATATGGAAGAAAATCGATAGGACGATGGATTTATCATCCGCATGAGTCCTGTTGAAGCTAGGAGAGAGAAAGGACCAGCCAGAAGTCGCAGTTAAATAACAGTGGGACCAGTGTAAGATATGATATGTAGAAGATATGTTGTTCGTTGTGTTTTTTGCAAGCTTTCTTATAGAGCGTTAAATGTGTATTCTTCGAAGTAAAATAAGTCATCAATATCTTCAAAGCGCGCTCTACATTCTTATAGAGAAGGCAAGAAAATAAAGAGCAATACAGAAGGGAAAAGAAGAAAGTGAAGAAGAACGAATGATGATAATAGAAGAAAGTGCTGTCTAAGAATATTGCTAACTCTAACCTGAAGTGTTCGTTTTTCTGGATCACAGGAAAGCGCCTTAATAAAATGCGGATCTATGTAATCACTCATTCTATATGAAAGCTGCAACTATCCAAAGCGGAACAAAACATTTTAATAACACTTGAAAATCGTCGTTTGTATGACATATTATTTTTTTTTTAATTTTTTTTTTACTATTATTAATTTATTTTTGTGATGCACTTTTTAATTTTCACACTTTGTTCGCACTTTTTTCTTTTTTAACTTAATTTCTTTTATTTCTTTTAATTTATTTAATTTTATTATTTTGAAATTTTATCTCAAACACTTTCCATCGATAACAAAGCGTCCGTCGCGCATTTTTGCACAAACCAATCATCCGGAGTGCGTTTTGCCAAAATTACACACGAATTTAGCTATAATAAATCAGCTAGCGGCTGCGCACCTAGCACGGGTGTTAGCTCAAGGCTAGATGGCTTGTTGTTGCTGTTTTTATTTAAAACACTTGGGCGTTATTAAACACTTTTCGATTATTATGGCAAATAAGTAAATATCCATAAAGCCTGACGCCGTCGTCAATTCAGTGGTGGTGTGTGATGCTGTAGTGACGATGTTGATGATGATAATGATGATCTGCCACAAGTGGAATATTTTTTGTCATCTCATATTTCGTGTGGCGGCGCGTTGTTCGTTGTCGTCGCCCGCCGCTCTGGGAGTAGGGGAATTACCTGAAATAGTAAAAACATGAAATACGAATAAATGAAAAATGCCCAAAAGTAAAAAGAAATGTGAGATTGAAAAAAAATATTTATGCCTGTTTTTCGTAACGTTATTACCATTCTCGATATTCATGCATACGTAACCGAAAAATTCAAATTTTTTGATTATATTATTTTTTGGAGTTTGGTGAGTGTTTGTCAATCTTGCGACCTTTAGAGATTTTTGATTTGGGCTTTTTGGGAGGTAGAGCAGGTTGAGGAGGAGTCCCTATTCAGCTAGTGAAGGTCTCTCGGTCTAATAATGGGCATATGACAACCATGGTTAGCAATAAACGCATCACAATACGATTCAAGACCCTTTTGCTATGTGGTTTAATATGGAAAAAATCAGTTCAACCAGTTTGCGCATACTTCGTCCGCTTTCTCGTGGAAATCAAACCAAATTCGGCGTATACATAATGTTTAAAACTCGCAATCATACTTTGGACATGGCAGACTACTTTGAATACTTGTGAAAATAAGCTCAACATTGAACAAGCATATTACCCACCACCTTTGCAGCCGACTCTTGTCGTGTCGTATGTACAGCCAAAGCCTGATTTCAATCGAGCGTACGCACGATAGACAGAAGTCGTCTGCAATCGTCAATTCTCTTGCGGACAACAAATCACAGTGGACCTAATATCGAGCCTTGAGAAAGACCCAAACGTACAGTCATAAGAGAGGACCTAATGCCATTGTGACGAACACATTGAAATCTATCAGAAAGAAAACAGAGAGAAGGCTAGACCAAAGTCGTTTCGAATCTAGGTCAGGATTAAGCTTGTGAGCATAGAACTCACGTGTAGCAGTTTTGACTTTGTAGTCAATAAGTAGCTGCGAATGCTAGCGTGAAAACCATGGACAACGAGAATAAGTAGCAGAGGAGAATGTAGCAGCCCTTTTCAGAATGGATCGCAATCGTTAAAACTTTTCAAGCCTTTTGATATAAACTGATTTGGGATTCATATCCTAAATGTCCGTGGGCCTAAATCTCCCTAGGCCTAAATTTCTCTGGGCCTAAGTTTTATTAGGCCTAAATCTCCCTGGGTCTAAATTTTCCTAGGCCTGAATATCCCTGGGTATAAATCTGCCTGGACCTAAATTTCCCTGCGCCTAAATCTCCCAGAGTTTAAATTTCCCTAGGCCTAATTCTCCCTGGACCTAAATATCCCTGGGCCTAAATCTTCCTGGATACTCAATCTCCTCCTCGCTGTAGTCTCACAGTCGCACAGCAAGTACTCAGAAGCTGGCTACAGAATATCTACAGCTATAATCATCTGTCTGCCCTATTCTGCTTAAATGATAATTGAACGAACAGTGGCCACTCAGAAGCTCTGTTATCCTGTTTAGCTCCCACCTCTTGAAAATTAAAAATGTACCCGCGTTACCTTTGTCGATTCGGATGGCATTTGGCTTGATGCGGATACCCTGGGTCTTTGTCGAGCTATGACGAACTAGCTGGTGTACCAAATTCCTGATGGACTATCTTACGTAGAAGCTGGCTAAGCTAACAGAAAGCTTCAATGTTGGTTGGGTGTCAGTCGGTGTTATTTGGTGTTAGTTCGGTGTCAATCGATGATACTTCGTATTGGGTTGGTGTCAATCGGTGTTACTTGGTGTTGGTTCGGTGTAACTTGGTGTTGGTTCGGTGTTACTTGGTGTTGGTTAGGTGTCTATCGGTGTTAATTCGCATTGGTTTGGTGTCAATCGGTGTTAGATTGGTGTTAATCGGTGTAAGTTTGGTGTTAAACGGTTAACCCGTGTTGGTTAGATCTTAATTGGTGTTAGAATTTTGTTTATGTGGAAGAACCAAGCTTATAATCACTCTTTGTCGCTAAAGTCAGACCAGGCCAGAGCTTCCTTCTGCACTACTAGGTAGAGCGGACCTCCGTAGCCGCAGTCGTGCATACGTGACCATGGGCCTTATCACGGTCGTATATAGCCACGGTTTGAGGATCCAAATTGACGACAGATATGCAGAGATGTATTTGGTTTGGCAGTTACTCTCTGAATCTGGAGTTCTCCTTTGAGAATACCATGGAAAGATCCAGGGAGATTTTTCCTTTCCCGGCGACTACTTGCGTAAACAGATATTGAAAGTCTCCCTTCGGATATCTCTTCTTTCCCCACAGTGGAAAAGTTTCCTTGCTATATTCGACTGGTCCGGGGATGTCAGTGTGTTTCGTATTCATCATGCTGATCGTCAAACACAGTTTTATGACGAAAAAGTAGTTTAGATAAAAATTTCAAAACAACAACTACAGAACAGAAACTGGAGATATACAAAGCGCTGACATAGCTTAGGGTTCAAATTTCGCGCCAAGAGCCGGGGTTTCGCGTTGAGCAATTTTGCATCTATTGTTTCTCATCGTCGTCGTCTTCTTCCACTTTCAATGCGGTTTGTTATTGGCTGCTGCTGATCAAGTTTTATATCTTATGGTACTATCCACACGACAAGCAGCCACTAGATGATGATGAGAAGAAGTCACACAATCTACATTCCATTTGTATTCCCCGCTGCTCGTTTTGTAGCTTCAGTTTTTCGTTTTTGCACAATGTACGGAAGACATAAGTTGCACAACTCGAAGAAACCATCCAAAAACAAAAAAAAATGTTGCCTTATCTTATCTCTTCTTTTTTTTTATTCTTTCCTTGGTGGAGATTTCGTACACACACACACCCGCACAATTTCAAAGTCAATTGTTTCTGTTAAGGCATTTGATTTTGCGCTGTGACTTTAAGCAAAAAAAAAATTATCCCCATTGAGAAAAGAGTGGCGGAGACATGAATTGATCCAGTGATAACAATTTAAACTTTCAACAAATCGCGATCAAAATTTTATTATGGCAAAAATGTGGGATGAAAAATTATGGCGAAAAGAAAACTGTCACACAAAATTATATGGAAACGGCGCGATGAAGAAAAAAAATTACGCAAAAGAAAGCAGAAGAAATTTTTATTGTGTTAATAATGCCACACCAAATCCACCATGGTACATTGAAGATCTTGATTATTGCACTAACTACAGCTGCTCGAAGAAATGACAAAATTTCTCTTGAATTTCTCCTCTTAAATAAGGTGGTAGAAAAGAGTAAAAAAAAACAAAAAGTGATTTTCATCCAATTTCGTGCCTTAGTAAAAAATAATTTTGTCTTTTCGCTTCTTTGCTATCTGCGATCGTTTGATTGTGTTCGTTATTTGTATTGAATGCGAAAAGATCATTGGGAGACGTTAAAGAAGAAGAATAGAAGAAGTAATCAAAGTAAATTAGTGCAGGATAATCACTGCAATCTGTGCAATTTTACTGTGACACAGTTTTAAAGTAGAGCGCAGTTCTATAGTGCGCATGAACAAGTCACGATTTTGATTTTGAAGATAGTTTTAATTGTGTGTGTGTGTGTTAACGGCTAACAGATGATGACAAGATCTTCGGGTGAATGTATCTAAATGGTAGTTCAACGATAGGGGATCCACTTCCCTTTCATACAGCCCCTGCCGCGCACTGTATGGGCAAATAATTCGTTCATAAATGGAGCAACTTCAACTGTGGAACAACCTTACACAGTCTGTATTCCCAAACTCCTACAATATTCACGAGTTCTTTCTTTCTTTTGGTGAAGCATTGGATCCAAAAGTACGGCCGCTCGTTTGGTCTATTTTTTATATGAATGTCTAAGCCAGTGGTCGCCAAACCGCGGCTCGCTAGGCTCATGTGGCTCTTTGGATTCCAAAGCGTGGTTCTTCCACAAAATACCCAAACTACCAGGTGCGAATGGCTCATGCACACTGAAGTCGTTTTTCAGCCTGGGAGAATCTAATTTGAAGAAGTGTCGTTAGATGAGACGGTAAGATGAAATTGCTATTCTTGGTCTGCCTGGGAGGAAGTGGTGCCCAAGTTTGTGGGTGTGTGGGTTTTCCACCAAATTTTATGGGACCGCAACGTGACCTATTGAGTAAAACTTTCAAACTATACCTAAATTAAAGTTTGAACATTTTGATACCTGAAAACACAGGTCTGCCCGATCTACCGGAGGATATCGATTCGTTGCGGCAAACGAACTTTCGTCGTTTTCATCGATTTCAAATCCGCTTTCGATTGCATTGATTGGAACAGCTTGTGGAGAGTCTTGGAAACCGAACACGTGCCATTGAGAATCATTCAACTTCTCCAAGCGCGTCGTACGATGTCTCAACCAGCAGCGTTCGTATTCGAAGCGAATTATCCGCGGAATTCCTGATTCAAACTGTCCGACAAGGTGACGTCGCTTCGCCACTTCTCTACGAGATTGTGCTGGACGCGATTATGCGTGAAGCATTCGATGGACGACTCGGAGTTCGATACGACAGCAACAACTTCGTAACCTACTTGATGTTCGTTCGCTGATGATAACGCCGTCTTCGTCGACACGGATGCCGAAGCAACAGAGATCGGGTTAAAAATCAATGCGGAGAAGACCAAAGTGCTTACAACGGACGGGTCGAAAGCCAGTATTCACCTTGATGGAACCCAAATCGAACAGGCGACTACTGAAAGCCCGCTCAACTCAAACGACTTGTCGTATCGTGAGGACTCGACTTTCAGGACAGGAGCCAACGATTATCAGTTATCGAGGCTCGAGACGTCGCCAAAAGTCGTCAAGAATGGAAACGAATCGTGAATGAAGTTCGAGAACCTGCTGCACCGACAGCAGCGTATCCGTTGTGGGGACGTCCCGCTAGGATTGCCAGCTAATGGATCAAAGAAGAAGGAAAGAAGGCACCATTAGATACATCGGCCGAAATGAGAAGACGAATAGCAATGGCTAATAATGAATGCTACTTTGATCTACGCGAGCACCTGACGTCCAGAAATATTTGAAAGGAGAGGAAATTGGCACTTTTTACAACACAATGGTTCGGAAGTGTGGGCATTGCAAAACGCAGACGAACGTTTGTTCGATCTATAAAGAAATACAGCTTGATGGCGTTTGGAGGAGAAGATACAACTCAGAGTTTATCAGTAAGACTCCAAGCATTGTCAAAGTGATCAAAATAAACAGACTACGGATTGGTCATGTCCAACGAGGTGCGGAATGGAATCCGGCTAAGATAGTGCTGGGGAAAGTACGGAGACCAGGTCGGCCTAAGAAAAGTTATATAGATGACGTTAAGAATGACTTGAGACAGTTGGGAATAAGACACTAGGAAAAGTCGGCCAGGAATCGAGAATCAAGGGGGCGAACGCTGGATGAAGCGAAGGTTAACAACAGACTGTGGACGTCCTGATGGTGATCAAAGCAGTCAAATATCTGTTTGTTTTTGCAGGATCTTTAGTTGGAACTCCCGAATCATCGAATTCGATCCGCCTAGCCTTGAAGAATTTAGATTCGAGTTGCATACCTTGATCCTATTGTATCATTTGAACTTTAGAACGACGAATTGTTGGACATGTGCGTTCAGTAAAGACTGAGACTGTTGAAGCCGAAATAATCTGGACTGATTAAGCTTCATGCCATCTTGTATATTGATTTACAATCGTGTATGATTGACATATGGTGGGTGATTTCCCAGTATATCCATATGGATGTTGTGGAATCTATTGAAGTTTCAAACCTTCGTATGGAGAGCTGGTCTATTTCAAATACTGTTTGCAATCATGTGTTCTTTTAGCTAAAAAGTACCAGGGCCTATTCTACTACATCTATTTAGGTTCGATAACTGATTAAACAGGTTCGGCAGTCTGCTACAAGTGAGTTCTCACTCATATTTGACTGTTTGAGAAGGACTTATTGAGGTACGTACTACAATTGCCCATGGTGGATCCCGGCCAAAGGTAGATAGTCTGCGATAAGGTTTTGTCTTATCGGCAAAAATATATTAAGCATATTTAAATAACATTAACAAGCACTAACTGGTTTTATTCAGTTATAGCTGATTATAATTGGTTTTAACTAGCTTTAACTATGTCTAACTAGCATTAATTGATTTTAACTAGCTATAACTAGTTCTAATTGGCTTTCATTAGTTTTGACTAGCTAGTTTAACTAGCTGTAGTAAAGGGAGCTCTTTTAATGAGCTTCATAATAATAAATACATAAAATCCTTACCTATATATCATTATATATAAAAAAAATCCACAAAGTTTTTTAAAATGCACTAACACACACACTATGTATATATATTGAGAAGAAGCAAATATACCTTTATATATATATTAAATCCGAGCACAATTTCTCAATAATTTTGCGTAATATGTTAAGGGTAAGGAATTTGTAACATTTCCTTTTTGGAACATATACATACAATGCATATGTTTTTAACAATGCATATGTTTTCACAACAACCGGCGCACGGCGGTTATATCGTCGTACTGGAGGGACTCTAAATACTGATTATATTAATTTTTTTTATTTGTTGTGTTTCATATTAATTTTTTTTTTGTTGAATTACAAAAGGCAGGCCAGCGCGCAAATTTATTTAAAACAATAGCCGGAAACTAAACCATATATGTATTAATTTATTTTTACTCTCTCTTCTCTCGCTATACTCTTTCTCTCCAATTAAAAATAAAAAATTAATGATATTTTAAAAATGATATTAAAATGAAAGTTATATATATTTTCACTTTGACAAACTAAAAAAAATAACAACAAATACACAGTAAAACTATGAAAAAAAAAACTAAATAAATTATTTAAAGCACATACTCACAAACAAAAAGAAAATTTAAAAAAAAAATAATAATAATAAAGCACTTGTATTTTTTTAATTAAAATTTTACTTTACTAAAAAATAAAATTTAAATAAAATTAATTTTTATAAAACAAAAAAGACACACAACTGGGCCAGGGGAACACATCATTATTTTATTTTTTTAGCACTTTTGTGACATAACGTGTTTTTCTTTTACTTTTTTTACACCAAAATTTACACTCTCGGGTATTTTTTTTTATTTTTTTAATAAATATAGGTAATTTTATTAATAATAATGGGTTTTTGTGTGTGGGGTATGATCACAAGGTAAAGAAAACAATTTTTTTTGTGTATTCTCTCTCTCTCTAAATAAAAAAATATCTAAATTAAAGGCCCCCATACACGGTCAAATTGGCTGTACAACCAGATTTTCATCAAACCTATAAGCGCAATGTATTTTGATCGGCCGACCGGCCCACAATCGATAGTTTTGGTTGTACAACCGCACTTCGCTGTACAACCAATTGGACCGTGTATGGGGGCCTTAAGAAATTAGTTAACATTTAACTGGTTAAACCAAAAACACTAAAAAAAACATGAGTATAGTGTATGAGACACTGCGCGCGCGCGACATTGATACAACAGAGAGAGAGAGAGATAGAGAGAAAAAGAGCGAGAAAGAGAAATATTAAACCACATTTGCATAAAAGATAGCGCGCCGCGCATGTGCACTAGTTTAAAATAAGTAAAGAAGTTTACGTTCTGCGCTACAAACTTTTTACAACAACTATTTCTTTTTATTTTTTTTTTGTTTTACACTTTTCTTGTTATTTTTATCTTTTTAAACTATATTTAATCACTTTTTATTTTTTTGCATTAATCACTGAAATAAATTAAAATATATATTTAATATATTTTAAGCGCATGTGCAACACCAACAGGCTGTGTATAATAAAGCCAGAGATGTGTACCGGATACACAAAACTTTAAAACGACGTGTTTAACACACAAAAAAAATAAATGTTTCACTTTTTTTACTTTATTTAATATTAATATTTTGTTTTATAATTTAAATTTCGTTTTTTCCCTATATCGATTCATATTTTTAATAATATCGGTCCGAATTTTGTTTTATTTTTTTTGTAATAAAGAATTAATAAATAAATATATTAATAAATAATTAATATGAAAAACGAAATAAACGAGAAATTAATAATAATAACAAATTTTAATAATAAAACAAAACAAAAAACAACGAAAACACTATATCAAAACCCTATGGAAACTCTACAACAAACTGAAACAAACTGAAAAAACAATCATCAGAGCGTGTGAGTTTAACCTATTCTTTATATTTGAGAAACTCTTGGCTTTTGAAAAATTACAACGAAAAAAAATAATAAATAAAAAAAAAATAATGTAGGTATAAAATACAAGAAAAGACAACAAGAGTCACCTTCGTATAAGAAGACTGTGAAGCAAAATTTTATTTTTTATTTATTTTTTTTTTTTTTTTCAAAAAGAGAGTAAGTAGTCTTTTGTCGTTGGTTCGTTAGCGCTGGTTCATTCTTTTTGGAATGGGACATACGGTATGTGTGTAACGACTGTACAAAAACACACACTTTCTCTCTGTCTTTCGCTATCCCCACCAAACCTCTTAAATCAACCGCCTTCTAAAAACGAAGACCAAGACGAACGAAGAAGAAGTTACCTTTGGTAGAGATATACAGGTAGGTACGAGAGTAAGTAAAGCATCAACTTGCTTCATCAACTGTTTAACTGAGAATCTCTTCTTACCAGGTAACACAACATATAAAGGTAGATGTAGAGAGGCAGGTATCTTATAGATGGAATGGAACAAGAATTGAGAATGCATACATATATATGTGAAATAAGTACCCACACAGGTAGCTTTACTCTGCTGCCAAAGATGAAGTTGAAGAAGAATAAATAAAAGAATATGCTTATATAGAAGCAAGAGTTTCGGTAGAGACAATCATATTCCAAAAGAGAGAATGAATGCGAAATAGAGGTGATTATTAATTCCATCTAGATTCACACAAAAAATATGTTTTGTTTTTTTTCAGCATGGATGTTTACATAACCCCAAGCCAAGAGGACAAGACAAGAGTATCCTTAACAATTTTCCGTTTTATAATGAAGCAAACATACCCTCCATGTGCTGCTGGTGCTGCACAAAAGACGTTATTCTTCCCTTCTTTTATATACATACATACAGATATGTTTTTAATTTCCATTTTATATTTATACACCTTGTGTCTCTGTTTACCCATATCTACTACCTACATATATCTACATATATGAAGGTGCCTCTCCTCCCAGGTAAAAATTCATGCAGAGTTATAATCTCCACCAAAAAAATAAAAAAGAATATTTTGCATACATCTCAAGAATGTGCTTGTATTATGTATGTTATCATATATTCCTTTTTTTTTGTTGTTGTTTACCTGTGGGTAAGCTCTCGTTGTCGGTTTTATGAGAAGCACATATCTTCAAGGTAAGATGATATGTATACCTGTAAACCTGCTAGCTAGGTGCTTTTGGCTTCTAGCGGTTTCTGGCTTCCGTTGATGTACTAGAGAGCGAGAGAGATTGTAACGTTTCTGTTCCAGCTTCTTTACTTACATACTTATATTCAATTTGGTCTAGTACTATATTTTGGGTCGTCTAGTACTATATTTGTGTACATGATATGAGAGAGCTCATTTAAAACGCGAAGGAAAATTATGTATGATTAATCATATAGAATAGTATGATTAATATAGAAGCAAAAAAAAAATAAATAAATCAAAGCCACTAAGATGGTCTTACACAGCGGAGTATAGTGTGTAAAATGACAAGTTTTCGTTTTATCTCTCTCTCGCTCTCTGAAAGCGCAGTTGAAAACATAAAATCCAACTGCATAGTATCTCTCATATGATATACAATGCAACCAGCGCATCAGCAGAACAGATGCGATATCAGAAAATAAAACATACTGCATGCATATAAGTTGGTGGTTAACACAAATTTATATACATATATACACCGGTTAACCCGGAAAACTATCCTCTCTCAGGTATACTCGTCATATACATACATATATATGTATGCATAAATGTTTAAAAATTGCATTGTGAATGTGTATCTCGTTCCTCTACAAAATTCTCTACTTTACTCCAGTTTTGTTTGTTTCTATTTTTTATTTTCTTATTTTTATTATTATCACTTTTTTTTTTTTTTTTTTTTTTTTTTTTATGTGAAAGACTAGAGTCACAGGAAGCGCCCTTTATACTTGTGTCGACAATCTATTTTCTTCATATAATGTCGAACAGCAGCTCTAGTCGGGGAAGAAAGGAACTGTCACAACCTACCAGCGATATTTTTTGCAGTCCACCTACTCCCAACCATTACTGGCGACTTTGTCATCGGGGCATCGAGAAACAACTCGCTGGAGTGTTATGCCTCCTGAAACGAGTTGAATCTCATCAACCAACCGATGACATGCGCTTTGGTGAAGCGGGGAAGGGCTAACTAAGGCTATGACAGAAGGAATCAGGAATGTAAAGAGGGAAGAAGAAAGAAGGAAAGTTATGTAGGTGGGAAAGTGGAAAAGGCGAAGGACCGTGGGGCTGGCCGGGATTCGAACCCGGGACCTCTGGGATAGTAGCCAGACGCCTTACTCCCTCGGCTACCGAGGCCCCCGAATACTAAAACAGGGGTCAACATTGACGAGGTTTAAACCTACGTTGCTCTGTAAATAATGTTAGTTCTTAATGATTAATTGAAATTTTTCAATATTTATTTTAACAAAATGCGGTTAGTCAGTTATATATTAATACTTAAAATAAATTTAAATTATGCTGTTAGTTAATATTTTTTATATTTTCAGGCAAATTGTTGCAGGAGTCAGAATCAGATACTTCAGAAGATGAGAAATATCAAGCAGACGGTATTAATCTTTTAAATTTATATTATTGCGATTCCAACTGTATTTATTTTATTAATCATTTTTGGTGATGCGGGTTATTGATACTAAGCGTATCGAATTAGAATAGATGGAGATATCTAAAAATAGAACATCTCTTGGCTTCTTACTGATAATTGGTCTTTGTTACCTTAAATACTTACCTTAGTCCCATGTTGTGTTTTTTCTTGTGTAACTAGCAGATAGTAAATACTAAAACATCAATACTAATGCCCAATTCCAGCACTCATTGGCCCAATATACATATGTATGTTCACTAATATTCCTTCAGCACCAGCAGAACTTTTTTTTACAAGAGAAGTATAAAAAGGACAAGATTCTGGTAAAGCAATATCCCAACAGGAAGTGGATTGTTACAAAAGCCATCTTTGAACGCTCCTTCAGCGCTCCCGTTCACATACCAGCTCCATTTACGTATCCATGTATCGAGCGAAAACCGATCTATTAAGTATGCTAATTTCAACGTTTATGGTCACCAAGATAAACGCCGTTTTCTTCGTTCTATAAAAGTTCTTAAAACTCCAGTAATGTCCACTTGGGAGCATATTTGGCAGCGCTCAAAATGACGTCCCCTGAGCAACGCTTCCAATTTTCCCGCCAGAAAATTTTAGGGTGAAAACTTAACACATACACAATTTCCCAGTAGGACCTGCAAGCCTACAGAAGTACTGAAATAAATCCTGTTGACTTTTCGAGCCCTTTTGCCGAAATCCTGCTCCGATCTTGATGAGTAGCACCTTGTTGGAAAGGGCTCGCCCTCCTGAATCCAGAAATGTCCACTTTCTCCGGATATACCAGCGCTTTCTGCCTGTTGACTTTTCGAGCCCTTTTGCCGAAATCCTGCTCCGATCTTGATGAGTAGCACCTTGTCGGAAAGGGCTCGCCCTCCTGAATCCAGAAATGCCCACTTTCTCCGGATATTCCAGCGCTTTCTCCCTGTTGACTTTTCGAGCCCTTTTGCCGAAATCCTGCTCCGATCTTGATGAGTAGCACCTTGTCGGAAAGGGCTCGCCCTCCTGAATCCAGAAATGTCCACTTTCTCCACTTTTTTTTTGTAAATCAACCGTTGTTAAAACAAAAATATGATGAAGAGAAGAAGTAGTATAGTAAAAGAAATGCCAGGTTACCAGGGGAAAATTCCCGGTTTTTTAATTTTTAACTTATGGCAATGATTTTATACCAAATAAATTATTTTTAAACATTTAACTATGGATTTAGATACCTGTAATTGGTTCTTTATTAGCTTTAACTAGGTTTAACTAGCAATAATTGGTTTTAACTAGCTTTAACTAGCAGTAATTGGTTTTAACTAGCTTTAACTGGCAGTAATTGGTTTTAACTAGTTTCGACTACCATTAATTATTTTTAACTAGCTGTACCTTATTCTAATTAATTTTAACAAGCTTTAACTAGCATTAACTGGCTTTACTTAGTTGTTACTTGCTCTACTAGTTTTAACTACCTTCAACTAGGTCTAACTAACCGGTTATAGTTTCACTAGTTTTTACTGGGTTTAAAGAGCATTAACCTTTTTAGCAAGCTGTGTAAATGGTCAAAGTAGCTTTAACTAGTTCTATTTAGTTTTAACTAGCTTTGACTATCATTAATTATGTTTAACTAGCTTCAAATAGGGCTAACTAGACTATTATATTTGGCGTTTACTGGTTTTGACTGGCTTAAAGGAGCATTATTTTTTTTAGTTGTAAATGGCTGTAACCTAAGCTTTGACTAACACTAATTAGTTTTAACTAGCTGTATATTGTTCTAATTAATTTTAACTAACTTTAACTAGTATGAACTGGCTTTATTCAGTTGCAACTGGTTGTAACTAGTTTTCTTCTTCTTTTTTAAAGGATCTACAGCGGTGCAACTCCACCCTTAAAAACGCTTTGGAGTCAAATTCCGCCACATCTCCAGCTACAAAACCAAGGCAACCACAGAAGTCTCGGTACTCTAGGGAGTTAGGCACCTGGCTACCATGCCAGAGGTCCCTGATTTGAATCCCGGTAGTGCCACGGTCTTTCTAATAACTTCAAAAGTAAAGGGCCGTAGCATAAATATTGCCGAAGCTTGTCGAAGCCGCTTTAAAAATGCAGTTTCGTGCCTAGTTTCTTTGGTTTTCCGATTCTGGTAAATTCGGCAGATTTACCAGCCCCGTCTCCTTTCACACCCTGGACTTGGGACCAGACGACGGCGGAGTTTATAGGATAGTTACCAAATTATGATGGCCCTTCCATCAGTCCGAAATATTTGCGGCACGTGCATGTTATGCTACATGTTATTCCCCCTATTCCGCTGATGACTGACTACTGCAACTAGTTTTACCTAGGTTTAATTAGGTTTAACTAGCCGGTTATATTTGGCTTTCACTGGTTTTGACTGGCTTTAAGGAGCATTCTTTTTTTAACTAGATGTAAATGACTGTAAGTAGCTCTAACTTACAGGTTTTAACTAGCTTTGACCAATACGAATTGATTTTAATTAGCTTTGACTAGCGCTATTTAGTTTTAACTAGCTGTACCTTGTTTTAATTAATTTGAACTAACTATCAACAAGTATTAACTGGTTTTAACTGGCTTTGACTAGCAGAAATTACTTTTAACTAGCTGTACCTTATTCTAATTAATTTTAGCTAGCTTTAACTAGCATTAACTGCCTTTATTTAGTTTTAACTGGCTGTAACTAGTTTTAACTGGCTGTAACTAGTTTTAACTGGCTGCAACTAGTTTTAACTAGCTTCAACTAGGTCTTACTAGCCGGTAATATTTGGATTTCACTAATTTTGACTGGGTTTAAGGAGAATTAATTTCTTTAGCTAGCTGTAAATGGCTCTACGCTTTAGCTAGTTCTATTTGGTTTGAACTAGCTTTTACTGGCCTGGATACCCAGCTTGGCAATGTAGTCCCTTAACCTCTCGGGAGGGGATTAAATCTTTCTCTAAATTCCGGCAAACGTAACTTGACATTTCCGTGATTTAAGTAAGTGGAGAAACAAATCTTGTTCGAGATGACAGATATCAGGATTATAGTATATGGTAAAAGAAAAACACTAATATTTGCCTTTGCCAGGTGCGTCTACTATATTTATTTGAGTGAATGAAAATGTTAACATTTCATAAAAGCAGGGGGATTACATCGAAAGCTAGATATTAATAATGTCAGCATCTAATAAACATCTAAAAGCACACAACATTAATATTAATTGATTACTTAAATGACTATTGTAGAATCCGATATTTCCTTTCACTTGTAACGGTATGTCTTGTATTTCTTATATTTAGGAGTAAGTAGAAGAAGCTAGATATCCCATAGATTCTTTTATGTTGAAAACATATCTTTAGTATTTAATCTTGAAGCGATATATCTTTTATGTATGCCGTCTTAAATAAAACAAACTATATTTATATGTGATTTTTGCCTTGAACTTCTCATGTTGACCGATCATCTCATTAGTAATGTGTGCTGCTTAAGATCTACATTCTTATAATAGGCCCAAACAATGGTGTCTCTCTCACCAGAAGATCTCGATATTTCTCGTCCAATGCAATTGCAAACTTGCATATAGAATCAAACGGTGTCGCATTCGGCACCTCAAATAGTTGCTGCTGTATCCTTTCATCACTTACTGACGATATAAGCTTATCGATTAGCGCCTCCTCAGTATATTCACCATAATTGCAATTTTTCGCCAATCTTCTTAAGTCAGCAATATAATCCGATATTTTTTCATTCGGTTTCATCATTCTTGTTTGGAAAGCATGACGATCTCTGCGTGTATTTCGGGTGTCTTTGAAATATTTCTTTAATACCGTTACAATGTGGTGGTATGAAAAGTATACCGGTGTTGTTGGTACAAGCTTGCGTAACACCGAATATAATTCATCACCAATGATTGCTATAAATAATGCTGTCATCTTTTCATCTCGAACATTGTTGGCCGATGCGAAGAGCTCAAAACGTCTTATATAATCGTCAAAGTCATCTGGATACACGGAAAATGGCTCAATGCGACCCAAATATTCTGGTAGTATGTTCCTTTCGCCAATTCGATAATTATCGAATGCACCATGTGTGGATAATATTGATCTCATAGTTAATTATTAGTTATTATTATATTATGGGTGTTGTTACTGTTGTATTATTAAGAGATAAGAGAGATAAACATGTGATAATGGATTTAAATAACTTTATTCACTATTTATTAACGTCACTACGTATTTTACTCACTACTTATTAAACTCACTACTTGTTAAACTCACTACTAAGCAAACGCACTACTTATGAAAGTTAAAAGTCCCTTTTTGCTGGGACACCATTCAAAATAGCAATCAACAGATAGCCCATACCGGCCAGAAGGGTTCTAGCAAAGTTCTAGTCCCGCGGTCTCTTTATATACCATCTTCTTGATGGTTAATGAGCCGCATCCTTATTACATATGTACGAATATAAGCTAACTACTAACCCCTATATTAAAAGGTTCAACTATAAGAAAGTTTCTCAACGTTGATGACTTCTACCCCCATCGATAGACCAATATGGGCTCATCCCATATGTAATAATCGACATATAATTGGCGCTCCAATGTAGTGTAAACATTGTTGTCGACCTAATGACGCTTGTTGTAGCTAACGATGCGAAAATTTTGCAACTTTACAAAAACAAACAATTTATACAACCATATGTCATTTTACAAGATGAATTTTATAGTGATTGACCTTAATTCGATTCTCTATTGCGTATTGCATTCGCTGCAAGAACTTAGAACTTGCACAGTTTCAAAAACCTAGTCTGATTCGACACTTGCAAATCATTTCTTTTCGCCCTGGAACTGCACTTTGTGATAGGACAAGAAAATAGAAGTGAACTCCCAAAACAGAAACTATTTAAAAATAGGCTTTTGTCGGCAACTATTAGAGGCACATGGTTCCAATAGCCACGTTTGAGCATCCCATAAAAGCTTACAGAGCTCCCCGTTCCCATACCAGTTCCTTATGTATCTTTTTAATATTGCATGGCATTGCAAGGGAACGTACCTTTTTATGCTCCTTCAAGAGCGCTTTAGGAGCATTATAAAAAAGCTCTTTAATAAAGAGTATTCATGGGCGCCTGTAGATATGTGATACGGTATTTAAAACCTTTTATTTTGTTCACCTTCTGCAATTGCCGCCTTTTGCTTTCCAGGCGTGGTTTTACCAGAGCAGTCCCCCAGCAAAATTCTAACCACTTCCAAAGCTGCTTGTCTCCTGTATGGAAGGAGTCCATTGAGAGTGCTAGCTAATGTTACTCTTTATGGCCACGGCTCGTTGCCTTCCTTCTATAAAATTTATGAAAGCTCAAGTAATGCTCTCTCGGAAGCATATTTATCAGCGCTGAAAATAATCTCCCCTGAGTAGCGCTCCCAATTTTTCCCGCTGGGTAGCTTATGCAGACGATATCAGATCAGATCACAAGATCCTGTAAGTATATCGAGCTAGAAGAGCCCCAGCCCCAGTAGACTACTGAAATACGATCCCCCTTTCGTAGACTGTGAGAAAGCGCTCGACTCGGTTAATAGGAGCTTTATATGGCAGACACTACAGACAACATGGACTGACTGATATATGATTATAGAATTGATGAAAGCCTTATACAACAACAATTCCAAATGCAGCGTTCTTCATAAGGAGTACGACAAGGATGCTTACTTTCGCCTTTACTATTTCTTATAGTAATAAACGACATCCTTCCTTGCCATCGCTCTAGGGAGGCATACAATGGGAATTGCTAGACCGCCTTAAGAATCTCGACGGTGCGGATGACAACGGAAAGTAGTTCAGCAGGTTTAAGGCTAAGTCCGAATAAAACCAAAAGAATGCGGATAAGTGGAAACACCCTTGAATGAACAGCGCTGAATAGCCGTGACACGGAACTGGTAGATAAATACTGCTACCTCGGTAGTATTATTACCGAAAATGGCGGGGCAGAAAAAGACGTCAGTTCCAGAATAGATAACGCACGAAGCGCATATGTAGGCTTGTTCCGCATATGGAGATCAAAGGAGGTCTCAACTAGCACCATATTGCGGCTGTTCGACTCCAACGTTAAGACAGTTTTTTGTACGATATTGCGAAACATGGAAGTCATCCAATTCATCATAGGACGCCTACAGGCGAAGGAAATGAAATTGGATTGGCCACACGTTGCGAAAACGAGAATCTAGCCAAACTGGCCCTTGACTGGAGACCGGCAATAACGTGAAGGAGAAACCTATTAGCAGAGGCCGCAACAACTGGGAGATCCTGGTCAGAGGGGGTATTCACGTTGGCGAGTGTCGTGACAACGAGGGACCCGGTGAAATAAAACTGTCGATATCTACACACGTATCGAGGAAAATGTCACTTCACACGCCACCTTGCGACAATTAAATATGAATTTTGTCGATTTGCTCGCCAGAAATCTGTTAGATTTACAACAATACCAATTTAAGGTCAAAGTGACATATCTGTCACGTCACTCGACAACAAGAATGACAGATCTGAGAGGTGTCGCACAAAACAGAGTCCGCTGCTGGAGGGCAACTATTTCCGCCCCTATTACAGGGAGTAAGTAGGTAAGTAAGTATAGCTAGCATTGACGTAGCTAGTTTTGGGCAGACGAATTGATTATGAAATACAAACTATCTGCAACTGCCCAGGTCCTCTATAGAATAATGCTACTAGCTACGTCCAATGATAGGTAGTAAAAAAATTTAATTTAATTTTGGTATAATTTGTCCAAAAATTTCTTTCTTTATAAAAATACAAAACTATTTATATGTGTCTTTCTCTTGACTATGAATATACTTAACTAGCATACGTTATTCCCAAAGCTAGATTGCTCTAAGCTAGCAAATCTTGAGCAAAATAAATCAGCAACATTAATCGTCGATGGAAATGATATAATCCGCAGATCACCACTCGATGATATTTGCAATGAATTCGCCGTATGAGCTGATCCCAATAGACTAGTACCAAATCCAGCAAAACCCTTTCCATACTGATACACAGCTTGACTCTGTAATTCACCAGTTATTGGATTGTAGCTGTTGCATCTAGTTCTAGCTAAAATGCAGCTTGTTATATTCGTATAGAGGAAGACACGTTGATCCATCATAGTCAAGTCGCGATTAACTAAATTCTCCATAAAGCAGGCGTCAATCTGAATGTATTTAAAATTTAATTAAAATAATAATTTAAATTTAATTAAAAAAAAAATTATCACCAAATTATTAGCATTTATCCGTCGAACACATCTAACAAAATCACAATAGCCAGTATAGCATGACGAGGCTGTTGGCGGTGTTGTTGGTCTAGTGCCATTCGCAACTAGCTGCAAACGAATTAATGAAATATAAATCCCAATCGCAGATTAATCTAAATTTATATTTTTATTTAATTACAGCCAATTCCACGGCACAGCTGGCATACGCAGTCCCAGCTAAATACAGATTAGCACAATCACTCAACGAAGACAGCTGAGTTGCGCCGCCCGGTAAGCTGCCCGCTCTGAAGAAGCAGCCATAGCATGCATCTCTGGTTTGAATGGACGTTGTCTGCGTTGTGTTGCACAGAAGATTGAGCAGCGATAGCAGCTTATTACTAGACGATTACATTGTAATTAATCGATTACATTGTAATTAATAAATTGATTAAATTTTCAAGTTACTTGTGGCTACTGCAGAGCAGCGATGATGGATCTGGCTTCTTCCAAATCGCACCGAATCCACCAGTTATAACCGTTTGTTGTACCTTAAAGAGATTCGATTTATCCTTTTATTATAATTAACACTTAATCACGATACCATAAAGATTGCAATAATAGAAAGAATCAAAACTTTTAGATTCATCTTCTAGAACGGCCACTACCAAGGGCCCCCGGCAAACTGACAGAACTCCACAATTCAATCCAACCATCGCCGGTCATCATGTCCTGATGATGGCCAATAATTTCTAACCAATTCACAATAGGGCATTCATATTCACACATACACAGCACTAATCACCTTCTGGATCTGATATCCATCCAGAGAGACCGGAAACACTTTCGCTATTAGATTCAGATTTCATATAGTTAGTTACTAGTGCATAACGCGGAATATGTGTGGACAATTTTTAATTATATTTTACAAATCATCTGCAAATGACCTCTTCGTATCGCGCCGCCGCCGAGGCTCTAATTTCATGATTGAGAAGGCATTAAACATTTTAACATAGAAAAAAGATGCGCACGCAGCTTACTGTTTTTTTTTGTCGCTAATTTACGCTTTTTTGCGATGGCGATAATTTTTGGAGATAGCTATTCGTGAATTAAATGATGCTATATGGAATTTTGTGCGATATATTTCGCGGGGTATGGCATAGGTCAAAGACTTTTGTGAAAATGACTATGTCGCGGAGGTGCGCGAGAGGCTTTTTTAGTGGGTGACGCGACATGGTTTTGTTGCTTCAGTTTTTTATGTTAGTTTTGAATTTTGTGAGTGAAAGTTTTCGCAATATACCATTATCTATATAATTTTCCTTAATTTTTTTTCGGCATGCTTGTAAACACTTGGTGGTCTTGACATTTGTTTCCTCATGCTCGAGATGTACATTTTAAAATTTATTTCATATAAAATTAGGCCACTCAGTTATTTTTAAATTTATTATCACGGAATATTTTCTTTTCAGCCCAATTTACCAGCATCAGAAGCTCTTGCAATAACTCCAATTGTGATGCAAAGCCAAAGTAATGCAGCAAGTAAAAAGATAAAAATGCCATTATCTATATAATTTTCCTTAATTTTTTTTCGGCATGCTTGTATATAAAACTCTTTCCAGTACCTCCTAACATCTGATTCGGATGAAGCTCCTGCAGTAACTCCAATTGTGAAGAAACCAACAAATATAAATAATAAGAAGAAAGCCGCAAGCTCGTCAGATGATTCATCTGATGACGATGACCAACCACCAGCGGTAACACCAGCTAAAAAGAAGAAGGCTTCATCTAGTGACGACAGTTCTGATTCGGATGAAGCTCTTGCAATAACTCCAATTGTGATGCAAAGCCAAAGTAATGCAGTAAGTAAAAAGATAAAAATGCCATTATCTATATAATTTTCCTTAGGAGATTGTGGAGGGCTACAACAAGGAGAGTCGAGAGATATCAAGACCCAAAGTCAAAGAATCTTTTCGGAATATAAATAACACAAAAAATGACGTCAGTGGATTCGATAGTTGTGAGCTTTCCTTTTTTTTTATATGAGGAATTGACGAGAATCTTACATCAATCCGGCAGCATGCCATGCCTACAACAGGAGACACCCCTGTGGATGCGCGTCTGGGTAGAAGGTAGTGTCAGACTCCTACTGACTAAACCCCCCACCTCTTTTGCATGACGGTCAAGTCCAGACCGGTATGAGCCGTAAAGGCATTATTACTTCATCCTGCCGTCATCACCAACGAAGTATCTCTAGTCAAAATCGCAGAACTTTTTAAAAAATGTGTAAAAATGGTGAAAAAAGGTGTAAAAATGGTGAAAAAGGAGTTTCCCCGAATCAGGTGGTGGTTTCAGGATATCTAGATTCAGGGAAGCGGGCCCTTTCCAACAAGGCATCTCTGGTCAAAATCGGGTACGTTTTGAAAATTCTACAAAAAGGTACAGAAAAGTTCAAATGGAGACTAGTTGCCCTTTACATTTTTTATGAATTGACGCGAAAAACTGGTTATATAATATGGATTCCAACAAGATATCACTTGTCCAAACTGGAGCATTTTTCAAATAGGTGCAAAACAGGTGTAAAAGGTGTTTCCCAATCTCCCAAAAATGTTGGCATATCTAGATTCGGGAGACTGACCAGAGCCAGCTACCTAGGTGCTGTCTCTCCCTGCATTTCTTTACCTTTCTCTGCTTTGGGCTTGCAAAAAATATGCTCATGGAGACTGACCAGAGCCAGCTACCTAGGTGCTGTCTCTCCCTGCATTTCTTTACCTTTCTCTGCTTTGGGCTTGCAAAAGCTTTAAGCCATCATTCCTCATATATCCCCCGACCTTATCATATGCTCCAGGATGTTCTCAGGTGTTAGCTGCACCTCATCGACTGCTTCCAACACAGCCTTGTGCTCCGCAAACCTCGGGCATTTAAAGAGGACATGGAGCATGGGCATCATCTTGGTATCTGGTCACCTACTTTCACCGCTATGGTCTCTACCTTTCTTCTCTTGCTGTTTAGCACTACTTCTGTTTTGTGCTCAGCTAGCCACGTCTTTATCTCCCATATCCCAGAGATGCCTTGTTGGAAAGGGCTCGCCTCCCTGAACCTAGATAAGCCCACATTTTTGGGAGAAACGCAGTGGCAACTCCTTTGACACGGCACCATTTTTTCACATCTTTTTTAAAATTGCTCTTGCTCTCCTGAATCTAGACATGCCCATATTTTTGGGAGATACGTCAGCGGATTCGGGGAAACACCTTTTGCACCTTTTTGCACCTTTTTTTAAATTACTCCGATATTGACGAGTGATACCTCGTTGGAAAGGGCTCGCCTCCCTCAATCTAAATAAGCCCATATTTTTTTATAGATACGCCAGAAAATTCTGGGAAACACCCTTTGCACCTTTTTGCACCTTTTTTTAATTGCTCCGATTTGGACGAGTGATACCTCGTTGGAAAGGGCTTGCGTCCCTGAATCTAAATAGGCCATTTTTTTGGGAGATACGCTAGAAATTCACCAACACCTTTGACACCTGTTTTGCACCGTTTTTTCACATTTTTTTAAAAATTGCTTCAATTTTGACATGTGATAGGTTCGGAAGGACTTACTCTCCTGAATCTAGATATGCCCATATTTTTGGGAGATACGCCAGCGGATTCGGGGAAACACCTTTAGCACCTTTTTGCACCTTTTTTTAAATGGCTCCGATTTTGACGAGTGATACTTCGTTGGAAAGGGCTCGCGTCCCTGAATCCAAATATGCTCATATTTTTGAGAGATACGCCAGAAAATTCTGGGCAACACCTTTTACACCTTTTTTGCCGAGTGATAAGGCCTTATTGGAACAGGTTCGGTAGTTATGAGCTATTTTGAGATTTTACCCTGGAATGAAACTTAAGTGCCCATTATCTCCGAAAATACTAGGAATTTCGAGGTGTAATTTTATTTCATGGCTCATGCAGTCTGACTGGAAATTTCTTAGCACCTATTTTTATTATAGGTATACTCGTTCAACAGCTATTTTAAATTTTCAAACATCGATAGTTTATTTTATGATTATCTCTTTTTGTTTTTGGGCAAACAATGTGGTGGATTAATTCGCAATTATTCATCTTCTTCAAAATGCTTACAAGATGATGCTTATAAACAAAAATTGAATGGATCATGTGAATCGCGCAGAGAAAGCGCATATTTGATAAATTACATCATTTGTTTATTTTTTTTGTTGTCTATAATTATTTTCTCTGGCATTGTTGAAGAATGCATTTTACATGATTAAATCGAATCTAAACACACCGCCGCCCGCCCAGCCAGGAGGTAGGGTCTCGTGCTCGTCTAAATTTAATTAAGATGATTCAAAAACTTATTAATATTGAAATAATTAAAAAAGAATTAAAGATGCAATGTTAACATGACAGCAGCCGATCAACTGTACATATATGCTTGGATGCATTTTTTTTGTGGTGTTGTTGCATATGCAGCTGCAATTGCAGATGAGCAGGAAGAGGCGCGCGCGATTTTAGATTTAAATAAATCAAAAATTTCATCAGTTTAATTTCATCCCATCACCTAAGAGATATCCGAGAAGGTATATACGTACTTGTGCTGCTGTGTCCTCATCGCCCCTGCCTCTTTACAACTCTTTTCCTTCGTGTTACTTTTAAAAAATACAGAAGGTAAGAATATTCTATTTTTGATTACCTTTTGCGTGTGTGGGTTTTTTGGTTTTTTTTTCTATATATTTTTTTAGTGGTCTGTTGAAGCAATTTATTATATCGAGGAGCGGAAAAAGTAGGTGAAGGTGTAGTGGAAAGGTGAAGGCTGCCCTCCTAATATTATAAGAATTTTAAATAATGTCAGTACTGTGCTTGTCGCGTGCATCCTGTTACTGAATAGAAGACATCATCACATGCAATTGTGATTCAATGTATTTTTCGCGAAAAGTTAAGAAGGCATCGCGAGAAAAGCTTCTTCAACAGTTTCCTAACAAGAAGCATTATCAATGATGTAATATGTTATTTTTAGATGGAAGCAGCAATTTATTTTTAGATAAAACAGTAAAGACGGTAAACATTTAAATTATTTAAATGAGTATTTGATATTTCTATGTTTTTTTTTTGTTTCTATCTTGCTTTGCGCTTTTGAAATTCGGATAATATTTGGCAGGGACGCGCGTATGAAAACGCTTCTATTAGGAATAAAACTGAATCAAAATAATAAAAAAAAAATAAATAAACATTTTTGTTCTACTAAACTTTTACACAAAAATCTTTCGCTGCTCTTATTTTATATCATTTCCTGTTATTTATCTCCTTGCAAAGTTCTAAAATAAAATTAGAGTGTTACTTTGGTTTCCAGATGCTTTTCCGAGCATTTCGAGGACGCATTCTACACTTATTTTTCGAAAAAAAAAATTTAAAGAAGAAGCAGAAGAAACTATTTCTAGAATTCTATAAATTTATCTCGAAAACTCACTGAACAGATCACAGCTTTTCGAAAAAAAAAAAATATATATCTATCTTTAGATTTAAGGATGTTATATTAAAACCGCAAGACCACTGTGCGCTTTTGCTGGTGAATTTTTGTCTTGTTGAACTTTATATCATCACGGAGAGTGGTGTGTGGAGTCAGAACATTATTTTT
Organism: Thereva unica; assembly: GCA_949987705.1. Lineage (NCBI taxonomy): Eukaryota > Metazoa > Arthropoda > Insecta > Diptera > Therevidae > Thereva > Thereva unica. The sequence goes on from OX465286.1 coordinate 5,091,828, forward strand.
TTTTCAACAATCCTCTTCTCTCTATCAACTTGCTTCGGAATCATTTCAACATTTAAAAATTCTGAAGGATTTTTTGTATCTTTTTGAATTTTAAATATATATAAGAGGAGTTAAAGAGTTTTTAGTGAAGAAACACAGAAAGAGAACAAAAGAGAGGGGAGAGATAAGATAGGTATATAATATATTCATGAAAAACAACAACAGGTGTTTTGTGTTAATCGCTGCAATGGAAAAAGTTAATTGTAATATTTTCCTAAAATTAGAAAATTACTCAACAAGCTTGAATCGATTTATCATTTTGTTTTTCAAAGCATTTTTATATATATGTATGTATGTATGGTATATTCATATTAATGAATACTAGAAATTGCTTTTGAAATGTCTGGACATCTGTGGTATTTATGAGTAATTTATTATGTCACATTTGCATCTGCCACTTTTTTTTTTAACGAAAAAAACTTCACTAAACTTCTACAAATTAAATAATTTGTACACAAAAATATTTTTCGGCATGTCAAATTGATGTGTCTAGATCTGCTACATATGTACCTTAATGGGGGTAGGTAGGAATGCACAAGCTACACAGACTTGTCAAAGGACCATGAAGAAACCATGCTTAGAAATCAAGATCTTTAAGGAGTTGTAAATGGCTCTAATTAGCTTTAACTAGCTGTAACTAGTTCTAGTTGATTTTAACTAGCGTTAACTGGCCCTTACTACTTTATTTCCATATATCTGAGGGGGCCTAGGTTAGTTTAAGTGTAGGGGGCTGCCTTCAATGTGGCCCGAGGCTACAAGCTCAAGATCTTTAACGAGCTGTAAATGGCTCTAATTAGCTTTAACTAGCTGTAACTAGTTCTACTTGATTTTAACTAGCTTTAACTGGCCCGTACTACTTTATTTCCATATATCTGAGGGGGCCTAGGTTAGTTTAAGTGTAGGGGGTTGCGTTCAATGGCGCCCGAAGCCACAAGCTTTTATGTGGGGCCGAATGTAAGGCTTGTATAGTAGGTTGTTATCGATCCAAAGCATCCAGTAGTCACATGAAAGATACTCTTCGTATATTTCAGAGAGAATTGGTTGGCCTTACTATTGAGAAAAAAATCGTACCATCACCTCCTCGCTGGTGCCTCTTGGATAACCAACCGAATACGGATGTACCCAGTGCTTGGGGTATAGCTGGGCCACCCTATCTGATGGGATATAATTCACGGATTCGGTCCTCCTGGTAGTGGGGTTGGGCTGACTACCGGACCCTGGTAGCTAACAAAAACAAACAAAACAAAAACAAACATACCAGCCTTGGAAGAATTACAGAGTGCCATATACTCCTTAAAAAATAACAAATCTCCAGGAATTGATAACATCCCAGCAGAGTTGATCAAACAAGGAGGCTTTCACCAGCTATAAATGAATTACTATGCTTCATATGGAGGAACGAAAAAATACCTGAATATTGGGAGCAAAACATTATCTGCCCAATAGAGATAAAATCAACTGTGCAAACTATAGAGGCATATCTCTTTCAAGCACAGTATATAAAATATAATGACAAACATAAAAATAAATTCGACAGTAAACCAGAAAGCACCACAATTTAACCCAACCATATCAATGAACAAACCCTACATACTTAAGAGGATCTATAGTTAAGTGCCTTGCAACGAATTTCACCTGTTTCGTGAAGCCCACAATTTATTAAAATGAACCCTAACTAGCGTCGAAATTACATTCAACGCAAGGGTCTATGCTGAGACTGTTTTGGGAATACACATACTACAAGTCACTGCCCAAAAACCTCCCCATGACAAAGGAAATATAACACTTTCATACATCTTGATAATAAGATCAATGTCTCACCCCGAAACAATGCCATATTGAACCAAGATCAAGCCATAATACACCACTAGATCCAGATTACTTGGCCACGACACTTGTGCACACCTATCTAGTTGAGAAACCAACATGGTACTAAAACGCTCCTCTTCACAGCTCTTATTAAGGTACACAGCATTGAAACTGATGCTATCCCTCTAGGGCTTTAACTTATTAGAACGCCGAAGAAAATATTCGCTCAAATTGTACTGTAGTAGAGAGACCTAAGAAAGGCCTAAAAGGCCTAAAACAATGTGGGTCATAAATGATAGGATGATTAAAAAATCTTTTAAATAAGCTATCTCCTAGGCTAGGAGACTAGACTAGACACAAAAGATCTACCATAGGTCGAGGTGTACATAGGGCATTGCTTATCGAACTCTCACCCTCTTCCGAAATACAAATAGAAAAAAAATGCAATCATAGATAGCGAGTCATAAATCTGCAAATTTTTATTACTGCTATACCCCATACGAGCTCCTATAATCGGCATTCTCCTACCTCTATATAACTACAAGGCCATTCCCACCGTGTTCTAGTTCTAGATCATAAATTTTTTCTTCGGACATGGTCTCAATTAAATGAACAAATCCACACTATATTAAACCGATCGTCACCGTCACACAGCACAGCACATATGACGGCGATCCGCAAAAATGATCGTGCGATGACAAAACATTTTGCTACCTATATTATATTTTTAAATGCCGCGAAAATTTCACCGAAAATTAAAAACCACTCAAAAGAGATAAAATTTCATTTTTAAATACCGCATTTTCTGTCACCACTGGTGCGCTGCTTATTCATCGATTAAAGCTTCTTGTTTTACATACAAACATATATATTAATATACATATGTACAGGTGCCTTGCTCGCACTGAAAATGATGAAAATGATGAAAAAAATAAAAATAAAAATGTTGGAATATCTTTTGAATTCTTTTCACCTACTCCACTCCTAGCAACACTTTCGGTGCGCTTTTTTTAAAGACGATATATATGGACCACCCAGTTGTCTATTTATAAAAGATCTCTAATAAGAAAATTATAAGACGATCTAAGAATACGGGAGGGGATAGCTTCTTTTGAGGTGCTCGTGATCCTCCTCAGGCCGATCCTCCAAAGAATTTTATGGATGCGCTTGACCGTAAGTCTAGACAATTTTTTTCTTGAAATTTAATCATGGTTAAACTCAAAATTGTGGCCTTTATTTTTTATGGGAATATTTAAGGAAAACGATCTCGATAAATTTAATGGTTTTTGGCAGTTTTTATTGACTTTTTTTTCTGTATCGGAAAGGAGACTCGTACAAACTAAATTAGGCGGCTTATCAGTGAGATTTGATAGGAAGAGAGAGAAAGCAGTTTCCAAAATGTAGTCTCTGTGCCTCGAACAATCTGCAGGATCACGATTACACCATAGTTCTTATGGAAAAACCGTGAGTTAGGTCATCGATGATCAACGATATCCCAACGATCATCACCGATCTCCTATCGATCATAAGCGATCTCCCGTCGATCATCAACGAACTCCCATTGATCAAAACCGATCTCCCGCGTAGGCGATATAGTATTTTTTACAACTGACGAGGTTCTTTAGATAAGTGGCCCGAAAGAGTCTCCCTGCTTGGCTAGGTGAAGGTTTTCTATGCTTCTATATCCGAGAGCTAAGACGAGAGTCACATGGCCCTATTCTGATTCTCACTTTCACGGCGAGTGACAATCCAAGACACATTTTCAAATAAAAAGTGTAATGTAAAATTGTGTCTTGGGTAGTCACTCGCCGTGAAAGTGAGAATCAGAATAGGGCCCACAACAATATGCTTTCTATCGAGTCCTACTAGCTTGGAGCGTACCATGACTAAATCCAGAGTTTTTTATAGAGGCCTGGGTGTCTATGATAATTCCAATTTGTTGGCAGACTTTCAGGATCGCCAGCACTTCCGCTGGAGAGATCTAGTAGCTGGGTCAGGACAGTGATCTCTAGATAGACCCCTGCCCCCGACCTTTACCGTCTTGTAGAGGTAAATATCCGCAGATTAAACTGCTTTAGAGCGCCTCGGTTTCTCCACTATCTTTTTGAGGGCATTTCGACGGAAAAATACTTCCTAGGTGGACTAACTCCGCTGTTGTCTGGTCACAAGTCCAGGGTGTCAAAGGAGGAGGGAGGTCGACCTGCCGAATTGACCAGAATCGGGAAACCGAAGAAACTTAGCACTGCAGACTAGGACGTCGAAAATGGAAATTCAATTCGCCGCGTGGAATGCACGAACAGGACATCACGTCGGTCAAAAGGAAATCATAGCAATTCAGGTCCAAAAAATAGTACAGGCCTACTACACTGGAGAGTGCCCTTCACCTTTGACTGGGTAGCAGCAGGTGATAAGTCAAAAATGTTGTTTTGACCCTGGTTATTGGACTGCCGACCATTTGAAAAGGTTAAACCCATATAATCGTCTTCATGACAACTTTCTCTCCGCACACTTCCTAAAGGTCCAATGTAGGGGAAGGTAGTGGCGACCATACCCTTGGGTAGCAAAAACCAAGATGTTGCTATGACCCTAGGGTTTTGAGGTGCAGGCCTGATATTTCCTCAGTCCAAGGATGCCAACTTGGGGGCTTCCCCTAAATTTGGGGGCAAAATGCTGAATGGGGATTTTTAGAGGTGCATTAAGGTTCGATCAATATTCTTTGGTTATGGGGTTATGCCCGAGTAGCATTGGAGGGGGTACACATAGGGAACTACTGAATCATCCGTGTAGATTGGCCTTATAAAACCCACACAAGACATCTACCGCCTTGCTTCATTCACCCCTCGTCATAAAGAATGTCCTATTTGGCCCTTGAGGGAAAATCATTGCTACCTGATCTTGCGCCGGTGTCGAAAGCTTTATATTTTTAAATGCAATTGTCGGTTGCGGTCCCCCAACTGAGCACTAATGACCTCAAATGCTGCTTGACCTCTGGAATTGAACCAGAACCGGTCTATTGAGTATTGAGTTAAATGATAACTTCCAAATTCATCAACATTAACTATGGCTCAGAGGCATACACAGAAAACTCAAAATAAGAATCTACAAAATCATCATACGTACAGTAGCTACGTATGGATGTGAAGCATGGAGTGTCTCCCAGAAACCCGCCGACAAGATGGATATATTTGAGAGGAAGGTTCTCCGAAGAATATACGGTCCAATCAATGAAGATAATGCATGGAGCTACAATCACGAATTGTACGTTTTATACAAAGAGTGTAAACTCTCGACACATGCCAAGCTACTGCGTTTACGTTGGGCCGGTCATGTCCAAAGAATGGATGACTCAAAGATACCAAAAAAATCCCTGTACCTACTACCAGATGGCAAAAGACCAGTTGGCAAACCCTGGTCAAGCTGGGAAGACAATGTTAAGGCCGATGCAGCAAAACTGCTCAACACATGAAACTGGAGACAAGCTGCGGAGTAGAAAGACGTCTGGACGAAGAAGCTGATGGAGGCCAAAGCTCGAATTGGGCTGTAGAGCCATCGAAGAAGAAGAACAAGAGACCCTATGGCCCATTTTACCCGATAAAACACGAAACAAATAGTTTCCTGCTAGCTTAAGGGAGGGGTGAGAGAGGGTTTGAGCAAACACAAAACAATGTCATGAAACTTTTCAAGAAACTTTACAGGAAACAGTTTGGATAGCTTGAGGTTGCTTCAGGTTTTCAGGAAACAGTTTGGATACTGCAGATTTCTCTGATTTCCCGTTTCGTAGGGAATGAAGGAGTTTACCTGTATAGACACTGATGAAATTTTTGGCGAAACTACAAAAGGGAATCAGCGATGGCAGGAAGCTTTGTTTCGTTTCATGTTTCATCGTGTAGAATGGGGCCTATCTCTTGCCGATGGTATTTTTTAGACATTTTTGCATACTTTTTTTTACCCTTCTCTCGGTGTTTGACCTCGAATTGAATTTTTGGTCCAGAATTAACCGCAGAAATCTCACCCTGGAGGATGAGAGGAGTAGTATATGTCAATCCAACCTTGGGAAAGTTGACGGAAAATGCGAAAAAAATTAGCACATTTTACTTGTTAATAAAATCTACATTCGTTGCGAAATTCGGTAGCGCGAAAAGCTGCGTGTATCCAGTTTTTGTAACACACAAGAAAATTTGGTCAATTCCCTCATATATAATACTATAATCAAGAAAAGTGTTAAGGATCAAAAATAGACCAAAAAAAAAAATATAATAAAACTATTTTTTGTTTGTTCTTATGGCAGAAGAAGTAGAAGGAGAAGAATAAGCAGACGACGACGACGATGGGAGAAAAAATTGACACACTCCCAAAAAATTTTCAAAAAATTTATCCTACACACAAATACATTTGCAAAATTGATTCTAAATAAAAACGGCTTCAGAATGCGTGTGGGAAGAATTTGAACATTTTGCACACTGAATATTCTTAATTTCTTTCACGGATTACTTCTCTGTTTTTTTTTTCTTTTAATTTTATTTTTCATTAATAATGTGATGAGAAATTTAAAGGAATTATATTTTCATTGAACAGAGGTTATTAAAGTCTGAAAATCATTTATGATTATATGTTAGATACAAAATGGCAATTTTCTGTGTTACAGTTTCGTTGATTTATAATTTGTCAACAAGTTTCTTCTTCTATTCGCGAGAAGTTATTGTTTTCATTAAACAATAAAATTTGGTCAGACGATGTATTGTTTGTATCTCGGATTTAAACATAAATCCACTTAATAAATAATTAATAAAACAAAACCCAGAAAATAGAACTTCAAACTATTGCCAAAAACAATAAAATTTCATTTGAAATGCATGAAACAAACCCAAGAAAATGAGATATTGATAGTGGGCAAGCAATATTATATATGTATATACAAGAAAAAATACGGGGCACACAAGCATGAAATTGTGAAACGAATTTGCCAACAAACGTTTCAGCAAGTACGTCATTTGCGACAATATATAGTATAGTATATATGAAAATGAGTAATTTGATTAATTTTATTTCAACGAAAAAATACGCTCAGAATATCATCATTTCGTTCGTCTTACCGAACGAAGAATGAAAAAGAAAGAAAATAAAAAAATTAAAAAGAGAGAAAAATAAAACAATCATAGTTGTTTGCTGAGCGGAATTTCAAATTACAAAAACAAAAAAAAAACAAAATACATTAAATGAAATTCAAATGAAATCCAAGCAACAACAATGTCTTCTTTTTCACAGGCAGTATTTTTGGGTCTCTGAATAACAATTTATTTTAGAGCATCCTCATATAAATTGTGTTCTCGCAGAGTCCGACTATCTGCAACTCAGTTTTCGAATCGACTACGGCGTCTATGGTTGAAGTCTTGAATATACATAAATTTTGAACACACAATATTTTTTTTCGTTTCGTGTACCGTGTATATTTTCTATTTGAGCGCAGATTTGAAATTTCTCGGTAATAAATTGTTTTTTTTTTTATTTTAATTTAAAATATAAAAAAAAATAGAAAAAGAAATGCCTAACCTAATTTTACACACGCAGCACGATTATTACCTAGTGTTTTGATATTAAAGAGAAAAAAAAGAGTTCGGCTAAATATAAAAATACATGAAAAATATTTTACCTATTTTTTTTGCTTAATGTCAATTTACGCGGTGTGAAGTTTTTCAAATAAATCAAATTGTTTCGTTGTACTCTTTTCCAGCAAAAGACAACTGTGTTCTTGTATTTTTTTTTTAATATTATACTTGAGAGGACTTTTCATCAATATTTGTGCGTTTTTGTTAAGGAAGCAACAAGAGGCATAAATAAAACCTAGACTAAGGTTAGTGGAATGAGAATTAACTGATTAAATCTTTGCCACCTAAAAACCGCATGGATTTTAATTATACTACTCTAAAATGCTCTATTGTAAAATGAAATCTCCCTTATTCGACAAGGAAAAAAGTTATTCACTCCCCCCCTCATTGGACGACATAGAGAACTTGGGGCTATGGAAATAACTTCTTTGAGCTCCTTCAGTTCAAACCCTTCAGGTTTATTGCTCCATAACCCCAAACTTGCGCTATCCCAGGTACTATAAGTTTACTATGTACTAGCCCTTGCACCATGGCGTGATCAACGACATGACGGACTTATGTAGACTAGACTATAGAAACGTATTAACATCCCAACTAATAAAATATATAATTAAAAAAAAACTAAAAAAGCAATAAAGGAGCAATAAAAACTTTACATTCAAAATTATTTTTTTACTTTTTAGTTCATTATAAATTAAAAGCGTTTTTTTTTATTTTCTACCTTTTAGTCTATTTACATGTCTTCCGCCATTTTAGATTTAACCGCCATATTAGATTTAAAATGACGTCGCACAGCTCGTCATACACTTTCATTTGATACCCATACCGAAAGGTATTGTAATGAAAAAGGTAATCCGCCATTTTGTGTTGACCGCCATTTTGAATTTTAAATGACGCCATATAGCTAATTGTATTCTGTTTGTCATACCCTTTCATTTGATATCCATGTCGGGGGTTGGGGAACACACAATTGCAAAATTCGCCCACCATCTTGGAACCGCCATCTTGATTTTTTTTACAAAATGGCTAGATTGCATTAGCATGCGAACTATACATATGCATAATTTGAAGTCGGTTATATGGAAGTTGGTCGATTATATGGAAGTTGGTTGGTCCAACTTAAGTTGCAGGGGCCTCGGTAGTCTAGGGGTAAGGCGCCTGACTACTATCCCAAGAGGTCCCGGGTTCGAATCCCGGTGGTGCCACGGTCCTAGCCTTTCCCAATTTCCCGCCTACATAACTTTCCTTCTTTCTTCTTCCCTCTTTACATTCCTGATTCCTCCTGTCATAGCCTTCACTAGTTCTCTTCCACGCTCCACCAAGCGCATGCCATCGGTTGGTTGAAGAGATTCAACTCAAAACTCGTTTCAGGAGGCATAACACTCCAGCGAGTTGTTCTCGATGCCCCGATGTCAGAGTCGCGAAATGGTTGAGAGTTGGTGGAATAAAAATATCGCAGTCAGGTTGTGACAGTTCCTTCCTCTCTTCTTTCTCTCTCTCTTCTCTCTATCTTCCGGCTAGAGCTGCTGTTCGACGGTGTATATGGAAAAAAAATAGATTGTCGACAGTACAAAGGGACTTTCCCTAAGCCTCTAGTCTGCCACATAAAAAAAAAAAAAAAAAAAGGATATGATTACCTACATACACATACATACAAGTAGGCGAAGCTAATATAACCAGTGCTGCCGTTTTGTTATTTGTAATGGGAGTAAAATTCGCCTTTTTAGGGGGGTTTTTAGGTTTTCAAGGGAGAAATAACAAAATTTCTCATTGAAGCCTTTCAAGAATCTCAAGCTCAATTAAAAACGCTAGATTAACTTTAGCTAATTAAAAGCCCCTATTCCATATACAGGGCAGGTCGGGAGGTGCGGCCCAAAGAATGCACACATTATTGAGTTTGACTGAGGGATGAAGACTGAAGACCGTGATTACCCAAACATACAGGTGAAAATTCCCCAATATATATATATATATATATAGCAGGCTGTGAATTCAAGTGCGAAAATGTTCATGGCCTCAAGGAAATTTTCAGACTGAATAGATCAGATCTTCAGGCAGGAAGTGACGATAAATGCCCGAACACGCAAAGGTTTTTGCCAGTTTCCGACTTGGTTATACTTGGCCTCAAGGCAAGAAACCCTCAGGCCACGGCCTGTACGTGAATGGAGACCTTTATTCATTTCCCGCCTACTAATTGTTACCGTCGGCGTTAACAATCGAATTGAAATTGATCTTAGGCAGAGATAGAACACACCACAAAACTCAGCAGAACCAGAAACTAAGGTACAAAACAGGATTAGCAGTCCAAAAATCTACCTTTTTTGGCAAGTTGTGAAATGGAATCTACTAAAGGGAGTAAAATGTCGCTGTGAGGAGTATGGGAGTATAGGGCAGGGCTCGAGAGCAGCACAAATACTCCGATCGTAGTAACTTCGGTAAGCTTGAATTAAACCCAGTAGTTCTAAGAATAGTAGAATAACTACTTTCTAAGGAGGGAGTAGTAATTCTCAGAGTAGATACCTTTTATATGAAAACGACCTGCTACTTTTGTATAGCGTTGTCCTACGATGGAGTTAATTGCCCTGCTCCCTCTGCATTACTTCGAAATACTACGAGAACTAATTCATTTTGAAGTTCTTGGTGGACTTATTCATTTTGAAGTTCTTGGAGAACTAATCCATTTTAAAGAACTAATTTATTTACATAGTATATGACAAAACAAAACGAACAATTATCTTGGTGACCATAAGGAGTGCCATTAGCATACTCAGTAGCCATTAGCAGTAGCAATGGACGTGGTCAGTACTTATTCGGGGATCGCTTGGAGAAAACGGGTGCCTCCCACTAGTGAACCCACTTAGACACACCGATGCGATGCTATTTTAGTGATTGAGCAAAAATGTCAGGCCGTTTCAAGCCATTGGATGGATGTAATTCAGAGCTATTATCCCGGTTAGCTCTAAGTGGGAGAAACTTATCCTTCCTGGGGATCCAAAAAATCTCCACTGGTTTAGCGACGGGTCAAATTTAGAACATGGTATAGGGGCTGGTGTCACAGGACTCAACTCCATGGTCTCGATTGCAATGGATAAGTTACCCCCTGTTTTTCGAACACTGGTGTATCGAGCGCAATAAGCTGCAGACAGCCTCGCGAGGGAGGGGTCTGAGACGTTGGTCCAGGTCCCAGAACCCTTCTGTGACATTTCATAGTCCACATCCTTGTCCCTGATAGTGAGGAGTATTAAAGAACTAAACCTAGCTAGCCTATTGGAAATCAGTCCCAGGTCTTAGACAGTCTAAGGATCTTATAAAACCCTTTGCCTTAAGGGGTATCATCACATTCAGCCAAGTGTCCTAAGACTGTCGGTGGGTTACCTGATTTGCCGTGTTGGCCTAAGGTATCACCTCCACAGCCTATGGATATCTCAAAAGATGACGACACAATATAATGGTTCGTTTTTTACAAATTTACAATAGTGCATCTGTGATTCTCGTTCAAAGAATGTGTTTTCATCGTTATCACTATCGTCGTTGGCTGATTTTAATATCTGATAGACTAATTTTTTAAATTTTGGACTTAGGCCACTTTCATAATTAACTCTAAATGAATTCCATTTAATGTGAAATTTACAACCAACATCTAAAGGTTCATTTTTGGCAATATCGTGAAAAATACATTGAATTTATTTAGTTTAAAACAATGTTGTGTGAAAAAAACTGAAAAACTAATTTTTTTTGAAATTTTGACTTAGGCCACTTTCATAATTATGGGCACGTAGCTTCCAATTTCCACTGAAAACTCTTTTTTTCTGAAATTTTGACTTAGGCCACTTTCATAGCTTCCAATTTCCACTGAAAAACTCATTTTTTTTTGAAATTTTGACTTAGGCCACTTTCATAATTATGGGCACGTAGCTTCTCCAATTTTCATTACACATCCAACCTAAATTCATCAGCCCCACAGTGCAGATGTCCTTTTCTTATTTATAAAACTGTTTTCTGTTTCTTTTTTAATGTTTATTCAATTTTTCCAAAGTTTAATAGGTAGGTGTATGTTATTATAACGAAAGGAATTTGTTATAAACAATTCGAACACTGCTGTTTCTATTTTCAATGCCCTTCAAAATTCAGTTTTGTTAGAATAAACAAAAAAAGTTCACGGAATTTACATTAACAAAAAAAAAATAAAATAAAATAATAATAATAATATTCCTTGATACGCGCAGGCGCGGGCAATTTTGTTTTATAGTTTTAATTGTTTTTGCGTGCTTAGTTAAATTTTCAAAAATTCATCTATTTTGTGTTTTGTATCAAAGTTGATATGAACTCTGTGTAGGGGTAGTTTTTTTCACTTTGTAGAAACGAACAGGGTGGTTGTTAAAATTTAAAAATTTTGAAATTTTGATTGGAATTTTGTTTTATATATTATAAAATACGTGTGTATGTATATATAATATACATGAGTAGATATCATAGAAGATATATACAGAATTTTTTTTTATTATTATTATTATTTTTTGAAAAATTTCATAGGGGATATTTTTCTATATATATACTACATATATGCGTGTATGTATGGTGGGATGCTGCCTCCCTATATATATATATATATATATATATCTAGATATTGAAGCTTTTTTTTGTGTTGCTTTTTGAGAAAAGTTTTATATAATTATAAACTTATTCGTTGCAAGCTTTGAAGCTTTAAAATTGAATCGTGATCCAGTTGTAGTTCGCGTTTCGCCGCGAGTGAAGATTTTTATCAGAAGTTGGGATTTTAGTGAGGAATTGAGCAGATCCATTTAAATAATTTTTTTTTTTGAATAAAAAAAAAGAAACAACCAAGAAAAAATCAAACAATTTTTTTCATAAGAAAAAAAAGTGCGTGAAAATTTTAGTTAGAAATCACTAAAAAAAATTAAATATTATATCTAATATTATTAATACAAAATTTAAAACAAAAAAAAATTTTGCTTTTGAAATTTAAAAAAAAAAAAGAAAACTGAATGAAAGTAATATGGTACACATATTTTGTTTTTTTTCTGTGGTACAATATAATAATTAGTAGTACCAAAAAAACCACCAAACATTTATAAAATATAATTTTGAATCTTATTGAGAAATTCTAAAAAATAAAAAAAAAAACAAATAATAAAAATATATTAAAGCTAATTTTGTTGCAAAAGAGAGAGTGTGATGATTATTATTTATTTATTTAATTATTTTATTCAATTCAATTTTGTGTGAATAATAAATATAACAAAATTTTTATAATAATAAATAAAAACTCGGGGAAAATATATACAAAGTGAAAGAAAGTGTGTAAAGAGAGAAATTGAAACAAGAAATAAAATAAATAAAGTGTTATTAATAACAACAAAAATAACAATTATTAATTATTTACATATTAATTATAATTATTTTTTGTTTCAAAAAGAAGAAAAAGTGAATTTCTGTAGTGAATATTTCTGATTAACCAAAAACTGATTAATTTTTTTTTTAATTAAATTTTTTTTGAAATTATAAAAGAAAGAAACGAAATATTTTTTTTTTAACTGGTTTAGTTTTTGTGAAAATGTTGTGATTTAGAGAGAATTATAATATTTAGAGTTTTTCCTGTGGCTTTAAAAAAATGAAAAAATATAAAGTGGCAAAAAAATTAATTTCTATTTATAAAATATATATTACAAAATTATATATTTTTATAATTTCGTAATTTTTTTAATATAAATTAAATAAGAATATTATCCAAAATAAAATTTTCAGCTTAAAATAGCATCATACAAAACAGACAGAGATTGGATAACGTTTTATAACTTTATCAAAAAAAAAAGAAAATGAAATAAAATTAAATAAAATGCATGTCTGTTGGATATTTTTAGATATTAATTTCAGATAAAAATAGATTAAACAAGTGTAGATACATTTTCCAACACTAAAACGATTTTTTTTTGATTTTTTTTTTAATTTTATTAAAACAAAAATGGAACGAGCAAGGCCCAAAAAATAAAACAATATTCGTTCTACAAAATTCGTAATTCTGATTCTTGGATATTAAGAAAAGATCTTTAAGATAAATAAAAAAGCATAAGAAATGTATGTTCTTCATACATTATCCTCGTGTAACAATCTGATAGGTATGGTATATATACACCATGGGTATATATATGTATCATTGAAAAGGCTAGAATACTGATCGCGTATTTTTAGTTCTTGAGATAAATGCCAAAGGAAATTCTGAATATTTTTCATACTCCCTGAATCGTCTTTTTACTATTCGCGCATTTCTCTTAGTATATTTTATTAGAATAACCTCAATTTTTTGTGTTATACTATTTTGTTTTTTTTTATAATATCACAAAATTTCACAGTAGAACAGACAAAAATTTTGAGCAGACCAAAATATTGAAAATGTTACGCCAATATGTATATATAAATCTTTCTGTATTTTTTTTTGTTTTTTTTTTTTTTAGTTTTTTTTTGTTTCTTTTTTTTTATAATTTGGTATTTGTAGTTGTATTTTTTTTTGTGAATTCACAGGCAAATTCATTTCAATTCTCAATTTATTTAATTTAGTAGACAACGCATGCGCCCCGTGTTAAAACATTTTCAGTATATATATACATATAATCTGTTTGCGCGCGCGCACGTTATTTTCAAAATTCTCTCTCTATCTCAAAGTGGTGGAAATTTCATCGGACTAAAAATAGATTACGTTTTGGCTATACCGTACAATTATCAGTCAAGTCTGTATTCCAAAAAGTTTCTTCTATATTTTTTTTTTTTCGTTTTTCGTTTTTCGCGCAAAGAGTATGTAATATGAAACCCTTTGCGTTTCTGCTTTTCTTTTCTATACTTAATTAAAAAAAAAGAGAGAAAGAGAAGAAAATAAAAACGAAGAAATTAAATTTAAATAAAACTTATTTATAGAGAGGGGAAGAGAGTATTAAGGAAGGCGCCTTTTCTTTCTAAAAAAAATGATTTGTTGACTTTGACCTAGTTTAAACAGTATTTTGTTTGTTGCAATAAAAAACAAAGTAATAAATAAAAATAATGCCATTTCCAAAAGTCACTGACTTTCTCTTTAAAATAATTTTGAAAAATTTCGAAAAGGATTTTGTATTTCACAAAAAAAAACGAAAATATTAAATCATTCACCACCAAATGACGAATATACAAAAAAAATTTTTTTATTGGTTATAAATATCTGCGCTGTGTTCTAGAATTGGTCTTGGTGACTAATTGCATCCCACGCGAATATACACAATGTATTTTTATTATATTATTATTATTTTTTTTTTTTTTGGAATACCAAGCCATGATCAGGTGATGGTTCAATATCTAGTTCGAAGCTTAGTTTGACGAGGATAGGTCAGATAGACTTAACATAGACGAGGATAGCACAGAAAGGGTTTTAAGCCATCTTACTTTATAACTTTAGGATATTGTAAAAGTTCGGAAATACTAATTGTAAAAGATTGTTCCACACCTGAGTGTTTCTCTATTTGTAAACGAACTTCTGGACTGTGTAGTATGAGCTAGTGTTGTATCGCGCAGGAGTTATGTTTGTCGTGTTAATTTTTCCACGCTGTTATATTCTTGGGATGGTTCAGTAGGTCTATGCAGGCACTATAGATGCCATCACTGTTTTTGATTTTTATGACGTAACTTTGTAGCTTGTCGTGTGCCACTCTAATAAGGTGGTTGTCGAGTCACGATTCCAAAGAAACCTACGGTAAAATTTCTTCTAAAGTCATAATTGTCTGAAGTAGAAGATTTAACGTGTCTTAGCTCTCCAGTTCCTTTACCAGTCAATCTCTGTAAATCAATGTAAATTCTTGTACAGTGCAACGATGGGGGCCTCAGTAGTCTAGGGAGTAAGGCGCCGGGCTGCCATCCCAGAGGTCTCGGGTTCGAATCCCGGCAGCACCACGGTCCCTCGCCTTTCCCACTTTTCCCACCTGCATAACTTTCGTTCTTTCTTCTTCCTTCTTTACATTCCTGTCATAGCCTGTCTTAAAATCCTTTCCCGCTCCACCAAGTGCATGTAATCGGTGGGTGAGATTCAACTCGTCTCTGGAGGCATAACACTCCAGCGGTTGTTTCTCGATTCTACCAAAAAAAATCCGTACGCTAAACCGTTACGATTCAATACGATTTCTATACGATTTTTCGTTCATCTATCCAAAATCTATCCCGGCTGTTTTATAAATTTAACAGATACACCCTTGCCCCTGTACTGAATCACGACTTTCAGTACAGGGCCTAAACTCAACTTAGCACTTTCACTCTCTGCCCCTTCGGTGAAAGTTCTAATTTCAACTTTCTTCAACTTAAAGGACTTATCACGAATCACACGAATCCCGACACGACTTTCAGCACAGGGGCCTCTGTATATAATGTCCGGCATAATGGACTGGTACAATGTTCAAGAAATCGCATTCTTATCAGCTAATACCTGTAACTGGGTAGCTTATTTCTACCGCGATTCCTTACGAGCTCTCTATCCAAAAACACAGTGTGGTACTGGAGACTACAACTTCGACCCCTGTCCTGCTTTGTCTCTCTTTCCTTCTTGTCTCCCCCAACTACATACCTGCATATACTCAGTAATTCAGGTAAATGTTCCGCAGTCAATATTTTCGAACACGTACAATGTGTTGCTCTAAGGAACTCAAACTTAAGGTTCATCGAGCACCCCTAGACCCCCTAACCTTTCCTGTACTTTTTCTATCCTTCATACCAAGTTCACTACTACACACTGCACCATGACGTGAGCGACATTATGGACTAGTAGTACAAATGGCGACTCCAAATTGGGTATTTCGATATAGAAAAGTCACATTTTTTTGCTTTACTTAAGAGCAATCCCATGAACCCCTGAACCCATGAATGTTCAATAATACCTTACTCATTTCCGGTATCCCTTCGTTGTCTGAGCCAAGGCTAATTGAAAGATCACTGATCGCTAAAGAAATTGTCCTTCAAAGAGCTTCATGCGATCATGTTTGCCCATAATCTTCAATACACCTATACAATCTCGCCTTAATTGAATTCAAAATCAATATAACAGATTTGGATCTGCACAACTTTTCCACAACTGTAGAATGATCCCGCTGAATATGATCGATTCGTTTTCAATCTTAGGCGTTTTTGATCGTGCAATCTAGTGTCCTAAAAGTACGATCTTTAACTCTTTTTTCGCTAAGGAGTAAGATCTCGCTGCAATACGGGAGTTCTGTCTATTTAGATCTTCTACGCTGGTGTAAATTTACCGCAGTCTCTTCATCTATAGAAGATCTGCTGGAATACTGTAGTTCTGTCTATTTAGATGTCTTTCATCTCCTCATCTTTCGAGGATCGATCTTACGATCTTTTCATCTACCGAGGATCGTATTAGAAGTTAAGTAGAAATATTACGAGGGGATAAGAAGTAAAGTAGAAAGATTACGAGCTCCAAAAAATCATTCAAATCTAGTCAAAATTATCTAGACAAAAAGATCATGTCTAATAACTTTATTCCTAAGATCTTCAATGATTTTTAAAGCATATATTGCTGTTCATCACAAAAATACTTCGGCCCTGTTTGATTCAGCAGCAGTGATATTAAACGCGAATTTTTTTAAATACTCATACTAACAACCCATATGGTACATATATAATCAAGTGGTAGAAATTTATTTAAAAATACCTATCCCCCCCCCCCCCCAAATCTCAATTTATCGAATTCAAACCAACCAATTAAAAATATGATATCGATCTTGTTTTTAAATCTAAAATAAGATTTAATTGGATTCTGTTCAAATTCCTTTCCCGAAATGAAAATAGCTCTCACTTCTCCTCACACAGCAGCTGTCACTTTTCTCTGAATATATATATATGCAGGAAGAAATCACAGATAACAAAAATTTGGCCTCATTTTTCAGATTATTCAAATCTGACGTGTGTGCGTGTGATTTTTAGGTGAAGTAATTAATTTTATAATAATTATCAATTATTTAGTAGTATTTAGTTTGATTTGACGTGAAAGGTTGAATTACAAACAACAAAGATGGCGGCGCGGTGGCGTCCTGTCAAAATTTGATATTGCCCGTCATTGAAGGGTTTTTTTTTATTAATTTAAATTGTTTGTGATTACTTTTCGAAAATATGATCAAGCTTACCACTATGCATTGCTGCGATCACTTAATGATCATGTACGATATATAATGATCAGAGCGGATATATGCGTAGATAAATGATCCAAATTATTGATCATGGCAAAATTGATCAGTATAATATAGTCCTTGCTAGAACATCATTTAGCATTCTGTCAAACAGATGCAAAAGTTCATAGAGATGGTGTGATCTTTTATCGCTCTTTAATCCCTAAACACTGTTGGTATCGATCAACGGGCACCTGAGATACCTTCTCAACCATGATCATGCCGCAAAAGAGAAAGAATTCTCCTAGGTCACAGAATGTCAGGAAGCAAACCTCGAAACCTGGTAACAGCTGACGATCTAATGATCATGCGATCTGAGGTATATTAGAACAGTTTCATGACAAAACTAACTTTTTACTCCAAAACGCTATTACCTGTAGTAGTGCAGAAGCACTTTACCTTCTCACAATCTATGCAGCGATCAAACACTTCTGTTATTGCGCAATTTTTCGAAGGATGCAGTTTCTTTGTCTATACTGATCATGGCCCGTGTACCTTTTATACAAAGACCTCACGATCATTTCATTAGACCAGACACTAGATTGATCGACATGTCTAGTGCAAACAAAAAGTTCTCGTAGACATCTCCCGTGACCGACAAGATCACTACGATCGATAGTATAAAAAAAATAATGTGAAATTTTTGGATAATATTCTTTTACTTAATTCGATACTTGTTGCTTTAAGACTTTAAATATCGATGAATGTCCTTAAATGTTTTTCTAACTTTACTAAACTAATATTAATTAAACTTTATTTAAAAAAAAAATATTAAAATGAATTTTTTTTTAAATATTTTTTTTCAATTTAAACAGGTTCCAATCCATTGAATGTCACGCAAAACAATAATCTATATAAAATAATTAATCACCACCAAATGCTAGAAGCATGGGAGTGGCTGAAGATTTCGCTCCCAGCTTTGTTAAAAAGCCACAATTAAGACAAGAAGATGATGGTAATCGATTAATATTTGAATGTATATTATTATCATCGCCAAAGCCCGATATTGAATGGTATCGGAGTGATGAAAAACTTAAAGAAGATGCTAGAACAAAATTTAAGATACAAACCGTAGGCGATAATAAATTTACAGTAGTATTAGATCTCGACGATGTCGTTGAAACAGATGCCGGCCTTTATAAGGTCAAAGCTAAAAATAAAATGGGCGAAGTTTCAGCATCGATTAATTTAAATTTTAGCCGTAAGTATTTTTTGATATATATATAAATATTTGTATTATTTATTTATTTATACATAACACATAATACATAAATACAAAAAAAACACGAAATATACTACTAGTCGGAAGTAAACCGCGGTAACTAATTACAAATATATACGCAAGAAAATTCGAGTCGAGTACGTATGTAAAATGAGTCTGGCCAGCGTTAGAATGCGCCGAAATCCAAAACCAATATCTGAGGTGTCTGGATGTACATCATCAATAATCTCTTATTTTATCTACAAGGGAGAGGTGATAACACAGATAATAAATGCCGATTTACAAGAACCTGTATTTCTTTTTGGTTTAAAACTTGCTATGTGCCAAACAGTGCTTTCAAGTATTCCATACACACTTCCCGAAACCCCTTATACTTCCTAATTCTTCTTTATTCTTCAAACCAAGCTTGTGCTACTAGACATTGCACCATGAGGCTTAATGACATGAAAGACTGGTAGTGCAAAGGGTCACTACTAAGCTTGGTTTTATCACATAATAAAAAAAAATAGCATTAAAAACTGGTCAACCGAAACTCTTTGTGCTATCAAATTTTCAAAGTTTTTAACCTAAAAGGCCTAATAAGCGTTGAATTGGTGACCTGGAAAATAGTTTGAACGAAATTTCGAAATTTTTTGACCTAAAAGACCTAACAAGTGTTGAATTTGAATGTGAGATCCTGATCTGTAAAATAGTTTGAACGAATTTCAAAATGTTTGACCTAAAAGACCTAATAGGCGTTGAATGGGAATATCAGATCCAGATCTATAAAATTTTAAAAAAAAAGGCCGAACTTTATCCAGACTGTCGAAAAATTCGACATGTTCAGACCAAAGGTGACCAAAAAATCATCCCCAAATCAGGCAAAATAACAATTACTTCAAATTCACTTCAAAGCCATGCATACGACATACTACAAAAACATCATTGACGACAAGCAGTACATCTTTAGGACACTTTGGGGGTGCGACAACATATTCTAACAAAGCACCTCAACGAAAGCATATCCATATCGCCCATATCGCGTTGGTGAGAGTGTGTGAGGTAGCTCTAGGTACATACATATCTTCAAGGCGTTCAACAAAATCTGGCATCCTGCTTTATTGGCTAAACTCCAAGCTAGTGATATTGACTTAGTTCTTAAGAACTGCATTGAGATCAATCAAGGTAGTATTGTATGCCATAAAATTTAAACACGGCACACACTGTGTCTCTTCCGGTGTCCCCAGGTGTCTATTTGATTTTATCAGCCGATCATTATACTACCTAGACCTACAATCCACTGTAGTACAACTTCTTTTATAATTATACTCTGTGTGACTCTTACACCTTCGAGATAATGCAACATAAAAATGTGCCGAACTTTGTCTTTATAAAATACAGCGAACTAATGTCTGACTAAATCAACAACGAGACATTGACCTAATTAATTTTCGATTAGAAATTCGACGAATACAATGCCTCCAAAACGAAATGCTGTCTTATTTTCAATAACACCTCACATACCGTGACCGTGTATATCGGTGTATAGTAAAATTAATGGCGGATATTGATAAGGATTAATTTGGATCTCCTACGATAGTGTTATAGTAGGAGATCCAAAATACTCCTAACCCTTAAATTGACGACTCATCGCTCGTTTCGCGCGCTTATTTTAAAAATTGTTTTTACTTAATTAATTTTTTTTTTCAAAATTAAAATTATAATTATAAAATTTAAAAAAAAAAACAAAACAATTACTAATTTAAACCGTATCCGATTTCAGCGGCTGACGAACCCAAAGAGAGGTGAGACAATTAAAGATAATAGAATCGAAAAATAATAAGCTTTAAAAATAAAAAACAAATAACCGCGCGCATTTTCTTAATAATTTTAATTAAAACCAGAAATTAACAAGTTTAAAATTTTTTCTGCTGCTTATTTTTAAAAATTTTAATTTTCCCAAACATTTTACACCAAAACACAAACTCCAGAACAAAATTTTATATAACAAAAAACGGAGAGAGAGATTACACAATTTTTATATTTTTTATTAATATTTACGATTATTACTTTTGGCTTGAGATATAATTACTTTAATTTAAAATTGATTTTTTGTTTATTTTTTCTTGATTTCTTTTTACATTTGCAAATAAACTTGCTGCTTGCGCTTGCTTATAACACAATACAGAATTTCTTCATCAAAGCGGAATTAGCTCAGAGTAAGTTTGGCCTTAATTTTGAAAAAAAAAAAAAAGAAACACGCTTGCTTTATTTAATACTTTTTAATTTTACTAATTTAAAAAAAAATAATAATAATAATATTCGCTTTTTTAGTTTTAAGATACGAGCATGCATGCAATATTTTTGAAAGCTCCAAACTAACCTCTTTTCCATTTTTTTGTATTTCTTTTTTTTTTCGAAAATTAATTTAGACAAATCGACGGCTTTGCGCCGACATTTACGAAAAAACCTGCCATTCGACAAGAAGATGATGGCAAACGCCTGCTATTCGAATGCCGGATTCAAGCTGATCCGAAACCAACCGTGACTTGGTCACATAATGGCACACCAGTTTCAGAAACACCTAGACATAAGGTAATTGTTTGTGGGTTTTTATTTATACATATATTTTTTTACTCGCTTAATGAAAATTAATATAAAAAAAGGGGTACTCATTTTGGAGCCTATTGAAATTGTTTATTAGCAGGAACCAAAGATGCCCCCTTTTTTAGTATTGTAGTTGCATGATGACACAAAAAATGAATTATATTCGTATACATTAAAATTTGCTGAAATTACATTTGAAATTCTTTTTGAAATAGCTGAGGTGTAGCTTTATCTCCATTCGGATTTATCATTAATAAAAAAATAAACCACTTTTCGTTGCCCCTCTCTCCCTTCGCAGTAGAATAATTCGAGGTTAAGGGCCCTAAACATCAACCAGAATTTTCATTATCTCAAATCAAGGATTACAAGCAGTGAAATATTTGAAAATTTCCAGGTACTTGACTTGAAAGCTGTTGGAAGCTCCAAAGTGGGGCTTTCGTTCTATTTTTGTCTATCGTTTCTAGTTTTACGTCTATATAAAAATCTAGTGCTCAAGACGAATCGATTTTCAAAATACGGCATTCGTAGCCTTTCATTGGAGGGAGGGCCAAAGAGAAAATAGCCTTTAAAACTGGTTTTGAGCGAAATTTTAAAGTTTTTAACCTAAAAGACCTAATAAGCGTTGAATTGGGAATGTGAGATCCTGATTTGAACGAAAAATTTTGGCCTAAAAGACCTAACAAGCGTTGAATTTGAATGTGAGATTCTGATCTGTAAAATAGTTTAAATGAAATTCATAATATTTGACCTAAAAGACCTAATAAGCGTTGAATGGGAATATAAGATCCAGATCTATCATCTTCGTCAAGCTGTTGTGGATACTTCAATAGCCGTGGATCGAAAGCGATGACTAGCCTAGTCAGGGCGTGGACCATTTAATTGACTTTGAAGCTGTGGTGACCACCCTCTGGACCCATTTAGTACACCTAGCTGGCTTAGATTTGTTCCTATGGATCTTTTGATCGTTCTGCTTCAGACCAGATTAGGATTCCTTTTTAAAAACAAAGATCTTTCTTAATTTCCCATAAGTACATATCTACCAACATAAATTCGAGATCTCACAAATTTTCTTGCATTCCCTTCCATTAATATATTCTAAAACTACCTTCATGGAGTTTTCAAATAAACTTTTCTCTTCTAGTATAGTAGACTTTTGAAGAGCACAAAAATTTCTGCTAAAAACTTATATATTTTTAGCCAAACCATAATTTATTTTTATAATCAACAAGCTTACGGGGCTGGTCTTGCTGGTCTCTTTCTGCGATGATTGTGCGCATGTTTTTCCAACTGGGGCTGACATGGAAAATTGAACGTGCGTGCGCGCGCATCTTCTTTAAGTGATCATTTATGATATTTCATGGTATTGGGCGCCCCCGTTTAACATCATTATCCGCCGAATTGTTTAAATTTGAAAATTTTCAAAAAACATAAAAATATCAAGTCTAAAAATAGAGCGTTCATTTGGCCATAGACGATATTCAGGTTATTTTAGAGATACATTTAAGCCCCCACTTAAGTGCGCAAAGAGACTATAAATCGTACAAATAGTATTTTTTTTTTGTATTTTTATAAATGAAAATAAATATTTTGTGAGGATTTATTAAATAATTTAGGAGATTTCAAAATTGTTTGACCTAAAAGACCTAATAATCGTTGAATTGGGAATGTGAGATGCTGATCTGTAAAATAGTTTGAACGAATTTCAATTTTTTTGACCTAAAAGACCTAATAAGCGTTGAATTGGCAATGTGAGAGCCAGAGAGTAAAATTGTTTGACCTAAAAGACTTAATAAGCGTTAAATGTGAATATGAGATCTTGGTCGGTAAAATAGTTTGAACGAATGAACACTATAGGTCGATTCAGTAGACATCGTTTACAATATGGATGCTTGGTCATTTAGGTTCACAATATGAAGCATTGTCATTAAGGTGTGCGGAAGGTGTATATAAAAATTAATCTGCACTGTTTGACACCCTAAAAAAAGAATCGCGTGTCTGACCTATCCACACAATTTAGGAATCTGTTAGTCTTCGAGTTAAAGGACCAACTACCATTCCAGAGGTTCGCGGTTCGATTCCACACAGCGCCAGAATCCTGTCAAATTTCAAACGCAAATCTTCCTTTTAATGGTGATCAGTTTTATAATGTGACGACGTCTTAAACAAATGCTATTTGGAGCCTAGTACCATCAGTGGGAAACATTGGAAGCGCTGCTCAGAGGAGCTTTGTTTTAGCGCTGTTAAATATGCTACCAAGGAAGCATTATTGAATTTTCCATAAATTTTATAGAACGAAGAAAACGGGCGATTATATTGGTGAGCATAAAGGTTGACTTTAGCATATTGAATGGACCGGCTCTTTTTCCATACGGAGGACAAGCAGCTTTGGACCTGGTTAGTATTTAGTTGGGGGACTGTTTTGGTAAAACAACAATCGCGCTTGGAAAGGAAAAGGAAAAAAATGAACAAAAAGCTTTTCGATACCGGATCTCATATTATACAGGTGTTCACAAGCCTTACTAAAAAGCTTTTTATAATGCTCCTAAAATGCTTTTAAAGGAACATAAAAATGTATGCTGCCCTGGAATGTTAAAAAATATATGGAACTGGTATGGGAACGGGAGCACTGTAAGCTTTTTAAGGAGTGATCTAACATGGCTGTTGCAGCACTCTATTTCCCGCTAAAGTGTTACAGTCCATCACTCTTGACTTGAACAGAAATAGCTGCTGTTAAATAACCCCAAAATTGATTTGATCTTAGATTGAAATAACAGATGAATGAGCTGTATCAGTGACTAGACACTGTAAATTTAAGAATTACTTAAGAATTAATCATCACAATGCTATATGGTATAATGGTCGACCAATATCGCGCATCAATCTAAATATATCCATTCCCACTTGTGATTATTACTCACAGATGTTCTTATAACAAATAGCAACAATTCAAAATTATCCCATTTTTATATTTATGTAACATGAATGATGACAAGAGTGTTATAACGATTTGAAGCATGTAATGAGAGATCTCAGATCGCAGCGCAGTGGAGGGAGGCTAGATTTCGGTGGTAAACACATCTACTATGACATCATCTCTAAAGACTGGTATGCTACTTAGAGGTAGGATCCAAAGATTTATGTGGTAAGAAGGCGCATTAACGACTACACTTCAGATTTTTGTAGGTTCGCTAGCCTATCTAGGCCTAATGTGTTCAAACAATACGGCACTAAACTGGAAAATCCTCCCTCTTGCTTTCGTAGGAGATTGACAGAAAATGGGACAGAGTCATCTGATAAATTTCACCAGGGCTCGATCTACCCCTCTCCACCGATTCCGGATAGAGTTGAGCTGAACTTACATGAAGCAGTGCATTTGTCCTTTGCAGAATGATAAATTGTACTGAGGCCTCACTTTTTTTAAATGTATCGTTTCAAAAATAATGTCCTACTGGTATATGATCGTGTATCGAGATAAATGAGGCGAGGTGTGATTGTAAATTAGCTAGTGGAGAGACATTTCTCACTTATTTTGCTGCAGTAAAACATACAATTTCAACTGCGGCAAGATGAGATTGTAAATACGAATTGGAGAGACATTTCTAACATTTTTTGAGGCAGTGAAATTTTGTACTGGAGAGACATTTCTTACTTCTTTTGGGACTACAAAATTTCCAACTTGAAATTGCGAGTGGTGGAATTGCTAAATATAGATATACATTGTGGAGGCATAAATTTCTTACTTACTCTAAGCATTTCGCCATTACAATAGCACCTCGCCTCATTTGAAGTATTACATTGTACTGGCTCAAAATATAAAACAGGAAATGAACCTAATGGACTTGGTCCTACGAAACTTAATTTTTAGTTAAATTATGATAAAATACCTGCGTGTCCAGCTCAAACTTTTCTTAAGTTCGCGTACAAGAATAGTACACAGGTCTAACTGACAGAGACTTGTCAGGGTGGTCAATGTGAATCTCTACTAAGCCTAGGCCCAATTTATTCTTTATTTCATTAAAAAAAAATGGAATCTTAAATAAATTAAAATATTTTAAACGAACATAAATACACTTCAGACGAAAATCCCAACATTCTTTATATTTAACGTGGAATTAATAATGACCAGCCAACCACCAATACAGTGGGCTACAAAAAAACCGCCCACGCTGAAATTTTCACCCGCTATTTATATTCTTGTTAAATTCAATCTATTTTCGTATCAGTATCCATGATCGTTTCAATGTAATCGTAATATATTAAATTTTATTTCATTTATTTCCCCAAAAAACCAATTACATTTAAATTACCGGCAATATTCTGAGACTTAAACAATTTATTAGTTTCTTTTAAGTAGTAAATTTCCAATTATCCACTTTGATCTACCCCGACGAGATGTGAGATCGCCGAAACGAGGATCATGTGAAAAATACGAGCTTCATGGTTTATTTAAAAAAAAAAACAACATATAGAGAGCCACAGTTTAGTAGAGCTGCAATTATGCGCGATGGGATAAAAATAAATTTCAACCGAGAACCAAGAAATTTGGAATAATTTCTTGCAATTTTTGTGTGTTCTATATTCGATACTAATTTTTGTATATGCTACATTTGAGGTGCAAATTGAAATTGGGGCATTTTAAGTGTGGAATATAAGTTTCCTGTACGTGTCCGTGGAAGATGAGCCGCTATATTACTCCATTGGCGCAACTAGAACACTTTTAATGGCTGGCGGCTTGGATTGTTGCGCATTTCGTATTAATTATGATGAAAACAAATCAACAATTCAGTTTTATTACACGAAAATACGTAAGTTAGGGTGAAATTAATATTGCATCCGGTCTTGAGAAATTGTTATAAATAGAAATTAATTAGTTTAGTAGTGCGCACAAAATAGTATAAAGGCGCGGTAGTATAAAGCCGCGTTCACATCCCAAAGTCAAAATTATTGTTCGACCGTCGTTTGTGTGTAACTTCATATCAAGGATACTACTAGGCATTGCACCATGACTTGAACCCCATGACGAACTAGTGGTACAAAGGGTGATTCACGCCACATAACAAAAAAAGAACTATGTGTGAAGCAGCACGCCTGCGCCAATTAAAACTGATTTGAATTCTATTTAAGACGACTTTGCTAGCATTGAAAAATATTCACCAGATAGTACTGGACGGCCATCGGTTCAAGATTAGAGAGAAAGAGATAGCAAAGGTTATGGCGTCATTGGGCATTTGTAATATTATTAACTAAGAATTGGGTTAAGCTATCTGCCTCAGCAGTCTAGGGAGTAAGGCGCCTGGCTACCATCCCAGAGGTCCCAGGTTCGAATCCCGGTACATAACTTTCCTTCTTTCTTCCTCTCTCTTCACATTCCTAGTTCCTCCTGTCATAGCCTTCCCTCCCTAGACCGTACAAAAGGGCATTCGCTCAGCCTCTAGTCTTTCACATAAAAAAACTCATTTGAACGAATTAAATGTATGAAAATTGGCCTAAAAGGCCTAAATTGATATGGCTTAATTGAAATAAGTTAGTCTTTTTTGTGTCGATTCATATCTTGATGATGAAGATGAAGATGAACCATGCTGCGCTAAGAAATAGTGAACTGAAAAGGGTAAATCTGCTCTGGGTAAGAGATAGACATTTGCCTGGTAGGTGATGTTGACTGAAGCTTTAGTCCACTATAGCTCCCAAATCATACTACCCCGTGACAGACCGGCGCTGAGTTCGGTCATGAAGCAGATGGCTTCCATTCTTATTATGCTTGTCGATGAGAGAGAAATAGAAAGTAAGAAAATCCCGAAAAAGAAAGAAGAATTGGAATCTAAGCCCAGATATGACCCAGTATCCAAATATGGCCGACTCTATTTACTATATTCAGCTCCTTAAAATCACAAACTGAATTATTCCTAGAGTCCTACTCGCTCTGATTAGGTCTCACCTCTAAAAGAGTAAAGAGATTCGCGACTGTTAGTGTAGACCTTTCTTAAGTTCGCGTAGACGCATGCCAGTACAGCATACACTCAGTTTGAAAGACAGTAGTTAGGGTGCCTAACCTGAACGCTATATTAAATCTCGGGATTTCACCTCACCTTCTGACACCCATATCTGCCTCTCATTTGGTGCCGTGCGGGTATCATTCGAGTCCACTCTGCAGGTGGAAAACTAAGTTCGGTAGAGCCTGTTCAGAAATTCATCTGTCGAGTTAATGGAAAGAGAGATCAGTCCTTTAGATCATGCTGAGTTTGGCTGCAAAACTGTGCTAGCATGATACCATGGTGGTCAGTCACCAGCGAGATGGGGTCGGTTTCCCGATTCTGGTCAATTCACACCCTGGACTTGGGACAAAGTGACGGCAGAGCTCGAACTTACCCTTAGTACCATACTTATGAGGCTTTTGTGGACCAATTATCTGGAGAGGGCCAAGGCAAGGAGGTCGAAGTGCAATTGGTTAGCCCACGGAGCATATCCGAGCCCACTTTCGCAAACTTCTTGCGAACAGACCGAAAGCATAACTGCGGTCGGGAACCAGGGAAGCTCGAACAATCAAGTATAAGCGACACGCCACTAGGAAGGCTACTGATCTTGTTGCAGCGGTCTGGCCCTCAAATATAAGGTATAAAGGTGTTATAATACGCCAAGCGAATGGCCTCGGTACTTCTAGGACCAATATCTCAAACAAAAAAAGCACTAACCTAGTACCCTAGACAGACTAGCACCCTTAATCAGGATTATGACGTCAGAATGAAGTAGAGCCATATAAAAGATATGGCAAAATGGATGGGTCTATGTCATTCTGACGTCATAATCCGGAGTCTGTCTAGAATATAAGGCCCTATATTAAGACCTTGTGGACATAGGCTAACGAAAGATATGTACGTGACGTGAGGCGGAGCAGGGCGGGCATATATAAGGAGAGATAACGCAAGACCTTTTCAAACCATATTGAACGGATATAATTCGCCTGTATCAATCATGTTGCAAGCTGCTGGATAGTAAGGAAAGCGATGACGATATTCGAATAATCGGCATGGTTGATTTGTCCACATCGTGTGAACTAGTGATGAGCAAGACTGGTCTTCCACATTTAGCTAGACCAAATCTAGCCAAGACATGACAGGACAAGACAAACAGATCAAGATAGTAAGACTTTTTGTGCTCATCACTAAGTGCCAAATTCTTGCAATGATGAGCATAAAGTCTTTCATAAAGTCTTGCAAAAAGTCTTGCAAAAAGTCTTACAAAAAGTCTTGCACAACGTCTTGCCGAACCTGTCTTGTCCTGGTCTTCCTTTGATCTTGTTTAATATGCAAGACCACTCTTGCTCATCACTAGTATCAACGATGGAAACAGAACGGAGATATGATACGCTGGGCTGTAATTGGTGGATACTGGCCTTTGGGGTCTATATTTTTTTATCTTAAAAAAGGATAACGAATCAAGGTAGAATATTCTTTTCAAGCAATCAAGCACTTGTCTATCTCCCTTGCCCCAATTTACCCCCACGATAATTAAAATTAATTCAGCAAATTTT
The DNA here is from genome assembly GCA_949987705.1 of Thereva unica. Classification (NCBI taxonomy): domain Eukaryota; kingdom Metazoa; phylum Arthropoda; class Insecta; order Diptera; family Therevidae; genus Thereva; species Thereva unica. The sequence continues at coordinate 5,120,823 of OX465286.1, forward strand.
AATGTTATTTTTGTTTTTTTTATTTATTAAATTAAAATTTTTCATTTTAATTTATTTTCTCCGTACTCTTGTTTCTTTAAATTTAAAACAGTTGTTAATAGACAAGGATGGACACTCGTATTTTGCGTCACTTGAAATAAAAAATGTTACAGTTGAGGATGCTGGAAAATATAAAGTGACTGCAAAAAATGAACTTGGCGAAAGCAACGCTACAATTAGTTTAAATTTCGACAGTAAGTAAAAAACAAAATTTATTAATATATATATAAAAAAAAACAAAATATTAAGTGTCATACAGACAAAACAAAACCCCCTAAGATCTAAATATCGTTTCTTTGCATTTTTATTCATTTTTTTTTATTATTAATATATTCCAAATGCTTTTTTTTCTAAATAAATAATATTAATTAACCCTTTCGCACACAGTGTTCATCAATATTAAAATAAAAGCAAAAACTAAAGTAAAACAATTTATTAGACAAAACTTAATTAATTTTTTTTTTTTGTTGCAATAATTCTCATAAATGATTAATTGATTAATTTTATATTTTTTAATCATTCTATTGTGATTTGTTGCTATTTGTCTCGTTATAGTATAAAAGTTGTTTGTTTTCATTCACTTGTAGCACAAAATTTTATTTCGCTGTGTTTTGCAAGCGAACTACACAAATTTTTTTCACGAATTCTAACTTTAGTTAATTTTTTTTGTTACTTTTGCATATTTTTTTTTGCTATAAAAAAAACCAAAACTATTTAAGCGTTTATTTTTGTTTAGTGAAGGTTACCTTTTTTGGTTTATGTCATTTTTTTCATTTTATTTCACGATTCCGAGTCGAAGTGTGCTTATTTTGTATCTAATCGCATCTACTCGATCGATCTTCAGATATTGGCATATCGATCTGTCTCAGTAGACACCATATACCCACCGACGCGTTCCGTGTCAGTGGCTTTCGTGAAGAATTTTTCAATTCACTGAATTTTCCGTAGCAATGTTTACTGGCACCTATAATTATTTTTAGTTTTGAAATTTGAACCGTGATCTCATGGAATTTACCGTTTAAGACCTTGCTGCAATAGCAGTGTTCTTAGACGATGAGGAGAAGAATAAAAAAAGACGCGTTTTTCACGGACGCCTAAAGGGTACTGAGAAAGTCCGTCGATCGAATGTGTGGGACCATGCCCCGCCCAAATTACTTCCATAATACATCGTGCCGATCTTTTTTTCACTGATGCGCCACTGAAGTCGCCGTCACGTCACGGATATGTGTGGATCAACCTTTTACCGGGAAAATCGTAACTAAATTTTTGGATCTTATACGGTTATTGTAACACGAACGAACATAAAATCGTATGAGTGGGAGCGCAGGTAAGTCGTAACGTTTTAAGCTCCGTTGCAGACCCGCCTCGCTCCAGATAAAATAATATTCTTCTGAACGTGCACGAACGTATTCACTTTTACCGTGATACGACCGCGCAGACGTGGACAAACAAGGGCCGTACCTGACCGGTATTCACGGAAAGAATATTTTTTCTGCGCGGTTTATATCGGTGCGTGTCTGTGAGTGTCTGCCGGGAAGTATGAATAGAGCATCGGAACCGTACAGACATTTTTTTCTTGGATACCTTCCACTGAGAAGTGCTTGAACATTTTCTGCTGTCTGTCGTTTCTGATACGGCAGACTAGATGAGAATAAACGGTGTCTGTCGGTGTCTGGCATATATATCACAGTATATATCAGAGTTCACAGACCTACACAATACATAAAGAATATACGTTACCGCAGCCGCCGGGGACACAGTTCACTCGACAATGATATATAAAGGCCCCCATTCAGTCATTCATATATGGGCCGCCGGCAGGCCGTGGCCTGAAGGTTTCTCATCTTAAAACCAAGTCGGAAAAATGGCATACTGGTGGTTTTTGGCCTTTCTACATAAATACCGAAGAAAGGCCCTCATTCAGTCATTCATATATGGGCCGCCGGCAGGCCGTGGCCTGAAGGTTTCTCATCTTAAGACCAAGTCGGAAAAATGTCATACTGGTGGTTTTTGGCCTTTCTACATAAATACAGAAGAAAGGCCCTCATTCAGTCATTCATATATGTGCCGCCGGCAGGCCGTGGCCTGAAGGTTTCTTGTCTTGAAGCCAAGTATCGGTGGTAATTTTGGCATACTGGTGGTAATTTTAGCCTTTCTACATAAATACAGAAGGCCTATTCTAAAATGTTGGTCGAATTCGTCATATAAATATGCTCGACTCTCTCGGAATAAAAACAAATATTAACACAAAAAAGGCAACCTTCTATTTTTTTTTCTAAGTATTATATGCGATGTAACCCCTCGCCCCCTAAAAAACTGAAAACAATTACCAAATTATTTCATCATTTTACATATAAAAATTATTGATAAAAATAATAATGCTGGCGCTTTTTCTTTTTTGGCTGCACTTTTTTTTTACCAACAAAAAAAAATAAATATCAAAAATCAGAAAATACGTAAATACGCGACAAATTTTCAAATTTATTCACCACTCAACAAAAAAACACATAACAAAATAAAACAATATGAATTTTATATAGCGGGGGGGAGCAAATTTATCCACTGCCTACGCGCCACTTTAAAAAATAGGGTGTTTCAACAAGCGGTGTTATTTCAATAAGAGGTGTTATTTCATTAAGAGGTGTCATTTTAAATCACACGATATTTTATATAAAAAAAATGTGGTATTTTTATTTTAATCTAAAATAAAATCCCTGAAGTTTATAATGCAACATATTATCTGCCCAAAATTTAAACGTAAAATGACACAATTGGATATTGTCAGCCAAAAATGACGCGATAACAAATTTTAACAAAAATATGACACCTCTTATTGAAACATGCTTTACACATACAGCTGAGAGCGCGTTCAAAAAAAAACAACAAGCTAAAATCACATACATTATGCTTTTTTCAAAAAGTTAACATTTAGCTTTTTTTGTTTTGTTTAAATAAATTTAAAAAAAAACCATACACAAAAAGCACCGCTCCTCCACTCAATCGCAAAAAACAAAAACACAAGTCAAAAAATGTTGTTTTTGAAAATCCTGGCGAGATTATTATTTTTTTTTCTTCTAATTTTCTTCATATTAAAGCTGCGCGCGCTTTTGTTTTTACTTTATTTATTTTTATTTCTTAGTTTTCTATGTGTTTTTTATGCAATATAAAAAATTAAATTTTGAAAACAAAATAAATATGAAAAAAACATGATTTTGTTTTTTCGTATTATTTAAAAAAACATATTTGATTATGATTTTTTAATTTTCATAGTTTTGCATATATTTCATTTGTACAAATTCCATTTTTTCGCTCAAAATAAATAAAAAAAAAAGTTTAAATATATGTATATATAAAAAAATTATATTTTTATATATATCTACATATAATGGATATGAGAACAAAGGTGTAAATTTGGAAAAAAATAAAAAAATAAATAATAATAAATAATTTTAACTTTTTATATTACTCCCAAAAAATCATTAAAGATATTCTAGGATATAAAACCAAAAAAAAAAAAAACATAAGAAAATAAAATAATATAATTGTTTTCGTAAAAAAAAAACAAAATAAAATAAAAATAGAAAAGAAAGAGCTGCCAAAATAGAGAGCTACAAAAATAAATATATTTATAACAAAAAAAAAACAAGAAAGAAACAACAAACTGTCGATTATTTTAATACGACAATATCTTATCTACCTAATGGAGGTAATAAAAATAATATTTAAACAAAAGTACTAAAAAAAATTAATAATAATAATATTAAAAAAACAAAGAGGCAATGAACACAAAAAACAACAACAACAACAAAAAAACCTATTTAAGTTCGCATGCTTTAATAAAATTATTTAAAATATATAAAAAAAATGTTGTAACCAAAGATTTAAAAAACAAAAACAAAAAAAAACCCCAAAAAACGACTGCATTTAAACCTACTTTTTTTAATATAAAAAAACAACTAAACTAAAATACTTAATTGTTTAATATATACTCTATATACATATATATTTCCCCCACCCCCCTACTCTGCCAAAAAAAACAAAGTAACTAAAAATCTATTTTGTGTTAAATTATAAACAAAAATATTATTTAAATTAAATTTAGGCGATGAAGCACCTATTCCTGAAGATGGCATTAAACCAACATTCACCGAACGACCAATTATACGACAAAGTGAAGACGGCGGTAATATAACATTCGAATGCCGATGCGTGGGAGATCCTAAACCAACAATAATTTGGTATATAAAAACAAAAAATCAAAAAAAAAACAAAAAATTTTCTTTGCTTTTTGAAAAAATCGAATTTTGAAAATTTTAAAAACCAAAAATCTTATTTTTTCGTTTTTTTTTTCGTTTTAAATTTGGCGGATTATGAATCATCACCTTTTATCTATCTGCAATTCTTCAAATAAAATAAACAAAAAAAAAATTAAAAAATAAATAAATATAAACGATAATTTATAAAAAAAAAATATGTATATAAATTTACAATGCCCAGGTATCATGGTAAAGAAGAGCTTAAGCCTGGCGGCCGTTACAAAATGTCACTAGATCTAGACCAAAAGTTATATCACATGGCCAAGCTTGAGATATCAAGTGTTGTTAATGGTGATAAAGGAGAGTACCGCGCCCTAGCTAGAAACAAGCATGGAGAGGGCGTAGCAACAATTAATCTGAATTTTGAAGGTGGCCCCAAACCAAAGTAAGAAAATATGAAAAAAAAAAAAAACGAACAAAAACACCACAATATTTTTTTTGTATGTTACTGTGTTTTTCTGTTTGTTGTTTATATTTTGCTCTTTTTTTATATAATTTTGATTATGGGTTTTATTGAATTGATTTATATTACTCGGTGTATATCAAAATTTGGAGTTACTTTTCTGTCAAACGTGCACAAACGGTTTAGCTGTTCGTTTATAAATAGAACAACTCGGTTATGGAACTCTCTTCCGCAGTCGGTGTTTCCGAGCTCATATAACATCTCTGAGTTCCAACGCAAGGTTCGCAAGGTTCATCGACACCTACTCATGCACCCTCCAGACCCCTAGCCTATCCTTTCTATTCTATCCTTCAGATCAAGCTTACTACTATACATTGCACCATGACTCGAACGACATGACGGACTAGTAGTACAAAGGGTGACTCCTAAGCTTCATCGTATCACAAAAAAAAAGAAAAAACGTACACGCATGTAGCCGGTAACTACCGAACCTGTAGGAATATTCCAAAAATCTGGACAAATCTATATTCAGGGGGTCGACCCCTTTCCAATGAGTCATCACTCGTCAAAATCGGAGCATATTTTAAAACAGGTGCAAAAAGGTGCAAAAAAGTGCAAAAGTTGCTTCTTTACCTTTGGCTATTTTGAACAAGAAACCCTGTCTCCCGCTTTTTTGGCTTTTTTTGTATGGTAAATTGATAGGTAGATTCCAGGGATTCTGGACATTAAATTTTACCCTGGAATTCCCAGTATTTTCTGAGATAGTGCGGCTTTTAGGGGCCATTCCAGTGAAACTCCAAAAATAATACATATACTAGCCAACAGATTCTGGTAATTATTAAAGAACTGGAAGCATCTGCATTCAGGAGAGTATTTTCTTTGCAACAAATTCAGGCGGCGACCCCTTTCCAGCAAAGCATCACTCGTCCAACATTTAAAAAAAAAGGTGCAAAAAGTGCAAAGTGCATTTTTGGTAATTTCGAAAGAAAATTGACCTTGATTTATTTTGATAGGAAACTGTCGGGCACATTTCATGTAACTTTGAATTAAAATTTCACCCCGGTACTTCCAGTATTTTCTTAGATAGTGGGTCTTGTAGGGCCCATTCTAGTGAAGCCGCGTTCACAGGCCCAAGGAAGGCCAAGGAATGAGATTTGTTAATATTCATTGGTTTTGAATGGACAGCTTAGCGAAGGTTTGTTGGTGTTCGCTTGCAATCCATAGCTTGATGGAAACAGCTAACGAACGTGCAATATCCAAAGCCGAATGTCGTTCATTGGCCGCTGTTGGGCTAGTGTGTTGTCGGCTTGAAACTCCAAAAACAGCACATAACTACCAAACCTGTTTGAAACTTTTGAAAGCTTGAAGCACTGCATTAAGATAGGCGAAACCTTTCCAACAAGTTATCCCTCGTCAAAATCGGAGTATTTTTTTTTACAAAGGTGCAAAAAGGTGTAAAAAAGGAGTAAAGAAGTACAAAAGGACCTTTGGCGATTTAAAAAAAGTCTGTCTCTGGCTTTTTTTAATGGCGAATTGTTAGGTGCATTCCAGGCACTCTGGACATTCAATTGCACATCCTGGGGTTTCCTGTATTTCCTGCGATAGTGACCTTCTAGCGGTAATTCCAGGGAAATTCTAAAAATAGCACATATGTAGCTACCGAACCGGTTTAAAACTTTTGAAACCTTGAAGCACTGTATTCAAGTGGGCGAAATCTTTCCAATGAGTCATCACTCGTCTAAATTGGGGCACTTTTTTTTTATAAAAGTGCAAAAAGGTGTAAAGCAGGTGTAAAGAAGTGCAAAAGGACCTTTGGCAATTTAAAAAAAAGTCTTCTCTGGCTTTTTTTAATGGCAAATTGTTAAGCAGGCACTCTGGACATTCAATTTCACATCCTGGGGCTCCCTATATTTCCTGAGATAGAAGGCCTTCTAGCGGTAATTCCAAGGAAATTCTAAAAATAGCACACAACTCCCGAACCTGGTGGAATTTCTCGAAAAGCTAGACACTGGGGCAGGGGGCGCCTTGCTATTACTCGTCAACTTTTAAAAAAGGTGCAAAAAGGTGTTAAACATTTTTAATAATTTTCAAAAACCGTTTACGCCGAATTATTTTGATGGGAAATTTTCAGGCACTTTTCGCCGAACATGAAAATAAAATTTGACCTCGGAATTCCCAGTATTTCCCGAGATAATTAATAGGTATTTAGGGATTGCTCTTCGAGGAAGATTGGTAAATAGCTCACAGCCCCTGAACCAGTTGGAGTATATCTCGAAAAGGTGTGGGCATATCTGAATTCAGGATGGTGAATCCTTTTTAGAAATCTTCGCGCTTTTTAAAAATTTTGTTGTGATTTTAAAAATAATTTTGATCCCGGACTTATTTTAATGGGAAATTCACAAGTGGTTGAGCGTATCTTCTAGTAAATTTTTACCAAACTTGATATACACCAATAATATGTCCAAAAAAGGATAAAATAATAATTTTTTTTAAATAAAAATAATAAATAATGAAAGAGCAAAACATTAAAAACACACAGAATAAAAAAATAAAAAAAAAACTCCCAACAATAAATGAATGAACACACAACTCTCTTAAATAAATATCTAATATAGAATACCAGATGGTAAATCACCACGTTTTCCCAAAAAACCAACAATCCGCCAAGAGGATGATATATTAATAATGGAATGTATATTAGAGGCACACCCAGTACCAGATATAACATGGTTTCAGGGTGATAAACAAATAACCGATTCGACTAGAATAAAAATGTCTAGAAAGGCAACATCTAAGGATACATATATATTAACATTAGAAATAGCTAATCCAACTAAAGAAGATGGCGGAAATTATCGTTGTAACGCATTTAATATCTATGGTGAAAGTAATGCCAACATCGCACTCAATTTTCAAGGTATATTTAATATAAAATATATAAATTATATAATTAAAATAATAATAAAATTAGTTACCTTATATATATCTACACGTATATAAATAAGAATATAATATATAAAATTATTATTATTATAACACGGACTGACACTGATACAACAAACTCTTACACGAGAAAAGTTAAAATATTAAAATGAAATGACTAAAATATGAAACTGAAAACATTTAACCTTTAAATATAAATAAAAATAAAAAAAAATAATGTAAAAGGTAAGTAAAGTATATAAAATTAATAATATTTACTGTGGGAGCAACGGATAAAATTCACAAAATAAGGCTTTTTTACATAAAATCTCACACAACATTTTGTAGGCGACTGTGCTCGATGATAAGCCGTCATCATATCGAGAGCACTTTTAATAATATCCATCATAAAAAATCGAGCTTTTCTTGCTTAGTTATTTATACGATCCAAGCAAGGAATCCGCGCCTTAATAAATTAATTATTAATTAATAATTAATTAAATAATAAAAGAATGTACAAAACCATATCATACTATTTATATACTATATTATTGATTATTTTTATTGTTATTAATTTTGTTAATATTTTTTTTTAACCACCAAAACAAAAAAAGGTGCCGACGATGCTAATGGATTTGCTCCATCATTCACTGAGAAACCTCGTATTATTCCCAACGAATCCGGAACACTTATTACAATGAAATGTAAATGTAAAGCCAAGCCAGAGCCAACAGTTACCTGGTTTAGAGGACAAGATATTGTTACAGAATCTAAAAAGATTAAAATTAAATCGAAATCAATCGGCGAAGATTTATATGAACTGACTCTCGAAATCAAGGTAAAAATCTTCACCGAACCCTCCCACTGTTAACCCCCCCCCCCCACTTTTTTTTTAAATAAAAATATTAAAAAAATAAACTAACAATTTCTATTTTTTAAACCTTAAATTCAGGATCCTGCATCAGCTGATGGTGGAACATATAGATGCCATGTTCGAAATGAATTTGGCGAAAGTAATGCTAACTTGAATCTAAATATTGAGGCTGAACCAGAGCCAGAAGGTGAACCACCAACATTTGTTGAGAAACCAAGAATAATATCCGAGAATAATGGTAAATTGGTTATAATGGAATGTAAAATCAAGGCAGATCCAAAGCCGATAATAATGTGGACTAGAGATGGTGAAGTACTTAAAGAGAGTAGTAAATTGAAAATATCAATGGAGACCCGAGGTGATATTTATTATATTAAATTGGAACTGCATGATCCGCAAATGGAAGATTCTGGCTTATATAAATGCAATATTAAGAACAATTTGGGCGAACTGAATGCCAATCTTACACTTAATATTGAAAGTAAGTAAACTTTATTTTAGCTAGAGTCTAGTATCTTTATTTCCTAACAGTCTAGTTATCTTTATTCTTTATTTAACTAACATACCACAATCAGAAAATGTACCTAAAGGCATCAATCAAATTTTTCATTATCTTATCTAAAGCTATTTTCATATTATATACTCGCATTTTCAAATTTACCATTTTATATTTATTTTACTAAAACCACAAAAGCTCTCAACTGTCAACTTCTCTTGAAAGCTCTTTCGGTTTGAGATTAGTGCGTCCATAGAGAATTTTGTACATCCACTTTCACAACTTGGAAAGACGAAAGCTCCCGTTCTACTACTACTCCACAAAAGCTTCTTTGTTTGTATCAAAGCTTAATCCCGTGGATTTATCAAAAAAAAGCTTTTGCGTCTGGACGCATGCGTCTTCGTCTGTGCTATTCGACGCGACGTTTAAGTTTCTTCATTTTTTATTTAATTTTAAAGAGATATCAAACTTTATCGTAGGAGAAGTTTGAGTCTCCAAAAAGTACAAAAGCTGCTTTATTTGTACGAAAGCTTAATCCCCTTGATTTATAAAAGAAAAATAGCTTTTGCGTCTGGATGCATGCGTCTTCGTCTGTGCTATACGAGGAGACGCTTAAGTTTCTTCATTTTCTATTTTTTGATATAATTTTAAAGAGATACCAAACTTTGTCGTAGGAGAAGTTTGAGTCTCTAAAAATTTGCTAAACAAAACAAAAACCACTAATACATTTTTAATTTAATATTTATACTTTAACTTACAGTTGTTCCAGTCATTAAAGATAAGCCAAAAGTAATTAAAATAATTAAGAAGCGAACAGTTGTTATCGAATGCGTTGTTGCATCTAAATTCGAGCCAAAATGTACATGGTTCAAAGAAACCGAAGCAATACGTACAGACACCAGACGTGTCGTTAAGGTGCAACAGACCCGCGAAGGTGAATTCGCTGTTCAATTAGAAATTAACGAATGCATAGAAACAGATAAGGGCTCATATAAATTGATTGCCAGCAATGAAAAGGGCGAGGCAGTATCCCAAATTGTTCAATTAACTGATATTCCAGAAGAAGAAAAGAAACCATCTAAGCCAGAAATTTCTCGTAAATTAACTGATCAACGTGTTGAAGAAGGCAAGACATTTGAATTGATTATATCACTTAAGCAAGTCGATAAAAAATGCAAAATAACATGGTATAAAAATACCACTATTGTAAAAGAAACCAAAGAGATAACGACAACATTTGATGGCACAACTGCCCGATTGACATTTAGCTCGGCAAAGTCAGAGCATACGGCAACGTATAAGGTTGTTGTATCGAATGAAGCTGGCCAAGATGAATCGACATCGAAAATCACTGTTGAAAAGAAAGATGATAAGAAGAAAAAGGATGACGAGGAGGAGAAGAAGAAACAACAGGTTGAAAAGAAGAAGCAAGAAGAAGAAAAGAAAAAGGTACAGCCAAAAAAAATTATTGGAGGGGAAAAGGAGGCCAAAACAATATTTGATGTTAGATTGAAGCCAACGTCTAAAGTACAAAGAGAAATCGAGGTATCTGTGTTAATTGTGGCTTCCTTTCTCTCTCCATTTCTTTAATTATTATCTCTGTCTTTTCCTATTTTTACTTGTATTTTTTTTCGCTCATTTAGAAGTGGTAATTAATTAATATTATATATATTTTTATATCTAGATGTGATATTTATATTTATTTAATTTATTTCGTCGTGTAAAATTTCAAAAACTAGATGTTATATGTTTTTGTCATTACTATATTTTTGTTTTATGTTTATATTTAAATTGGCTTCAACGAAAAAAATTTCCCCTCAACAACCTTCCATTTTGTCTAATATTTTATATTTACTAATATTTTTATTTCTGTGTATTTGTTTTTAAAATGAAAATTCATAAACAAAAAACAAAACATCTATCTCATCCAAAAAACAAAACAAAAAAACAAACCCAACCAAAATTTTTTCTAAAACAAAAAAAAACCCTAAAACACCAAAAGATTGAAGAAGAAAAGAAGAAGGAAGAAGAAAAGAAAAAGATCGAAGAAGAAAAGAAAATTGAAGAAAAGAAAAAGGTTGAAGAAAAGAAGAAGATCGAAGAAAAGAAAAAGATTGAAGAAGAAAAGAAAATTGAAGAAAAGAAAAAGGTTGAAGAAGAAAAGAAAATTGAAGAAAAGAAAAAGCTTGAAGAAAAGAAGAAGGTGGAAGAAAAGAAAAAGATTGAAGAAGAAAAGAAAATTGAAGAGAAGAAGAAGGTTGAAGCTAAGAAGGTAGAACAAAAGCAAGAAAAGATTGAACAGGTAGGTGTTTTGTTTAGTGATTTGTTAATATATTGTTTGTTTCTAACCCATGTACTATATCGCATAAAACCATATTGTATCACGTGGTATTTTTTTGTATATGTTAACATTACTTGTCCTCCGCCTCGAAAATACAGAAAAAAAGTACAAAAGAACGAAATTCCTTTCACATTATAAAGATTTTAGGACTCTACACCATTTTTGCACCTTTTTTTTAAAAGAGAAACACCACAAACATCACTGAGAATTCGGTGTTGTAATTTTAAGTCTATGGTCCCTAAAATGCGTTTAAGAATTTCTCGTCAAAAAATTCGGAGTTTTATCAAATTTATAAAAAATTACATTATTTGCACCTTTTTGCACCAATTTTACAAGTGCTCCGATTTTGACAAGTGATACTTTGTTTGAACGAGCACCTGCTCCTGAATTCAGATATGCCCACCTTTTCGAAAAACTATAACAAGTTCGGTAGCGATTTTACAATTTTCCGTTTGCACCTTTTTGCACCTATTTGCACCAATTTTAAAAGTGCTCCGATTTTGACGAGTGATACCTCGTTTGAAAGGGCTTACTCTACTGAATCCAGGCATGGCTACCTTTTTGGGGAAACTATAAAAAAAACCTCGGCAGTATGAGCTATTTTACAATCTTAGAAGGTATGCGGATTAACTTGAAAAATACTTGTAATTTCGGGGTCAAGTTTTAGTTTCAAAATACATATAATAAATGTCGAATAATTTCCCATAAAAAAAGACGATAAAAACTAATTACACATAAAAGAGGAAATAAATATATAAGAGTCCTATAATCTTAATATGTGACAAAATTATTTTTGATAATTAAAATTAACACGAATTGAAATTTTTATCTTTCTTCTTAAAGCCTTTTTGTTTTTGCCTTACTTTTCTGCTCTATTTTTTATTACTTTATATATAAGAAAAAATCATCATTATGAAAATTAAACTAAAATTATTTTTTTTATTTAATCTTTGCTTTTAAATTTTTTTAATCTAAAACTTTCAAAAAACAATATTCATATTAAATTTTCTTTTTTTTTATATATATATAAAATAAATGTCATTTCTACACACACACACAATACACATAAAAACACACACAACCTTTTTACATATAATAAATAAAAATATAAATAAAGAATGAAGAGGAACCTCCTGCTGTTGTTAAGGTAGTGGAATCGATAGATATTCCAGATGTTAAGGTAATATTTTTGTTTTTTGTTTTTTTTTTTCAAAATTTATATTTATATTTTAATATAACTAAAACATAAATATATTTTTTTGCTTTTCACACGATTTTAAAAATGATGGTGTATATAATAAATTGTTATATGCATCAATACACGTTTAATATATGTTGTATGTAATAAATAAATAAATAAAAAAAACACATGGAAAACTCCTTTATAATACAGGAGCCTGTTAAGGATGAAGAACCAAAAGTTGAAAAACCAAAGGACGAAAAACCAAAAGAAAAGGTTACAATCGAGGAAATTAAGGTAAGAAATTTGTATTATAAACAAAAAAAAATATTGGTCATAGGACAAAGTATCAAAAAAGTATCATCATACAAATTCGTGGTGGGCAGGTTCGAAATTATTATGGGCAAGAAATTTTTATCGTAGTAAAACTGAATTAGAATTTATCGGAAAATTTAGCAAAAACAAAAATATAACTATATATATTATTATATCGATTATTTAAATAGTAGAAAATTATTTGACCTAGGGTATAGGAATGAATATACTTCAAAAAGCTATTAGAAACAAGATTTCAAATTATTTAATAAACAAAACATATTCAAAATTTTCTTTTCTATTTTTAATTTTATTATAATTTTTACTTTTCTATACTTTTCTAAAAAAAAAAACAAAAAAAACACAAAAATCAGGAACAGAAACCTGTTAAACTACCTGAAAAACCAGAGGTATGAATACTACTAATATATTTTTCACATAATAACTATATAATCTATTTCTTTAAAAAAAACCAATCAACAATTGCTATTACTACTACTACTATTTTAACTACACAACAACAAAATAAAAAATTAACAAACCATAAAAATATAGCCAGAAGAGAAGAAACCTAAAGAAAAGGTACACGATGAAAAGAAGAAGCTCGCTGAAAAACCAGTCGAGGTACATATCGATATATTTATATACAATATACACACACTATTTACACATTATTTCCACAATTATTATTCATTTTACATATTAATTAATTAATTAATTAAAACAAATTATATTAAAACATGTTCTTTCTCTTTCTCTACCCCATTTTTGTTAAAATAAAAGCCGGAGACAAAACCAGACGATAAGAAACCTAAAGACGCTAAAAAGTCAGAGGTACATGAAAAACCGATTTTCTAGCATAGAAATTCACATGCACCCTTTTAGTATTTTTTTTATCGATCTAATATTGAGTTTAGAAAAATATTGTAGAAGTCCTCCCCCGCCCCCGTAGTATTTTTTTATGCATTATAATTTAAATTGTAGCTTAGACCAGGGCTCCCAAATTTTGAGGGGTTGGCAATTACTACTACACAGGTGTCCGTTGAGAACACTCTAGATAATTTTATTATCTGAGAATAGTCATACTCCTCCTAAACAATGGCTCTGTCTCCCATCTATCTACCCACAACACCCTAACATCCATTGATCTTACATTTTGCTCTGCCAACATATCCCCTTGTCTTAACTGGGTAACTCACTCCAGACCCCATCGTACTCCAGACCCTATCGTTATCCGCTCGATCATTTAGTAATAGAGTACCTGCTAAACTTGCGCCAAAGAGACCTAATTTCTTGTTCTTTGAATTTTGGTTTGCACTATTTTTTTTTAAAAGTGATCGGATTTCGACGAGTGGTTGCCTTGTTAAAAAGCTATTGTTCTGTTGAATCCAGATCAATTAGCTGCACTTGGGTATTTTAACGGGTTCCTAAGCAAAATTTAAGTCTCAATTTATTTTGTCCGGCAAATTTTCACCAAAAGGTCCTAATTTCTCAGGAATTTCTTCTTTAGAAAGAGATTTTCGAGAGAATTTCACCAAAAAGACCTAACTTCTCAGGAATTTTTTCTTTAGATCTAATTTCACCAAAAAGACATAATGTCTCAGGAATTCCTTCTTTAGGAAGAGACCTAATTTCATCAAAAAGACCTAATGTCTCAGGAATTTCTTCTTTATAAAAATACTTTCGAGAGAATTTCACCAAAAAGATTTAACTTCTCAGGAATTTCTTCTTTAGGAAGAGACCTAATTTCACCAAAAAGACCTAATTTCTCAGGAATCTCTTCTTTAGATCTAATTTCACCAAAAAGACATAATGTCTTAGGAATTCCTTCTTTAGGAAGAGACCTAATTTCACATAAAAGACCTAATTTCTCCGAAATTTCTTCTTTTCTCCAACAATAAATTAACCTATAACTTACAACGGCTAGTATTGAATAACCTTAAAAGGTCTTTTAAAAAGACAACACACGAGCCACACTTTTGGGAAATATCTGGTTTAGGACTATTTATATCCTTGTTTTAAATATGATGGCCTAAGCTTATGAAATTATTGCAAAAACATCACAATAACAAAAAAACAAAACAAACAATCAATTCTAACAGACAAATAAAATTATTAATCAACAAACAACAACCTCGTTAATCCCTTGCGCTGCTTTAGGTTTAGTTTATTCAATATAATATTATATAAAAAAAATAAATGTGCTTTAGTTTTAGCTACAAAAATAATTATTACACATGCCATAGAAATTCGTAGAAAATTCCTACCTAATATTTTTTTAAAAAAAAAGCTTCGTTCAAAATTTAGCGTAAATGTCAAGCGCTTCTGTATTTAGTGAAATGATAAATATATGTCCATAGTAGAACCTGCGATGTTTACTAAAGAAAAAAAACTACTACTACTAAAGTGAATGCTGCTGATGCTTTAAACAAAAGATAAAAGAAATTATCACAAAATAAAACAAAAAAGGTAAAATGTAAATTTTTAAAATTTTAGGTTAAGCCTGGAGTTGAAAATGGATCTGCTGAGCCTGAGGTATACATTTTAAAAAATATTTACATACATACAATTAAAAAAAAAGAAACAGATTTTCTAAAACACAAATCAAATTACACACATTCATTAAATATAAATATAAAAAAAAACTCATTTAATAATTTAGAAGAAAAAAAAATTAAATTTTTTAATACCAATTACTAATATCAAATTTCTTTTTATCTTTTTATTTAAAACAGAAAACTGTTGAAAGTGTTGATCTCAAGAAGGTAGAACGTAAGGCAAGTATTAAAATTGAAAATAAAATAATTTTTATAACAAGCATAAAAATAATTTAACGATATACAAAATAAAACCAAAAAAAAAAAAATAATAAAAGGCACATATTTTTATATATTTTTAAAAATTTTGAATTTTGAAAAACATTTTTATTAAAAAAAAAAACAAATCATATATTTTTCATACACGAACGTACAACACACAAAATAAAATAAATACAGGCATCGACACCGGCGGCGGTGGCCGAAAAGGTACCAGAACCTCAGGAAGAGAAGCCGGAGGTAATGAGAAAGAAAATAAAACAAACAAAGTACATTATAAAAGTTAAAACTAAAGTGCTGGATTTTTCGTAACCAAAAATTTTTTATTTTTTTAGTAACGCTGAAGTAGTTAGTATAATCTAGAATATTAAATTTTTCTTTTTTTTTTGCGTAAAAATTACTACACCCATAATTGCTGCAAGTATTTAGGCCAATTTAGGCCACTTTAGGCCAAATTATGGTCCTAGTGTTCGAAGGCAGCCCATTTCCCCTAACAAGCCTTCGATCAATGATAGAGTATGGTTCCGGATCCATAACTCTAAAGTCGACACCCTAATCAAAAAAATCAAAAAAATACAAGGGTCGTCTCTAAGTCCTTCTTCGTGAACTATATGTGGCACACTATATGTGTTCAAGGATCCTAATCCTCTATTTGTTGTGTTAATTTAATGCATCAAACAAAACACGAACATATTAAATATACAACACTTTTTAACACCTACCTAATTGTTTTTTTAAACTAATATATGTACACACAAAAAAAATAACTAACTTGATATATATACCTATACATGTTTATTTGTTTACCTTATGTTTTTTTCTGTTCAAACAAAAATCCTAATCAGGAAATCACTGCCATTAAACAAGAGAGCAAGGAAGTACGTCGCAAATCATCTGTTACAAAAGAACAGATCATAATTGAAGATGGAAAAGTTTCAAGGAAATCATCTGTCCAGGTATGTGTATATTTTTTTATATCCCGTTTATTTACTTGTTATATGTTATCATTTATATTTCCGTGTGTAAAAAGTACCCGGGGGATTGTTAAAAAAATATTAAAATACAAAAAAATAATTCATTTTGGTATTACAATATAACCCCTCGCCTCATTTTGAAGTAGGACATTGTACTGGTTCAAAAACACAAAAAAAGAGCCACCTCTTTTCGAAACTCATTTTATAATTGTGTCCTACCCAGCACCCTGGAGCTAGTGAAGACCTTCCTAAGGATGCATCCATGTCTAAGAGCCGCTAAAAAGTGGAAGTGAGCTCTCTGTGGGTATCCACCATCGATGTATACCAGATCTTCACCAGCTCTTGCATTAAGTTCAAAATTTTGAAAAATTCGAACCGAAAAACGCGATTTAAAAAAAATTTAAGTCCCCTGGAGCTAGTGAAGACCTTCCTGAGGATGCATCCATGTCCAAGAGCCGATAAAAAGTGGAAGTGAGCTCTCTGTGTGCATCCACCATCGATGTATACCAGATCTTCACCAGCTCTTGCACTAAGTTCAGAATTTTGAAAAATTCGAACCGAAAAACGAGATTTAAAAAAAAATTCTAGTCCCCTGGAGCTAGTGAAGACCTTCCTGAGGATGCATCCATGTCCAAGAGCCGATAAAAAGTGGAAGTGAGCTCTCTGTGTGCATCCACCATCGATGTATACCAGATCTTCACCAGCTCTTGCACTAAGTTCAAAATTTTGAAAAATTCGAACCGAAAAACGAGATTTAAAAAAAAATTCTAGTCCCCTGGAGCTAGTGAAGACCTTCCTGAGGATGCATCCATGTCCAAGAGCCGATAAAAAGTGGAAGTGAGCTCTCTGTGTGCATCCACCATCGATGTATACCAGATCTTCACCAGCTCTTGCACTAAGTTTAAAATTTTGAAAAATTCGAACCGAAAAACGCGACTTAAAAAAAATTTAAGTCCCCTGGAGCTAGTGAAGACCTTCCTGAGGATGCTTCCATGTCCAAGAGCCGATAAAAAGTGGAAGTGAGCTCTCTGTGTGCATCCACCATCGATGTATACCAGATCTTCACCAGCTCTTGCACTAAGTTCAAAATTTTGAAAAATTCGAACCGAAAAACGAGATTTAAAAAAAAATTCTAGTCCCCTGGAGCTAGTGAAGACCTTCCTGAGGATGCATCCATGTCCAAGAGCCGATAAAAAGTGGAAGTGAGCTCTCTGTGTGCATCCACCATCGATGTATACCAGATCTTCACCAGCTCTTGCACTAAGTTTAAAATTTTGAAAAATTCGAACCGAAAAACGCGACTTAAAAAAAAATTTAAGTCCCCTGGAGCTAGTGAAGACCTTCCTGAGGATGCTTCCATGTCCAAGAGCCGATAAAAAGTGGAAGTGAGCTCTCTGTGTGCATCCACCATCGATGTATACCAGATCTTCACCAGCTCTTGCACTAAGTTCAAAATTTTGAAAAATTCGAACCGAAAAACGCGATTTAAAAAAAAAAATTAAGTCCCCTGGAGCTAGTGAAGACCTTCCTAAGGATGCTTCCATGTCGAAGATCCGATAAAAAGTGGAAATGAGCTCTCTGGGTGCATCCACCATCGATGTATACCAGATCTTCACCAGCTCTTGCACTAAGTTTAAAATTTTGAAAAATTCGAACCGAAAAACGCGACTTAAAAAAAATTTAAGTCCCCTGGAGCTAGTGAAGACCTTCCTGAGGATGCTTCCATGTCGAAGATCCGATAAAAAGTGGAAATGAGCTCTCTGGGTGCATCCACCATCGATGTATACCAGATCTTCACCAGCTCTTGCACTAAGTTTAAAATTTTGAAAAATTCGAACCGAAAAACGCGACTTAAAAAAAAATTTAAGTCCCCTGGAGCTAGTGAAGACCTTCCTGAGGATGCTTCCATGTCCAAGAGCCGATAAAAAGTGGAAGTGAGCTCTCTGTGTGCATCCACCATCGATGTATACCAGATCTTCACCAGCTCTTGCACTAAGTTCAAAATTTTGAAAAATTCGAACCGAAAAACGCGATTTAAAAAAAAATTTAAGTCCCCTGGAGCTAGTGAAGACCTTCCTGAGGATGCTTCCATGTCCAAGAGCCGCTAAAAAGTGGAAGTGAGCTCTCTATGTGCATCCACCATCGATGTATACCAGATCTTCACCAGCTCTTGCACTAAGTTCAAAATTTTGAAAAATTCGAACCGAAAAACGCGATTTAAAAAAAAATTTAAGTCCCCTGGAGCTAGTGAAGACCTTCCTGAGGATGCTTCCATGTCCAAGAGCCGCTAAAAAGTGGAAGTGAGCTCTCTATGTGCATCCACCATCGATGTATACCAGATCTTCACCAGCTCTTGCACTAAGTTCAAAATTTTGAAAAATTCGAACCGAAAAACGCGATTTAAAAAAAAATTTAAGTCCCCTGGAGCTAGTGAAGACCTTCCTGAGGATGCTCCCATGTCCAAGAGCCGCTAAAAAGTGGAAGTGAGCTCTCTATGTGCATCCACCATCGATGTATACCAGATCTTCACCAGCTCTTGCACTAAGTTCAAAATTTTGAAAAATTCGAACCGGAAAACGCGATTTAAAAAAAATTTAAGTCCCCTGGAGCTAGTGAAGACCTTCCTAGAGCTCTCTGTCTGCATCCACCAACGATGCCCACTAGATCTTAACCAGCACTTGAAGAAAATTTAAAATTTTGAAAAATTCAAACCAAAACAAAGTGATTAAAAAATTTAAAGCACCCTGGAGCTTAGGATGCATCCATATCTAAAAGCCCAAGTGGAAATGAGCCCTTTGTGTGCACCCACAAACACGAAGTACACTAGATCTACACTTAATAATTAACAAAAAAATCCAGCCAAACTATAGTAGATTTTGTACCTGAACACCTGTGAATACTGGACAAAAGAAATGAAGAAGCCGAGTTGCAATTTAAAAAATTATGAGGAAAAGCCTTAATTGAAAAAAAAAGAAGGAATGTCTTGTTTGAATACTTGAACTAAGTTTACAGCCGCCACAGCCTCTATATCGTCACTAGATTCATGCGAAATTAATTAATAATAAAATATGATTTTCCACCATCGCCGCGCGATTCCACATTAAATTAGCGCGCACGTTGCAGCCAAACTATAATAGTTTTTCTACCTGAACACTACTTTTGACAAAGAAAATGAAAATAAAAATTGACACCTGCCTGATTGCAAGGTGGCCGCCGAGGTAAAATGAATCTCGTGTATGCAAACATGAGCTTGAACTTGAAAAATGAACAGCAGCCACTATCACCTCTAGATTTATAAACAAAAAAAAAAGAATTTTCCACCGCCGCCATTCCACATTAAATTAGCGGCGCACTACACATAATAAGCAGCAAATTTAATAATGCGAAATAATGAAAGCACATTACCATTTTCAAGAAAGAATAAAAAAACAATCACCACACCAAAAAAATTGGGAAAAAGAAGGTTGCACTGCAGTGGTTTTCTTATACCTGAACACTTTTTACCTGAACACTTTTGATGAAAATTGAAGGAAAATAACATCCTAATTGCAAAGCTGAGCTGATTGAGGAAAGCTTGTTTAAAAGGTGTTGAACTTGAAAAATGATGACAGCCAGCACCTATCATCACAGGAGTTTTCCGACAGGTGAAATCTGAAAAGAAAAATTATTTTAATGATTATTCCACCGCGAAAACAATTAAATAATGCGTTTTTAAAAGGAAAAATTAATTTAGAATTAATAACTATTAAATGCCACACGGAGCAGCAACGCGTGCACACTTCCCTGCAAGAATTCTGATAATTAACTGGATTTTTGCAAAGTCCAGTTATTAGCATCTATGCCCATTATATTATTTAATATCACTTTCCACTTTGATATTTTCTCTCTCACTCTTTGGAAGCACATGTTAATAATATTTTATTTAATATGGCGGACCTTCTCCATCCACCATATTTATTATTTAATATTATCAACATGCTTCGTTCTATTTCCTCTCTATCTTCTTCTTTAATATTATTACCCTTTAATAATATTAATATTATTTCCCTTCCCTTCTTACTTCCAACTAGCAAAAAAGCCTGGTGTCTGTGCGGGGGGGCCGGAATATGCCCCGCGCACCACACAGGGGACCACACACCAGCTTCCCGCCCTATCACTAGAGACGGGAATGTCCCGAAGGGATATGTTTGCAATGCTATTATATAGTGCACAATCTCCAAAAAAGTGATCTTGTGAATTATATTCGAAGGGAAAAATTTACATGGGAGCACGATCAATTTGGAGCTGGGAAAGGAAGCTCCAATATTGCGAACGCCGCTGAGTATGCAAAGCGATCGTGTACGCATTTTCACAACATTTGCCTGGGTGGGTGGATCGCGGTGTAAAATTTAAGACTTTTAGTCGATGGAAATTAATTAATTAAAATAAAAAACTCTTTAAATATCTCAAGTTTAAATATCTCAAGGGAAAAATGCGAAAAGAAATGTGTGGAAAAAACACAAGAGAAAGTGAAAGACTTTCTGTCAATTTTACATGCATTTTAGGGGAGAAAAATCTGTGAAGGCTTCATGTTAATGCTGTTGTAAGGTTTAACATATTTTTATCCAGAGACAAATTTATTGAGATCGCCCGCTTGCCCGTGTCTAAAGGATCTAAAAAGGATCTGATAGGACGACGGACGGGGATTTTAGCAAAAGTATTCTATGCAGGAGCTGCTGAGTGGTGCAATTTCAATTTAATTAATTTCGTAATAGTCGTGTATCAACTGAAAATCATAAAAAATCCTACGAAGAACATTTGGATCTTGGCACTTAAAAAAATTGATTACATTAGACACAAGAAATACGTAATAACATTAACGTAAAAGGAACATTGCGAGTATTTAAGTATTAAACTAAGATCTAGGACTATAGTGTTCAGGAGGACAGCAGGGAAGTTAGTTTTTTTTTTTTTTCATAGTAAATTTTGTTGATTGTGGGAGAAGATCGCGTAGGTATTGAAGCTCGTTTCTAGCATATTCAGTGCGATGCGGGTACTCTTCTAGTAGTTTGGAATGCCTTGTTTGTCGAGTATCGTTAGTATCGTAATTTTATGGTGTCCGACACAGGAGCTGCACCTTGAGGTTATATTGTTCAGGACATTCAGGGTGAAACAAGATATGAGCAATTTCCCTTCTAAGGGATAGAGGCAAAAGATCAAGGATTTTGAGCCTGTCCGTATAGTGAGGTAGGTTGTGAAAATCCGAAGGATAATATAGATTTCTAAGCGCGAAAAGAAGGCAAGGCTTCGGCAAGAACCCCGGGAGCCCCTGGTGGCCGCGGGATCTCTATGGCAGTGGGGTACTTTGTTCTACGATACCCCCTGCGCTCCACAAGCCACTAGGCAGTCTGTTGATCATGCTCAATCGGTCTGGCCTACAAATATGAGATATAAGAGTGTAGCCACGGTACTATGGTAAAATAATTGGTGAGTTAAGTCAGTAGGACTCTGACACCACCGTGTATGGGTGCGAAACCCCAACGGTGTCTCCTCTCGTATGCATTACAGCCTTAAGCAGGCTCTCAGACCCTTTTGCTTAAATCATGCTCCGATTTTAACGAGTGGGACTTCTTTTCATTGGAAAAGGCTCGCGTCCTGAAAACAAATAAATTGAGTTTTCCGGGAAGTTCCAAAGGGATGGCTAGTTATGAGCTCGGCCCTAAAACCCTAATTATCTCAGGATATGCTTAGAATCACGGGCTGAAATTTAATTAAGAGACTCCCTGAAGAGTGCCAAACAATTTCCCATCCAAAAAAGAGCTACACCAGACTTGTTCCCGGACAGACGGAAGTTCTTTGCGATAAGCCTAGTATAGTAGCCCCATTTTGAGCTCCTTAAGTTCTTTATTTTAGAAGGGTAGGAGGGGTTGATCTGCGAAGCCTTGCAGATGGAACTCTGTAAACCGTGCTGTGAGAAAGAGTGTTCCTTCAAGACCTTCCAGGCCAGTATTTGGTCATATTGATAGTCCGAGACAATCGTGATGGCCAGCACTTTCTCTCTGCTTTAGGTAACAAAGATAAGATCATTTTCCTTGTTACAGATTGCAATCCTGATACTAATAGCTGGCCTTATACAAGATAACATCATTTAAAGTAAAGAAATATGTTTACAAATGGGACTTCAGACCAATCAAAAAATTTGTAGGTATTCAGAGTGATTTTTGAGTGCTGACAAATTGAATATTTATCCTACTCAGCCCGTCGCCGCCGATCTGTGTACTATGATTTTAGCCTAGAGCCCCAGTTCGCAACATCCGCCGTTTTTATAAGATAAATATGTTACAATCGCCTTGAACTTACTATTGGAGCACTTAAAAATCACTCTAAATACCCCCAAACAATTTTGGTCTGGTCCTCCGATAATACCTCCATGAGCTAAATACTATCATGATTGATAATACTCTACTATGTATTATGAATAAGGCTAGAAATTTGGGTATTATGGTTTACTTGGGGTGAATTTCTTACTATCACGTCTCGCTGATTCTTAGTAAAGTTTATAGCTGCCTTCGTAGGCTATGTAGGTATTTGGACTGTGGTAAAGGGCCTCATTTTCTGTACGGCATCTCGAGCTATATTGCCTTGGATACCGTTTACAGGCGCCACCGTCTGAATGCGGCTTTTAAAGACTGCATTAGATTGTATTTTGACTGTACGATGGCATCCCGGCAAAGTCTGTGATGCTGGCAGTACCCTGCAAACTACCAAAGGAGCAAGAAGGTGTACCGTAAAATTAACATTAATCAATAAAAACTCATCATTTTTTAAGCAAGAATCATTAGGAATCAGACGCCAGGATTTTGTTAATTATCATTCAGGACATTGTATCTAATCCAAGGTAATAAACGAGTAATAAAAGGATAATAAAAGGGTAATAAAAACGTTTTCACGGCTCAATGCGGGGTTAGCAAAAACCGGCGGTCAAAACATCTTCCAAAAAAGGTGAAAGATGATCTAACGATAACCTTCTGTATAGGAAGAAGACCAGAAGAGGATACCTGATACGAACTTTTTTAAATTATATGTATGAAACTCCTGGTACTTTTTACACAGTGTAGTGCAAATATTATTGTATAATCCTTTTGTAATTTTTGTTCATTTTATTTAACTGTTTCCATTTGTATTCCAAATTTATTAAAGGTTGAAGAGAGTCAAAAGAGCGAATCTCGTCGGGAATCTGTTGTTGAAAATGCAACATTAACGGTAAGCATTTTTGTTACATTACACCATCAAGCATCACTTATGCAGTATTAACATAAATTGTTAAGCGAAATAAAATCAAATTTAAATAATAAATAATAATTTGTGTCTTAGAAAATGAGATGTGAAGCAAAAAAAAAATATTTTGAAATGAATTTTTGGTACAGAAATTTTTGGAAAATTATGTTTTAATTATTTTTGTTTTTTTGCTCTGACCACCACCATCATATATTTTGTTAGAGCTCATATTTAAGACCTAATTATATATTTTTTATTTTAGATATTATTTCGCTTAATATAATATATGAAAAATACTGGCATAAGAAATACAATATTATGTTTTAATAAATAAATTTTGAATACCCTGCACCTACACTAATACACAACTAAATATAAAACAAAAAGCACCTATTTTAATTTTTTTTTTTGGAATGAAACATTTTTTTAATTTATATTTATATATCGAATAATTCACAAAAAACAAAAACCTATATTTATTTATTTTTGCATGTGTTCACCTCTGCCGATTTAAAAAAAATTAAAATTAAAATAATATAAATAAAATCGAATTTGAAAAATAAAAATATAATTATAAAATAAAATAAAAAAAAACGGCAAAATATAAACAAATAGGCAAAACAAATTGAGGTAAAGAAAATGGAGGCCACAAAGAAAGGTCTTGAAGTTACCGAAGAAGTACCAAAATTAAAACCAGCACCAGAACGTAAGCCAGTTAAGGTGAGAAGGATGAAAAAAAAATGTCGTTGTGAAAATTGTACATTATTGTTATTTACTATATCTATATATTTATTTTTATATATGTGTAGTCTGTGTCTATTTCTCAAAAAAAAAAACAAAATTTCATACAGTGCTGTCTATTTTTTGTATACAATTTTTCTACTATCTTCTACTATTTACTTTGCCGTATGGAGCGCAGAATTTTTTTTTATACTCGTCTATATGTATATAATATATATGTTTATTTGAACGTTTTTGTATATAAATTTATATATTTCTTATCTTTTTTTGTTGTAAATACTGTTTTGTCTAATTTTTATATGTTTTAGCTTAAAAACACAAAAAAAGGGAATAAGTTATTATTCTTGATTTTATAAAAGTAATGCCAACACATTTTTTTTTTAAATTAATATCATAGCAGAATTTTTGTGCATTAGCAAATC
Organism: Thereva unica; assembly: GCA_949987705.1. NCBI lineage: Eukaryota > Metazoa > Arthropoda > Insecta > Diptera > Therevidae > Thereva > Thereva unica. Next base: position 5,145,919 of record OX465286.1, read on the forward strand.
ATGTTCAACATTTTCAGTCTACCAACAGTCTAAATATACGCGCCTCTTGCTGGTTTCTAAAAAAACCAACTAATCTAACTTTCAGAGTTTTGTAGCTTCGCCACTTCTATCAGCTCAGTGTGTGCCCGAGTAAAAATAAAAAAAAAACCCCTTACAACGGGCGAACACCGGCCGTGATTGAAACATAGTCTTCAGCCATGCGCCGAGCATCAGAAGACAAACACTTCACGTACAACAAACCGATGACTGGCTAGCCTGTTTCTCTAGCACATCGGTAGTCTTTAAGTATGGTTTAAATATGGTAATCTAAAGGCCGATTGTACATAATGAAAATTTTATGCACTTGGCCTTTATATGCCTGTTGTATTCCCATGAGTACAGCTCAGTACTTGGCCATTTAAATCTTCTGGTCAAGTTTGGCCGCCCTGATGCCGTATGTGCTTCTATTGAAAATTGTTAAAAACTCTACGGTCACCATATGTCCCTTAAAAACCCCAAGTGGCCGGTTTTCGCCCGTTGTAAGACAATTTTTTAGTTTTACTCGGGTAAACTAAAGATGGCTACAATTCAGCTCACGTTAATTCTTCAAAATTAAAGGTCAAGCATAAAATTTGCTCTCATTGATGTGTTGGCACATCTTTTATAATCAAAAAAAAATGCTGATTTAATTATAGGCTTATTTACATGTATTAGAAATTATTTTTAATGTTTTGTAAGTTAATAAATCAAAAAAAAAAAAAATACAGTATTACTAAAAATCATTAATATGGCTTCTACTAAATTTCCTTCATAAGTTTTCATACTCTTTACTAATTATTTTAAATAAAAATACTACTAATTAATAAACCCGTTAATAACCTATTAGTTTTTTTTTTAATATAAAGGAGAAATGCGATGGATCATAGCTCAATTTAAAGCGCGCGCTTAAACATCAACAAGGATAATCCCTATCCCGGATTTTAACATAAATATCAATTCGTATTATCCCAGAAAAAATCGTGCTTTGTAAAAAAAAATTAGAAAGACATTAAGAAAGAAATGAAAAGTAATCCCTATCCGGGATTTTATCCAAATATCAACTCAAATTATCCCAGATAACACTGGTTGATATTTAAGTATTTAAAAAAAATCTCAGATTACGAATAATCGAGTGTAATCCTTGATTCGAGATATTAAAGTTTCTAGTTGATGTTTCAAGTTGCTTTTAAGGTTGCTCTCTTGATCCATCGTGTTTATCCTAAGCTTTATGTTATATAATAAGTATTTTAATATTGTAAATTCACAATATAATTGCACATTATTATTTACTATATTTTATTACATGTGTTATACACGTTTTATTTTTTATGTTTCTCCTTTTTTTAATGTGCACCAAAACCACAATTTATATTATGTATAATACATCAAACATACCCTCGAATTGTGTCTATGTGTTTATGTAAAAAAAAAAAAATACAACAACAAAAATATGGAATGAATATAAACAGAAATTCGAAGAACCAAAACCAGTTGAAGAAATACCAAAATTACGTAAAGTTGCTGTTCCAGAAAAGCCAAAAGAGGAACCAAAACCGGAAGCTAAAAAAGCAACAAAAACAAAAACTGTTAAGAAAGCTAGCAAATTTGAATTGCCAGAAATACCAGATTATGAACGTCCAGAATTGGAAAAATATGAAAAATCTGATTTTACACAGAGCGATTTCAAGCGTGATCTAGAAATACCGCAAAAATTAGAGAAGCCAACAATCGATACTGCAAAGAAGGAGCCACAACAAGCTGCTATGAAAAATGGATTACCAAAGGTATGTAGGATTTTTTGTTTTGGTAATATTTACATATACATAGGAGAAGAAGAAGTTATTTTCGAGATGCATAGTAGAAGATTATAGGCACAAAAAATATATAGATCTAGTTAGGAATTTTTATATACTATAGTTGAAAGTCATATGGAGCAAAAAGGTAAATAAGAAACAAAAAAAAACAACGAAACGACCACATATAATCATATAAAAACCTCCTATACAACAAAAATAAACTCAGAAATGCTTGTTTTTGTTACACAAATGTATACACATGCATATATATACACAATTTTATGAATATGCACAATGCACGATACTAGAATTAGGATAGAAAGGCTAAAAAATATTATACCAGAAATTGGCGATTTTTGTTACTATAGATATTTTTCACGTTGTGATTATGTTCCAACAGATTTCGAAACGCCGAAATTTATTTGTTTTAAAAAAAAAGGTTATCACCAAACAGACAAAACAAGAAACAGAGACAAAAAGTCTTGCAAAAAGTCTTGCTAAAATTCTTGCAAAAAGTTTTGCTAAAAGTCTTGCAAAAAATCTTGCTAAAAGTCTTGCAAAAAGTCTTGCTAAAAATCTTGCAAAAAGTCTTCCAAAAAGTCTTGCAAATAGTCTTGCTAAAAGTCTTGCAAAAAGTCTTGCAAAAAATCTTGGTCCGGCTAAATGTGCATTATTTTTCGTTGTCGAGTGCCGTGACAGATGTCACTTCGACGTTAAATTGGTATTCTCCTTGTGAATCTAAGAGACTTCTAACGACTAGATCGGCAAACATCGTATTCTACTTGTCCCAATGTGGGCGCTGTGAAGTGACATTTTTCTCTATATCTTTGTAGGGATTGACAATTTCATTTCACCATGCCGAAGCATTTGGCATCATGTGCAGAACTTGCCCTATCATTCGTGAAAGGCCTACTAAAATTTTCCTCCGACTATCGGATAGAGTTTTCCGTTTGAACAGATAGTTTAACCTGAGTGAAAAAGCAGCCTAAAACATGCCTAAGAAAATACTGAATTTTGTCGTGGCAGTCCTATTACAATCGGATTAGCCGTTTTCGAGATTAGCCCAAACAAATAGGCAGACAAACAGACACAGTTATACCGACAAAAATTTTAAAAATACTTGAATTTGTTATACTTTCTATGACATTTTTGTTGTACCGATAACATAGAGACTTCATTTATAGTCAATTCCTAAATATTTAGATAGAGCTCCTTGAGGTCTACAATTGAAATAATAAAAAAACAACTTCACACGCTTTCCTTCGACTATCGATTTCAGTTTTCGGTCTAATTCGATAATCGGATACGATAGTCGGTTCCGATAATCGGATCCGATAGTCGGGTCTGAGTGAAAAAATAGCCTAAAATATGCCCACAAAAATAGTCCCGTAAGAATACAATAGCCTTGGAAATTTTCTTACCGATATTATCACAGCGACGGTTCCATTGACTCCTCCACACTATCATAGGAGTAACACACTTGGTTCAATCTCACAGCTTAAAGAAGTCCTTTTTGGCGTAACACACTCTAGTCAAAATGCCGGCTTTGGTAACCTAGAGAGTCAAGGCGCCTGGGACTGCCATCCCAGAAAGTTGTGATCCAAACTGCAAATAAAAAACAAAACAAAAACTAATGAAATTCGGAGTTGGATAAAATCTGTTTTAACTTTAAAAATAATAACAAAAATCATCAATTTCCAAAAAAAAAAAAAAATAAATAAAATATTAATAATAAATAGTGACAAAGTGTTTAGGTCATCATAACTTTAGTTATATTAGAGAAGCAAAAAAAAAATAGGAATTACTAGTAAAAAGTAAATAAATAAATAAATAATAAAGCATGTTTCAAAATAACGTTAACCCATACAACAAAAAAAAATTAAAACTTATAGAAGGAAGCAAAAGAAGCAGCACCAGCCGAACAGCCTAAGGGCTTCAAGATTGGAAAAGGTAAATTGCCTGAAGAGGGCCCACAAGATGGTATGCCAACACTAAAGCCGGTCATTGTTGAACCAAAGGTAGGAAAATTGTTAACAAAAAAAAATTTTTTTTTTTTATTATATAATCAGATTATTTAATTTTTATTTTTATTTAATTTTTCAAAATTCTTATTTATATTTTACTTATATAATTTTTTTTTTTAATCCCACAATTTTGTGTACCACCACACACACCATTTTATATGTGTTCAACCCCTTTGTATAAAAAAAATAAAATAAAATTACACGTGCACATCCCCCGAACGATTTTGTTGTGATCGTATATAAATATATTTAATCGCAAATTATTGGAAAATTATTTTGATTGATCTACCTACCACCACCCCTGCTTCTACTACCTACTACCATTCATCATCCATCGAACACAGGAGGGCGAAAAAGTAAGTAACAAAAATTTTTTTATTATCAAAAATATACAATCAATATCACGCATAAATAATTTTTATATAAACAAACAAAAATTTATTTTAACAATAATGTTTTCTTTTTAATTTTTTTTTAAAAGTAGTAGAAAAAAGTAGTTTTTTTGATACTTAGTAGTATTTTTCGTTTAACTAAAAACAAAAAACAAACTAATATTGTAAAAAAAAAAAAAAAAATATGTTTTATGTGAAAACAAAAATTCGTTCACGTTTCAAATAAACATGAAAACGGATCTATATACACACAAAATTTATACACAAGACTATAAATGAAAAAAAAATTAAATATAGTACTAATTCCTATTTATTTATTTAAATGTTTTTAATATGTGAAAATTTATGTATTTTTTTTTATGTTGTTGTTTTTCCCTTTTACCATATCTCGTCTTAAAAAAAATCAATCTGGGTTAAAAAAAACAAATTAGGTTTGTCCACCATCCCCCATTGAACAGCAAAAGCCCAAAAGACGTGAATCCTCGATAAGATTTCTACAAAAAGAACCAATCGCAAATGAAAGTTTCTTAACTGTTCAATTAAAACCTGTTAAAAGGCAAACGACACAATTAGATAAACCTCAACAAGCTGAGGCATACTTAAAGGTAAAAAATAATAATAATAATAATTTTCTATTATAACAAAAAAGATCTTCTTTTTGTACTCTCTCTCTCTCCATTCAATAAAAAATCAATCTCTACTTCTCTATATATTATTATTTATCTCTTTCCTATCTGAACTTCTTTTTTTTCTTATCTGGGTGAAAAATTATTTTTGCAAAAAAAAACAAACAAAAAAAAATTCTCTCTCTTATACTCTCGAAATAAATCCTTTCAATTTTATTTATTTTTTTTTTTCTTTAAGTACTACTTCTTTGCCTTCAACAAATTAATTTCTTATATCGAAAAAAAAAGCAAAAGAATTTCTTTATTTTTTCTTTCTATCTCAAAAAAATAATTTATTTTAAAATGTATAAAAATATCAAATGGATGAAAATAGAAACTCATCCATCGTCGTCGCAAATGACTCAGAATCACGGCCGGCATTGAAAAACCGGTTTCCGCCCACCTGTCTGGTCCACCTGTAAATATAATATTCATTTAAAGAATTCCCTGAGAATGTTGTTACTCTAAAGTTCTGTAGGCGGGTAGGTAGGAGGGACGAGGACACGAAAACAGCACCAATTGAGTTAAAATTTATTCAATAAGTAGTATTTTATGACTGAAGAATGTTTGGTTCTACTTCTTATTCTTCTTCTTCTTTCTTTGGTCCTACTTCTTATTATTCTTCTTCTTTCCATAGTCTCTTCCGCTCACCTGGTCATTAACCATTAACCTTCGAGATTAAGGCTTTTAATATAGCCTAAAATTTTATTTAGGATTCATATTTTAAATCTCCCTGGAATTCCGATGGAGATTGAAACTCCTCCTCGGTGTAGCCTCATAAGATCGTACAGCAAGCTCTCCTCATAGTTTTGGTTCAAGGTCTCTTGCGCATACCCTATCATTAACCATTATCCTTCAAGGTTAAGGCTTTTAATATAGCCTTAAATTAAATCTCCCTGGAATTCCGATGGAGATTGAAACTCCTCCTCGCTGTAGCATCATAAAATGGTGCAGCTTGGGCCATTTGAAATACCTGTAAATGACCATAAAGGATGCCAATGGCATACTCAGTAGAACGGTTCTTGTTCGGTTGCGTAGGTCAAGCAGCATTGGACGTGGTTAGTGCTTAGCTGGGGGACTGCTTGGTAAAACAGCACTGGCGTTTGGAATGTTCTATAGCGATGCAGATGCATTTATAAATATTCATAGATGTATTTTTAGAATTCTATGAATATGGTGGAAGCGTGCATGCCTGTAACAGATGCCGTACTGGTTCTATGAAGAAGCTACGATTTTATTAAGTAGCGCTTTTTCTGATGGTAACATCCACAGCTTGGCATATGATAAGGTAGAGGACTTCTCCTCTTGGCAGTGTACCCAGGCTCGTTCATTCTCATAAAAGCGAAAATTCTGTAGATATTTCAGGACTTCCCTATCGAACTCTTTCCCTATCACACTTCTTCGAATTTTTGGCCAGAGACTCATGAATTAAACTAGCTCATCATGCGCCCAGGATAGTGAGTCTCTCCTTGTCTGAAGTCTCTGTTAATTTCAAACGGCTACGCTCTAAATTTCTACTTAAACGAAATTTAAAAGGATAAATGACCCTCCTTGCAGGATATGCTGCTTTAAGAAGCGAATCTCCAAGATTAAAAATAATAAATGGGCTTACAACGGGCGAATACCGGCCGCTTGGCTTTTAAGGGGCATATGATGGCCTTAGACTTTTAAACCATTTGCCACAACGGCCTCAAGAGAGTCAAAAATGACTAAATGTGATTTAAATGGTCAAGTACTGAGCTGATGTGGTCTTGCAACGGGCGTATACAGGCCAGTTGGCTTTTTAAGGGGCATATGATGGCCGTAGAATTTTTAACCATATTTAATGGGTGCACACGATCTATATAATCTTTGAGGTGACGCTTTTGGTTCTGATTCTTTCATCACATTTAATAGTAATTATTAAAAATTCTTCCGTATAATAAAAATCACATAATTAGGTCATTTAGGTCTCTTTGGGATCGTAAATATAATATTAAAGAGAGAAAAACATATATTTTTACTATTTATGTCAAGAATTTCGTCGTTTTTTTTGTTGTTGTTGTTGCTGTTTTCACAAAAACGTAACACACCCGTTTATTTGGTAAGTTGTCAACTATGCCTGAACTACTTCCTGACAATCAATAAAAACCATGTCACCTCTCCGTCGCGAACACGCACGCTACCTACTACTCCTATCTATACTCTCGGTCGGTCGGCCCCGTCGCAATAAAATGCAAAAAACATATTTTGGCAATGTTCATCATATTTAATTAATTTTACAAGAAAAGTAAAGAAACTTTTAGCCATCAAAATTTTGACTGACGAATTACATGCTCGTTATGAATTTGTATTTAATTTAAAATAACAACAACAACAAACAACAACAAAAATAATAAACGAAATGTGTGAGACTTAAAAATATCTTGATTTTTTTTTTATTTTTTGTCCAAGTGGCATAAATAATTTTTCATGGCGGGGGATTATTAAAAAAAAAATCGCCCAAAAATATTTAAATGAATACAAAATATTTTAAATGATTAATAATAAAATGATTTAATAAAATGTTTCGTTTTAATTTTTTAATTGCATTCTTTTTTTGAAAATTTTTTGAAATTTTTCTTCGTCAGTCGAGAGAAATATTTTGGCGATCTTGTTATATATGTATGTATAAATTGCATACCTCAATCCCCAGGTGTGTTTTGGGATCATTTCATTTTTTTTTTAATTCTCACATAATACTCCGTGTACTTTCTTGACGATCGTGAATTGTGATCGCGCTGCTTCATATAGAGATCCGCAAGCAACGTCTTATTTACCGCGTGTCATCATTATCGTCGCGCGATATGACATAATTATGAAAAAAAAAACAAAAAACAGCGGCGCGGAGGCAGGAAGAGGATCTATTTTAATGTTTACTTTACTTTTTAATAAATTTGAAATATGTTTCGTGCTCTCGTATTTTATAAATAAATATATATATATATATTTTTTTTAATGCACACAATAGAAATTTATGAGGCTTCAATATTATTTTTAGATTATAATATGTATACAAAAATTTTCTTTTGAGAAATTTAATCTTAATCGCTTAATTTTTTATATGATAATTAAACGGAATTATTCGTCAAGTTTTACTGGTGTAAGTTATTCTTGCCGGTGTCTATCGAGCCACGATACACGTCGAAAAATGGGAAAACCGACTGCCACGTATCTATCCAGTTTTCTAGTCTAGAAACTTGCAGGTAGAAGGGAAAAACTTGCAGGTAAAAGGGAAAAACTTGCAGGTAGAAGGGAAAAACTTGCAGGTAAAAGGGAAAAACTTGCAGGTAGAAGGGAAAAACTTGCGGGTAAAAGGGAAAAGCTTGCAGGTAGAAGGGAAAAACTTGCGGGTAAAAGGGAAAAACTTGCAGGTAGAAGGGAAAAACTTGCGGGTAAAAGGTAAAAACTTGCAGGTAGAAGGGAAAAACTTGCTGATTACTACTAGCAAGTTTCGAGTCGAAATATCTACTTGGATAAATTTATTAAAAAAAAAAATTTAGAAAAAGAAATTCTTTTGCTATATATATATTTTCTTTCAATCTCTAAATTCTCTCTTTCGATATTTTTCTAATAATCATTTCAAAATCTATAAATTTTCTCTGGGGCTTCTCTTCTTATGTCTTCTAAAATCTTCTTATAAATCTCTTATATCTTCCAATCTCTTATATATACATACAATATATATGTATATATGGCTATTTTCCAAAAAAAAATCTTCACTTTCTCAAATTATACTTATAAAAAATTTTTCAATTTTATTAATTTAACAAAAAAAAACTCCCGAATTTTTTTGTTTTATAAAATTTAAAATAAAAAACAAAACACTCAGCATCGAGCTACAACAAAACAAGTTGAAGGCAAGGATGCGAAATTTTTGCAAATATTACAACCACCAAAAATTGATGTATTACCTGAAATAGCTGACTATGAACGTCCAATATTAGAGAAATATACTAAAATCGATATTGATAAGCCAGATAATACTATAATAATAACTAAAGAGGTAAGTGTGTATAATGAAAATTTTTGTATATCAAACCAAAAACACACACACAAAAAAAATAAAATATTTACAAAACAATATTTTTTAATTATTATAGTAGATATACCTACATACGAATTGTTTTGCCTTTTATTGTTTTAATAAAATAAATAAATAATAATAATAAAATTTAAAATATTATTACGCTTAAAAATAACATATACAATGCGCACGCTTTTGTATGATAATTGTGTAAATATGAGAGCTTTTTTTTTGTTAACAATAATAATTAATAATTAAGAAAATTAATAAATTTCTAAAATAAAAATTAAAAAAAAAAATAAATAAAACAACAAAATAAAATAATAAAATAAATAAAATCATAAAATACAATATATTATAAATAAAACAACATAATAAAATAATAAACCATAATAAATATTTCAAAAAGTTACAATTTAAAATCGAATTTAGTTTGTGTAAGATTATTTAAAGTTGGTTCGGTGACAAATTTTGATACAACTACAACAAATGCACCTAGGACGAAACGATATTAAAGTTTGGCTTTGTTTAATTGCGCTAAAGACAACGATACTGTTACTCTACTACAAAAAATCCTTGACTTTCCTAGATAATATTGTCTCAACCACTAAGCAAACCTTCTTAATCTGACTCTAACTTTTCACTTGGGCACCTTTATCTTCCAAATCGGAATTAAGTGACAACTTAGAAAATAGAAATATATTCAGCACTAGTGGAAAATTTACTAGTTCGTAGTTAGTAGTTTTGTTAGTTCAAAATGAATCAGTTCTCCAAGGAACTTCAAAATGAATTAGTTCTCGAAGTACTTCAAAATGGATTAGTTCTCCAATTATTTCAAAATGAATTAGTTCTCCAAGAATTTCAAAATGAATTAGTTCTCCAAGAACTTCAAAATGAATTAGTTCTCCAAGAACTTCAAAATGAATTAGTTCTCCAAGAACTTCAAAATGAATTAGTTCTCCAAGAACTTCAAAATGAATTAGTTCTCCAAGAAGTTCAAAATGAATCAGTTCTCCAAAAACTGAAAGGAGCGATCTCCGAACCTAACATGAATCGTTCTAGTCAGAAACTTGCAGATAGAAGGGAAAAACTTGCGGGTAAAAGAGAAAAACTTGCAGGTAGAAGGGAAAAACTTGCTGATTACTACTAGCAAGTTTCGAGTCGAAATTTCTACTTGGACGAATTTATTAAAAACAAAAAGCTAGATTGAAATATGTTCTTCTTTTTAATTCGTCGAGAGATGTAAATATTTTTAGATAATCCATCTTGTTTACAATAGAAAATATAATCCTAGCCAAACCCCCTGTCTATCTATCTCTCTCTTTCTCTTACTAGCACTACAAAAACGTGACAATCTAGAAATGACCTTTCTCTATTTGCTACCCAATTTTTTATTTCTCAAATAATTACATACATCACAAAATTTCTCTTTTTTCTGCTTTTCATCACATCCGATTCCGGGGTAAATAATAAAAAAAAAAACAAAATAAATAAAGTTAAATGAAATTTTATTATCTCGTTTTCAACACCAATAAAACTAAGGTCTATTTTAATAGGGCTATTAAAATGAATATATCATTAATGCCACCGCCTCTAAGCCTATTTGCATTTTTATAGCACGAGCACATGATGTGAAAATTGTGCTCTCAAGAACCCTGGCGGGCTACGTTCCAAGAAACAACAACGAAACACGAAAAAAAAATCTTATTAATTTTTTTTTTACTTGGCAGGAGACATTTTGGTGGGTATAAGAGATCAAATTAAATTTGAAAAAATATCCATTTCTTATCTAAAATATATTATATATATATTGCTATGTGCGCCAAAAATTCTATAGCAAAACAAAAAAACGAAAATTCGATATCATATAATATAAGATTATGTTTCACACATATGTATATTTTTCTCTGCTTTTTTTACCCCCGCAAACTATGCGAAATAATTGAATACATATAAATCTTGAGAAGAAAATTTAGAGACAAGATTTGTCAACTTTTTTCTAAGCTTTTTTTTTAATTTATTGTCTACTACTAGTCCTAACAAAATTTAATTGATTTTGCTTTAACATCAATATCACACCATCGCAAATGTGATTTGTAGTAATTTTCAGGCTTTGTAAATGCTTTTCGAAAAACAAATAAAATATTTTCGAAAATCACAAATTTATTAAGCACAGAGTTTACAATGCCAGCGCTAGGAGTAAGTAAATAAATAAAACACTCCTGCGGTATCTCATAAATAGTGCGCTTTTATCGGGATCGATTGACAGGATCCAGGATCCATGTTTCCAGAAGGCATGACATTCTGGCACTCCAGCGAGGCTATTCCCTTTAACTCGCGACAGTTGTGAATGGCTTTAAGTTGACAAATTTCTCTACTTTAATCACAAAAAAAAAGTTAAATCCATTTGATGACAAGATAAGAACTGGTATACTGTGTTGGCAGTAAAATCGTCTAGTTCTTGGTAACTTACATCACAAAAACAATTCCACTTCATCCCCAGCTTTTTTTTATTTAAAATAAAAAAGAGGGATTTGATACACAGAAAATAAATACAACAAGGCCGATTTATTTCATACTTAAAATTCCATTTTACATGACACTAATCTGCCACACATCGGGTTTTCAAGTTTATTATGTATATGTATACCCACTCGCGAGACGTAGTTATTTTTTGCTAGGGCCTAATCTGCTCTCAATTCCCACCAACCCAATTCATAGCTTCATTGATGATGGGACGCAGCTACTCCCTCAACGATATCTATATACATAATTCCTACCTACATTCGGTCCAACCTTGAATACGACTTTCTTATCTAGGTAGGTGCTTCGCCATACAAAAAAGTAAGGACACCTTTTAATACTCTAGATTGAGAAAAACAAAACGGCAAATCTTTTTCCAAGCAATCGCCCTCTACACTATGCATATCAACATTTATTACGAAAACCTTCAAGCATTGTCCAAAAATAAATTTTGATCCATCACATATATGCAAAAAAAGAGTCCTCTTTGTATTTATTATTGCTCATAGTGGAAAAGAGTTTAACAGGGACATTATGTATTTCGAGGCCTGCAAGGTCTGCTTATTATTCATACATATGTACAATCCGCAGTAAATTTCTCGTCGTCCACACATTTTAAATGACTCTCTTATTAAAACTGCGTTATTTAAATATTTTTAAATTGGTAATTTATAATATTCCAATTAAATTCTTAAAAATCTACAAAACTTTATTTTAAAATATATTTTCCCCCATAAAAACACACAAAAATTATCAAAATTTCATTCCAAAAAAATTAAAAAAAAACCCTCAACCGATCAAAACTAAGCCAAGACACCTCAACCTCATTCAGAATTTTGATAGCCCAGACACATTTCCATATAAAATTCGCTAAAAAATGCGTCTCGACTAAGCTCCTCCCTAATTAATTTTCGGCAGCAAGGATTTTTTTGTTCACACATTTCCACAGAAACAATCATGGCGGCCGATCGCGAATAACAATGATGGCCGACCAGAAAAAACATCATGGCCGACCAAGAAAGTAATATTACCTTAAGGGGGTGTGGCTTATATGTATATCTGCAAGAGGGTTAATTTCTTGGGAATTTTTTTCTTCTTAAGAATATGAGAACAGAAAAAAAGGGGAAATGTATTCTGGATGAAATTTTTTCGTGTTTTTTTTTTATTTTTAATTAGAAAAAAAAGTATTTTAATATTATTTTGAACGGATTCTAATAAGAATACTTAAAAATTTATTTTTTTAGGAGTTAAATTAAATTTTGAGAGTATTATGTTAAGTTTAAGGGTTTAATGGGTTTAAGGGTTTAATTTTGAAATTTTTTAACCGAAAGCTTAAGATATTGAAATATTCCTTTATGGTTTTTGAGCTTATTTTTTTAGGAATTAAATAGGGGCTGCCATTCGTCCGGGTTTCCCCGGATTTTCCCTGTTTTGAACCTTCCGGGAGGGGTTTTAAAAAGTAAAACCCGTGCACTTTTTGTGTCAGGCATTCAGCCATTGTGTCGTCAGGTTTAAACCAAAAAACGGTTTTATGAAAATCTTTTCAGAAAAAATCCAAAATGGCGGACTACCATTTTCATTACAATCCACTCGATATGGGTATCAAATGAGAGGATATGATAAGTAGAATACTATAAGCTGTGTGGCGTCATTCCAAATTCAAAATGGCGGCCAACTTAAAATGGCGCTTTACATTTTTTTCTTTAAAAAACGTCCTCGGTATAGGTATCAAATGGAAGTGTATGAAGAGTATAGTTTAGTACTTTTAAATCTAATATGGCGGTCATTAACAAATGGCGAAAGACATATAATAGACTAAAAAGTAGAAAATAATAAAAAATATAGTTTAAAAACAAAAAAAAAATACGCTTTTATTTTTAAATGAAGTAAAAATTAAAAAAATAATTTTGAATGTAAAGTTTTTATTGCGCCAGCTAGTATATGGAAACAGCATATTACCATTTCGAAATGTAAAGGCGAGAAGTTCCAGGGCTAATGAAATAAAAATATAAAGAAGATGAGTCCTTTTTTACTATGCACAACTATGCAAAAACTACAGTTTCAAGTATGACTGGCAAAAATTGTCCATTTTTTTTTAAATAAAGCCCACGAACAAGAGTGTTTTATATACAACAAAATACATTAAGTATTTATTTTTTGTCATTATATTACGTGATGCGATGTTATTTTTTTTATTTAAAAAGAATCTATTTTCTAATCAAAAAAATATATACATGCTTGTAGCTCATAATTTTTTTTTTGTGACAGCATTAATTTTTACATACTTGAGTTGAGGGTATGTATATAAGTCTTTATTTAACAAGAATATTATTTCATATTTTATTTTTTGTCGCTTTCTAATAAATTTTAAATATTTATGAGAAAGCTTGAAAAAAATGAAAAATGAAAAAAAAAAGACGAACCAAAAAGAAAAACTACGTTCAAGAAAATGTATACTAGCTACGAAAAAAGAACAGGAAAATTCTTTATGTTGTGTGATTCGTCTAATAATATTGAACAAAAAATTATTTTTATCAAAATATATATAAAAAAAAATTTTTTTTTAAGAAAAAAGAAACCATCACGATAGAAAGAATTAAAAAAAAAACGTTTTATTTTTTTTCTATTTTTATCTCGTTTTTATTTTTAATTTTGTAATTTTCAAAATATATGTATATATATAAAAAATTTCACCGGGTTTATATTTATTTACTAGTGCAGGCTACATAAAATATTTATATATATACCTACTATATAGATATTATTATGCGATGAAAATGTATTTATTTATTAATTTTTTTTTCTTCTCTTGTTTGGAGGAGAGAACACAAGATTTTCTAAGATTTCATAATAGAAGTGTGTGATGATGATGACACAATATGTGATGCGGGCATGGCATATATATACATTTTTACAATACTTTAAATTCCTAGAATAAGCTTCTTCAGAAAGCTCTTTTATAATATTAAAGATTTTAAAGAGTGGAAAAAACTAAAAATATTTTATATATATATAAAGTTTTAAAATTGAGAAAAGAGCAAAAATTTTTGTTTTTGTGTTTTGTCATTATATATATAGTACAAGGCGTTACGGGCAAAAGAGGGTATATATATATACAGCACAAAAAAAAGTGAAAGGTGTGTATATATATATATATATACATAATGCACATAAGACTATAGAAATATATCATTATTCAAAACCTAAACAAATTTTTCAGTTCAGTCGGTGGGTTGCCTTTCGTTTTCCCTCCTCAAAAGACGGAAAAAAGGAACACACGGCGGCATTACTTCAACTTTTTTTTCTGTGTTATAATTAAATAATAATTTTTTAAATTCTTGTTATATTAATTATTATTGTTTAATTATAATTATTTTTTTTTTTAAATCGACGGGATTTATAAAATTTTTTTTTCTGGTGGTGTAAAGTAAAGATAATAAGACAGGTTCGGTGCTAAATAAAAATATAGTCATAATTAATAATTTCTCAGTTTTAATTATCGCATATATAAATTATATGTATGTATATACTATTTATATATATATGTACTTGGTGTATAAAAATATTTATATATGCAATTTAAACGAGCAACAAGTTGAACAAATAATAATTAATATTTTTTTTTTTTGGTTTATAATTATTTTAAAAGTGATACGTTTTTAATTAAAGAAAAATATTTTAATTAATTAAATAATTACTATTAATTTTTTTTTGTTTAATTTTTGTGTGCTACATTTAATTAAAAATGAATTATATATTCTAGTGTTCTCTCTATCTCGTAGTAATTATTTAATATATTAATAATAATAAAATATTATAAAAATTATATGAATGAATTTATCAAAATAACTACATACATATAAATATATTTTTTATATATTTATAAATTCTTTTTTAATCAGTTTCAACAAAATAAAAAAAAGTGATGGTTTCTGTTTTTTTCTTCTGTGCGATGATTATACAATAAGCAGAGAAATAAAAAATATATAAAAATAAATTAAAATACAAAAAATAATCTAAAAAAAAAAAAAAATAATAATTAAAATACAAAATGGGGACAATAATAAAAATTAAGCGAAATTAATATAAAACGAAAGTGAATTAAAAATATATAATAATAATAATCAAAAAAAGAAGGAGAAATAAAATTTTTGTGTAAAAAAGAAGCATTCCATATGCAAAATGAGCACAATGAATCGGGATTTATTCAAAAAAATGGTGAATATTAATAAGATAAGAATAATAACTATTATTTTTTAAATATACATATATATATAATCATAATAATTTAATTTAAAAAAAGGCTTTGTTAACATTTGAATATTTGCGCTTTTATACATACATGATTGTCCGCAATATTTGTTATATATATATTTATATATTTTTTTTAATATTGTGCACTGGAAATCGCCTGAATAATAATATTATTAAATCTTTACAGGAAAAGATATTTTTAATATTTTATTTAAGCAAAAATATAAAATAAAAAAAAATAATTTTTAGGCCAGAAGCATATTTGAGAATTGATTACGATCAGTCTTTTTTTTAAATAATCTTCACAGCTTATATATGTATAGACCCAGAAACGTAGAAAATTTTAGAGAGAAAAAAATCCATTTTAAAATCTATAATTTTAATATTACTTGATAATCATTGAATTTACAATTAAAACATGTATTTTATAAGAATTGCGGCCTCTAAAATCCTTAAAAACGTGAAAAAAGTGAATAGTTTCGAAATAAAAGGATAATTAAATTTGTTCATCATGATACTAAGGAATTTTTTTTAGATATTATAGTATTTCAAATCTTAGATTGGATGATATCCAAATCTAATTCTATGACCGTATCGCACAATTGCCCAAAAATTCGTTCCGCCATTTTGAATATATATTCAAAATTTGACTACAGCCACTCTCTCGTGATTTGTGTGACCTTAAAAACCCTCTAAATACCGCTTTAACAAAATTCAATCCCAACATTCTTGATCTTATAAAATCTCCCATATTTTTACTACTGATTGAAGTTGGATGAAAATCAAAAATTGCCAAATATTATAGGAGGCAAAAATAAACAGGAAACTCAAAAAAAAACAAAATTCGGGTTTTGATCACATCAATATGATTATTACTCCAAGCCTTCAAAGCTAATATCTTTTTTTTAAATCACCCTCTAGCATTTTTAAATACGAATTACGATTATAGCCAGTCTTAATTTAATTCAAAAAAAAAAAAATAACAACCACACATTTTTTTAATATCATTCTATTTCTGCTTTACACATAATTTTGCTTAGCTCACAAAGCACACGAAAATATCAAAACCTTTTTTCTTGCTCTTATTATATATCCCCCATCCATCTGAAAATTAAATGCAAAAAAAAACAGAAAACAAAAATTTTGAAAATAATATGCGACCAAAAATTTTCTAAAATGGTCTTGAAGGTCACCACACAACACAGCACACAGTTTGGAAAAATCAATATTTTGTCAGTTAAATGTCATCTAGCCCTAAAATAAACAAGGGTACCGACCGATCGACAAATTCTTAATTTTCTAAAGCAGGCGGCTCCACCAACCAAAAATACTAGTCGCCATAGTCCAGTTTTAAATTGACTTTGATGATCATCAAGAATGAGAATCCTGGTCTATTTAATTTAGTATGTTTGTATTACATGGTACTCTAATTTTGCCATGATATTCAATAGCCTCGACCCCAAGCGCGCATTTATGATGAAAATTCAGTATTAATTACGAATATGAGGAAAATCAATGAAACAACTTATTTGTTAATCGATTACGAAATATCAAACGATAGAGTCATATCTGTCTAACGATAGATTATTGCAAAAAGCAAATCTCCTTGGGAATAGGGTAGTAGCGATGGATGAAGACTCCTACTCGCTGTAGCCTCCATTCCATTTCATAGCAAGTGGTTCGATGTTTTGCGAGCTGCACTACAGAATTGACTAGCTACAATCAACTACCCCAGCCATATTCTGCTTAAATTTGACAGTCTCTAGTAGATCTTAAGCCTAGACGGTATGAAATTAAATTGCAACTAGAGCTGCTGTTCGACATTGCACTCTATACGAAAAATATAGATTGTCGACAGTACAAAAGGCCTGAGCCTATAGTCTTTCACATAAAAAAAAATTATGTTGGTCACCGTGAAGAGTGTACATTTAGCATGGTCAATATAGAGGTTCTCCTTCGATTACTGAGGTCAAGCAGCATTGGAGTTGATTGGTACTCAGTTGGAGGACCACCTCTTGGCAAAAAAACACTAGCGTGTAAAAGTATAAATTTTTTAGACACCATCCTAGTTATTATTACTCATATATCCACGCAATTACCACATTTCCCATACTGAAAATTTTCCCTCTTTTTTCCACTTTGGTAATGATTTTTCCTCACAGGAGGTCACATGGGACATTCCTTATGAGGCAAGGCGTTAGATGACCCTTGCAATCAATCCACCATGACGTCTGCATGAGTCAGCGTCAGGATAGCCTTATATGGGCCCCCTAATTTGCACGTCCTCCTCAAAATGCTAGTTGGGATGTATGGGAGACAAGTCAACTAGGTTGTTTGGGTCCTTTTTCCTGAACATTTTTAACATCGTCAAAAGTTTCTCAAAAAAATTCGTTGAACTGTAGTACTTATTAAAAAGTCTACATGGGATCATAGGTTCCTCAAGGTTCAATCCTTTCACCCGCTCTTTTCCTAATATTCATAAATAATCTGCTCTCAATTTCTTTCAACCCTCTGCTCAGCTTCGCTGATGACAGTACGCCCTGCGTTATTGTTACACTTTCAACAATATACGACAAGCACGTGCCAGACCTTGTCTTCACCCTCGTGAGCTCATGTCAAACTCTATCAACAGGGACAAAACACATTCTTGATTTGAGCTGCAAGAATCGTGTTGAGGCCATTTCAACTACTCCAGAACTACTGTCTTATTACTTATAAAGCCTGCACCGACCTTCCTTCTGTCTCAGTGGACAAAACAAATCTTACAACTGATCCTTATCTTAACATCTCGGGTATAGCTTTATCTGAAGAATTACAGTGGAATGATCATATATTCCAAATCGCTAAGCAAGCATCCCAATATATATATATACATATACATATATACGTTTTGTAGATTATTAAAATAAATTATAAGATTACAAATCAATGCTTTCACCTAAAAATTAATTTGGCATTTTTAATATAATATAAGAAAATACAAAATAAAATTTGTATATACAATATATATAAATTGTACTAATAAACATATCGCTGTGAAATATTTTTATAAATATTTCTATTACATACCAAAAAAAAAATTTAAAAAATCATCAATTTTATTTTATATAAAAATGAAATTCTAACCAAAAAAAAATATTATTTTCCTCCCCTCTTCACACACATAAACACACAAACACAAAAACTCACAAAACACACGTAAACAAACCAAAAAAAAATATAGGATGGAAAACCAAAGGTACCTCAAATTAAGGCTCCAATACCAACATTGGAAACGCCTAAAATTGAAGTTATCAGAGAGAAGCCAGATCGTAAAGGATCACTTGGGCCACCATCTGGACCGCCAAGCCGACGTGGATCACTTATACCACCAGAAGAAGGAGGACGTCGTCCTAGCTTGATTATAAATGATGAGGTAAGTCAAGGATTTTATTTTTATTTTTTATATTAAATTATTATTCTTATTTTTATTATTATTATAAATTACATTCAAAAATTTGTTATTTTGTATTATCTACTCTCTATTTTTCCCACTTTTTCTACTCTATTTTTTATATGCATATTGAAATAGGATAACGAAAAAAAAGAAGTAAAATAATATTATTTTCTTTTTTTTTTTAATATTATAAAATATTATTTATTATATATTTTTATATTATTTAGGAAAGTGGCAATATTTTTTATATTTTTAAATTTTTTTTATTTAGAAAAAAATATTTATAATATTATTTAGTGGTTTTCAAAAATAAAACAACAAAAAAAATCGTAGTTAAACAAAAATAACAACAAGTATATTTTGTTTTTGAAAAAAAAAAATAATAATAATAATGGTTTTTTAGTAGTTTAGTAGTAGTAAAAAAAAATATTAAATTTAATTAGGTAGAAGAGTAGGTAAAAACTAAACCTAAATATATTTATTATTTTTTTTTTATTTTTTTAATTATTTTAATTATTTATTATAATTATTATTAGTCTAACTTTTCTTTTATTTTTCTATTTTCTATTTTTTTTTCTTTTTCATATAATTCCTTACCCTCAAAAAACAAACAAAACCTTAAATGCATTTTTTCATCAACAAATACAAACCTTCTCCAATTTAAATATATATAATATAATAAACACCACGAATCCTACTACTACTACCACCACCACCAACTGCTACTGCTACTCATATACAACCTGCATTTATATCAACTATCAAAAAAAAAATATAAAATTGAACTACTACATCAACAACAACAACATCAACTCAACAACCAAAAAATAAAAAACAACAAAATTCAAAATTTCCTGGGATATATAAAAAAAAATATTGTTGAAATGCAAAATCAATAACAACTCGAAATACCACCAACACCATCACAAAAATAAATAAAATAATTGGGTTATTGATTGATTGGATTTGGATTGAAATTGACATTGAAAACATCGATTGCAAAAAACAAAAAAATTATTGCATAAACAAATTTGAAAAAAATTATCCAAAAAATTAAAAAAAAAAATAAAAAAAAAACATTCAAACAATTTGTTTAAAAATCAGGCTGCACGTAAGCTTCGTCCTGGTGAAGTTTTGGACGAAAAGAAGGTAAAGAAAATTTGCTTTAAAAATTTGAAATTAAAATTATTTTTTTTTTTTTTTTTGAAAATTAAAAAAAAAAGATATACAAAACTATTTTTTTTTTTGTATCTTTAATTGTATATGTTTTTTTTCACTCTCTATCTCTCTATATCTTTTATCAAATTGGCTTTTTTTGTTATATAGTTGCTATTATATACTACACAAAACTTACACTTAATTTTATATATTATTTTAGTTTTGTTTTATTTTTTTAGTTTTTTTTTATTTGTTTTAATTTTTATTTATGTATAAATGTTTTTTTTTATTTCTTTTATTTTTATTTGTTTTTAATTTTTTTAATTAAGTGTCTAAGTCTAAGCTAAACAAACACCAGCGAAATAAACAATAAACAATAAAGAAAAGAGAAATAAGTTTAATTAAAACAAGATTTATTAAATTAAAAAAAAAATGAAAATATTCAGGCTTCGAAATGCTCTTTAAGTATGATGATGAAACAATATTTATGCCCTAGTTTTTAATCCATATATTTGTGTACCCTAGTTTTTAATTATTAGTATTATTATTATTATGCGAATATGCAGGAGCGGCGCTTGCATATAGGTGGTGCAAATGATGCACTTGCACCGGGCGCAATTGAACCGGGGGGCACAATTTCAGAAATTAAATTAACCTATCTTAACTCAAAAAAAATGAAAAAAAAAAAAAACTAATCTTCGAGGAAGAAGAGTGTGTAACGGTAGGCGAAATTCTGCAGAATGCAGAATATATATCGGTTCATGAAACAAGGAGAAGGATGGCGGCAGAGAAGCTGGAGGAAACTAGCGTAACATCATGATGAAAGTTCACTCTCCAGGAAGCTTCTTCACACGAGCAGGCAATGCGGTTATTCGAAATCAAATGAAAACCGAGATTTTGGGTTGATAGGATTGGGACAAAAGAAGGATTGAAATCTGGGGTGGTAGCACGTAAGTAGTTTCAATCGACGTCTTCATACAAAAATTCAAGTGTTACAGAAATTTTTGCATGGAGAGGTCGATCGAAACAACTTATGTGCTTCCAACCCTGCTATAGAAACATTTTTGCCCATTCAAGAAATCGCGGCTTGGTTAAATATTCTCCATTTTCTACAATGCGACAAGAAGGCCATATTAGTACTTAAACAGGGGCGACGCTTTCATATTGGCAAATGGTGCACCTGAACCGGGCGCAATTCGACTTGAAAGCAATTTTCCCCATTTTCCTTCATTGCGATCAAAAAATAAGGAACATACAGGCATACTGCACCGGGCGCATAAAACCCAAGTGCCGGCCCTGCGAGTATGATATGGTCAATCAATGCGAGGTGAACTCCGATATCAATTCAGACCTATTAGGGAGACCAATCCGATGCCAATTCAGACCTACTGCCTCACTAACGCAAAAAAGACAGACCATCGGTCCTCCAAACGAGGGCGAGGTCTTTAGAGGACTTTAAGTTGGGTCCTATGATAGCAGCCACTTTCGGGAAAAAGGGAAAAGTCACATATCGGACATAGCTTATGAGGGGTGTATGGTGCCTGATCGCGATGCCGTTAATAGAGTTTCTAATCGATCGGCGTAAGCAGAGACTGGCCGATGCAGCCTTGCTGTTATGGAGAT
This sequence comes from Thereva unica, assembly GCA_949987705.1. NCBI lineage: Eukaryota > Metazoa > Arthropoda > Insecta > Diptera > Therevidae > Thereva > Thereva unica. Next base: position 5,167,853 of record OX465286.1, read on the forward strand.
TAATCTCAGCGATTGCGCACATTAACTCTTCTGCAATATTTTCAACGATTTAGCGCACACGAAAATTGCGTGAAATTTTACAATTATTAGCTTCCTTCTTTTTGCACAGTGTGATCCAGATCAGATCATTGAGTTTCAAGTAAACCAACAACAACAACATCAACTTGATCCAAAAACAAGACTGGATCATTTTATTATTCTTTCGATTGATCTGATCTGCATCACGGTGTACAAAGAACGCAGCGCTATTGTAAAAAATCCTCTCTCGAACTTACAAGTACAAACATTATAATAAATATATAATTTTTGTGAACACACTGAGTGACAGACGATGCTCAAATCCTCAAAATATGAGAGGTAAAAGCTTTACCAGCTGCCTAGGGCAAACAAAAAAAAAGAAGAAAAGTTTAGAGATATTTTATTTGGCATTTTTAAATGATACACACACATTCCTCATTTCCTTTTTCACAGTTTCATTTATGCCAAGTAGAAAAACGCCTATTATTCATTTAAAAATTGCAAAATATAGGCATGCATATAAAAGAGAATTTTCTATTTTCATATTACAAAATAGAATTAATATCCATTCCTTAACGGATCATTATCATTTTGTAAAACAATATAAAAACAATTCTTCTAATATTTTGGCACTAATAATATTAGGGCATTATTTATATTATATATTTTATCATTAAAATTAAATTAAACCACACCCAAAACTATATATATATACAATATATGTATATAGAATATTCATAAAATTTATGCTCGTGCCAATTGTTATTGGCAATAGAAATGTAGATGGGGATGCATTTTGTGATAAATTTAATAATAATAATCGCATATATGTACCTATATATATATATATATATATATTGTACATATAAGTGCGGAATTTATTTTTATAAAATATATATGTAAATTTGTCATATATATATTGTGTATATTACATATTTATATATAATATACACAATATATATTTAACCGAAACGAAAATCTCTTGAGGGATTCTCTTTCTTCTTCATATTTTGATATAAATAAATATTTTATTTAGTGCAATATATTTCTTCGCCGGCGGGAGGGGGTTGAAAAATTATAATTAAGTGCAACAACATATGTACAGGTGTTTAATGGATTTTCAAAGCGTTTCAGCGTTGTTGATATAAATATGACTTTGAAAATTATTATTTGAAAATATGTTTGCAATTTTTAGAACAAGGCTATCCCTTCTTTTATTAATAATATATATATTAAATATATAAATATATTTATATATGTATATACATATTGAAAATTCGATTACTAGCTCGATGAAGATATATTGTATTATATATGATTAGTTATTATAAGCCATCACTAACAAGGAGGCTTTACTTTAGGGAGAGCTTATTTTCAATTAATTTTGTTCAGTTTTATTTAAGTTCTTTTCCAGTCAATTTTTTTTTAAATGAGTAATAATCAATGTGTTTTAAATAATAGAAAATTAAATTATACAATATGTAATTATTCATGTTTATATATACATATATAATATATAGCTATATTATTATTATTATTAATAATAATGAAGGGAGTCTAACAGAAAAAATAAGGAAAAGTTTATTGAAAGTGATAACAATATAAGTGCTCGTTAAAAAAATATTGAGAAGTTACTAAATAAGAATTTAGTAACGTATTTATTTATTTATTTTTATATACATGTATATATTTATAAATATATTATTAAAAATATTTAGTGAAAGTTTTTATCGAGTTAATTAATTGCCTTTTAATACTTTCTCAAAATTATTACAAAATTTAGATTAGTTGTTTTTTTAATTAATTAATTTTACTATTACTTTTCCATTATGAATAAACCGATTAGTTATTATATTAATTTTTTTTTAAATAAATAGAAACGAGTGTGTGCAAAACTTATAAGTCGGGGAATATTATCTTTCTTTATGCTTCTATAATCCTTCATGGGACATAGGGCAAAAGAGGCGACATATTACAGTGTAGTTATTACAACTAGTGTAGCAGTATATTGAAACGAACAATTAAAAAAAATCGTTCAGACTTTGAAAAAAAAAATATTCAAATCAATCAGAATTCCATTTCAAAATAAAAACTGATGATTGACATATTCTGAAAATAATGATCATCGATCGTGTTCTTTGTTATGAGATCGATGTTCTTCAATATATATATATACATTCCAACTTACAACATTATTTATATTATTAATATATACAAAAACGTTATTTAATATTATAAAAACATACAGTTTATTATAGTCTCTTAAAATAACCGCATTTAGAGCATTGTAAATATGCATTAAAATAGAATACAGCTGGTCACAGTCAATTGCACGTGAATTTAATATTTAGAATTTTGAACTTATTTAAAAATTGAATAACTATAGCGCGTATTATTATGAAAGAATATGAGGGCAATAAAACATGTGAGGTAAAAAAAATTTTTTTGTGAGGTAATAAAAAATTTTAAGTATGAGGTAATAAAAAATTTTTAATATAGAGGTGATAATAAAATACGAAATTAATTAATTTATATTATTTAACACAAATTACCTGTTTTTTTTTTCTTGGATTTTTTATTCTGTGATACAAGCCGCTGGTGTATATGTAGATATAATCCTGAAAGAGAAAGAAAAAAATTATTAAATATTTCGAATATTTAACAAATATATATATATAATTATTTATCTACGAATAAATTCTTGTTTTAATTAAATTTATATCTTTTTTTTTTAATAATAATAATAATACAAATAATTTTCTTTAATAATAAGAAAATTTTCACAAAAAATAATAGTTAGTAATAATATGTAAGCGTTTTTTTTTCTGTTATATTTTATTCTTAATAAACACACAATAAAAAGAATAAAAAAAAAAGAAAAAAAAAGGTGCTATACATATAAAATAAAAGGCTTTTAACAAGTAATAAAATATGCATATTGACATTTTTATGCAATTATTAAGTGTCAAATTAAAAAAAATAATAATTTAAAATAAAATAAAAAAAAACACACACAGGAAAATAATCCTAAATGTTTATATTTTTGCGTTTCTAGTATATTTTATCTTCAATTTAAACTATATATATATACTATCTACTATCAAACAAATATATTACTTTCCTATATTTCTTATATTTCTCTTTTTTTTTTGAATAAAAAAAAATCTTTTATCCTTCTCTATTTCTCTCTCTCTCTTTAAATATATTTTTTGCAGCTGAAAAACTATTGGAAACTTTTCTATTTTCTATTTTTTTTTTTTGAATCGAAATTTATAATTAATAACAAAGAAAAAATGAACAATTAATTTAGTACAGATAAAATACATAAACACACAAACACACGAAAAAAAATATTGATAATTTCAAAATTACACTCTTTTACACACAAAATACAATAAAACATGCACTTTACTTTTTTAGATATTATCTTAAAAACTTTTTATTCATTTATTTTATTATTATTGTTCTTTTTTCTTTTCTCTATCCCTTTAATTATTTTTATTTTTTTTTTTTTTTGAATAAATAAAACTGCAAAAATATACTATATAATAAATTATAACAAAAATATACTATAAATACTATTTTTATATATTAATATTAATTTTTTTTTCTATGTGTCGTCCATGTCTTATTTTTTTTTTGTTCACTATATGTAAACATATTTTTGTTTCCTTGAAATATGATAGAGAAAATATTTTTATATATACACGCAAAAAAAACTATTTATTTATTATTTTTATTAAAAAAAAAACAATTACATTTTTAATTATATATAATTTTCTCTATCATAATTTAAATTACTATTTATTCTATATTTACTTTCACAACTTTTCACCATGTAATATCATCTCAACAAAACCAACAACAAAAAACATTAAATACAAAAAATATAAATTGATATTTTTGACCATATATATTTATAATTAATATACATATATATAAATAAATAAATCAATATATACTATATATATAAAAAAAAATAATGATATATAGGCCCCTGTGCTGAAAGTCGTGTTTTCTGTCACATGAAGTGAAGCTAGAAGAGTGGTGTGCTGATAGTCGATTCCTGCCGTGCCTGGTTTCGTTTAAAATCTAAATGACAGCATGACAGTCGTGTTTATTGTAGTTTTTTTTTTTAACTTTTAGTTGGCGTATTATGCCGGAAGATGCTGCGCACTGAAAATCGTGACTGAAACGTCGCTTTTTTCAACTCAAACGACTTGTCGTGCCACATGACTTTCAGCACACCAACTAAAAGACGAGTCGGCACCGACATCTACAAGCGACTGTCGAACGACTCGCCTTCCAACGCAGGGGCCATATAATTTTTAAAAAAAATGGAGAGAAAAGTATTCCAATAAATTTAAATATAAAAATAATAAATATAAAAAATATATAGAAAGGCGTCAACAAATCATTTATTATATATTCAAGTTTAGGTGTAAAAGAAGCGAAAATATAAAGTACATAATAAAAAAAACACAAACAAATTAATAAACATAATTAAAAAAAGCCAAAAATTAAAAAAAAAACAAACAAACAAACAAAAATTAACAATTTTAAAAAATAAATAAATAAAACAAAAAACAAAAAGTTATTTTTAATCAAATTAACCTTTTTACAAAATTATATTTAAAAAATAAAAAAATTAAATAAAAATATAAAATTACAGTTATTAAGACCTGGGGAGATGTTAGATGATAAGCAGGTGAGAAAAATTAATAGCAATATTAGCAAAACAAAAAAAACAATACAAAATCAACGACGCTTTACTAGAATTGCTACATCGATAAAATTATTTTTAATAATATTTTGAAACTATTTTCGATAAAAAATTAAATTTTGACAACGAATGGAATTTTTTTTAACACAAAAGTTTTTTTTAATTTTATTTTTTCATTAATTAATTATAATATTAAGGTGAGTTTTTTTTTAATATAATAATTACACATAAGAATGTGAGAAGATGAATTAATAAAATATATTAATTATAAAAATAAATAATAAATAATAATAAACAAACAAAAAAAAATAATCCGCGACGAAGAGATATATAATAATATTTATTTCGAAATACTGAAATAAAACAAAAATCATTTAATTTATAGGGAAAGAAAAACATTCATAAAAAAAATAACATAATATAATTATTAATATATATGTATATAAAAAAGGATGCACATTATTAGGTGATAACAAGCAACTTAAGTAAAATAATAATAAAAACGACTTATAAACTTAAAAAAAGGCAGTTAATTTTGAAATATAATTAATTTTATATGAGAATATTAGAAGCATTCAATAATAATCGATAGTACAAAATATTGTACAAAATATACTTATATTGTTTTTTAGGGAAACTTTTTTTTTCTTTAATTTTAACTATATCTCCAGCTCAAGATTAATAATCACATATTCATTTTATGTCTTTTTTGATTTTTAAATATTTTAAGCGTTTTTAATTATTACTTTTAATATAATAATCACTTTTAGGCCAGCTAATTTATTTCATTTATTAATCGCTGGAGTTAATTTTTAATAAAAAAATATATATTTATTAATTTTAATATTTATTATTATTATTCATTTTTTTTACGAAGTAGAGTAGTTAATTATATTTCTTGTTATTATATTTATATAATTATTATCCTTTAAAAAAAATATAAATATACTATTTTATAGAAAAAAGGACCACGTCCAGGGGAATTGGATGCACAGAAACAGGTCTTTTTCAAATCCAAAAAAAAAGATTTTTTTTTTAATTTTTTTCTCTTTGCTTTTATGTTTCAAAAATATATATACTATGTATATAAAATACATAAAAGCATTCCCTGTTTATAAAATATACACGTTGTAGTAGATTAGATGAACGTTTTTATTTTATTATTACATTTTTTTTTCTTAATAAAAAAAAAGTAAAATAAAAATTGTACGATGTTTCTTAATATAGTTAATAATTACGTGAAAATTTTAAGTAAATATTAATTAAATTTATACTTTTTACAAAAAAAAAAAAATCAACAGAGTGTGATAAGTGATGCACCACAGACTACCAAGTGAACAAGAGCCCTATTATTATAACCACTTAAGCCAATGGGGAATGCCTTATTAGGGCTCAGAGGCGCCTAAAAATGTGCTAAAGGTGCACTTGCACCGGGCGCATTGGACGGGGCAAACCCTAAAAAAAATTTCTTCTTTGACGGCTCTACGTATTAAAAATGGTTAAAAATTCTACGGCCATCATATCCCCCTTAAATAAAGCCAAGCGGCCGGTGATCGCCCGCTGTAATCCCATTTTTTTTTTCATTTTTACTCGGGGCACAATCTAAAAAAATTCTTCTTCTTTGACGGCTCTACGAGGCCGTATTAAAAATGGTTACAAAATTCTACGGCCATCATATCCCCCTTAAATAGAGCCAAACGGCCGGTGTTCGCCCGCTGTAATTCCAATTTTTTTTTTTTTTTTTTCATTTTTACTCGGGGAAATGGGTCCTCATCGCTGATGATACATACATTTGGTTGAAAACAGTGAATCGATTCTCGTAATACAATTGAATAATATGTTGATACTATGCTCTTAAGTCTTTTCGATGATGAAATGTCAAACAATACTGAACAAAAATACCGGTGACAGTTTGATACAACACACGCGTGATCTGTCTTAAAATTCATGCTGAAAAAAGTATCTCTAAATGTATCATTCATTATGGCTTGTTTTTTCGAATTTCGAAAACTCGAAATTTATTGCAAAACTTTTAAAAAACACTTTGTTGAATTTTTTTATAATATTTAAAATTGCTAGTTAGTAAAAATAAATCGAAGAATAAAATAAATAATAGTAGTAAATTTTAATACAATTTTTTAAAAATGTTTTACTTTTTTTTTGTTAATGGCATATGAAAGATATTTTGTATATACATACATATATATATAAACAAGACCCACAAAACACTAGATTACGACTAGAAAGGGTTTATATATTTATTATATTTTAACACTTTCACCAGCCTATATAAAAAAAACCGCGATTTACCAAAAGTCTACACACGTACACAAAATAAATAAAATGTTTTATATGTGTGAAAGTGTTAAAATAAATAATTAATAGAATAGTAAAAAAAAAATAAGTAGATGTTAACTGTAGTTATTATTGTAAATATATATAAATATTTTTTAAATTTTCTTATTTTTTTAAAGGGAATTTCCTAGTAGAAAAATTTAGATATTTATCGTTAAATGTGCTCCTGTATATAAAACATAAAAATTTATATATCTAAAAAATTTATACATATACCATATTCAAAACTGTAGAAATAAAAAAAAAACAACGAATAATCATCAAAAAAAACAAACAAAAACAACAAATGACAAAAGCAAACAGAACATGCGTAAATTATATAAATATTTGTCATTTTATATATGCAACAGTGTTAATCCCAATCTCATAAATATAATGATCACACAATAAAATTAATTAATATAATTATAATAATAATAAAAAAAAAACAAATGAAGAAAAGAAAAAAACAAAATTCTTTATTTAGATTATTAATAAATAAATAATATTCATTTTATCCATCTCTCTCATATACATGCCGTAATAAATCTATCCTATTTTTTTATTTTTTTTTTTAATAATCTTTATTTTATAATTTTTTTTCCTCTTTGTTCGTTCTATCATCATTGTGTCTTGTCTTGAATATATTGTCTATCAACTATATATAAATATATAATATGAATTTTTTTTCTTCTCTTCTTAAATATAAATATATATATTATATATAACTAACTATATATAGATATATTTATATTGCTTTGTGTCTATTTTGTTTATTATTATTACTATTAATAATTTCTTACAGGCTTTCGCGTTTTTAATATTATATTTAATATTATTCTCTATATCTCTATGTCATTTGCTTTTTTTTGTTGTCTATCATATATTTTTTTTTCAGCAAAACATTATTAAAATTATTTATAAAATATAAAAGGAGAATATTTTTATTTTTTTTTTTTTTAATTTTATTTTAATAAATGAAAATAATGGCCCCTGTGCTGAAAGTCGTATTTGCTGTCATATGAAGTGACGCTAATACATCGGTGTGCTGATAGTCCATTCTTGTCGTGTAAAATCTGCTGACATAAACGACAGCTTATTTGGTGTGCTGATAGTCGTTTTTATTGTAGTTTTGTTGTCACTTTGTTGGTCGGGCTGTTCGCTTTAGTGACAAAGTAGGAAAATTTTATAGAAAACATACATATTTGTTATTTTGGAGTGTTGCTAAATGGCAGAGATATTCTGACAAATTACACAAATATATCGCGACTAGGTTATGACAGTTCCTTCCCCCTGTTCTCCCTCTATCTTCCGGCTAGAGCTGCTGTTCGACAATGTATACGAAAAAATATATTGTCGACAGTAAAAAAGGGACTTTCCCTAAGCCTCTAGTCTGTCACAAAAAAAAATGTTTTGAAAGAAATAATAACATAAAATTTTTAATTCTTCACGATTGCTATCTTCATCTTCCGAACTACTAAGCCACAACTCAGCAGAATTTAACATCTTGAATCTCAAATTGTTTATAATTTATTAAAATATTCACGAAACACCCAACTCAAAAATGTTTATTCTTCAAACTAAAAATGTTTATTCCTCACGAAACACAAGAACTTAGCACATACACTGACCCCTGTGCTGACAGTCGTAATTTTACTGAAACGACAATTATTTCAACTCAAACGACTTGTCACGCAACCCGACTTGTCAGCACACCATCTTAAAAATGAGACGACAAGGACATATAGGCCCCTGTGCTGAAAGTCGATTCGTGTAATGTGACAAGTCGTTTGAGTTGAAGAAAGTGACGTTACGACTTTTATGACTTTCAACTCAGAGGCCAGAGAATGGGGTTGCTAAGTGGAGTTTATAGCCCCTGCGCTGAAAGACGTAATTCGGCTGAAACGTCAATTTCTTTAACTTGAACGAATTGTCATATTACACGAATCGACTTTCAGCACAAGGCCCATACATGCGACTGTCATATGACTCGACTTTCAGCATAGGGGTCAATGTAAAAAAAATTTAAAATATAAAATATGTATAAAATTATTCTCCTTTTAATATTAATAATAATATTAATATAAAGCGGCTTTACACTGTGCGCCTGCTGCAGCTATCATTCTCTTCTATACTCTTCTTTCTATCTCTATTTCTCTTTCTATTTCTCTTCATTATAATATTAATTATATAGAAAAATAATTTTTCTATAGTTTTGTCGCCGCTGCTATTAAAAGTAAAAAATAAAAATAAATACAAAAATTTTAATCATTTTTTACAGCATTTTTTTTTTTGTAAATACTTTTATTTTGTCGTACTTATTTTTACAAAACAAAAAAAAAACAAAATGAACAAAATAAGCGACGCGCGCAGCTTTTACTATACCAAAAATAAAAAATGGAAAACAGTCTGTGTCATATTTGTATGCAACGTGAATAATTTTTTTTGTTGTATATAATCTGAGGATTGCTTTATACATAATTTCAAAAATAAATTGTTATTAACATTGTTATATATTTTTTGTTATTAATTTTTTTTTTAATATAGCTTTTTTATATAAAATAATTTTTGTATTTAATATTGTTTATTTATAAAAAAAATTTTTTTTAAATATTATTTTTTTTTCTAGAGTATAAAAAAAACAATTATTATTCCTGATACTAATATTTATATTTTTTTCTATGTTTCATTTATATTTTTGTGTTGTCGTCCTGTCGTCGTCGTGTCATATGTTATTTTGTCACAAAAATCGATAAAAAAACAAAAAAACAACAACGACCTATTATCCTCGACCACGAAAAAAACCCAAACAAATTTAAATATCATCGTTCAACAATAATAATAATAATAATAAAAATATACAACAAAAATAAATATAAATATGAATTATGCCAAATAAAATGAAAAACAAAAACAGAGGAGGAGACCATCTGTTGACATGAGACGACCAAGTATCGCAGATCTTGAAGAAAAACCATCGACCCCATTGAACGCCATCGGCGATGGTGGTCCACCTGTTATTGTTGATGCACAAGAAAGCTATTCAGCTGTTGAAGGTAAAAAATCACAAAATCACACAAAAATTTGTTATATGCGCAAAACAGCTATATAAAAACAACCACATTTATTTAATTTTTTTTTTTTTTTGATTGATTTTCATCGACCGATGGCTTTTTGTTTTTACTACTACTACTCATGCTTTGCAAAACATGTTAAAAAAATTTGCAAAATAAAATTTTACTATATATATATTGTATATAAAATATAAATACATATATCCATATATACAAGCTTTCTATACTACAATTCTATCCTAAAAAAAAATAAATCATCGATGTTTTCTATCTGGCTTTGTGAGAATGCACAACTACTGTTCAATATTTATTATTATTATTATAAGAAAACATACTTCATACTATAAATGCTACTATAATTTTTTGTTGTTGTTGTAATTTATTTACCATTTTCTTGTTTATTACATTAAACCAAAAACAAAACAAAAAATTCTATTCTATTTCTCTCTCTGCACAGAAAAACGCATGGAGTTGAAAACAGGCTGACAAGTTTCAACTCTAAAATTATTTTTTTTTATATTTTTTCTTATTTTTTTATTTATTTATTTTGTTTTTGCTTTATTTATATAAAAATATAATATTTTACTTTCAATGGAAATGTATACATATATACATATATATGTATATATAAAGACTGCAAACTCTTGAAGCACAAAGAATATATACTATATATAATACGGAAGTGTCTTATCGGACGGAGAGTTGACGACAGAGTTGACGAGAGTTGACGAGAGTTGACGACAGAGTTGACGAGAGTCGACGACAGAGTTGACGAGAGTCGACGATAGAGTTGACGAGAGTCGACGACAGAGTTGACGAGAGTCGACGACAGAGTTGACGAGAGTCGACGACAGAGTTGACGAGAGTCGACGACAGAGTTGACGAGAGTCGACGACAGAGTTGACGAGAGTCGACGACAGAGTTGACGAGAGTCGACGACAGAGTTGACGAGAGTCGACGACAGAGATGACGAGAGTCGACCGAGTTGACGACAGAGTACCTCAAAAATGTCCATAACTGCCGAGGAAGTAGAGATCGCTAAAACACACTCTGTCGTCAACTCGGTCGACTCTGTCGTCAACTCGGTCGACTATCGTCGACTCTGCGTCCGATAAGACACTTCCATATAATACATAATAATATAGGGAAGATATTTAAACAATTTAAAAAAAAATAAACAAACAAATAATATATAAAATGGAAAAAAACGTTAACTTTTATTTAAAAACTATAAACGCATTATTAAATCAAGCTTTTTTTTATAGTTTCATTTTAGTAGGCATAATATATTTTTTAGAAATGGGGGGAAGGTGAATTGCTCTCCCAGCTTTTAATAATATTTATACTTCCAAAAACATATAAATTTTGGAAATTTTTAAGGTTTTTTGACATGTTTTTTTTAAACTTGACGCCACGACTCAAATAAAAAAACACAATATAGAACTACTTCTATTAAAGGTCTTCTATGATGACTCTACAGCCCAATTCGAGCCTTGGGCTCCATCAGCTCCTTTCTGCAGATATCTCTCTGGCTTCTTTTGGTATCCTTGAGTCATCCATTCTTTGGATATGATCGGTCCAATGTGCAGTAACTTGGCATGGGTCGAGAGTTTACACTTTCTTTTCATCGTTTCTTTCGCTATTGATGAGCTTCTCTGGACTGACATTTTTTTATCACTCATTCTAGGGCCAGTTTGAAAAGCATTAGGAGGCAGTTGGTCCAATGTTGACCTGTTTGTCCTAAACCCAACTTGATATTTTCCTGTAAGGCCTTCCGCTATAGGTTCTAGTTTTTATTTCACAAGCATTGTGAAGGTTTTGTAGCTGGTGCTGAGGAGAGAGATGTCTCTGTAGTTTTTGCAAGTTAATCTATCTCCTTTCTTGTAGTTTGGGCAAGTAATCGCTTTCTTCCAGTCATCTGGTATAACTTCTTCCTCCCAGATGCTGCATATGAGTTTGTGTAAGGTTCGTAATAGTTGCGGTCCTCCTTCCTTTCATAGCTCAGCTGCTATCCCATCGACGCCTGGCGAATTGTTGCTGTTTTGCCTTTTTACAGCTTCCCGTACTTAATACAGTGTTGGCGGTATCGTTGCGCAGGCTATGCTTTCCTATGACTCCTAGGAACTCCTCTTCTTTTCCTTCTTTGGCATTCATATCTCCAAGCATCATTTTAATGTCATTTGACAGTATTAACCTGATGGCGTTTGTTAGATATTGGTAGAATTCCTCTTTCTCCTCGTCTTTGGTTCGTTTAGCGGCCCGAAACACTCGCCCTTATTCTCCTCAGTCTGTTACTGTTGTATAGACAAGAGCAGGGGGTCAGTCGATGTAAAGTCAACATCTTCGTGGAGGTTGAGGTAGGATCCGGTAACATATCGAAAGATCTTAGATCGTCTAGATCTTAGATCGCAGATTTATCTCTTTTGGATGTACCGACACCAACCAACAAAGGTCCCTGAGGCCGTTACTGCAACTTGACCCCAATCATACCCTCCTTAAAAAGCCAAGCGGCCATGATTCGCCCGTTGTAAGTCCATTTTTTTTTTTTTTTGAATTTTTACTCCGGCGACTATCCGTCAAAATTCACCTTGATTATTTCTGTTTTGACTTGTCACAATTAAGTGTGAGAACACAAGACGAAATCAGATGGACTATTTTGACAGTAAACTCAATGTAAAGATACCTAAAGATGTGTACAGTGAATATTATGCAATGCACATTGTACGCTCAAGACCAGCAAAAACCCAAAAGTGAAGAAGCCCTATCGTCAGATCAGACAATTTTTTTAATTAATAAACTTTAATAAAACAAAAAATTATATTTGGGGTAGACACGCAAATAATCATAATATTAAATATCAAAGTAAAAACGCTGATATACTTTTATGGTATTGCGTACAGAAGTAGATTTTGCAGTCTGATTATATTTTTTTTTAATTAGCATGATTATTTTTTTTTTAGTAATATATTTAACAAATTATTCTACTAAATAAATACTAAAGCTTAGCACATTTTTGAGCCTTTGTTTTCTTTAAAAAAAATTAAAAAAAAGAGATGTACTAAGAAAATTACAAAAAAATAAAAAAACAAACAAAATATGAAAAACATAAATTAATTATGCTGCATTGTTTAAGTTTTTTTTTAAATACAAACATTAAGTTTTTTTTAATTTTGTTGTTGCCTTCTTGCCGTTTTTTATTTATTTATTGTTTTTTCTCTCAAATAATTGATATAATAATAATTAAAACAAAATAATAATTATATTGATATAAAAAAAATATCGATATAACAAAAAAAAAGAGGAAAAAAGCTGTTACCAAGTCATAAGAACATAAAAATAAACAAAAATAATAATTTTAATAATAATACAGATATTATTTGCTTTTAAGATATTTAATTTTTTTTTTTTGAAAATAGTTTAAGTATAAACAGGGACTTTGTGTGCATTGTTTTAATAACAAAGCTTTTTTTAATGTATATATATAAAAATATACAAAATATACATATTGTTTATAAAAATATGGGCTATTATCACACACACAATATTTATTATTATTCAACCACATGAAAAAAATTCTATAAAAAGAATTCTGTGGCATAAATAAATATAATATATAAATATATAAATAATAAATAAAATACACACAGTATTTTCTAAGTGCTACTTTGTAATATTCGCCTGCTTTTCTTTTGCCATCAAAAAAAAAATAAAATAATAGTCGAACATAAAAAAAAATAGAACAAAACACCTATTTCGTCCTTATCCAATTCCAGACTCGACAGCCTATTTGACTGTACAGGTTGAGGGTAATCCCGCACCCACATTCAAATTCTACAAGGGTGTCAGTGAAATATTGGAGGGTGGAAGATTTAAATTCTTAACAGATGGCGAAACAAGCTCAATTACATTATGCATGCGCAAAGCAAAGCCAAATGATGAAGGCAAATACAAAATTATTGTATCAAATATCCATGGCGAAGATTCAGCCGAATTGCAGCTATATATATCCGATTCAAGCGGTATGGACTTCCGTGCTATGTTGAAAAAGAGACGATATGCTAAATGGGATGGAGATAAAAAAGATCCAGATTGGGGTGACTTGAAAGATGTTGAAAAACCATTGCCAGCACTTAAGAAAGTCGAAAAGGTATGTTTTGTTAGATCAAAAATAAATAATAATAATATTATTATAAAAAAAAACAATATGCCAAACAAAATTGCAAAAATATATTATATATATATATACAAACATATATATATTTAATCCGTATATACCAAAAAATATTATATAGTATTTAAGTATAAAAAAATTTTAAATAATAATTTTAATTTTCCTTCTCTACAAAATAAAATAAATGCATATGAATAAAATAGCTTATGGGATATTCTCTAGATATTTAGAAAGCATAAATAAAAAACAGCTCAAGCTTTAAAAATAGCATTTTTTAAGCATTTTTTAGGATACGCGACATAAATATAAATATTAAAAACAAAAAAAAAGTTATTTAAGGTATATGCATTTTATTATTTTCCCAAAAGAATATTTTTAATATAATATTTAAAAAAAAATAATACATGTATAACCAAAAACAAAACGAAAAAAAATATCATCTGTAAATAGACATGAAAACAGCTTTTTTGAAAAATAAATTTAATATTTTGTTTTTTTTCTATCTATCTATCTCTCTATCTAAAAAAATACAAATAAACCATAAAAGGCAATGGGAATGCCAGCAAGCAAAAAAAACAAACAAACAAATAAATTAGTTTTGTAAATAATTTAGAACAAAACAAAATATAAAATAGTAAATAATATAAATTTAATAAAAACAAAAAAATGGGCAAATTTCTAATGCAACATTTAAATTTTGTCCTAAAAAAATATCTAAATAATATTTATTTTAATTTTAATTATTATTTTTGGTTAATTTTTCATATTTTTTTTTTATTCATTTATTTTCTTTTCTTTTGTTTTTTAAATAAAAACAAAAAACAACGAACAAACATTTTGAAAATAATGAGCTCAAAAAAAATAAATAAATAAATAAATCTTCGCACATATTTAGGAGCGCACATTCACAAAAACCAAATAAGCAAAAAAATAATTAAATAGTTAATAAACAATTAATACATAATAATAATTAATTAATTTTTTTTTGGTTTTATCATAATAATAATTTTTCCGTAGTTAATAAATAATAAAATAATAAAAATAATAATAATAATAGTAATATATATAATATCTTGTTTTTCGTAGAAAATAAACCAAATAAATAAAAATAATTAAAAAAAAATAAACACTAAAACAAATGACGCAAAAAACATACTATCTTGTTTATAAATTATATACATACATATATACAGTGTTTTTTAAGGATATAAAGGAATTTAAACCAAAATTATTGCAATATTAAAATAAGTTTTATTGCTACAACCAAAAACTTAACGAAAGTTATTTTAACTACAAACCAAAAAACTTAACGAAAATTTAATTTAAATTGCAATCCGGACTTTATTACTACTATATATCCTTAAAAGAAAACAACCGTGTATATATTCTTGCATTTTGCATATACCACAATCAATATACAAAAAAAATAGACATAATAAATTTGTGGGATTATATACCTTTTTAAATATTTACAAATTTACATAACCCCCAAAAAAAAAACGGACGCAGTGTGACGCGGGGATTTTAAGGACCCTTTTATAGCCACGGCGTCTCAGGCGTATACCTGAAGCCCTCATCCCTCAATCAGACTGAGTAATGTGTGACACTCATCGGGCCGTGTGCCTGCAGACCTGGTCTGAGAGGTTACGGCCTGCCGGTGGCCTGTAGATGAATGGGGGGGGGATGTTATACTTAATTTAGCCCAGTTTTCTCGCAATTTTATACTGTTTCTTGAGGAAACAAAATTACGTTTACATCTTTTTTCAAAAAAGGCAGTAGATTTTACTACTCCCATAATTCATCTTAAGGTAATATTGCCCACAGTGTTCCAAAAAAGAGCGAGACACAGTTTTTCCTGAGCAGACTCTGGAGAATAATAATTTGGCTTAGTTTCTTTTCCACATTTACAAAAGGTATATCATCTCTCTATCCATACAACTTGTTTACCTTTCCACACACACATAGAATAATAAAATAATAAAAATTATTATTTTATTTTATTTTTTTTAATAATAAAAAAATTTCAGAAGTAATAAAACAACTAAATAAACACGTAAAATAGGGGGCAATAAGTATTTTTTTTATATATATTTTTTTAAATAAAAAATAATAAAACAAAAAAATAAACAAATTAATTAAAATTAATAAAAACTTTTTTCCATTTTATTTAAGAATAATTTTCATTATTTATTTTTTTTTTTTTGTAAAGAAATTTTATAAAAAAAAATTATAATAATGCTAAATAAAAAAATAAGGTTAAGCCAAAGTAAATAAATAAAAAAAAAACATTATTAGAGCAAAAAAAACACAAATTAATTTAAAAAAAAAATTAAAATTAAATTCAAAAATTCAAATTTTATATAAAATATTTAGGGCAGTGCATCTCGCCGGCCGTCATTAGCTGAGTTGATTCCAGATTGGCCAGTTTTACATCCATTCCGTAAAGAGGAGGTTCGACCATTCAAAAGTAGACGTACTTAACTACTTTTACTATCTCTCTTTCCTAATATTTCTTTTTTCTATTTCTTTTATTTTTTTTTATAATCACTCTCTCTCACTCTCTCTCTGTGTCTGTCTACATGCACAATGATTTATATTTTATTTAAAGTTTGTTTTATCCTTGTTCTTATATTTAAATGTATAACCTTCACCCTTTATTTTTTTTAATACTATTTTTTATATTTTTCCAAAAAAAAAACAAAAGAAAAATCACAAACTTTTTTTTATTATTATATGCACAAAAGAGAAATTCAAATAATCATCTCTTTTCTCTCTCTCTATCTCTCTCTATTTCTCTTTGTCTGTTACTCTCTCTATTTGTCGCATATTGTTATTCGTTTTTGTTGCACCCCCTACTATATATTTTCTGCATTGTTTTGCGAGAGAATGCATTTTTTATGCACAACAAAAATAAAATGGTGTTCCATTATCTCAACAAAATTTTGCTGTGTTGTAAAAACCGCGAAAAAAATGTGGGATTTAAAAAAAAATGATTGGAAAACAAAAAAACAAAAATTTCTTCTAACTATATTATTAGCACTACTGCATCTCTGGACTTCTGTTTCTATATAATAAAAAAAAGGAAGTGTCTTATCGGACGCAGAGTCGACGACAGAGTTGACGAGAGTCAACCGAGTTGACGACCGAGTTGACGAAAGAGTCGACCGCGTTGACGAAAGAGTCGACCGAGTTGACGAAAGAGTCAGAGAGAGAGTTGGCTGACTCTGTCGTCAACTCGGTCGACTCTGTGTGTCCATTCGGTCGACTCTGTCGTCAACTCGGTCAACTCTCGTCCGATAAGACACTTCCAAAAAAATATATATATCAATAATGTTATTTTGTAGACAATGTTGTATATTCCGAAATCGAATGCTTTTTTTATATATACATATATATACCACTAATACCCCCCTGTGTACTACAAAAAGGATGCACATTCTATTTAATATTTATATTTAGAACATGAAATTTGGTCTTGTCTCTCATAAAAAAAATAATTGCTTTCACGTATTTACGGTTTAATGCAAAATATTATATTTATTTTGTTGTTATTCTTCAAAAAAAAAAAACAAAAAAAAACATCTCTAATATAAATTTTAGGTTTTTTATTGGGTTTTCCCTAAGTAATAAAATTTAAAAAAAAATTGTAAAAATAAACGAAATAAACTAATTTAATTATGAAAAAAAAAAACAATTTATAGGTAATTTTCAAAAACAAATTAAAAAACAAACAAAAAAAACCGGGCCCATCAAAAATTTATCGTAAACTAATACTGCATACAAGTATATATATTTACATACAAATACAATGTGTGTGTTTTTTTGTTTAAAAACAAAAACATTTTTGTTTTATGTTTCAGTGTTTTATAATTTCTATTTTATTTATTTTCAGTTGTAAATATTTATTTATTTATTATTTATTTATTTTCAGTTGTAAATATTTATTTTTATTATTATTTATTATTTAGTTTTTATTTCAAAAAAACAAAAATATATTCATATTCATCACTTGAACTGCTGAACTAGATACCCAAAAAAAAATATTGCATATGAAATTCTTGTTCTTTTTTAGTGCCATAGCCATCTCTATATTTTTTTTTTCCTGAAATATGCCCCTCGATCGCAGAAAACTTAACTTAAAAAATACCCGAAATTTTGTTTAAATAAATAAAAAACACAAAAAAAATCATTTGAAATACACACATCTACGTCTTTCTACGACCAAATTCTTCTTCCATTGTAACAATCGCGATGCATTTAGGCCTATTATTTTTTACACGATGAAACGCAAAACAAAAAGTTTCCTCTGCAAGCTTGCTGCAAGTTTCAAGGGGAGATGAAACTTTTTGTTTCATGTTTCATCGTGTAACAATTAACCTCTTCACCCATCGCAAAATTTCATCTCTATGATGCTAATTTCTTCACTATGACCTCGCACAAAAATTCCTTTTTAAAAATATTCTATAACTAAAAATTCGCTTTACTATGTCTTTAATTTTCTTCAAACATTCTCCTCTTCTCAAAAACTTCTTTCCTATGAACCACTACGGCTAAGTGTCTTTACTTACTACATATATTTTCTAAAAAAAAAACACTTTTCTCTTCACAATACGAACACACACAACAATATTAATGTTTTTATGTTAATCTCTATATATAGGGAGGTGGATCACGAAGGCCATCATTAGCTGAATTGATACCAGATTGGCCAACCTTACATCCAGTAATTCGCAAAGAGGAGGTTTGGGCCAATTAAAAAAGAAAGCGAATAACAAAAAATTTAAATCAAAAAAAATAGAAACAAGTGAACTACTACACTACTCTGTCTATATTTATATTTTTTTTAATTATTTGTATAATTTCTCTTCTTTACTACTAAAAGTCCACCGTCCACCTGTCTTGTGTAATATTCACTTACACTATCTTTTTCTCTTACTTTGTATACATTTTTTTGTATCTTTATTTGATGTTGTCCAAGAAAAACAAAAATTGTTTTTTAAGAAAAGAAAAAAAAAGTAAAAAAAAAATCCCTGATAAGACAGGATAATTCAAAAACACAAAAAACACACAAACAAAAATTTTTTGGGGAATATTGCAGTCGACCAAACACGTTCTGCATCTCGGTATTTAGTTGATGTTGTGCAATTCTTCAGCTAATTCTACTAAATACTTGTTTATTCTTTTTCTATTCCAAATTTTTTATGTATATGTACGAGGAATGTTCAAAAAGTTTTCGCATAATCTAAAATATAATATTAAATTTAAAAATAAATCGTCCGTCAGCTATTGCCATCCATTCGAAAATAGGTAAAAGACCATACATGAAGTCGCGCCTAGCCATATCGTAGGAATGTAGCTGCCTCACCAAAATTCGTGCGGTTCTACCTACTACAGTGACTAATCCATTAGAACGAGGATTTTTTAACGTAATGGCAATATTATTCCTGCAACGGCAAGACTTATAATTAATCACCTTATGGTGGATCCATACCACAGGCGATGGTTTCATAATTGCTAATAGTGCACTTGCACCGGGTGCAATTTCAGAAATTAGGATTTAAAAATAAATTTAAGAAACTTTAACAAAAAATTTCAACGGGCCCTACCGGCTAAAACGTACCCTTCCACTTCGAATTTTTGTTCTTCTAACCAAAACCACCCGGCCGCTTTGTAAAATTAGCAGCAATTACATCCTGTATACTTTACCAATTTTTTAGTTGTATGTATGTTTCATCAAATTGTCTTTTGCGCAAACTATGAAAAGTATTTCTCCCATCCACCGAATGTTTGTTTCTTTTTCCATTGTCTTTCACTGCGATAAAAAAAAATGATCAGCTAATGGGGCGCAATAGGGCATTGTGCACCGGGCGCAAAAGACCCAAAGACAAATCAAAATCGCTGTGGAAAAGTCCCTCTCTAATCTCTAGAGACATGTTTCACAAAAAAAAATATAAACCAATTTTGGAGAACGGCGCCTTATTAAAATAAAATTTATTATCCGAAAAATGTGTAACTTTTTGTACATTCTACGTATTTTACAATATTATAAATATATGTAAATACATATATACATTCTTCCTCTTCTACGTATCGAACCATTTTAAAAAAAACCATCTCGACATTTTTTGAAATTACAAAAAAAAAACAAAATTCTAAGCGAAATTTTACATTTTCAGTGTCTCTCTCTCTGTTCATCTTGTTTCATTTATTTTTTAAGTAGTTATTTATTTATTTTTTTTTTTTCACTTAGATAACACACACATAATTTATAATTAAAATTATAAAACAAAAAAATCAAAATATTTTTAATATCACCGTCCATCATAATTTTATATCTGAAAAATAATATAACATATAAAAAAAACATTAATATCTTTGTAATTGTGCAAGAATTTGTTTTTAGTTAATTTTAATTTTATTATTATTTTTTTAGTATAAATATATTTTTAATTTATATTTTATTTATTTTGAAAAAAAAAATATGTAGAAGAATGCAAATTAATTTGTGTGCGTGTGTGTGATATTTGTACCAAGTTATTTTTTAATCTAACAGCAACTAAATCCATTCCTTTTGATAGTTTATATATATGTGTACTTTTTTATATTAGTATGATTTCATTTTTAAATGTTTATTTTATTTAAAAAAATAAAAATTACATCAGTTTTAGATAAATTGAAAGTAAATTTTAAAGTAGTTTAATGATATTTTAAAAAGAAAATTAAAAATTATTGAGAATTCTGTTCTGATCGTTATAATATTATAAAAAAAACACCCTCCTCTAATCTAACTTGATAATAATTTAACTAAAGAATTTTATCCATAAAAATTCCTGCACTTTCATCTATCATAAAGATGGATCCATACATATCCGTGACGTGACGGCGACTTCAGTGCAGTACCGTGGCGTCAGTGAAAAGAAAATATCGGAACGATGTAATTCCATGGAAACATATTGGGAAAGGCGCGGTATGCTCCCCATTCGACGCAATGGGCCACAAACTTTAGCCTCTGTGCTGAAATTCAAGTCGTCACAACACGACAAGTCGTTTAAGTTAAGAAAGTGACATTTCAGTCGAATCACGTCTTTCAGTACAAGGGCCTAGGCTCAATTTAGCATTTCCACTCTAGACCTGCTGTCGTAATTCGATTGAAACGTGTCACTTTCTTCAGCTCGAACGACTTGTTACGAAACACGATTCGACTTTCAGCACAGGGGCAATAGTGCATGGGACGATTCGGCGCGGGCATTTCTTATTCGTGCAATATCTTGCCGGACTTTGTCAGGCACAAATCCTTTATAGAAATTGACAATATTTTTTGTCCCTTAAAAGATTCACAAAAAATACTCATCGAAATATTGAAAAAGAAAGAAATTCATCCTTAATCTCGTATAAAAGTCCAGACACATAGTCCAGACACATTTTTCTTTAAAAAATTGTGTCTCGACTAAGTGAAGCTAATTTTCGTTCAATTCAAACAAACATGGCCAAACTAAACAGAATCAATGATGGCCGACTTAGAGAGAAGGAACACGATCCTTTTTCGCATGAGAGAAGGATCACGATCCTTTTTCGCATGTCCTTCTATTATAGAGTTTCGTTATTAAAATTTTCATATTATCCGGACGGAAAGTGGACTTTAAGAATTCCGTTTAGGACATTTCTCCTAAAATAATCCTCCATTTTTACAAAAAAAAACCGACAGAACAGAAATTGATTTGTAACCACACACTAAATACCTAAAAACTGATGTATTTTTCTAAAAAAAAAAAGATAAAACAAAAATACCTTAATTAATTTTAAACTTTTGCATGCAATAAAAAAAATTATTATAAATATTCATAATTTTTAGGAATTTAAGTAAGGAAAAACGAGAAAAACTTTTTTGTTATTATGTACAAATCTTGTTTTTTGTTTAATGCATAGTTTTTCATTTTTGAATATACTTTGCATTTTGTTTTTTTTTTTTATTTTTTAACTGCGTAAGAGAAATTTTTTTTACTCAAGATTTACAGCAAAAATCTTCAAAATGGTTTTTTTAATTGCAGAAAAGGCGACGAAACTATTTTTTTTTATTTTTAATTCTTTAGCGCATTTTTAGCGGATTTTTAGCCATATAAAGAAAATTTTTGTTTTTAAAAAAAGAAAATATATTTTTGCATAATTTTGATTTCATCAAAAAAAACGAAAATAGACGGGAAAAAATACATTTTTTTCTCTCTTTCTGAAAAATTTTGGAATTTATATACTTAGTTTTTTTTTAGTATATATAAATATTTTTTTTTATCTATATTTATTTGTTTTCTCTCTTTTGTTCTTTTCTCTCTTTCTTACTTCGCTGGGATATAAAATGTGTATAGAAACAAGATTCCTTCCTACGACCGCTTATTGATCAATTTGCAAAAGAAGGAAAGGATAAGAAGGTTGTATTTGAAGCTGGCTTCAGCAAGCCAAATTGTAAGCCAAAATGGTTATTCAGAAAGGATGTAAGTATTAAAATAAAAAAAATAAATGAATCTACTCCTTGGAAGTGTCTTATTCGGACGCAGAGTCGACGGCAGAGTTGACGAGAGTCGATGACAGAGTTGACGAGAGTCGACGACAGAGTTAACGAGAGTCGACGACAGAGTTGACGAGAGTCGACGACAGAGTTGGCGAGAGTCGACCGAGTTGACGACAGTGTCGACCGAGTTGACGACAGAGTCGACCGAGTTGACGAAAGAGTCAGAAAGAGTTGGCTGACTCTCTCGTCAACTCGGTCGACTCTCGTTAACTCTGTTGTCGACTCTGCATCCGATAAGACACTTCCCTACTCCTAACTTTTATCATATTAATAAATAAAATTCTTATTCACATTCTCAAAAAAAAAAACTAGGAACTATTTACTGGCAGCAAATATAAGTTCAAACAAGAAAATGACGTTTATCAGCTGATTATAATGAATCCAAAAGTTGAGGATAGTGGAAAATATACAATTGAAATTGGTGGCGCATCAACAACTGGCTTCTTAAATGTTGAAGAAGCTGATCCAACATATACATTTACAAAACCATTAAAGAAGAAATACGATGGTTTTACTGTACATGAAACTGTGCTTGAATGTAGCGTTAGCAGCAATATGGCAATTGTTGAATGGTATAAGGGTGATAAGAAGCTTGATGATACGGAAAAGTATCTATTCTCAAAAGAATTATCTGGTGCATTGAAGCTAGTAATAAGAAATTGTACATTAGAAGATTCTGGACAATATAGCTGTAGAATTGTACGACAGCCAGACAAGACAGAGACAACAGTTAAAATAACTGGTATTTATTATAACATTTATTATTTTTATTATTATTATTATTACTATTTTTTTTCTTCAATTTCTAAAAAGAATACCCCTACAAGTTCGTTAAAGTACTTAAATCTCAACAGCTTGTTGAGAAGGATACGGTTACATTAGCTTGTGAAATTGATGATGAAACCGGTGAAGTACAATGGTTTAAGAATGATGAGGAAGTTAAGCCCGATAAGCGGGTACAAATTGTTAAGGATGGACGTAAGCGTAAGCTGGTTATTAAGGACGCTAAAGTTACTGATGCTGGCTTCTACAAATGTACAACGAATGCTGATGAAACAAAGGCTGAAATAATAATTAATTGTAAGTATTTTTTTATCCTAGTGAAGCTTTTTATTCATGGTGATTATGTTTCGTATATACATATATATAACTTTTCCCACATGGTAAAGTATCCTTTTTAATAAAAATAAAGCTTGCTCCCTTTAGAAATAAACAAACAAAGTTCTATACCCATTTGTAAGTACATATATGTAGGTAGGTACGTAAAGGCGGCGGCAGAACCGATCACACACGTCCAATGCGTATCAATTGTTCCCGCCAAGACGTTTCCGACCCATAACGGAACTCTGAACGTCCTTCTGCGAGCGGCCGAACTTTCAGTACAAAGTTGCTCGAGCTTTTTCTTCGATATGTTCACAACTTTATAATAATCAACACCACTAAAAACACTCATTGTCAATCTAACAGACGAGTAAATCGACAAAATTCGTATTTAATTGTCACAAGGTGGCGTGTGAAGTGACATTTTCATCGATACGTGTGCAGGTATCGTCAACTTTATTCTACCGCGTCTTTCGTAATCACGTCACTCGCCCTTATACTTGGACGATATATACTTATCGCCAGTTATTCTAAAAAGCTGTCACCAACAGAACCGAAGTATTCTGCATACGATCGCGAACTTCCAGACTTTCGTTATATAGTTGAGGGACCCAATTTCGTGGTCTATACTGATCACAAGTCACTGGCTTGCGCCCATCACACCAAGACCTAACGATCTCCTAGACAAACCAGATATTTGGGTCTAAACTCTCTCAGTTTACCATCAGACATCAGACATGTGTCGGGTAAATAAAACGTTTGGCCTAGTTTGGTCTAGATATGTGCAAGGCTTTTAATAGAGTTTGACCCATCCTAACCTGCTGATAAAACTCTAAGCTTTTAATATGAAAAGGCTAGCATAGACTAGCAGTCCCCTATAGGCTAGCAGTCCCCTAAAAAACTGCCTTACTTAGAAACCGTTGAAACCGTGAATAATAAGTCTTAGTTGTACTCTTATTATTTTAACAAAGAACAGCAAAAGTAACGCTATATATATATGTATTTCATAGACCTGAATCGTTTCAATAAGAAACTAAAGGACACAATTGGAATTGAACGTGAGAAGCTGGTTCTTGATGTTGAGCTGCAAGATCAAACAGCACCAGCCGAATGGAAATTCAATGGCGAACCAATTGTACCAAATGAACGTGTCGAAATTAAGAACTTAGGCGGTGGCAAACATCAACTAGTTTTCAATAGCTTAGATTTGAAAGATGACGGTGAAATTACTTGTGAATCAGGCAAATTAACGTCATCTTGCAAGCTAACCGTCAATAAGGGCGAAAGTAGACCAATAATGGATTGTCCAGATGAAATAGCTGGCCCACTTAGCCAACCACTTGTATTTGAAGTGCCATTCAAAAGTAAGTCTCATTATATATATGAAATTTTCATATTTTATATTTATTACCAATAATTTATTAAATTTTTAAATAAAATTACAAAAACAACAGTTGAGGGTACCAAGCAATCACCAATTGAGGCTAAGCTGTTCAAGGATGGCAAACCATTACCAGTTAAGGAAGTTGAAGTCGCAATAACCGAAAATAAGGTTACATTCAAAATCAAGAAACCATCTCGTGAACAATCTGGACCATACGAAATCAAGTTATCAAATGCACAAGGTGAAGATTCGAAGAAAGTTCGTATTATCATGCAGAATGTACCATCACCGCCGCAAGACGTTGATGTTACTGAAGTATTCCAAACATCATGCGTTGTTTTATGGAAGCCACCTAAAGATGATGGCGGTGCACAGATAATAAAATACATTATTGAACGTTCAGATTTAAGTTTGAAGAGTCAATGGGACAATGTCGCTGAAATACCAGCTGGCGAACCGACAAAGAAGAAGATCGAAGACTTAGTACACAAGAAAACATATAAATTCCGTATTCGTGCTGTTAACAAGCTCGGACCCAGTGAGCCAGCCCTATTCAACAAGGCTATTTTGGCCAAAGATCCTTGGGATGAGCCCAGCAAACCGAATAATGTTGAAGTTGTTGATTGGGACAAGGATCATGCCGATTTGAAATGGGAGAAGCCAGAAAATGATGGTGGCGCACCAATAACTGGATATGTTATTGAATTCAAAGATAAATTCGGTACTGATTGGACCCTTGGTAAGGAAGTACCAGCTGATTGTCTCAAGGGCACTGTTGATGGCCTAAAAGAGGGACAACAATACGAGTTCCGTATACGTGCAGTTAACAAGGCTGGTCCCGGTGAGCCAAGCGATACAACAAAACCAATCATTGCCAAATGCAGATTTGTTAAGCCGTTCGTTGTTGGTGACGAACTTAAAGATGTCATTGTTAAGAAGGGACAAACTATTCGATTTGATCTTAAATACGATGGTGAACCTGAACCAGCTGCCAAATGGGTGCATATTAATAGAGATGTTAATGCTGATGGCACACGTATCACAATTGATCAATATGAACGCAATTCAACTTTAACTGTACGAAAGGCTGTACGCGCTGATAGTGGAAAATATAAGATCGTCTTGACTAATAGCTCTGGAACGATTGAGTCTGTAGCGGACGTTATTGTATTAGATAAGCCGTCACCGCCGAAAGGCCCTCTGGAGCCAGAAGAGGTTCGGGCTGATCATATTAAAGTTAAATGGAGGAGGCCTGAAGATAATGGCGGCACTGATATTACCGGTTATGTACTTGAAAAAATGGACGAAGAAACTGGTCGCTGGATACCAGCTGGAGAAGTTGGTCCAAATGAGGATACGTTCACATTTAAGGGACTTACACCGAAAAAGAAGTACAAGTTCCGCGTAAAGGCGGTGAACAAAGAGGGCGAATCTGAGCCACTTGAAACGACTGGTCCAATATTGGCTAAGAATCCGTATGATGAACCAGCGAAGCCAGGCAAGCCAGAAATATTTGATTATGATAATGTCAGTGTTAGCTTGAAATGGGCACGTCCTGAAAGCGATGGCGGTAGACCAATTACCCATTATACTATCGAAATGAAGGATAAATTCGCTCCGGATTGGATTGAAGTTGCCAAAACTGATGGGCCGCAATGCGAAGGAAAAGTTGAGGGGCTTAAGGAGAAAATGACATATCAATTCCGTGTTAAGGCAATCAACAAGGCTGGACCATCAGATCCATCTGATCCAACTGATAATCATCTTTGCAAGCATAGGAATCGTAAGTTAACGGATAGATGTGTATATTTGTTTTGGTTTAACTATTAATTATTTTAATGCAAGCATACTAAATACAAACTCCTAACTGCTTAATAATAGCTATTTGATAGATATAACGTTTTTAGGCGATACTAATAGCGCTGACATCAAGATATTTCAACCCCAAGAGGAGCAGATATCTTCAGCTTTAGCTTTTTTTTTTTATTTAAATGAATTAATTGGAATAATTGGTGATAAGACCTTTCCAATTTTCAGTTTGACACACTGCGTTCAATATCCAAAATCAAATCAACAATTTTATTAGTGTTGCCAGCTCTTATTGCTAAAACTAGAGTTATTCAAAATAGTGTATATAATACAATTTCTTGTAGAAGAATGACTGATTTGATTTCTGGATATTTTGATTTGGAAAATGGCGTGTATCGAACTGAATTGAAATAATAAAACATAAAAATTTTATCTTACAGTTAAACCACGTATTGATCGCGATACATTCAAGTCGGTCACAATCAAGACTGGACGTACCCACAAGTGGTCAGTTGATGTTATTGGTGAACCGCCACCAACTCTATCATGGAGCTGGCGTGACGATATCCCATTAACAACAACCGATCGCATTAAAGTCGAAAATGTCGATTATCACACCGATTTCTCAATTGTTAGCGTTGTCCGCAAGGACACTGGCAAATATAAGCTAAAAGCTGAGAATCGTAACGGTGTTGATTTTGAAATTGTCGAACTAGTTGTACTTGGTAAGCCAAGTGCCCCGAAAGGACCGCTCGAGGTATCCGATGTACATTCAAAGGGCTGTAAACTAAAATGGAAGAAGCCAGAAGATGATGGCGGTGTACCAATTAAAGAATATGAAATTGAAAAATTGGATACAGCCACAGGCAAGTGGGTACGTGTAGGCCGTTTACCTGGTGATAAAGAGCCGCCAGAATTTGATGTGACTGGGTTGAATCCGGGATCAGAATATCAATTCCGTGTTACTGCTGTCAATGAGGAAGGTGAATCGGAGCCGCTAACAACTATGGTTGGTGTTGTTGCCAAGGATCCATATGATGAGCCATTGAAGCCTGGAACACCGGAAGTTGTTGATTATGATAATTCAAGTGTTGACCTTAAATGGGAGCCACCAAAGTCAGATGGCGGTGCACCTATTGAGAAGTATATTGTGGAGAAGAAGGATCGCTACAAGCCAGATTGGGAGAAAGCATGTGAGGTCCCCGGCAATTTAACTGAATGTAAAGTTGAGGACCTTAAGGAATTTGGTGAATACCAATTCCGTATCATAGCTGTAAACAAAGCTGGCCTGTCACCTCCTTCTGATCCAAGCAAGGTGCAAGTCGTTAAGCACAAAGCACGTAAGTATATGATGTATTTTCTGTGTGTGATTTTAAACCGGATATTTTAGATTAAAGGTAAACTTACTTAGGTTGAAAATTTTTCAAACTAAATTCATACAGAAACGAGTAAAATTACCTTAATATCTAAAATTAAAACAAAATTAATTAAAATCGCACCCAAAAAATATGAAAGAAATATTGGTGAGGTTTTATTTGTTGATGTTGTTGAAAAAATAAAAAAAATATGAAAAATATTAAAAAATATTTTACAGTAAAACCAAGAATCGATCGCACAAACTTGAAACCAATCACTGTACGTGCCGGTAAGCCAATCAAGTTCGACGTTGATGTCCGCGGTGAGCCACCACCAACGCTCGTCTGGTATCAAAAGGATACCGAAATCAAATCCGAAGGGAACATCGAAATCCGTAATTCCGAATATAACACGAAACTGTCAATTGTCGATTCAATACGCAAAAATACTGGGCTATGGAAGATCAAAGCTACCAACGAACATGGCACAGATGAGGCTGATGTTGAAATAACAGTTCTAGCTGCACCTGGCAAGCCCAAAGGACCGCTTAAGGTCAAGGATGTAACAAAGAATGGCTGCAAATTGAAGTGGGAGAAGCCCGAAGATGATGGCGGTAAACCAATTACCGCTTATCAAGTTGAGAAATTCGATAAGGCGCAAGGTAGATGGGTGCCAGTTGGCCGAACATCACCTGCCGATACTGAATTGGATGTGAAGGGCCTGCAGGAAGGTCATGAATATCAATTCCGTGTTAAGGCTGTTAATGAAGAGGGCGAATCGGAGCCTCTTGATACGGAAACTGGCATCGTTGCCAAAAATCCGTTTGACCCAGCTGGTAAGCCTGGCAAGCCGGAAATTGAAGACTATGACGAGCATCGTGTTGATCTTAAATGGACAGCACCCAAGAACGATGGTGGTGCTCCAATTGTTGGTTATGTTATTGAAAAGAAAGAGAAATTCTCGTCGTCTTGGGATGAAGTTCTCACTACAGATGTAAGATCATCTAATCAATCACCCCCCACTCCCTGAAAAATATCCTTATATGTAAATATCTTTTTATAGACACCAGCCACAAAAGCCACAGTCGAGGGACTAAAAGAAGGAAACACCTATCAATTCCGCATTCGTGCTATTAACAAGGCTGGACCAGGAGAGGCCAGTGAACCAACAGAACCACATTTGGCTAAACCTAGAAACTGTAAGCCAGGAATTTTGTTCTTCTTGCCGCTCAAGCTGCTTTTGGCTATTTTTGATCCGCTCTTTATTTTTTTCAGCCTTTCGATATACACTTTTTTAATTTCCAGGAGCTTTTATTTAGTATGCTTTGCTCATTGCCTATTTTTCTGTAAAAAAATACTAACAAAAACCCGCAGATATTTAACGCCATTTTGTTTTTTTGTTTTTTTTACTATAACAGTGAAACCATGCATCAACCGCGACAAGATGAAGCAGGTACGCGTAAGAGCCGGACAATCAGTCAAGCTTGATGTTGATGTACGCGGTGAGCCTCCACCAACATTGACATGGACCATTGGAACAAGGAAGCTCGAGTCGTTGGGAACTCTCCGAATTGAAAATGAGGAATACAACACAAAATTGACAATACTCGATACAAGCCGCAAGGACAGCGGTGAATACAAGCTGAAAGCGGAGAACAGAAATGGCGTAGATGAAGCCACCGTTGAAATCATAATCCTTGATAAGCCAGCGAAGCCGGAAGGACCGCTTGAGGTTGTCGATGTACACAAAGAAGGATGCAAATTGAAATGGAAGAAGCCGAAAGATGATGGCGGCTTACCATTAACTGGTTATGTAATTGAGAAAATGGACACAGCGACAGGACGTTGGGTACCAGCTGGTCATGTTGATCCATCTAAAGAGGAACAAGAAATCAAAGGACTCGAACCAAATCACCGATACGAATTCCGTGTCCGTGCTGTCAATGAAGAGGGTGAATCTGATCCACTCGAAACTGACTCTGCCGTCACTGCTAAGAATCCATATGATCCACCAGCACCGCCTGGTCTGCCAGAATTTGACGATTGGGATGAGCATATGGTGAAACTTAAGTGGGAGCCGCCAGTACGTGATGGTGGTGCACCAATTACTGGATATATCATTGAAGTAATGGACAAAGATTCTGGCACATTCATAAAAGCCACAGAAACTGAAGGGCCAATTTGTAAGGGAACTGTTCCTCGCCTGGAGGAAGGTCAACAGTATAAGTTCAGGGTACGAGCTGTTAATAAGGCTGGTCCATCTGAACCATCTGAACAAACCAATTGGCATACAGCTAAGCCAAGATTCTGTAAGTCAAATGCGCGATTGGGTTTATTTGTTTAATTTACTATATTATTTCTTTTACAGTGAAACCACGCATCGATAGAACAAACCTCAATGCAGTCACCGTTAAGATTGGTCTATCTGTTAGTCTTGATGTTAACATCATTGGTGAACCACCACCAGCTGTCGAATGGTACTTCAAGGGTAAACTGGTTGAAACCGATGACAATACCCGAATTGACAATATCCACTACAATACGAAATTCCTAATACTGAAATCGAAACGTGTCCAAAGTGGCAAATACACAATTGTTGCAAAGAACGAAGTTGGCGAGGATAAGGCCGATGTTGAGATCAACATCCTAGGCAAGCCATCTAAGCCGAAAGGTCCACTCGACGTCTCCGATGTGCACAAGCATGGCTGCAAGCTAAAATGGCAAAAACCAGAAGACGACGGCGGTGCTCCAATTGAGTACTATGAAATTGAAAAACTAGACCCGTTAACTGGGCAATGGGTGCCATGTGGAAAGAGTACCGAACCAGAAGCTAACATTACTGGCCTACAAGAAGGTAAACCATACAAGTTCCGTGTTCGCGCCGTCAACAAGGAGGGTGAGTCCGAAGAGCTTGAGACTGAAAAACCAATTGTTGCCAAGAATCCATTCGATGAGCCAGACAAGCCTGGACGTCCAGAGCCCACAAATTGGGACAAAGATTTCGTTGATCTCAGCTGGTCGCCGCCGAAGAGTGATGGTGGTGCACCAATACAAAAATATATTATACAAATGCGAGACAAATCCGGAAGGCAATGGGTCGATGCTGCTACTGTACCAGGAGATCGTACATCTGGCAAAGTGACCAGTGTTGAAGAGGGCCACGAATACGAATTCCGTGTTGTGGCTGTAAACAAGGCTGGTCCAAGTGAGCCCAGTGATGTATCGAAGTCGGTTGTTGCTAAGCCACGTTTCTTGGCGCCGCGTATCAATCGCAAGAATCTGCAGAAGAAGGTATTAAGGAGTGGCCAAATGCTACGCATGGAAACCGATGTCCAAGGCGAGCCACCACCAAAAATAACATGGACTTATAAGGAAGAGGTCCTTCGCAGTGCCGATAGACTGAAGATTGAAAATGAAGACTACAAAACTACATTTATACTACAGAAGGTCAAGCGATCAGACCGTGGTGTCTACACAATCACAGCCAAGAATGATTCTGGTGTTGATTCTGTGGATGTTGAGCTGGAAATCCTATGCAAGCCAAGCAAACCAAAGGGACCACTCGCTGTTTCAGATGTTACAGCTGAAGGTGTCCACTTAAAATGGGATAAACCAGAAGACGATGGCGGTGAACCAATTGATCACTATGTTGTTGAGCGTATGGACACAGAAACTGGACGTTGGGTGCCAGTTTGCACATCAAAATTACCAGAAGCTGATGTCACCGGCCTTACCGAGGGCAAAGACTATCACTTCCGCGTAAGGGCTGTCAATTCTGAAGGAGAATCAGAGCCACTTACTACAGATACCGCAACAACAGCCAAGAATCCCTACAATGCACCTGATGCACCTGGAAAACCAGATCTTAAAGATTGGTCAAGAAACCATGTCGACCTCAAATGGAAAGCACCGGCAAACGATGGCGGCGCACCAATCACTGGATATGTCGTTGAAAAGAAGGACAACCTCACAAACAGATGGCAAAAGGTGGTCGAAACCGATACACCAAAAACCGAAGTTCGTGTCAACGATCTTATTGAAGGACAAAAATATCAATTCCGTATCAAGGCAGTTAACAAGGGAGGACAAAGCAAGCCGTCCGAGCCCTCTGAGACTCTATTGGCTAAGGATAAATATGCTGCACCCAAAATTGACAGGACCAATCTTAAGGACATTACAATCAAGGCTGGACAACATATTCGCTTGGATGTGAAGATCAGCGGTGAACCACCACCAAAGAAGACTTGGTTCCACAAGAAGCAGCGCATTGAGAAGCGTGAAGATATACAAATCGACCTCGAGGAATACCGCACTAAACTGTACATTGCCGTCTCCACTAGGGAGCTAACTGGACGTTATACCATCAAGGCAGAGAATGATTCTGGCCATGATGAGGCTTACATTGAAATCACAATCCTTGACAAGCCCGGCAAGCCGGAAGGACCGTTAAAAGTTAGCGATGTTCACAAGGAAGGATGCAAGCTTAAGTGGAATCCACCACTTGACGATGGTGGCGTACCACTTGACCATTATCTTGTCGAAAAATTGGACACAGAAACTGGTCGTTGGGTGCAAGCCGGACGTGTCAAAGATCCACATTGTGAGCTCAATAACCTCGTACCTGGCCAAGAGTATAAATTCCGTGTATCAGCTGTAAATGCTGAGGGTGAATCTGAACCACTCGAAACTGACCATGCCATTATTGCCAAAAATCCATTTGGTAAGTATTAGCTAGTGTGAAATTGGTGTAAAAACACACATACTTACAATATGATATTCCAGATGAGCCTGGCGCACCTGGTAGACCTGAAGCCACCGATTGGGACAAGGACCATGTCGACTTACGATGGACTCCACCAGCTTCAGATGGCGGATCTCCAATCACAGCCTATGCAATTGAGAAACGAGAAAAGGGCACCGGCAAATGGACCAAAGCTGTCGAAGTACCAGCCACAGCTGACTGCAAAGGAACTGTACCCAATCTGGACGAAGGCGTTGAATATGAATTCCGTGTTCGCGCAATCAACGCAGCAGGTCCTGGCGAGGCAAGCGAAGCTAGCAAACCTGTTATCACCAAACCGAGAAAATGTAAGTTGGAAGCACACCTTAGTGTAGACCTTTTCATAATTAATCCCCCGCTAACATAATCACAGTGGCACCAAGAATTGACCGTAAGAACGTCAAGGACATCACAGTTAGAGAAGGTGAGCCAATTTACTTGGACATCAAAATCATTGGTGAGCCAGCACCTGACGTAACATGGACATTGAATGGAAAGTCTGTTCCATCATCAAGCAACAAGCGCATTGAGAATGTACCGTATAACTCTAAATTCTTCAACGATAGCCCCGAACGCAAGGATACTGGAGTTTACAAGATAACAGCAGTAAACAAGTATGGATCAGATACTGCTGAGTTGGAAATCAATGTGATAAGTATGAACCCGTCTTCTACAGAACTGTGGGAATTGTGACTAACGATTTATTTATTTTTTTTTTGCAACAGCTAAACCAGGAAAACCAGAAGGACCTTTGGAAGTCTCAGACATCCACAAGGAAGGCTGCAAACTCAAATGGAAGAAACCCAAGGACGATGGCGGTGAACCAATTGAAGGTTACCTGGTCGAGAAATTCGATCCCGACACTGGAATCTGGCTGCCAGTTGGCAAATGCGATAATCCTGAAATGGAAGTCGACGGCTTGACTCCTGGTCATGAATACAAATTCCGCGTTAAGGCGCTCAACAAGGAAGGAGAATCAGAGCCATTAGAAACATTCGGCACCATTGTCGCCAAGGATCCATTCAGTAAGTGCTCAATTGAATAACTTGAAATAAAGGTCTCTAACGTTTTTTTACTATTGCAGCGGCTGCTTCACGACCTGGGGCACCCGAACCCTCCGATTGGTCTGCTAACCACGTTGAGCTACTCTGGCAAGAGCCAGCATCCGATGGCGGCGCTCCAATTACAGGCTACATCATCGAAAAGAAGGACAAATACAGCCCAATGTGGGAAAAGGCATGCGAGACATCAACTGCAACACCAATCGCGGTTGTCAATGGTCTTATTGAAGGAAACGAATATCAATTCCGTGTTATTGCCGTCAATAAGGGTGGCCTATCTGAACCATCTGAGCCAGGTAAAACGTTTGTCGCTAAGCCAAGATATTTGGCACCGAAAATCGACCGACGAAACTTGCGCGACATTACTCTATCTGCTGGATCTACACTGAAATTCGATGCCAACATCGTTGGTGAACCAGCACCAAAGGTAGAATGGCGCTTCCAGAACATGCCGCTATATTCAACCAAAACAATCTCAATTGAATCTCCTGATTACTTTACAAAATTGGTCATTCGTCCAGCTAGCCGAGGCGACTCTGGACAATACACAGTCATTGCTACTAACAGCTCTGGAAAGGACACGGTAACTGTCGAAGTTACAGTCACCGATAAGCCAACACCACCAGAAGGCCCATTGCAAATCTCTGACATTCACAAAGAAGGCTGCCATCTGAAATGGAAACGACCAAAGGACGATGGTGGTACTCCAATCGAATACTTCCAAATCGACAAAATGGACCCAGAAACTGGCTGTTGGGTACCTGTTTGCCGTTCAACTGAGCCCCAAGCAGATGTTACTGGCCTAACACCAGGAAACGAATACAAATTCCGTGTATCAGCAGTTAACGCTGAGGGTGAATCGGCTCCATTGGTCGCCGACGAGACGATCATTGCCAAAAATCCATTCGACGAGCCCGGAAAACCAGGCAATCTCCGTGCAACAGATTGGGACAAAGATCATGTTGATCTTGCCTGGACACCACCTTTGGAAGACGGAGGATCTCCAATTACAGGTTATATTGTTGAAAAGAAGGACAAATACGGGCAATGGGAAAAGGCCGTTGAAGTGCCAGCCGATGAAACCAAAGCCACTGTACCAGATCTCATTGAAGGCCAAGTTTACGAGTTCCGAGTTCGTGCTGTCAACAAAGCTGGCCCAGGTGAGCCAAGCGACTGCACACCACCAATCACAGCTAAGCCACGCAACCAAGCGCCACGTATCGATAGGACAAACCTAATTGAAGTTCGTATCAAGGCTGGCCAGAACTTTATCTTTGACGTTAAAATTTCGGGTGAACCAGCACCAACCACCAAATGGCTTCTAAATAAGCGCGAAGTTAAGGCGAAAGACAACGTTAAGGTCACTCATGTTGACTACAACACCAAAATATCAGTCCGCAATGCGACCCGCTCCGATTCTGGCACGTACACGATCACCGCTGAGAATATTAACGGTTCTGATACTGCTGATGTTAAGGTAACAGTGCTAGATAAGCCAGCACCACCAACTGGACCACTTAAAATATCCGATGTTCATGCTGAAGGAGCCACTCTCAAATGGAACCCACCAGAAGATGACGGCGGACAGCCCGTGGAGAACTACATTATTGAGAAAATGGACGAGATCACTGGTCGCTGGGTGCCAGCGGGTGAAACTGATGGTCCAGTTACTAGTCTTGCCGTCGAAGGTCTTACACCTGGCCACAAGTATAAATTCCGTGTTCGTGCACGCAATAAGCAGGGCATATCCGATCCACTCACAGCTCCACACTCCATTGAAGCCAAGAATCCATATGACGAGCCCACCAAACCAGGAACTCCTGTCATCAGGGATTACGACAAGGACTTTGTTGAGTTGGAATGGGAAAGGCCAGAAAGCGATGGCGGATCTCCAATCACAGGTTATATTATTGAGAAGAGAGACAAATACAGCCCCGACTGGGACAAGTGCGCAGAAATTGAAGGCGATACCAACCATGGAAAAGTGCCAGATCTCGTTGAAGGAACCAAATACGAATTCCGCGTTCGTGCAGTTAACAAAGCTGGACCTGGTGTACCGAGCGACCCAACTGCTCCACATGTTGCCAGACCAAAGAATCTCGCACCAAAGATTGACCGTAATTACATGATAAACGTGAAGGTACGCGCTGGACAAGCGTTCGAGTTTGATGTTCCAGTAATTGGCGAACCACCACCATCCAAGGATTGGACCCACAAAGACAACATGGTACTAAACAATGACCGTGTTAAACTTGTCAATGAAGACTACCGAACCAAATTGCGTGTCATTGATGCCAAGCGTGCAGATACCGGTGAATATACCCTAGTTGCACGCAACATCAACGGAACCGACACAGCTACAGTGAATGTAACTATACTAGATATTCCCTCACCACCAGAAGGTCCAATTCGTCCAGAGGATGTTACCAAGAACTCCATTACCATGCGCTGGCGTCCACCAAAGGATGATGGTGGCTCAGAAATCACCCACTACAGCGTTGAAAAAATGGACACAGAAACAATGCGCTGGGTACCAGTTGGAGATGTTGCCGATTGTTGTATTCGCGCCGACAACTTGATTGAAGGACACGATTACAACTTCAGAGTCCGTGCTGTCAACAGGCAAGGAGAATCTATTCCGCTTGGCACCACACAACCTATCACAGCCAAGGATCCATTCGGCAAGCCCGACAAGCCAGGACAGCCTGAAGCCACAGACTGGGATAAGGACCACGTTGACTTGAAATGGGCCGCTCCTAAGAAGGATGGCGGATCTCCCATCACTGGATATATCATTGAGAAACGATCACGATTTGGACCTTGGGAAAAGGCCGCAGAAATACCCGGCAACCAAACTGCTGGAACCGTTCCTAACCTTACCGAAGGCGAAGAATACGAATTCCGTGTTATCGCAGTCAACAAGGGCGGACCAGGCGAGCCAAGTGACGCATCTGCTCCAGTTGTTGCAAAGGCAAGATTCGTTGCTCCCAAATTTGACAAACGATTGCTCGAAGATATCGTTGTACACGCTGGCAAGCGACTTGGATGGACACTACCTATCGAGGCAGCACCTAGACCTTCATTCAAATGGACCGTCAATGGCCAACCGATTGCAGCAGGTCCCCGAGTTGACATGAACCTGTTCCAGAACGAGCTCACATTCGAGATACCATTCTCCGCACGTTCAGACAGTGGCCGATACACACTTACATTGAAGAACGAAGTAGGTGAATTTAGTGCTTCGGCAACTGCAACAGTATTAGACAAACCTAGCCCACCAGAACCTGTATTAGATATAACTGGAATCCACAAAGAAGGATGCCACCTCACATGGAAACTACCGAAAGACGATGGCGGCTCACCAATTCTTCATTATGTTATTGAGAAAATGGATTTGTCGCGAGGCACGTGGTCTGATGCCGGCATGAGCACCTTCCTTTCACATGATGTAACACGCCTGGTTCATCGTAAGGAGTATTTGTTCCGTGTAAAAGCGGTCAATGCGATTGGTGAATCGGAGCCTCTTGAGGCACCGAAGAGCATCATCGCCAAGAACGAATTCGATGAACCTGGTGCACCTGGCAAGCCAGCCGTTACAGATTGGGATAAGGATCATGTAGACTTACAATGGACACCACCTAAATCAGATGGAGGTGCGCCATTGACAGGCTACATTATCCAAAAGAAAGAAAAGGGCAGCCCATATTGGGTTAATGCAGTACATGTCCCACCAGACAAGACGGCCGCAACTGTCCCTGATTTAACCGAAGGACAAGAATATGAATTCCGTATAATTGCTACCAACCAAGCTGGTCAGTCCGAGCCATCAGAGCCATCGGATATGGTAACAGCTAAGGCTAGGTATCTTGCTCCAAAGATTATTACACCATTGCACGATATCCGCATTAAGGCCGGACTTATCTTCCACATTGACATTGACTTCATTGGTGAGCCAGCTCCTGAAGCCATTTGGGATCGCAACAGCACTCCAATTATGACCAATGAACGAACAACACTTACTTCCATTGGACATCACACAGTAATCCATACTGTTAACTGCAATCGTTCAGATTCTGGCGTCTATCACTTGCTATTACGCAACGACTCTGGAATCGATGAAGGATCCTTCCAATTGATCGTGCTAGACCGACCCGGACCACCGACTGGTCCTCTCGAATACGAAGAGGTTACCGCTAATAGCGTCACAGTATCATGGAAACCACCAAAGGATAATGGTGGATCAGAAATCACAGCTTATGTCATTGAGAAGCGCGATCTCACACACGGAGGCGGCTGGGTTCCGGCTGTTTCGTACGTCAATGCTAAGTACAATCACGCTGTTGTGCCACGCCTTCTTGAAGGTACCAAATACGAGTTCCGCGTTATGGCAGAGAACTTGCAAGGACGCTCCGATCCACTTACATCTGATAAACCAATTGTAGCTAAGAGCCAATATGACGTACCTGGCCGTCCAGGTAAACCAGATCTCGTCGACAGCGACAAGGACCATATTA
The DNA here is from genome assembly GCA_949987705.1 of Thereva unica. NCBI lineage: Eukaryota > Metazoa > Arthropoda > Insecta > Diptera > Therevidae > Thereva > Thereva unica. The sequence continues at coordinate 5,206,740 of OX465286.1, forward strand.
CAATCAAATGGAAGCCACCAATTAGCAATGGCGGATCTCCAATTCTCGGCTATGATGTTGAACGCCGCGACAAGGCAACTGGTCGCTGGATTAAACTCAACAAAGAACCAGTCCAACTTTCTGAATACACTGACGATCGCGTCACAGAGGGTCATCAATATGAATACCGTGTATCAGCTGTTAATGCTGCTGGAAATGGTAAACCATCAGATCCTTCTGCAGCCTTCTCAGCCAGACCGATGAAGGAGAAACCAAAACTATTCCTCGACGGACTGATCGGAAGAAAGGTTAAGGTACGTGCAGGCGAACCGATTAACGTAACCATACCAATGGCAGGAGCACCAACACCAACGATCGAATGGCAGAAATCTGGCATCAGGATCGCCGAATCTAATCGCGTTTCAGTCACAACTGATGCCGAAAAGACCGTGCTACGCATTGAAGACTCAGTAAGACCAGACGCAGCTAAATACACAATCACAGCATCAAACGAATTCGGAAAGGATTCAGCTGATATTGAAGTGATCGTTGTCGATAAGCCTGGACCACCACAAGGACCACTCATCTACACCGCAACTACACAAGAATCCATATCACTATCTTGGAATCCACCCAAAGATGATGGAGGTGGCGAAATTACTGGCTACATAGTAGAACTTAACGAGTACGGCACTGATTTCTGGCGGCCAATACCTGGATTCTGTCCCAAATGTGCATTTACTGTCAAGGGATTGACAGAAGGCAAGAAATATGTCTTACGCGTTAGTGCAGAGAATATCTATGGTGTATCGGAGCCACTAGAAGGCAAACCGGTCATTGCCAAATGTCCATTTGATCCACCAGATGCGCCTAGCCAACCAGATATTACCGCGTATGGTCCAAACTCATGCAGCTTGCAATGGCACCCACCAGATTATTGTGGCGGCAAGCCAATTACTGGTTACATAGTTGAGAGACGAGAACGTGGAGGTGAATGGATAAAGTGCAACAACTACCCAACACCAAATACCAGCTATACAGTACAAGATCTCCGTGAGGGCAACCGCTATGAATTCCGTGTGACAGCTGTCAACGAAGCTGGACCTGGTAAACCAAGCAAACCTTCAGAACCAATGACAGCACAACTGCAAAGATATCGTCCAGATCCACCAGAGCCACCCAAGCCAGATCGTATCACGAAGGATAGTGTTACACTATCATGGCGGCCACCACGCAATGACGGCAAGGCTAAAATCAAGGGATACTACTTGCAGATGCGCGCTAAAGATGACAAAGACTGGAAGGACGTCAATGAAGTACCAATCCATAATACTGTCTACACTGTTCCGCATCTTAAGGAGGGCGAAGAATACGTGTTCCGTGTTATTGCTGCCAATGAAGTCGGCAACTCCGACCCATCCAAGCCGTCAAATCCAATTGTTATCGAAGAACAACCCAACAAGCCATGCATGGACCTTGGCGGAGTTCGCGATATTACAGTACGCGCTGGAGAAGATTTCAGCATTCATGTACCATATGTTGGCTTCCCAAAACCAACTGCATCATGGTTTGCTAATGACACTATACTCGACAATGACACAAGAATATTCCAGAAATTGACAGACGATGCCGCAAGCATTGTTGTTAAGAACTCGAAACGAACAGATTCTGGCCAGTATCGCTTGCAGCTTAAGAATCCATCCGGATTTGATACGGCAACAATTAATGTACGCGTCTTGGACAGACCGAAACCACCGACAAATCTACGTGCTGATGAGTTTGCTGGCGATGCACTTACATTATACTGGAATCCACCCAAAGACGATGGTGGTGCACCAATTACAAATTATGTTGTAGAAAAGAAAGAGGCTCGTGGCGCCACCTGGACCAAGGTTAGCAGCTACTGTACCACACCATTCATTCGTGTCCGCAATCTTAGTATTGGTCGCGATTATGAATTCAGAGTGATGGCAGAAAATCAATATGGCCAATCCGATCCAGCTGTAACAGAGCAACCAATCCGTGCCCGTCATCCATTCGATCCGCCTGGCGCTCCTGGAGCTCCAAGAGGCATTGATTCTACAGAAGACTCGATCACAATTTCATGGACCAAACCACGTCACGATGGCGGTGCACCAATTACTGGCTATGTAATTGAGAAACGCCTCCTCTCCGAAGACAAATGGACAAAGGCTGTACATGCACATATTCCAGATTTAACTTGCAAGTAAGTATTTTGAAATTAAGTGATCTTGTCTGTGGTATATGCTATAAAATCGCTTCTTCTTCTTTTAGGATTCCAAGTCTGATCGAAAATCACGAGTACGAGTTCCGAGTTGCTGCCATCAACGCAGCTGGACAGGGTCCATGGAGCTCGTCATCAGATGGTATCATATGCCGTGCCCCACCAAGTGCACCAAAGATCACCTCCGACTTGAGTATTCGCGATATGACAGTAATCGCTGGAGAAAGCTTCAACATTACTGTACCATTCCACGGCAGCCCAAGGCCAAGACCGAGCTGGACCATAAACGGCACCGAAGTATTGCAGGATGATCGTATCAAGTTCGAGACCTCCGATCACAGCACTATATTCCACAACAAATGCGCCAAACGATCAGAGACCGGAGTCTACACGATCCATTTGATAAATACCGAAGGCTCAGATTCTGCCACTTGCCACGTAACAGTTGTTGATAAGCCCGGAATTCCACAAGGTCCGCTCGCTGCATACGACATCACACCAGATACCTGCACATTGTCGTGGCGACCACCATTGGACGATGGCGGATCTCCAATTACCAATTATGTTGTTGAGAAAATGGACAACAATGGACTATGGGTCAAGGTCAGCAGCTTCGTGCGCAACTGCCACTACGATGTTATGGGTCTTGAACCGAACAAGAAATACTACTTCCGTGTACGTGCTGAAAATCAATATGGCGTAAGCGAACCACTCGCCACAGACGATGCAGTAGTTGCCAAGTATCAATTCACTGTGCCAGAGCCACCAGGCATGCCTAGGGTGATTGATTGGGATTCAGGCAATGTCACTTTGATTTGGGATCGACCACATTCTGATGGTGGATCACGCATTCAAGGATACCAAATTGAATATCGCGATATTGCTAGCGACACATCCTGGAACACTATTGATTTCCTCATCAAGGACACGACATACCAAGTATATAACTTGGCTAATGGACGTGAATACGAGTTCCGTATTAAGGCGAAGAACGCCGCTGGATTCAGCAAGCCATCCCCACCATCATCACGATTCAAGCTTAAGGGCAAGTTCACTGTTCCATCGCCGCCAGGCACACCGACCGTTGTTAAAGTCGGTAAGAACTATGTTGATCTCAAATGGACACCGCCACAAAGCGATGGTGGTTCACGTATTACCGGATACATCATTGAACGACGCGACGTCGGTGGAGCCATCTGGGTTAAATGCAACGACTACAATGTCCTTGATACTGAATACACTGTTATTAATCTCATTGAAATGGGAGACTATGAATTCCGTATCTTTGCTGTTAATGCCGCTGGCCGATCCGATCCTAGCTCGTGCACAATGCCAATCAAGATTTGCGAAGTTCTCGGCGGAGAGAAGCCCGACTGGGTACAAAGACTATCAGATCGTGTCGCACCAATGGGCAAGTACTTTATGCTTCAATGTGAAGCTAGTGGCAAGCCTGTACCAACATCAAGATGGCTGCGCAACGGAAAGGAAATTAGCATGGGTGCACGATTCACATCGGAGAGCAAGGGAGGCATATTTAAGCTGCACATTGATGATGTTTCTGCCCAAGATGAGGCTGACTACACTTGCGAGGCAATTAACTCGCTTGGCTTTGTTCATACTACATGCCACTTGAAGATTGGCACACCACCAAGAATTGACAGAATTCCATCTGAATTGTATCTACCCGAAAACGACAACAGCAAGACCAAGATCTACTACTCTGGCGATCAGCCAATGGAGGTTGTACTTACTAAGGACGGCAAAGTTATCACAGAATCAGCTCACATCAAATACACTGTGTTTGATGACTACGTTGCCATCTTCATTAGAGACGTATGCAAAGATGACGCTGGTCTTTACCACATCGATTTCAAGAACGACAGCGGATCTGCTTCTGGATCGTTCAATGTAAACATCACTGGACTACCAGGACCACCAACTGGACCAATGGGTATTACAGATATCAGCAAGCATTCTTGCACAGTTTCATGGAAGCCACCAGCATACGATGGTGGGCTCAAGATCACGCACTATGTTGTTGAACGCAAGGACGTATCGCTATCACACTGGATAACCGTGTCGAGCTTTGCTAAGGACTTAAGTCATATTGTACAAGGATTAACTGAAAATCAAGAATATATTTTCCGTGTTATGGCTGTGAATGATAATGGCATGGGACCCCCACTAGAAGGACTTAATCCAATCCGTGCTAAGGCACCATTCGATCCGCCATCGCCGCCTGGAATACCAAAGGTTAGCGAAGTCGGTGATGATTTTGTCCATTTGGAATGGGACAAACCGGAATCCGATGGCGGAGCCAGAATACAAGGATACTGGATCGAAAAGAGAGAAGTTGGCAGCAGCACATGGCAGCGCGTTAATGTTTCTATCTGCCCAACAACACAAGTCAATTGCTCGAACCTTATTGAAGGTCGCCAGTATGAATTCCGAGTGTTTGCACAAAATGAAGCTGGATTATCTAAGGAATCATCAGCCTCGTCATCCGTTAAGGTTATTGATCCAAAGGCAGCTCAAGCACCGATTGTTGTTAAGCCACTTAGGGATGCTAATTGCATTCAAAATCACAATGCACAATTCTCTTGCACAATTACCGGTATTCCGAAACCGACAATTACCTGGTACAAGGGTGCTAGGGAGATCACAAACGGCGCTCGCTATCATATCTACTCAGAAGGTGAAATACACTATTTGGTCATTAACGATGTCTTCGGCGAAGATGCTGACGAGTACGTTTGCCGTGCCGCAAATAAGGCTGGTGTTAAATCTACTCGCGCTTCCTTGCATATTATGAGTGAGTTTTGTTGTTATGAATGTGTGTTTAAAAATTATACTAACATAATATTTTTGCTTTACAGCTGCACCAAAATTGAACGTTCCTCCGCGATTCCGCGATACTGCCTACTTCGACAAGGGTGAGAATGTTGTCATTAAGATACCATTCACTGGACATCCCAAGCCACGTATCACATGGGTACGCGAAGGTGAAGTTATTGAATCTGGCGGCCACTATAATATCGAAGTCAAGGAACGACATGCCATTTTGACAATACGTGACGTTTCCAAACTAGATTCTGGACCATATAGAATAACTGCAGAAAACGAGCTCGGCTCTGACACTGCCATAATAAAGGTACAAATTAGTGACCGACCAGATCCGCCACGATTCCCACAAGTTGAGAACATTGGAGTCGACTCGCTATCCCTCAGCTGGAAGGCTCCAGTTTGGGACGGTGGCTCCAATATTACCAACTATATGGTTGAAAAACGCGAACACCCAATGTCAACATGGATACGTGTTGCTAATACCCGATTCACATCGATTGCCGTTACCAATTTGGCACCAGCACATCAATACGAATTTAGAGTTTATGCTGAAAATGTTTATGGACGTTCAGATCCATCAGAGATTAGTACGCTAATAACAACGAAAGATAGTGGCAAGAAAATACAGAAGGAGAAACGCAAGTATGAAGTTGATGAGCATGGCAAGAAGATTCGCGGTAAGGCAGATGGACCAATTAAAGATTACGATTCGTATGTCTTTGATATTTATTCGAAATACGTTCCACAACCAGTTGAAATATCGCGCGACAGTGTGTATGATAGATATGACATACTGGAAGAGATCGGCACTGGGGCATTCGGTGTTGTACACAGATGCCGTGAACGTAAGACTGGATTCATTTTTGCAGCTAAATTTATTCCAGTTGCACATGCCATGGAGAAGGAGCTAATCCGTAAGGAGATCGATATCATGAATCAACTACATCACCAGAAGTTAATCAACTTGCATGATGCCTTTGAAGATGACGACGAAATGGTTCTCATCTTTGAATTGTAAATATCCCACAAGAAAAAAACTAGGTTATTTTTAACATCTAATTTATTTATTTTAGCTTATCTGGAGGTGAATTGTTCGAACGCATCACTGCCGAAGGCTATATCATGTCTGAGGCAGAAGTTATCAACTACATGCGTCAAGTCTGCGAAGGCGTTAAGCATATGCATGAGAAGAACATTATTCACTTGGACATTAAGCCAGAGAACATTATGTGCCAGACCCGTGCCAGCACCCATGTGAAACTAATCGATTTCGGTTTAGCTACAAAACTTGATCCAAATGAGGTTGTTAAGATATCAACCGGAACAGCTGAATTTGCAGCTCCTGAAATTGTTAACCGTGAACCCGTTGGATTCTATACAGACATGTGGGCCGTTGGTGTACTTTCCTATGTTCTGTGAGTGTCTCAACTCAATATACATAACTAACAATTTTCCTAGTATATTTAACCACAATTGCTAGACTTTTTTAATTTGTTTTTCTCTTTTATCTTATTGCGCTCTTAGGTTAAGTGGCCTATCACCATTCGCTGGTGACACTGATGTGGATACATTGAAGAATGTTAAGGCATGCGATTGGGACTTTGATGAAGAGTCCTTCCGCTATATCTCAGAAGAAGGCAAAGACTTCATTCGCCGCTTACTTATTTCAAATAAAGAGAAGCGTATGACTGCACATGAATGCCTGCTGCATCCATGGTTAACTGGTGATCACAGCGATCGTACTCATCAAATCGCCAGGGAGCGCTTCCTTAAGATGCGCGATAAGCTCCGTAAACAATATGAAGACTTCAATAAATATCTTCTACCAATTGGTCGTCTATCAGAATACTCCAGCTTACGTAAATTACTAATTGATAAGTACAAGATCAAGGATACATCATTCGATCGTCGCCAAGCAGCACCACGCTTCGTAATTCGGCCGCAAAGCCAGTTCTGTTATGAAGGACAAAGTGTTAAATTCTATTGTCGTGTTATTGCAATTGCAACACCAACCCTATCATGGTCACATAATAATCAAGAATTACGCCAAAGTGTTAAGTATATGAAACGTTATGTTGGCGATGATTATTACTTTATTATAAATCGCGTTAAGCTTGAAGATCGCGGCGAATATATAGTACGTGCTGAAAATCATTATGGCTCAAGGGAGGAGGTTGTATTCTTAAATGTTCAGCCATTACCGAAACAGCCACCAGTTTATAGACAAGAAGCGCCACAAGTACGTAGACGCGAACCATTGCCATATACATTCTGGCAGGAAGAATCCGAATCAGCACCCAGTTTTACATTCCTATTGCGTCCTCGTGTTATGCAGCAACGTGACACATGCAAGCTTCTATGTTGTCTAAGTGGTAAACCAGTGCCAACTGTTAAATGGTATAAGGATAGACGTGAATTAAATAAATATGAATATTCAATGACACATTCGGATGGCGTTGTTACAATGGAAATTGTCGATTGCAGACCAGATGATTCTGGCAAATATAGATGCGTAGCTACAAACAAGCACGGAACTGATGAAACTGAATGCGTTGTTATTGTTGAAGGTATGTATTTTATGTTTTTCAATATTCTTTTTATTATATATCAAAAAATAAATAATTTTAATTGGATATAACACTATATACACTCATTCGATGTTGTACGCAAGAAAAAAAATGAGCTGATTCTTATTACAGCCTTTTATACATATATATATATATTGATATGACTGGGTACTAAACATTTAAAAAATATATATCAATCAATTAATGCTGAAGGTCTGTAGCTATTATGAATTATGGCTCGTATTTATCGTGGCTTAATGGAGCGAAACACTAAAAATACTGTGATACAAAACGTTGCATCCAAAACATTGAAGAAAAATTTTGCACAAACATATATAGTAGCATCGTGTAAAACTACACATAAGCTACTCTCATCCATGGTATAATAATACAAGGTAGACTCGTAAGAAAAAGCTCTGCTTTCATCTTGAAAAGCTTTTACCATTTTTAAATTAGAAAAGATCTGAGTAACGTCACTAGAAAGCTTTTCCCCTGAGTGACGTTACGGGACCCTTATGAGCTTACCTTGTAATTATTGTACCATGCTTTCCATTCAATAAGCTCGCCCCCTTATTGAATTCTCAGTCGAATTTACACACGAAAGCTTCTCGCTGAATTTTCAATAAACTTACAGAAAAGCTTTTGCGTCTGGATGCATGCGTTTTCGTCTATAATCGATCATAGCCGAAAAATACTATGCAAATTAAATTTTTGTTGAAAAGTTAGCGTATATTATTTTTTAACGCTTCTTTAGTTGTTTTTTTTTCTCGATACGGCTGTATTTGAAAACATATATACCAAAAATTCAAGAGGCATTTGTTCTCGACCATTTCTTTTTAGGTAAGTGACAGAGAATAATTTACAAAGAAAAAAACGCGTTTCAAAATATTAAAAAAAAATGAGAAAATCTTGCAAACAAAAAAACAAAACAACAAAATAACGTTTAAGGAGAATAATATGGTGGTATTCGGTGTAGCCAAGCGGAACGCATTCGTAAAGTTCTCTGAGTAGCAACTGCCTTTATTATTATATAATTCAATAGTAAAGGAGTAATTTACAAATAATATAATGTCCCCACCATAAAAATTGGCATGGAGAGTGTTAAAAATCTTGATTTAAAAACAAAAAAAACAACAAAAAATTTACTTTAACATTTCAAACAAGAAAAGTAAAAAAAAACATAAAAATTAATAATATTTAAAATAAATTTTTAGGAGAATGGCAAACCGAAGAGCAGTTACAACTTGCTCACAATTTCTTATATTCAGGAGGTAAAAATATATATAAAATAAACAAATTATAATTTAAAACATAAAAAAAATAATAATAACTTTTATAAAAATGGTTTTTTTGACTAAAAAAATAAATTCATCATTTAATAATAAAGTAAATACCAGAGCGACACTATGATATGCCTGCATCACGCACTATATATATAAAAAAATATGTAGAATTTAGTTATCCCTCACCCCCCGCCAAAAAAACTGTAGAAAACACGCCTAGTAGAAAACCTGTCCTTAAAGTTGAAATTTTGCATGATTAATAAAATAAATTAAAAAAAAAATATTGTAAAAATAATAATAAATAAAAATTATAAATAATTATTTCTACCCTATATACATACATATGTAGATATATCCCTCTAACTGGTTGACAAATTAACGAGAGTTCATTTAAAATAAAAAAAAAATTACTGTAAAATATATTTTCTGGTTAATTTATAAAGAATATTAAAAGAACGAAACACGAGTAAATTGAAGTTAAAAATTAATAAAATGAATTAAATATAAATATAATAATAATAATCTATAGAACAACCCCCGCCCCCTTAATTAACAAAATAATTGGCTAAAATAAAATCGCATGAACTATGTTTGGACTATATATAAAAAAAAATATATAAAAGAAAATAATATTAAATGTGTATAAAAATGTAAATTTTTAATTCAAATTGTAAAAATATTTTCCTGCATGTATGTAGAATATCCTTGCAAGTAGTAAACAAAATACCCACCCCCTGTTATGAGCATCGTTTTATAATTTTATATATACATATAAAACATATATTGAAGCCCTCTTTTTAAAAGTCGAACTAATTCATTATTTTCCCTTTATTTTTTCTCTACAAAAAAAAACAAACATAAAATAAATCTAGATCGTAAATATATTGAGTCACCACTTAAGCCAGCCCCACCACCAATTGTAACTAGAACCCAAGTAACGACAAGTAGCAGCAATAAACAATCATCATCTAACTTCCAATCTTCATCCAAGGTAAAATTATATTCTATTTAATATCATTCATTAAAAATAATAATTATAACTGTAAAACCCTTTTTCAGACTGTAAATTCAAGCATTTCGGATAGTAGTTCCAGCACGAAAAAGAAGTATGCCAAATATGGAGGCGATACTGGAAGCCCATCTAGATCCCGAAGTGCCACTAAAGAATTAATTCGTAAGTATTTCCATAAATAGTTGCGTTGGGGATTTTACATCCACCCTGTGCTGCCTTCAGTAAATCTATTGTCTGGTAGCCAAGGGGGATCTGGGCACCAAAGCGCCCGAGTATCATCCCGGAGGGGTCGGTGGTTCGAATCTGCTACGCAACAGGGTCCTTCTTCGCCTTTTCATTTAACTCTAAGCTTTGTGTGTGCCAATTTCATACTGAATAGAGTAATTGTCGTTCAGGTACTGAAGTCAAGCAGCAATAGTTATTGTTAGTACTGTGATGGAGGACCGCGCTTGGGAACACCGTTTACGGCTGTAAACCTGTGTTCATAGAAAGTGGTCTAGAGAAGTAGAGTAGGACAAAAAGAAGTTTAGCTAAGTGTAAAGGCGCTGGCCAAACGACTACTGTGGACGACTACAGCGCTACAGAGCCATGCTCAACGAATTTCTCCTTTCTCAATTGGATAAATTGGCTTCCGCTTCAGTTTTGTGCTCAGCCAGCGCCTTCTAACCATGCTTTTATTTCCCAGCTCGCTTCCAAGTCTTGCAGTTATGAGCAATTCAATTCGTGTCTTGCACATTTAGCAAGATCAAGACAAGACTCCAAGACTTTTTGCAAGACTTTTTGTAAGTCTTTGTGCTCAGAAAGACAGTCACCCATGGGAGAACTCCGCACTACCATAAGAAGGCTAGATCAAAGATCGCCTGGTATCCGGAGTCCATAGTAGTGGTACACTGACGCAGTACCATTATCCACTCAGCACGAAGTTTACACCTGGGTATTGCGTGTATCTACCTTAGTCAGGGCTACCTTACGAGGCCACACAAGCCTCACCCCCAGGAGAAGGTGTCGTTATATCGGTGGAGGCTGATAGGTGGTCTATTAGCCCCTCTAGACACTAGGATTGCACATTTGAGTGTTTAGTGAAATTATTAATAATATTTAATATTTATAAATTTTTTAGTGCCACCTGATGATTCACTGATGTGCAAGCCCGAATTCACTAAAGCCCTCAAGGATCTTACGATCAATGACGGTGATCAACTAGTATTGACATGCACTGTTAAAGGTGATCCAGAACCGCAAATAACATGGTCAAAGAATGGCAAAGCAATCTCCTCATCTGAAATAATGGATTTGAAATACAAGAATGGCACCGCTACACTAACAATTAATGAAGTCTTCCCAGAAGATGAAGGCGTCTTCACATGTACAGCAACAAATTCAATTGGTTCAGTTGATACAAAATCGAAGCTTTCAATTAAACGTAAGTTTTGGCTTAATACTATTTTTTTGTAGGTATTTAATAATATTTAAATATATTTTTATAGCAATGGCTAATAGCGATGCTAAGCGTGCTGTTGGCGGTGATAAGCCACCAAAAATTGTTAGCCATTTAGAATCGAGATTTGTTAAGGATGGTGAAGCTGTTACATTAGCATGCCGTATTATTGGTGCTAAACATTTCGATGTTGTTTGGCTACATAATAATAAGGAAATTAAGCCATCAAAGGACTTCCAATATACAAATGAGGCTAACATCTATAAATTACAAATAGCTGAAATATTCCCAGAAGATGCTGGAACATATACATGCGAGGCATTTAATGATGCTGGCGAAAGTTTCAGTACATGTACAATAAATGTTCTTGTACCTGGCGAAGAGCCAAAACAGCCGACATTCAATAAATTCCCAGTATCAGCGACTGTACAGCAATCCGAATCATCAAAGTTCGTTTGTGAAACACAAGATACACCATTGCAATTAACATGGCTTAAAGATGGTAAACCAATTGATGAATCAAGTCCAAAATATAAATTCTTAAAGGATGCCAATCGCTATTCCTTTGAGATTGTTAAATGTGACGCTGGAGATGTTGGCCAATATCAGGCTAAGGCTATTGGCAAGAAGGGTGAAACCTTTGCATCATTCTCCATCAATGTAACAGACTCTTAAGAAATATTATTTAAAAAAACTAAAAAAAAATAAAGAAAATGTAAAAAAAATTATTAAAACTTAAAAATTAAGCCAAAACAAATACTTTAGGGTCCGAATTGTTTAAGCACACGTTCCTTATAATAAATACGCAAAAGAAATTAATTATATTTCTCTCTCTTTAACAAGACTAAAAAAAAAGAATAAATGGTCTAAAAACATATTAGAAAAAGTTATATATATATATATACATTTACAAAAGCATATACGAATTCGACCTGCACACATTCATATTACAAAATAAAAAAAAAACAAAACAAAATAAAAACTATATTTTAAATTTATTTCAATTTTCCTGTTTATTTATTAGTTTTTTGTTTAAATATTAATTTGACAACATTTTTAATTAAAAATTTGCTCAAAGAAAGGAAAATCAATATAATTTTGTTTTTGTAATAAAATTTCGAACTAAGTATTAATTTTATAAAATAATAAATATTTAATGCAAGTGCAGGAAAAAAATATATTTCAAAAAATCAAAAAAATAAATAAAATTGACGCGTTAAATTTACACACGCACACACAAAATTAAAAAAGAAAAATCGAGACAAATTTTGTTGAGAACTGGGAAAAATATGCCAAGTTTCAAGTTATTTATTCTTTTTTGTTTTATTAAAAATTAAATGTAAAACAGAAATTTTAATTTAAAATATAAAGTAACACAAAATAAAAAAAATTATAAACGAATCTATTTTAACAGCATCCTCAAACTGTTTTTTTTATAAATACACCAATAACATAGAAAAATGGAATCGTTTTTAATTTTTTTTAAAAAACTTTATTTTCTTTTATTTCATATATATTGTTATTATTATTATTACAAATCAAACTCGCTGTTAAATATCAATTTAAAAAAAAAATTGGAATAAAAGTTAAATTATATACAAAATACTGCTTTCGTGTAAAATGTAGAAAAAGAAACCCCCCTGTTATAAAAAAAATCTTGTTTCCTTCGTTTCTTCTTATTAACACAATTTAATAAAAATACAAAAAAAAATTATTTATATAAATAAAAAATTTATTTTACTGCCTTTTGATTCATTTCATTTATTATTGTTTTATAAGTTTTATTTTATCTTTTTATTTTGAGAAGATAAGAAATTTTTTGTTTTATTAAATTTTTGCGAAATTTTGTCTCCAAAAATTGTATTTTTTTCAATTTTTAATAATCTGCAATTTTATTTAAAACAACATTGTATTTTGTGATACATTTTTAAAATAATCGCCGTCAATTTTTGTTTCTTTTTTTCGCGTTTCGACTTAGCTAAAAAAAAATTATTTAATAAAAAAAAAAAAAAAAAAAAAAAATAAATAAAACGATTTTTTTTGTTTTTCGTACTTCCTATACTATTTTTTTTTTCAAGTCATACGTATTATAAATGAAAACGTTGAAAACGAAAAGTCCAGCGTGAAAAGACCGGGCTAAGATATGTACGCTTCGAATCCATTCTCTAGAAACGTAGTTCTTTTGCACCCCACTCCAAATCTTCCGATTTTAAGACGCCAAGCCGTAAAAGTCTTCTTCTTCTTTAACCGGTCTACGACTTCAGAAATGCTCCCTCGAGATCATATTTAACAGCGCTTAAAATAAGCTACCCTGAGCAGCGCTCCAAATTTTTAGCCTTTTCAACGGGTCTACGACTCCAGAAATACTCCCTCTGGATCATATTTAACAGCGCTCAAAATAAGCTACCCTGAGCAGCGCTCCAAATTTTTAGCTTTTTCAACGGGTCTACGACTCCAGAAATGCTCCCTCGGGATCATATTTAACAGCGCTCAAAATAAGTTACCCTGAGCAGTGCTCCAAATTTTTAGCTTTTTCAAAAAATAAAAGCTTATACAGAGCTCTGTCCGTCTGTCTGTCTGTCCGTCTGTGACCTTCTTTCATCTCGGAAAGTACTCTCGCTACAGACTTGGGCCATATCTCAAATTGTAGCTCTTGATCAAGAGACCTAAAACTGAGAAAATGGTCTGGAAATTCCAACCGGAAGTATATTTAACGACAAAAAAGAGATTTCTATTAAAAAACTTCGCGGAAATAATATAAATATAATATAAAGAATACTATGAAAAAGCGTAAATAGTGGCTAGTCTCTAGGCACAACATCCCACTAGTTTTTTAAAATAAAAGCGTTAAAGTTTTCTTTTTAAATAAAAGCCATTTCAGGATAAGGTAATTGTACAAGTTAATACACCTGAAGCTCAGAAGGCATCGTAGGATGAGAAGCGTGAAGGTTCTGATCTCAACTACCCCAAGTCAATTCGAATAGTTGCGGCACATATATTTCACAAGTTGGTGCTCAATGGTCAACCTATTTATTTTTTATGAGTTGTTCGATCTAAGCTTGCACCATGGTATAAACGATATGATGGACTAGCAGTATAAAAATTATTTCTAAGCTTAGTTTTATTAAATAAAAAAATACTGAATGCATTCAAAGAAGAAAGATGGCAACAAAAAATCCTTAATTGTATCCTTTCAGGATAAATGTAATAGAATCTCTCTCTCTCTCTGTTAATATCCTTTCAAGTCTACCAATGATGCTGAGGATACTTTAAGAAGCTGAGCCTCATTAATTCAGTACAATGTAAAACTTAGTTCATTTGGAAAAAATGTTAAAGGATTGTTTGCATTGCAAAATAGCATTCACAAAAGTCACGACTATATACCCCCGTCAGACACGCCGGGGAGGATAAGTGCCAATGATTTAGTGAAAAGGCTCCCCGTTCACTGCAAACGACGTGCATCGCACGTTAAGGACTCTCCCCCCTTATCGTTGTATTGTATCTTCGTAAATATAATATATGTATATGTATTTCCTTTTTAAAGCGCATGACCATATTAAGGACGAGCGCATTTTATCCATTTTTAGCTATAGGAGAATACATTGAAATAGCAAAGTTTTTTATCAAATATAAAAATTTATTCGTATCTACTACACGTATCCCTCTCTCTACACACCGAAAGGTAAACATACAGTTTCGCCATAGCCACCATTTTGCCGTAAATGGGGTAAATAACTTCTTAAAAGGACATCAGTGTACACGGAAAAAAACAAACGAAGCCTATTTACGCGCAAGAATAGATAAGAAAGGAAGGAATTTCACGGATTCCCTTGTTACTCGCAATATACAAAATATCAAAAGAATTTCGATTTTAATTTAAAATACAACAAAATATCCTCGACAAAAAGGACGAAAATATATATAATAAAATCGCTGATATATTTTCCCGATATTTTCTATTAAAAAAAAAAACGTGCAACGTAAAAAAATTTATTGCCGCATAATAAATATAATATACTAAAAGTGTTCATCTCTGTGGAAGAAATCGGTTTTGTTAAACAAAAATAAACGAGGACGTGTGCTTCTTATACACAGGACTATTTACAATAATATTTTATTGTATTCTCGTCCTTAAATGAAGGTGGAAAACGTCGACGTGCAATTTATTATCATCCTTTATTCCTAAGGTCATTACGGATAAAATAGGTGTGGAATCGCCACCGAAAAAAAACAACAAATACAAGTAAATACAAAATATTGTTCATAATAAATTGTTATCCTTTTTTTTAGCAGTTTTTACTTTAAATTAACTTTGTGCAAATAGTAGTATACAAAATATTTAAATGATTTGTGTTAATTTTTATTTCTGAAAGGTGTTCCAAAAAAAAAATAATATTGCAAAATTCAATATAAAATTGCCGCAGTTGTAAACGGAATCATATGAATACAAATAATTTATCTTTTGTTGATCACAGAGAAAATGTTGCTAATTAAAAAAAAATTCCGGATATTCGTAACACAATTGTAAAATCGATTGAGATTTTTTTTGTAGTTTATTTAGTTGAAGTAATACGGAACTCAAATTAAAGACACTTTATTGATAAAGTTGATAAAGTGTGGTGAAAAAGCCTTATTCTCCTTGCGTTTTATTATTGTATTTTGAAGTGGGACAAAAAAAATGAGCCTATTGATATCTGTCAAAACATAAAGTCACATAAGTAGATGTGAAATTGTGTGCTAATCATCACGTGGATAATTTAGCAAAATTAATGCAAATTAACATATTATAATTAGCTAAAAGGATGGCTTTGTGGTAGCTCACAGGAAGAGGCGTGCTATGGCGTTTTATGCTTCATTTATTTCAAAAATTAAAATATATAAAATTAATCAACAAGATATTATTCTTCATCATTTTCTACAATACTTATTCATTTCTCCAGTAGTGCTTGAACGTCCCTTTTCCAAAAAAAATCACTTGGCCTTAACGAAAAATACTCCTCAAGTACTTCGTTATTTGCTTTAAGGCTTCTATAGCCAGGATCTCGTCCTGGCCCCCCATAACTGTTCTCTTCATCTGATTCACAGCTACCTGTGCTTCTCTCGAGTTTTTTCCATGATTTTCTTGTTGTGATGTCATTTTTCCAACGCAAATCAGCCACATTTCACCCATGAATGGACCCGCGAAATCGACATGTACTCGTTGCCATGGTCGTTCCAGGGTTGGCCAGTGATAAAATTGCTTAGGAGGATTGCCTTATCACTTTGTGGCCACCAGCAATATCTTCGTCCTAATTGTTTCATTCTTACTACACCCCCCCCCCCCCCTCAATAACCATCATGTTCAAACACTGCTCAGGAGAAGGTATCCAAGAAAAAAAGTCTCTATTCATACTTCTCGGCAGACGCCCACAGACACGTACAGACATGAACCGCGCAGACAAAATATTCTTTCCCTGAATACTGTTCGGGTACGGCTTGTGTCTGTCCATGTCTGAGCGGTCGTGTCACGGTAGATGTGAAAACGTTCATGCACACTGTATATTATTTTATCTGGCTGGCTGCTCGATTCAATGTCTGTAGATAATATCTCTCTATCTACTAGATATAAACGGACCTGAACCCTGTATGGAAGTGTAAACTGTATTCGGAAAGACGTTGAAAAACTGCTTTCAAGTTGCTCAAATGATCCTTTCCATTTGGGTTCGGTAATGCCGCCCAAACGTTTCAGAGGTTTATAAACGAAGTCACCAGAGATTTCGACTTCGTCTTCGTCTTCGACTTCGTCTTCGTCTTCGTCTTCGTCTTGGTCTTGGTCTTGGTCTTCGACTTCGTCTTCGTCTTCATCTTCGTCTACTTAGATGATATAATCATCGCGAGTAAATCTGAGCCAGACCAGGTTAACCATATTGAACAG
This sequence comes from Thereva unica, assembly GCA_949987705.1. Taxonomy (NCBI): domain Eukaryota; kingdom Metazoa; phylum Arthropoda; class Insecta; order Diptera; family Therevidae; genus Thereva; species Thereva unica. Next base: position 5,224,022 of record OX465286.1, read on the forward strand.
CTCTTTAAAGGCCTTGACAACTTCGGCTTGTCCATCAAGTTGGAAAAGTGCGTTTTTGGGGCGTCAACTTCAAGATCAACTTCCTTTGCCACCGCATCTTCAGATCGGGTTAAGGCGATCGCTGATCTCGCACCCCTTCCCCTCCCCTGTTAAACAGATACAGAAATTCTTAGGAATGGTGAACTTTTATTACCGATTCATTCCCAGTTTGGCGAAATGTTAGTACCAATCAATGAACATTTGAGATATCTTCTCAATCGTGCACGATAAAATAAATAATTCCCTTGGCCCGCAGAATGTGAAGAGGCATTTCTTAAAGTAAAGACTTCGATGGTAGAAGCTACATTGCTGAACCATCTCTTCGAGAATACCAAATACATTTTAACGACTGATACCTCTGTTTATGCCATCGGAGGCGTGCTGGAACAATTTAATGGTCAACGGTGGCAACCATTAGATTTTTATTCTAAAAAGTTTTCACTTGCGGAACAAAACTATTCTGTATTTCATCGTGAAATACTCGCGATCTTTGCAGCGATTAAACATTTTGTCAAAGGACGCAATTTCGTGGACTATACAGACCACAAACCCCTCTCGTACCCGTCCACACACACAAAGACCAAAGTGAAGCCGGAAGTCTTGTACGGATAGATCACCGATCGATGATCTAGGAGTTTTTATGATCGATGGATCGATAGATTTTTGATCGGTTTCGATTTCAGTGGCTTGTGTGTACTTATAGTGGTTCCGTTCTACACGGCCACTGTAAATACATATCCTTTTTTTTCAACACAATATTATTACTTCAAAGTCCACTGCAAACGAAAAGCTTGCAGCGGACGAACCCAGTCGCGTGGAGCCGCGTATCTCAAAGTCGTTTGTATGCTCTCCAGCTCCTATAACATGAACAAGGAGTCTCGAGAATTAGTATAGCCTTTTTGCAATGCCATTACTACATATTGTTAACAATAATTACGGTTTTACTTTTGTAATTTTCATCATTTTTTTCTATAATTTTTGTGAAATTAAATTAATAATTTATTTTTGTTTTTTTTTAGATCAAATTTTAATCAACAAAACAATCGTTACAATTCAAAAAAACTGACTGCACGAACTAAAGGTAACATTTGTATTTTTTTTTTATTATTAATTTCATTAATAAAAATAAATATATATATATATATATTTCAGACAATAACTTTGGTCAGTCCATACATTATTAAAACAATCTATTTAAAAACGAAAAAATTAAAGGAAAAGAAAACGAAATACTACAACAAAAAAAGGATAAGTAAATTCGTTTTGCAACTATAACAAAAATAAAAAAACGTGAGCGTAAGAAAAAAAAAGATTTTTTTGGTTAAAATAAAATAAAACAAAATTTTGAAAAATAAATAAATAAATATCAGAACGCAACAAAATATCCATATCAAATCTTTTTTACAAACATTATTATACTAGAGAATAAGATCGAGAGAGAGATTTAAAAAAAAAATAAAAAAATAAAGTGAGAAAAGTAAACAAATAAACAAAAAAAAATCATATAAATAAATTTTTAATTATTATAAAAGTGTGTAAAATAAAATCAGTCAAAATTGCTATCACTACCTGGATAAAATACTATATAAAAATGTTTTATACAAAAATACCGCGTAAATCTTTAGCATTATTATTAATATCATTAATATTTACTTTAGCCGCTGTTGGCATTATGTTTATTATATATTTTTTTAATGCTAACAATTCATTATTTATGAAGCCATTATTAAAGCAAATATATAGTGAAAGCTATCATCATTATCAGCAACAGCAACAGCAACAACAGCAACAGCAAATGCAAATGAAACAGCATCGTGCATATGCACAGCAAAATTATAATACTAAAGATACAGATGGTATATCATATCAGCCATATGGAATTGGTATTAATACACATATGATAAAATATCTTAAGAAAGATACTAATAAACATCATCAGATGAAGAATACATTCCAGCAAGGCGGTTCCGATGAGGATGGTATGCATGAAATTGAAGTTAATGATGATAACAATAATAATGGTAAAAATAATAATTATTATACTAATTCTGATACAATCTATATTGATGACTATGATAGAAATGACAAGATCGATTGGAATAATAATAATAATAAATTAAATAATAAATATATTAATAATAATGACAATTCTGATAACGATCTGCTCGGTATTAATAATATCGATTATTTTGAAACAATTATAATGGATCATAAGAAGAGTAGCACCCATAATAACAATAATAATAACGATAACAATAATAATAATAGTAATAATAATAATCACTACTACAATAACAACATTATAAATAAAAGTGAAAAAATGATTGCGACACAAGCAAGCATAAATAGCGGTGGTGGTGGTGGTGTTGGTGGCAATGATGAGGACATTTTGATATTTACTAAAAGCCTGAATAATCGTAGAAATAAATTAAATAAAATTAAGGAGAATAGCTTAAGGAATAATAATAATAATATAATTAATAAAAAGGATAATGTAATACATAATAATAATAGCGATGATGAAAATCGTGATAACGAAACAATCGGTAGCGGTAGCGGTGACTTTATTGATGATACTGAGCTAGATGAGGATATATTTATAAAAGCTAAGCCACGCCTTAGGCCATTACGTCGTAATAATAAGCTAAGATCACAAAAAAATCATCGCATTTCTGGCGGTGGCATTGAAAGACGCAGCGATATTAATATATTATCAAATGAATCGCCGCCACCAATTGATGTAATATCTAATGAAACTGCATTACCATCATCATATTCTACATTATCATCATCATTATCGACATCATCTGCATTATCATCATCATCTTCATTAGATATAACAATGCCAACAGTATCATCGCTATCTTTGTTGCCACAGCTAACATCATCAATGCAGCCAATACAACAAGCTGATATCCGAAAAACACGAATCAATAAGCTCGATAGAAAGCCATCGATTAGTTCATTTAGTGGTAAAAAATGGATGCCACCATCTATAGTATCAAGCCGTGAAGTAGCTGCCAAAATGGCTGATGATACAACAACAAATACCCATAGAGAATATCAAAATGGCGCATGGTTAGAGACAAGAGCCAGAAGGATAATGGGTAATGTTAAGAAAAGCGAAGAGAAATCAAGGCAGCTGCTACTTTGCGAGGAAGCTGGCGGCGGTGAGCTATGTCGTATGCTTTTTAAAGGATACTTAAACGAGTAGAACATTATTTTTCGTTTTGTTTTTTGTTTTTATTTTATATTTATTTTTACTAAAACAAAATGAAAAATGAAAAAAAATAAATAAATAAAAAAATTATTTGTTATATTTGTTATACACAATATCCGTTTTGTTGTAAAAAAATATAAGATAACAAAAAAAAGTAGTGATTAAAATTTTTTAATAAATAATAAGAACTTTGTTTTTTAAAATCATGAAACAAATAAAAACGATTTGTAGAAACAAAACAAAAACCGACAAAAAAAACAAATTCCATATACAAAACTAATATATAAAAAAAAAAGAAAATGTGTATTTAGAAATAAGAAATTATTTAGGAGAAAAACTAAAAAAAAACTTTTTATTACAAATTTTTTGAAAATATTAAATTACACGCATTATGCGAGAGAGATAAACAAAAAAGAACATAAAAATTAACAATTAACAATTCTATTATAAAAATATAACGTTGTGACATGTGTGTGTCAAGCTATATTCAAATGTGATCTGTATGTGTATCTTCAGGGGTGGCGCGCTTTCATAGGTGCGTGCTAATGGTGCACTTACACCGGGCGCAATTTCAGAAATTGAAATTTAAAAATAGGGATGATATGCAAAAAACTAACGAAAAATTTCAACGGGACCTACCGGCTAAAAAATTATACGATCTACCGACATTGTATCGGATTCTGGTTGGTGTCCCGCAAGGCAGTTACCTTGGTCCTCTTCTGTTTTATTTTATCAATATTGATTGTTGCCTTTCTAAAGCACTGTAAAATCCTTATTTACGCTGACGACATCAAACTGTGTACCGTCACATAAGGAGTATCAAGGTTTGCAAACTTTAGCAAGTTAACCTAAACCTATTCTTGGTGTTCCGACAACAACCTCGTACTTAATGTTAGTAAGTGTGAAGTTATGACTTTTTGTAGGAAACGTAGGGTCCGTGTGACTTATGGTTATACTTTTATCAACAACATAGTCCCCCGCGTTAATTCTGTGATCGATCTGCGGGTTAAATTTGAAAGTATGCTGGATTTTCCCACTCGCTTCAAAATTATATCTCTTCCAAGAGCAATTTAGTCCTGGGATTTATAAAAAGGTATATTCCAAAATCTGATGGAATATCTAGAATCTAACCAAATTACGCACAACAAGCAGTACGGCTTTAAAGACCAAAAAGGTCTAGTGTCGACCTCCTTGTGTGTTTAACCGAGCATCTCAGCCAAAACATCCATGGAAGACTCGATTAGCTTTGTCTCTTTGCTCAGGGGCGGCGCTTTCATAGATGCAAATGGTACACTTGCACCGGGCGCAATAACATGGAGGCGCAAATTCAGATTTAAAAAAAATTAAAACTAAAAAAAAATGTTCCCGTGACTTCATTTTCATTTATTAGAGGTAATTCAGGAGGGAACGGTTTAGAGTTGGCCAGTCCAGGCGTGGACCTCCAGCGTTCAGTATGTTTCGTAAGTTCGATCGGCCAGGGATATTTTAAATTCCACAAAAGGGTTTTTTTTATAGATTTACGAACAGAAGTAAAATTTCAGGAATTTATTGATAAATACAAAGCAAATTGTCCCCAAGTTTGAAGTGCCTTGGGTCGTCCTTGCGATCCAGGCGAAAGAATCTTTCTTTCATATGATCAACTGATGGGGTGCAATACAGCACACTGCACCGGGCGCAAAAAAACCAAACGCCGGCTCTGTCATTGCTTCAAATATTCCTAAAGCTTTTGTCAGCTCCGTTTGGCTAAACTTCAAACTATTGGAGTAGACTTTGTTCTAAGAAACTGGATTAAGAGAGGAATCGCCTCGAGTAATTTTGGGCCGATGTTCTCTCCCAAAAACAGAATCGAAATTCCCTTCTTTTTATTATATTAAAGCTCGACATGTCTCAACTTTATATTTATGTTAAATAAACATTAATCGTGGTGCATGCATGCATATGCTGTACACACCGCGATCTAATTAGTTTATTTTAAAAGAAAACTAAATTTATTTTATTAATTTTTATCTACTAATTTTTTTTTGGAAAACATAAACTTAAAATTATATCCGGAAAGGACAAAAAATACAGAAATGTAGATGATATTAGTGAAATAATATTTAGCACAAAAGTCTATACATGTAAATTAAGTGTCTATATATAAATAAATATAAATAGTATATTGGAAATGACAGAAAACAAGAACAGAGAAAAAAAAACAAGAAAACTTTATATCTCCCTTAATCATAAGCGTAAGTGAATACAATTTAAATGAAGACAAAAAAATCAAATGAAATAAGTAATAAAAAAAATATAATAGCGTCCATACCATTTGAAATGTTATTTAGAAGTATAATGACATTGTACTTGAGATAATAATACAGATAATAATTGTAAGATAAAATAAGTAGTTTGCGTTTTTTGTATATATTCCTGAGAGATGTCCTATACCACAAAACAAAAACACTTTAATTTTAATTGCAGCCACAGCAACTGCAAGGAGGAGGATGTACAGTAGGTTGGGGGAGAGTCTGGGGGTTGGTCGATCTCGGGAGAGTTCCTGGAAAAGTGCGTTGCTCGTCGGTCTCATTCCGGCAAGGGATATTTCCAAAGTCCAAGGGCGAGGATCTTTGCTTCCAAAAATGGAAACAGAGCCAGGAAAGTTTCTCGAGTAACTTCGGCGTTACAACAGAGACATCCCTATGGATAACAGGGGGGTACTCAATGCCGAGGACCTCCAGCGAAATAGTAGAACACTTGTACATCTTTTCAACGCCTAGTGCCTAAAGGCGCTCCATTTTGGACTGAGACAGACATTTTGGACTAATACAAGCTGACCCCGATGAAGAGCTCAGTGAGTAGATGAACTCACAGTCATCGAGGTTGAGAGGGAGCTAGCATCTACTACCCCAGAAGCAGCGGTTGGCAATGTACGCATACTAGACATACACCTCCGGAAGTGCATAACAAAGTTCCTGATGTCTACATCTCAGCATGCATATTGTAAAGCCAGATCGGTGGACACTGATCTTCACGAAATAACGCGCACCATATAATACTCCCTAAAATCCAAATAGTTTACCCTGGCAGCCTTCCTACACTCTGCTCTTCTTTGATCCGTAAGCTGGTGGCCCAAACCGGACGTCTCCGCAACGGATACGCCGCTGTCGGTGCCGCTGTTTTTTCCATGCGGTTCCTTGCCTGGTCAATTCGGCAGGTCGACCACCCTCCTACTTTCACACCCTGGGCTTGGGACTTTGATGGGACTTTGATGGCACTTTTAACAACACCAGCACCGAGGCCATCCGGTAGGCCCTGGCAATATCTGGGATCAACACTGGAATTAGTCAATGGATCCTTCGCATGCTGGAAACTCGAATCATCTATAGCAGATGGGGAAATAGCGCCGCGGTACACCTCATGGTGGAGTCCTCTCGTCCCTACTTTGCCTTATGACCATTGACAAGATCCTAAAGACACAGCTACAGAATAAAGGCAGTTGCCAATGCGGAAGACAAGGTAATATTAGAATACAACAGATCCAGACTTGGCCAAGCCTTGGCCTGTCTCGGGATAAAGGTCGCCATGTGCACAACTCCAGCGGGAGCCAGCGTAATTCTATTATCAAATAGTCAAGCGACCATCAAGGCATTAGGTTCGGCCCGCTTAACTTCTAAGCTGGCAGACAACTGCCAGAAGGAACTCTACTCCTTGACCGGAAGGTGCAGGGTTACTCTCCAGTGAGTACCAGGTCACAAGATCGGCAACGAAAAGGCAGATAAATTTGCCAGGCTGGGGACAACTCTCCCAGGCACACCGGTAGGTGCTATATAAAGACATCCCCATGTACTTTCTACCAGTAACTGGGGCTTCAGATGGAGGAGTTTATCATCATGTAACTTGGCGTTGTTACAGCAAACAAAGATAGCGAGACCTTATAAAGGCATGCATCGCCTCCCTAAACATCCCCTAATAGGATTGTCCTGAAATAGATACCAGGACATGAAGGATTCGACGGAAAAAGCAAGCAGGTCGCACAGCCAACATCCCGTTTATCTTTCCCGAGTCTTTCTGTGAAACATCCAGTGGGCATTCAAAATAGAAAAACATACCTCCCATCCTCTGCACCACAACTTCGATTTTAGACAAAATTCTATCGAACAACATACAGAAAAGACTTACCTTTTTAAAGAATCACCTCCGGCTCCAGATTCGCTCGCGACATCGACTTGAGAAAATTGAAAGGAAACGGCTGGCCTGTTCGAAGCTCATCCGCAATCGTTTCTCCTAGTTTTGGGTCCAGGTAGTGAACGGAAACATCTCCTTAGAAACTTCCTCATAAGCCAAGTGACAACGTGGCACACATTACTAAATATTTCACTCGCGAATCTCAATCACAATTACACCAGGATCAGACTGTAAGTAGATTTTTTAATTTCTTGATTGTTGATTGAAAATTGTTTATTTTATTAATAGATTGTTGAGTGCGGGCTTTGTTTGAGAGTCAGTTTTTTCGTGTCACTTGGCTTAGAGCTATACTTGTTCTATGTTTTTTTCTTTGGGCGCTTTCTTTTTTATTCTAGTTACGTGTTAATTTCCCGAGCTCGACTCAAACTATACGAACAACTCCAATTCAGGAAAGAGTATTCCCGCTACCTTATACGACGGTTTAGTATGAAATATAGTATGTCGAATTTTTAGTTATATAAAATAAGCTAAAGCAATCGCAAAAATTCAACTCCGAAACAAATTTTAGTCAATTGTAGATTGTTGATTGAAGATTGTTGATTGAGGATTGTTGATTGAAGATTGTTTATTGTAGATTCTTGAATGGCGGGGGGTTATTGGACGGGAAAGGAAGAAGCTTGAAGAAAATCTGTAAGCGGTATCAAATAAAAGCAAAAAAATATATAAAAAATAATCGAATGTCTAATCGGGTCGTTTCGTTTTGTCATATTCTTATTCGCCACTGATCTTTGGTAGTTAAATTTCTTCATTATGTTGATACTTTTGCCTTTTCTCCATTTTTCTTTTCATTATTTTTTAATAATAGTTTCGTTTCCTCTTTTTTTATTTGTTGCATAGTATTTTATTGAAGATAATGTTAAGTAGTTAAAATAATTTTAAGTAAAAATGTAAAAAGGGTTCGACACACACAAAAATCCTAAAAATCCAATCTAAAAGCAACGACGAAAGTGATATGGGTCTACTAATTAAACTAAATATGTACATAAACTAGGCCCTAGATAATACAAGAGAAGACACAACAAGATGAGCCAATATTTTTCAAGGGAATAAGAGGTCTGAGTGTGCCATAAACAGAATAAAACAATTCGGTTTAAACTGTTTAATGTTGGCCAATGTTTATTTAAGTCACTTAAAAATTAAGGCGGGATCCCAATGCATCCGCTTCGTTCCGATCCGCTAAGCTATCAAAGTTAAAGTTCAAAGTTTGCTTAGAACTTCAGTGGCAGTTCGGAAAGGTGGTTCCAATGGTACATACGAATCGGAATGGAGCAGATGCAGTGGGATACCGGTTTTAGAGCTAATCTACCTAAAATGTGGTGTGCTAATTCTAATTTTTATTGTTATTCGTTTCCTCAATTTTTCTCGTTCTTAGTTCTCCTTCAGTTGATGACGGATTTAGTTATTTTTCAATTATTTCAATTTGATTTGCTATGCAGCTGCTTTTTTCTCTTGTCCATTTCTTTTTATTTAAATGATTCTCCTCCACTGCCATATTTTCTTAAGTCTAAATCTAATACCTAATGTCAAAGGGCAAAAATAAGTAAGCAAATACACCTACGCGTAGCTCCACAATTCGTTTCGCTAGGCTCGAAGCAGGCGCCGCTTCAGGCTACACCCTCAATGTGGCCGAAAGTCCATAAGCTGACACTGCCTGGACCCATTCAATACCTTATGGAAATATTGAATGTGCGGTTCGTCCCATGATCGGGGAAGAATAGCATCGGTTCATTGAAAGTGTTGCCTGTAGCACATATTTTGAACAGACCAATTTCCATGTAAAATAAACCTACTTAAATATCTAAAAGTTCACCCAATGACATCCTAACAAGATTGACACTTCATAAAGACGACCCTTCGCTAGTTTGATTTCCCCGTTTCTGTGCCAGCTCACAGTTGGCTAGCCCACAACCCTACCACAGTTGCCTGTGTCCCCACAAATTTGATCTGTTAGTGCGAGGTAGACGATATGTCAGCATCAATCTTATCTAAACTAATAAGCCTTGCATAAGAAAAGGTGTCCGCTCCCGAAGGGGACTCCGATCCTATGACTTCACTTCGGCCCCTAGCACTCACAGTTGCCTGCAAGTTGCGAACCAGGCTGAACTCCACTAAGCTCGACCCCTCACAAACGAGTCAAAGCCCCGGGACAATGAAACGATGGTGTGACCATCCAGTATCAGGCAGGTAAGTGACACCCGAATATCGCGCCACTCGATAAACAGATGGCAGCTTCCATACCCACTAAAGAGATTGCTAAAAATCGGGGGAGACCCGTGACTTGAGCCGCCTGGCAACTGCAGCTAAGCAGCTGTCCGCTAATGTTGGCCAAAGCTACTACTACCCTGGAAGAAATGTTTATATAGCTTACTTGCTAAAAACGATAAGTCCTGAATCTAAGCTAAACTATTATATGATGCAAAAAACTTAAATCTATGCTCGCGATCTAAATGTCTATGGGTGTAGAAATAATGGTACTCACCGCCTTTCCCAAATCCAATACCCCTGTCGAATACCTACACTCAAACACAAACACTAGCACTTTTTTTCACTATCACAAATCTGTAAAAAAGAAAGAAAAAACATTTAGTTATTGGAGAATCTCAATTAGTTTGAAGAAGGGGCAAACTATAAAAAGAGGGTACTTACCACCAAAATAATTTTTTTAAAAATTTTCGCAAAATTTCCATATCCTCCAAAGCTCCTCTCCATGATGTCGAAAGTTGCTGATCCCTCTAGCTCCTCTCCATGATGTTGAAAGCTGCTGATCCGTCTATCTGCAGTGTTGATTTCCAAACGATGTGTTGCTTTCCAAACGATGTGCAGTGTTGATTTCCAGGACATCAGAGTGGTAGTTTAATCTACTGCAAATACATAAAAATACTGTTTAATATTTCTCCACTTCCAATCGCGATATGGTTAAGATATAAATATGCAAGTAAAATTGTAATCAAAGGTATCATATGCTAACAGTATCAACCTGCCACCCTCTACCCTACTTCCATCAAAGTCACTTACCATAGACGATCTGGTTGCCTTATCAGATGATGCTGGATTCCTCCAGAATCCCTTTGTCTTCTTATCCAACGAGAATACACATATTTCCTGTAAGAAAGTAGTTTTAAAAAAATACTGGCTACAGAAATAAAGAGCTTTTCAGAGCCCCAAATATAGATATGTGTTCGCGACTTCGATATTTATTAAAACTAAACCCCAGCTTTCATCATGTTTTTGTCCACAGTAAGATTCTATTGAAAGCTTACCCGATTATGATAAAAACTCACTATTTCACAAAAGGTGCCTTCGAAGAAGGAATCGTTCCTAGCCAAATTAGGAATTTAATTTGAAGTGCACTAATTCTAGCGAGATCTCTTTATCATGTCTAGGACAATAATTACCACAATCATTATATACTAATATACTTTACTCTATAATCAATGTATTGTACATAAATTCCTAACAAGAATATGTACGTTTAATTGTTATGTAGTTCATGAAACCTCGCATACGAAGCCTCCATCAAAGGGGGCACAACGGTGGGAATTTAAATTTAAGAAAAGGAATTTTACCTGACCTATGGGAGATCTGATCGCAACTATTGATTATATACTCTATGATCAATCTATAATAACAGCCTAAAATCAATTTCACAACGATTTTTGTTCAATATTCAATACTTTTTAGAAAAATTAACTGCTGCTAATGCCGTCACCGACAGGAACCCATTAATTTAAAAAACATAAAACTAACAAGAAAAACATGGAATCTTCTCCTTTAATATATATATTAATAAACCCCGGTAGCATTTAATTAAAAAACATTTAAATAATGTAAGAAATAATATGAATATAAAGGAAAAACTTACAATTAAAATCAATTTCCTTTGCACATGCAAAATGGCGTCACATTTGCATAGCAGACGAATTTTATATTTATGGTTTCACATTATTTAAAACACTCTTCACTTCAATTTATCTAGCTATGAAAGGAAAAATTATTATTGCATTAATATTCACTATTAATTTGAATTAACTCACTGTATTTATTAATTAAAACACCAGTAAAATATTGCTTGAAGCAGTTGAACATGATTATCCCTGTCCATGTATGACAGTTCGTTCAGTAACGGGTTTTTTCGTTATTTTCGGCAAATTCGGCATTTCTCATTTAAAAAAAAAATGTTTTCAAATATTCTCACTTGTAATAGAAACTATTAAATAAATTTTATTGAAATAATGTTTTTTTTTATGATATGGTGAAGCATTTATTTAATTTATTCTAGCGGAAATTTGAGGATTTTCAAAATAAACTCAAAAAGTATTTCTTGGGAACTCGAAGTATTGCGCACATGAACCTTTAACATTTGAGATTGTTGTCTTTGATTAAATATGGTTGAGTTAGTAGCTTATAACTGCACCACTCCATGACTGCAAATTTAAATTAATTTCAGAAATTTATTTAATTGATTTTGGTTAAATTAAACAATAAACAATTGTGAAATGCTGTTTTTAAGTAATTAAAAAAATAATAGAATATATAAAAAATACATATTTAATAATAATAGGCTTAATAACTATTATTGATGTTAACGCAAAAACGGCCCAAAAACTGAGTTTTTATCAGTACGATTCTTACGCATTTTTTTGAGATTTCAGGAATTGAAATTTTCAGTTTTTTTGGGATTTCTTTAATTGAAGTAGTTAATTTACCTTATTTAAGGTTTATTTAAGTTAATTTAAGTATTTTATATAATTTGCCTGTATTATTTTGCTTCGAGAGTAGGTTTTTATTGTATAAAATTAAATATAAACGCCCAAACAACAAGGTTTCAACAGGGAATTGCTAAATATACCTAATATATAATAATTAATTTGAACTAATGATGCCTCGATGGAAAGGGCTCGCTCCCCTGAATTCAACCCAGTTGAGTTTGCCCAAAAATTCCAATGGGTTCGGGAGTTATGCCCTCTTTTGTGATTTCTCCAAGAAGGGCTGCAAAATGACCATTATCTCGGGAAATCCTAGTCAGCCCGGGTTGGGATTGAGTTCACAGACTTCCTGGGAGGTCCCTAACAATTTCCCATCCCAAAAAAGGGCGCTCCAGACAGACATTTTTTAAAATCGCAAAAATGGCACCCATTAGCATTTTTTGGCCCGATTTTGTGCACTTTTGCTATGGTCCTCCAATGAGGGACACGTCCTCCTGAATCCAGAAATGTCCACTTTCTCCGGATATTCCAGCGCTTTCTCCCTGTTGACTTTTCGAGCCTTTTTGCCGAAATCCTGCTCCGATCTTAATGAGTAGCACCTTGTTGGAAAGGGCTCGCCCTCCTGAATCCAGAAATGTCCACTTTCTCCGGATATTCCAGCACTTTCTCCCTGTTGACTTTTCGAGCCCTTTTGCCGAAATCCTGCTCCGATCTTGATGAGTAGCACCTTGTTGGAAAGGGCTCGCCCTCCTGAATCCAGAAATGTCCACTTTCTCCGGATATTCCAGCGCTTTCTCCCTGTTGACTTTTCGAGCCCTTGTTACGACCTAAAAATAGAGAGGCGTTAATAGTTAATATATAATAATATGATATAGATACTTATCTATGTGTGTCGTCCCTTAAGGAACCTTACTGCTGCTGGATCTCTCTTTTCAGGTCTTTTTTTTTTGGAAATCCAGGACCTCTTTTTTTTTGGAAATCCAGGACCTTTTTTTGTTCGAAATCCGGGACCAACCACCAGAAGCGAAGCAGCCGTAGGCGATCACCAAAAAGGAAAAAAATTAGATATAAATTAATAAATAGTCCTAGTTAAATAAAAAAAAAAAAAAAATAGTAAACAGTATTAATTAAACACATAGAACTCACCTGTGAATTGAGCCGTACCGATTTTAATCTCGAAAATACAATCACGCACAAAATAAATATACTGAACTTCACAGCACAAGACTACATGATAATACCAGAAGGCATATTAACTACCAAGGAGTGCTCTAGGGGATAATAAACTGAAGAAATGGGTTAGCCCTGGAAAATCCGGCAAGCATATCCAGACCATACGTCTGGCTTCTTCGCCGTTCGCGAGATTATGCTTGCACGTAGAATTTTCCCAGGAGTAGCACCCGGCCGCCACAAATCCAAGGTCCAAGATTTATAAAAAAAAAAAAAAATATTATTGATAACATCCAATCCAATTCCAACCAGCATCATTGGAACGGTACGAAACAGTATGGTAAACAGCGGGAACCTTTGGAAATAGGGGCCATTTCCCTATATAAACATGGGCCCTTGTGTAGTAGTCTCTCTTGGTTTTCTTTTGAGACGGTAGAGTGTAGAAAGTGATATAGTTACAGTATAGTGCATATTAACGGTGAAGAGAAATTTAATTATAGATAGTTCGTGTTAACGAGTAAATCCGAAAATCGAGGACCGTAGATCGAGTTTATTTGAAGGAGATTAAGATCGGGATAAGGCACAGGTAGGAATTTATAGCCTTTATGATAAATTGAGAATATTGACTATTGAAGTTTTAAATTAAATAAAATTACAATTAACTGATTATTGGTTAGCTAAACTAAATTTGTCAAGAATTAAATATTAAATTATAAATAAAATTACAATTAACTGTCCTCCAAGTTTTTTTGTTATAATAATCGGTTCGTAGACCGTTAAAACTACGTGGCGCCCAAATAAGAAAATCATCTATCACCCACCCCAACGCTGAGCACCGCCGGGAATTACGTGAAATCTTAAACGTAACACCCTTTTGCCGAAATCCTGCTCCGATCTTGATGAGTAGCACCTTGTTGGAAAGGGCTCGCCCTCCTGAATCCAGAAATGTCCACTTTCTCCGGATATTCCAGCGCTTTCTCCCTGTTGACTTTTCGAGCCCTTTTGCCGAAATCCTGCTCCGATCTTGATGAGTAGCACCTTGTTGGAAAGGGCTCGCCCTCCTGAATCCAGAAATGTCCACTTTCTCCGGATATACCAGCGCTTTCTCCCTGTTGACTTTTCGAGCCCTTTTGGCGAAATCCTGCTCCGATCTTGATGAGTAGCACCTTGTTGGAAAGGGCTCGCCCTCCTGCATCCAGAAATGTCTACCTTTTCCGGATATTCCAGCGCTTCCTCCCTGCTGACTTTTCGAGCCCTTTTGCTGAAATCCTGCTCCGATCTTGATGAGTGGCACCTCGTTGGAAAGGGCTCGCCCTCCTGAATCCAAAAATATCATTCTTTTCCGGAAATTCCAGCGTTTTCTTGCTGTTGACTTTTCGAGCTTTATTGTGGAGAGGGCTCTCCTACTGAAGACAGATCAGTTGTGTTTTCTATAAAATTCTATAAGGTTCTGTAGTTATGAGCCTTTTTGAGTTGTCTTCAGGAAGGACTCTAAAATGTCCAGTATCTCGGAATCTACTGGGAATTCTTGGCTGAAATTTAATTTACAGTCTCCTTGGAAGGTGTCTAATAATTTCCGATCCACAAAAGGGATACATTTGAATGATATTATGATATATTTAGCGAATCTGTTTTAAAATCCTGTTTTTGGCTGTTTATATTCAATTTTAAGGAAAAAACATATCCCCATCTACAAGAAAATACTACCAAATTTTATAAAATAGATTAATTCACTTAAATTAACCCTTAATACGTTAAATTAACCGCTTAAATTAAAGAAATAATCAAAAATTTAAAATTTTCAATTCTTGAAATCTCAAAAAGTGCGTAAGAATCGCAACGATAAAAACTCAGATTTTAGGCCGGTTTTGCGTTATCAATCAATAATCGTTATTACGCATATTATTATTAAATACTTATTATTTATATATTCTATAATATTTTTAATTATAAAAAACATAATTTAAGCATAGTTTTATTGATTAATTTAATAAATATCAATAAAATAAACTTTTGACATTATCAAACGTGATAATTACGCTCCTAAAACCATGCAATTTTTCTTATTGAATCCAACCTGCAGTTCCAAGTCTGATTACTTTTTATTGTCAAAATTAAGTTAAGGACATTAAAGTTGAAGGATAAGACGCATTTAATTGAAGCTAAAAAGAACGCGGACAGTTTAGAGGATGTGGTTGGATAGTAAAACTCATTTTAATCGAAATATAATCAATTAATTAGAGAAATATTTTATTAGCATCAACTGCTATAGTTTTTATGAATTATAAAGACAGAAAGTTCTCAGGTTCGAATCTTGTCGGTGGCGATTGTTTTTATTTTGATTTTTTTTCTTGTAAAAATTTTAAAATTTAACACTTTTGATCAAAATTACAATTTCTGTCTATTAAAAAAATGACAAAATATCAATCTTGATGATCAATTTGAGTATTCCTAAAAACCCACTTTCCAGGCTGTCAAGAAGTCGCCCCGACGAGGGGCCAAGAGCCTCTAGTAGAAGCAGCGCTGCCGTGGGAGGAGCCCTTTTGTTGAAATCCTGTTCCGATCTTGATGAGTGGCACCTTGTTGGAAAGGGCTCGCCCTCCTGCATCCAGAAATGTCCACCTCTTCCGGATATTCCAGCGCTTTCTCCCTGTTGACTTTTCGAGCCCTTTTGCCGAAATCCTGCTCCGATCTTGATGAGTAGCACCTTGTTGGAAAGGGCTCGCCCTCCTGAATCCAGAAATGTCCACTTTCTCCGGATATTCCAGCGCTTTCTCCCTGTTGACTTTTCGAGCCCTTTTGCCGAAATCCTGCTCCGATCTTGATGAGTAGCACCTTGTTGGAAAGGGCTCGCCCTCCTGCATCCAGAAATGTCTACCTTTTCCGGATATTCCAGCGCTTCCTCCCTGCTGACTTTTCGAGCCCTTTTGCTGAAATCCTGCTCCGATCTTGATGAGTGGCATCTCGTTGGAAAGGGCTCGCCCTCCTGAATCCAAAAATATCCTTCTTTTCCGGAAATTCCAGCGTTTTCTTGCTGTTGACTTTTCGAGCTTTATTGTGGAGAGGGCTCTCCTACTGAAGAGAGATCAGTTGTGTTTTCTATAAAATTCTATAAGGTTCTGTAGTTATGAGCCTTTTTGAGTTGTCTTCAGGAAGGACTCTAAAATGTCCAGTATCTCGGAATCTACTGGGAATTCTGGGCTGAAATTTAATTTGCAGTCTCCTTGGAAGGTGTCTAATAATTTCCGATCCAAAAAAGGGATACATTTGAATGATATTATGATATATTTAGCGAATCTGTTTTAAAATCCTGTTTTTGGCTGTTTATATTCAATTTTAAGGAAAAAACATATCCCCATCTACAAGAAAATACTACCAAATTTTATAAAATAGATTAATTCACTTAAATTAACCCTTAATACGTTAAATTAACCGCTTAAATTAAAGAAATAATCAAAAATTTAAAATTTTCAATTCTTGAAATCTCAAAAAGTGCGTAAGAATCGCAACGATAAAAACTCAGATTTTAGGCCGGTTTTGCGTTATCAATCAATAATCGTTATTACGCATATTATTATTAAATACTTATTATTTATATATTCTATAATATTTTTAATTATAAAAAACATAATTTAAGCATAGTTTTATTGATTAATTTAATAAATATCAATAAAATAAACTTTTGACATTATCAAACGTGATAATTACGCTCCTAAAACCATGCAATTTTTCTTATTGAATCCAACCTGCAGTTCCAAGTCTGATTACTTTTTATTGTCAAAATTAAGTTAAGGACATTAAAGTTGAAGGATAAGACGCATTTAATTGAAGCTAAAAAGAACGCGGACAGTTTAGAGGATGTGGTTGGATAGTAAAACTCATTTTAATCGAAATATAATCAATTAATTAGAGAAATATTTTATTAGCATCAACTGCTATAGTTTTTATGAATTATAAAGACAGAAAGTTCTCAGGTTCGAATCTTGTCGGTGGCGATTGTTTTTATTTTGATTTTTTTTCTTGTAAAAATTTTAAAATTTAACACTTTTGATCAAAATTACAATTTCTGTCTATTAAAAAAATGACAAAATATCAATCTTGATGATCAATTTGAGTATTCCTAAAAACCCACTTTCCAGGCTGTCAAGAAGTCGCCCCGACGAGGGGCCAAGAGCCTCTAGTAGAAGCAGCGCTGCCGTGGGAGGAGCCCTTTTGTTGAAATCCTGTTCCGATCTTGATGAGTGGCACCTTGTTGGAAAGGGCTCGCCCTCCTGAATCCAGAAATGTCCACTTTCTCCGGATATTCCAGCGCTTTCTCCCTGTTGACTTTTCGAGCCCTTTTGCCGAAATCCTGCTCCGATCTTGATGAGTAGCACCTTGTTGGAAAGGGCTCGCCCTCCTGAATCCAGAAATGTCCACTTTCTCCGGATATTCCAGCGCTTTCTCCCTGTTGACTTTTCGAGCCCTTTTGCCGAAATCCTGCTCCGATCTTGATGAGTAGCACCTTGTTGGAAAGGGCTCGCCCTCCTGAATCCAGAAATGTCCACTTTCTCCGGATATTCCAGCGCTTTCTCCCTGTTGACTTTTCGAGCCCTTTTGCCGAAATCCTGCTCCGATCTTGATTAGTACCACCTTGTTGGAAAGGGCTCGCCCTCCTGAATCCAGAAATGTCCACTTTCTCCGGATATTCCAGCGCTTTCTCCCTGTTGACTTTTCGAGCCCTTTTGCCGAAATCCTGCTCCGATCTTGATGAGTAGCACCTTGTTGGAAAGGGCTCGCCCTCCTGAATCCAGAAATGTCCACTTTCTCCGGATATTCCAGCGCTTTCTCCCTGTTGACTTTTCGAGCCCTTTTGCCGAAATCCTGCTCCGATCTTGATGAGTAGCACCTTGTTGGAAAGGGCTCGCCCTCCTGAATCCAGAAATGTCCACTTTCTCCGGATATTCCAGCGCTTTCTCCCTGTTGACTTTTCGAGCCCTTTTGCCGAAATCCTGCTCCGATCTTGATGAGTAGCACCTTGTTGGAAAGGGCTCGCCCTCCTGAATCCAGAAATGTCCACTTTCTCCGGATATTCCAGCGCTTTCTCCCTGTTGACTTTTCGAGCCCTTTTGCCGAAATCCTGCTCCGATCTTGATGAGTAGCACCTTGTTGGAAAGGGCTCGCCCTCCTGAATCCAGAAATGTCCACTTTCTCCGGATATTCCAGCGCTTTCTCCCTGTTGACTTTTCGAGCCCTTTTGCCGAAATCCTGCTCCGATCTTGATGAGTAGCACCTTGTTGGAAAGGGCTCGCCCTCCTGAATCCAGAAATGTCCACTTTCTCCGGATATTCCAGCGCTTTCTCCCTGTTGACTTTTCGAGCCCTTTTGCCGAAATCCTGCTCCGATCTTGATGAGTAGCACCTTGTTGGAAAGGGCTCGCCCTCCTGAATCCAGAAATGTCCACTTTCTCCGGATATTCCAGCGCTTTCTCCCTGTTGACTTTTCGAGCCCTTTTGCCGAAATCCTGCTCCGATCTTGATGAGTAGCACCTTGTTGGAAAGGGCTCGCCCTCCTGAATCCAGAAATGTCCACTTTCTCCGGATATTCCAGCGCTTTCTCCCTGTTGACTTTTCGAGCCCTTTTGCCGAAATCCTGCTCCGATCTTGATGAGTAGCACCTTGTTGGAAAGGGCTCGCCCTCCTGAATCCAGAAATGTCCACTTTCTCCGGATATTCCAGCGCTTTCTCCCTGTTGACTTTTCGAGCCCTTTTGCCGAAATCCTGCTCCGATCTTGATTAGTACCACCTTGTTGGAAAGGGCTCGCCCTCCTGAATCCAGAAATGTCCACTTTCTCCGGATATTCCAGCGCTTTCTCCCTGTTAACTTTTCGAGCCCTTTTGCCGAAATCCTGCTCCGATCTTGATGAGTAGCACCTTGTTGGAAAGGGCTCGCCCTCCTGAATCCAGAAATGTCCACTTTCTCCGGATATTTCAGCGCTTTCTCCCTGTTGACTTTTCGAGCCCTTTTGCCGAAATCCTGCTCCGATCTTGATGAGTAGCACCTTGTTGGAAAGGGCTCGCCCTCCTGAATCCAGAAATGTCCACTTTCTCCGGATATTCCAGCGCTTTCTCCCTGTTAACTTTTCGAGCCCTTTTGCCGAAATCCTGCTCCGATCTTGATGAGTAGCACCTTGTTGGAAAGGGCTCGCCCTCCTGAATCCAGAAATGTCCACTTTCTCCGGATATTCCAGCGCTTTCTCCCTGTTGACTTTTCGAGCCCTTTTGCCGAAATCCTGCTCCGATCTTGATGAGTAGCACCTTGTTGGAAAGGGCTCGCCCTCCTGAATCCAGAAATGTCCACTTTCTCCGGATATTCCAGCGCTTTCTCCCTGTTGACTTTTCGAGCCCTTTTGCCGAAATCCTGCTCCGATCTTGATGAGTAGCACCTTGTTGGAAAGGGCTCGCCCTCCTGAATCCAGAAATGTCCACTTTCTCCGGATATTCCAGCGCTTTCTCCCTGTTGACTTTTCGAGCCCTTTTGCCGAAATCCTGCTCCGATCTTGATGAGTAGCACCTTGTTGGAAAGGGCTCGCCCTCCTGAATCCAGAAATGTCCACTTTCTCCGGATATTCCAGCGCTTTCTCCCTGTTAACTTTTCGAGCCCTTTTGCCGAAATCCTGCTCCGATCTTGATGAGTAGCACCTTGTTGGAAAGGGCTCGCCCTCCTGAATCCAGAAATGTCCACTTTCTCCGGATATTTCAGCGCTTTCTCCCTGTTGACTTTTCGAGCCCTTTTGCCGAAATCCTGCTCCGATCTTGATGAGTAGCACCTTGTTGGAAAGGGCTCGCCCTCCTGAATCCAGAAATGTCCACTTTCTCCGGATATTCCAGCGCTTTCTCCCTGTTGACTTTTCGAGCCCTTTTGCCGAAATCCTGCTCCGATCTTGATGAGTAGCACCTTGTTGGAAAGGGCTCGCCCTCCTGAATCCAGAAATGTCCACTTTCTCCGGATATTCCAGCGCTTTCTCCCTGTTGACTTTTCGAGCCCTTTTGCCGAAATCCTGCTCCGATCTTGATGAGTAGCACCTTGTTGGAAAGGGCTCGCCCTCCTGAATCCAGAAATGTCCACTTTCTCCGGATATTCCAGCGCTTTCTCCCTGTTGACTTTTCGAGCCCTTTTGCCGAAATCCTGCTCCGATCTTGATGAGTAGCACCTTGTTGGAAAGGGCTCGCCCTCCTGAATCCAGAAATGTCCACTTTCTCCGGATATTCCAGCGCTTTCTCCCTGTTGACTTTTCGAGCCCTTTTGCCGAAATCCTGCTCCGATCTTGATGAGTAGCACCTTGTTGGAAAGGGCTCGCCCTCCTGAATCCAGAAATGTCCACTTTCTCCGGATATTCCAGCGCTTTCTCCCTGTTGACTTTTCGAGCCCTTTTGCCGAAATCCTGCTCCGATCTTGATGAGTAGCACCTTGTTGGAAAGGGCTCGCCCTCCTGAATCCAGAAATGTCCACTTTCTCCGGATATTCCAGCGCTTTCTCCCTTTTTTTTTTTTTTTTTTTTTATGTGAAAGACTAGAGTCACAGGAAACGCCCTTTATACTGGTGTCGACAATCTATTTTCTTCATATAGAGTGCAATGTCGAACAGCAGCTCTAGTCGGGGAAGAAAGGAACTGTCACAACCTACCAGCGATATTTTTTGCAGTCCACCTACTCCCAACCGTTACTGGCGACTTTGTCATCGGGGCATCGAGAAACAACTCGCTGGAGTGTTATGCCTCCTGAAACGAGTTGAATCTCATCAACCAACCGATGACATGCGCTTTGGTGAAGCGGGGAAGGGCTAACTAAGGTTATGACAGAAGGAATCAGGAATGTAAAGAGGGAAGAAGAAAGAAGGAAAGTTATGTAGGTGGGAAAGTGGAAAAGGCGAAGGACCGTGGGGCTGGCCGGGATTCGAACCCGGGACCTCTGGGATAGTAGCCAGACGCCTTACTCCCTCGGCTACCGAGGCCCCCGAATACTAAAACAGGGGTCAACATTGACGAGGTTTAAACCTACGTTGCTCTGTAAATAATGTTAGTTCTTAATGATTAATTGAAATTTTTCAATATTTATTTTAACAAAATGCGGTTAGTCAGTTATATATTAATACTTAAAATAAATTTAAATTATGCTGTTAGTTAATATTTTTTATATTTTCAGGCAAATTGTTGCAGGAGTCAGAATCAGATACTTCAGAAGATGAGAAATATCAAGCAGACGGTATTAATCTTTTAAATTTATATTATTGCGATTCCAACTGTATTTATTTTATTAATCATTTTTGGTGATGCGGGTTATTGATACTAAGCGTATCGAATTAGAATAGATGGAGATATCTAAAAATAGAACATCTCTTGGCTTCTTACTGATAATTGGTCTTTGTTACCTTAAATACTTACCTTAGTCCCATGTTGTGTTTTTTCTTGTGTAACTAGCAGATAGTAAATACTAAAACATCAATACTAATGCCCAATTCCAGCACTCATTGGCCCAATATACATATGTATGTTCACTAATATTCCTTCAGCACCAGCAGAACTTTTTTTTACAAGAGAAGTATAAAAAGGACAAGATTCTGGTAAAGCAATATCCCAACAGGAAGTGGATTGTTACAAAAGCCATCTTTGAACGCTCCTTCAGCGCTCCCGTTCTCATACCAGCTCCATTTACGTATCCATGTATCGAGCGAAAACCGATCTATTAAGTATGCTAATTTCAACGTTTATGGTCACCAAGATAAACGCCGTTTTCTTCGTTCTATAAAAGTTCTTAAAACTCCAGTAATGTCCACTTGGGAGCATATTTGGCAGCGCTCAAAATGACGTCCCCTGAGCAACGCTTCCAATTTTCCCGCCAGAAAATTTTAGGGTGAAAACTTAACACATACACAATTTCCCAGTAGGACCTGCAAGCCTACAGAAGTACTGAAATAAATCCTGTTGACTTTTCGAGCCCTTTTGCCGAAATCCTGCTCCGATCTTGATGAGTAGCACCTTGTTGGAAAGGGCTCGCCCTCCTGCATCCAGAAATGTCTACCTTTTCCGGATATTCCAGCGCTTCCTCCCTGCTGACTTTTCGAGCCCTTTTGCTGAAATCCTGCTCCGATCTTGATGAGTGGCATCTCGTTGGAAAGGGCTCGCCCTCCTGAATCCAAAAATATCCTTCTTTTCCGGAAATTCCAGCGTTTTCTTGCTGTTGACTTTTCGAGCTTTATTGTGGAGAGGGCTCTCCTACTGAAGACAGATCAGTTGTGTTTTCTATAAAATTCTATAAGGTTCTGTAGTTATGAGCCTTTTTGAGTTGTCTTCAGGAAGGACTCTAAAATGTCCAGTATCTCGGAATCTACTGGGAATTCTGGGCTGAAATTTAATTTGCAGTCTCCTTGGAAGGTGTCTAATAATTTCCGATCCAAAAAAGGGATACATTTGAATGATATTATGATATATTTAGCGAATCTGTTTTAAAATCCTGTTTTTGGCTGTTTATATTCAATTTTAAGGAAAAAACATATCCCCATCTACAAGAAAATACTACCAAATTTTATAAAATAGATTAATTCACTTAAATTAACCCTTAATACGTTAAATTAACCGCTTAAATTAAAGAAATAATCAAAAATTTTAAATTTTCAATTCTTGAAATCTCAAAAAGTGCGTAAGAATCGCAACGATAAAAACTCAGATTTTAGGCCGGTTTTGCGTTATCAATCAATAATCGTTATTACGCATATTATTATTAAATACTTATTATTTATATATTCTATAATATTTTTAATTATAAAAAACATAATTTAAGCAT